>CP119653.1:0-710710 GCA_030078075.1 Crithidia sp. LVH-60A
CACAGAAAAGGAAAAGAGAGGAAAACAAGTAGGCACAGCTGCGGCACGCAAAAGAAAACACTGAGACAAAACTAGAAAGGTAAACAAAGACACGGGTACTGGGTGGAGTGCGTGCTCCGCGGTCGACAGGCAGCAGAGGACAGGTGCTACGGGACAACAAACAAGACACACCTCGCGCAGATGGAAAACAAAGCAGAAGAGAGACACAGGTGGCCAGCCAACAGCCCAGCGACGGATCGTGCCCACCGCAGGTACGAGGCACAACATTATCAGGAGAAGAGAAACACAGAAATGCACTACACTGGACACGCGGGAAAGGTATTGGTCGCACGCCAAGCTGCAAAGCCGCGCCAGGAGCGGAACAGGAGAACAGAGGAAAAAACAAGAACAGAGAGACCAAGACTGCGAGAGGAACAATAGAAACAAAAAACGCGGGAATGAATACACAACCGCCGGTACAGGAGGGAAAAAAAAGGAACAGAAAGAGCACAAAGGAGAGAAAGTTACAAAAAGAAATCGGGGAACGAAACAGAAGAGAGGGCAAGTTGCCAAACAAAGAAGAAATCACATTTAGAGTGCGCGGCGACACCCGGTCAAGATGACGACACACACACAAACACCCACAGCAGCCGTCACAGGCGAACGCACACGCGTGAGAGCGAAAACAGAAAACAGAGTCAAAAAGAAAAATCAAGAATCAGGAAGAGAGAACAAGAGAAAAGCGATGCGCGCAGGTTAAGTGCCAAACGAAAACCGAAATGAAAGAAATCAAAAGAAGAAAGACACAACAACAAGCTACGGAGAGACGCGTCTGCTCCGAATATCAGGGTGGGGGGGTGGGCGTTTTTGTGCCTTGCTGCTGGCGTTATACAGGCAAGAGGACACGCGGAGACCGAAAGCAGCCACTACACCAGATATGTGTATTGCATTGTCGGGAAGAAAGAAAGAAAGAGTGGAGAAACACAAGCAAGAGAAAGAGAGAGTGATGACAGCACGAAGCACAGACAGCCACGTCAGCACATATGGCGCGCGCACGCAGCACAGCGGATGTTGCAGATGGATACACCCAGTGCGCACATTGGCCTTGATTCACCTATCGTTGTCAACGCGGCTTCCACCACACCACGCCCTTGCACCGCTGTAAGCCGACAGACCCCACAAACGTAAAACAGCAAAGTGCCATTCGATGTCCTCGGCCGCCGGCCTCGGAAATGAAATGCCACCGACCTACGCGAGAGGGTGTCGCTGCCGAGTAAGGTGAAGCGAGGATAAGATGAAGCGGGGCCAGGCGGCACACGCGCACACAGAAAGCATGCGGCAGCAACACTCGGGTGCATCAAGCGGGAGACATTCACGCGACTACAGCCGCCAGCTGCGTAACAGCGAGGTTCCGGCAGCACACTTACCCACCGCCACGGCGGCCAGTCGCGTGTCCCACGTCGCGACCGGTAACGTGTGTCTTGCTGTGTGGTGGTTTCTTGTGGCTCGACACCGGGACGGGCGGGTACTCACACGCACATGTACCCCCGCAGCACGCGCATAACCAACTTCCGCACACCAACCACTTGGCGTCACCACCTTCACACATCCCTTGCCCACACACGAGAACAGAGAGAGAGCGGCCTTAGCGTCACGCGTCGCCGCTCTCCTCAACGCGCCGCCCGCCAGAAGCAGACACACCACGTATCCCGCAGGAAAGGCACGCCCATCGTGTCTACGCGACGCACCTCAAGCGACCCTGTAGCGTCCTCCCCAAAGTGGCGCGAGTAGACGTCCGCCGGATTCCGTGCACCCTCGACATAGAAAAACACCACGTCGATTTTGCGGCCGTACCACAGGCCATACGCGTACTCAAACACAGCTTGTTCAGGGAGTACCCGCGACCAATGCCACCAAAGCCGTTGAGGTGCTTCTGCGCAATCACGATGGCGTGGTTGTCCGTCACCAGCGCCACATAGGCACACCATCGCGCAGGTCGTGGTGGTGCACGAGGTGCTGCAGCACCAGCTGCGCCGCGCGAGGCTCCGCGTGCGCCGAGTAGCGCGCCATGGAACGGTCCGCCTCCGCGTCGGGGTTGGGTATGTGGCCGGACTGCTGGTGCCGCTGGCGCCGCTGATACCGACGAGGCTGCTCCAGCACCTTCTCCGCGGCACTCTCCTCGCCGTCCACACCTGCCGCTCCAGGTCCGCGGTCCAGCGCTGCCGGTAAGTCCACGTCTGCGGCGCACGGCCGCGCACGTTCACCACGGCACCCCAGCCCTCCAGCAACGCGTCCGTGAAGCACACACCACATCGCAGTCCGCCTCATCGGAAGTGCGATGCCGCTCATCCGAGATGACGCACCATGGGTTGCGCACCAACTCGCCACCAATCTCCTGCAGCGACCGCGTCACGGCAGCGTCGATGTACGGCACGGCGTCGTCCCAGCCGTAGCCGCGGAACGTCAGCCGGCAGATGCCACGGTACGCGCGCAGCAGCCTGAAGGCACGCGCACGGTTCATCTGCGTCGTGTGTGCGGCGCAAAGAACACACCAGTGAGATCAGCGACGCGAGGCTCCGGATCGTGTGTGCGTAATCTTGCGCAGCGCCAGCTGCAGCTTCGCCACCGTCTTCACCGAGTTGCGCACCACGCGCTCCCGGTCGTTCCAAAGGTACTCCTCTCCAAGAAAAACAGTCGACCCGCTTGCCAGATGCAGCAGGTCAGCGTTCGACATCGCCTCCAGCTCGTCGCGTGCCGGGGACGTCATGAGGCTGGCCGCCTTGATGCGCGACAGGATCGCACGCACGGCGCGCACAAACTCCGCCTTCTCACCCACGCGCGCGGCGACGAGGATGTTGTCGAGCAGCGTCGACACGGTCACCGTGGTATCGATGTCGACAATCGTCCACGCCAAAGCTTGGCCCACCGCCACACACTCCAGCGCACCTTCGTCGGCAGCGTCTGCAACCGTTAGTAATGCCTGTCATGCTTCGCACAAAAGACATACTTGTTATGCAGCGTCTCTGCAATCGGGACGGTGTCGTATAGTAAGCTTCAAAGTCAATCTGCAGCATGTAGCGGGCGTGCAGCAAGCACCGGCGCCGACCTAGCCGCGTGTCGTAGTGCAAGCGTGGCATGTGGTGCTACGGAATGACGCGGTTCAGCAGCGGCTCTGTGATAAGCCGGCGCCGGCCCTTCAGCTCCGGCACCGTGAACACACGTTTTCCCCGTGTACGCCGTCCGGCAGCGCCACGCCGCTGACCTCGTTGGCCGGGCAGAGCTCGAACTTGCCCATCTCCACGGCCTTGGCCACCTCGCCCGCCGTCAGCACGCAGCACTTCACCTTGCGCGACGTGCGCAGCCCGTCGAAGAAGCGCGCGTCCAGGAAGCACACTGCACGCTTAGCAGGAAGCGCTTCGTCCGGGCCCGGTGTGCGTCGGCATCCCGTGCACCGCCGCCATGTCCAACAGCGTGTTGTGCTTCGGGTGAAGCGGCCAGTCTCGCACGGCAGCCGGCGTCTCGGCCATCACGCACACGCAGCCGGCCATACGCCCCACCATCTCCGCCACCTCGCGCACGTTGATACCCAGTTGGTGACGCGAAGACTCCTGCAAGCGGTAGCGGAAAAGCGACGTCGCCGCCTCTAGAGGGGGTCGGGAACAGCGCGCGGCTGGCGTTTGCCCGCGCGGTCTCGGCACATCCACCGTAGGCCGCCGACCATATCCGAGGTATCGCAGCAGCGTGGCCTGCTTGGCGTGGCCCGAAAGCGTCATGAGGTCCTTGATCGGCACCCCCGCATCCGTCATGCACCGCAGCGCTCCCTTTTGCACCGACGGCAGCTGCGCGCCAGCCTTCTGCTTGGCCAGCGCCGACACCACCGCCACCGTGCGCAGCTCCTCCGTGTACGGCGTGAAAAGAGACACTCGCCCGGCCGGCGCCGCACAAGCATCTGCTGCGGCGTGCTCACAAGCCCCCGCGTGAGCACCGACGAAATGAGGTGCGGGCCACGCTTCTTCGCAACCTTGCCCATACGCACCATCAGCGACACACACGCACCGTGTCTGCCGTGCCATCCGCCAGCAGCAGCACCGACGCCGTGCCCACGTTGCGCTGCTCGAACAGCGGCGGCCCCGTATCCCGGAAGAACGTCACGTCCTTGCACCGCAGCGTCCCAATGTCGCCCTCACACGCCGCAAAGCCCCACATCATCGCCAGGAAAAGCGCCGCGTGCGGGTGCGCACACCGCAGGGTAGCCAGCACCGCCTGCACCTGCGCCAGTGTCGCAAAAGGCTGCGCGTCCGGCACCGACTCCTTCATGTAGCGCTGCACCGTCGCAAACGCGCTGCGCCACTCCGGGTCGTCCTGCAGCCGGATGCCGCGCCGCTGCGTCGAGTACAGCGGCAGGCCGCGCAGAGCCACCGCCACCCCAGCAAACGCCTTGGCCGTCGTCGCCCACTTCCACCGCCGCGCGCGTGCCGTCGACAGGATCAGGTCGATGCACGCCACCGACAGGCTCATCTGCATGCTCGCCGTCGGCATGCACTTGATGCGCGTCAGCCAGCGCAGGTGGTGCGAGCGGGTGTTCCCGGCCGCACGCAGTTCCAGGCAAGCTGCGAGATGTGTGGTGGCTTGCTGGCGAAGAGGAACCAGTTTCGCGGGCAGACCTCGGCCTCCTCCTTGGGGCCCGTCAGAAGCCTGCCCTGGACGTTTAAAGGCAGCGCGCGGATGTCCGCCAGCGCGCGCGTTGCCTCCTCGGAGACGTGCGCGTCCATGTCTGCGTAGCCGTCGCCACGCCGGTTCCCCGGCACGTCGCCGACAGCGTCCTCCGCGTCCACGACCGCGGCGGTTGTGTCGCCGTCGCCCACGGCGAAGCCGGGGTCGTCGTCGGGGAGACGGTCTCGCCGCCGCAGCGGCGCACTGGTCGGCTGCTCGTTGTCGTCGTGCCCGGGTGAAGGCTGCTGCTGACTGCGCGGCAGCGGCACGTACCGGGTCACGTTGCGCGACACTCATTGCGACTCGGCCGCGGAGTAGTACGTCATCGCAGCCGGCACGTACACGCCCACAGCGGCCCCCGCAGCCACACATGCGTCAGCGCGCTTAGTGGCTGGGGAAGCGCACGCCGTCCATGTCCTCTGGCGCCTCCCGCAGGCAGGCACCGAGCACAAACACATAGCCACCCACGCTCTCCGGCAGCCGCTCCAGCAGCGGGCCGCGAACAAGGTAGTACCCGTCTATGAACAGGTCCAGCGTAGCCGTCTCCGTGCCGTCCCCAGCGCGGAAAACAAGTCGCCGCACACCCGCCACGTCCGCCAGCGTCTCCTCGCCAGCGGAAGGGACGTCGTCCACCACGTGCACGCGCTTCTCCAGCAGACGAAGCATCTCCTGCACGCTTTACGGCTGCAGCTCCGGCAGCTTGTGGCGCACACGCTACATGCCAACTGCCACCTCGCTCAGGCCCCGCGACACGCCGTCGCCGCACATAGCCAGCGCCGTCGCCGCCCACAGGTGGTCTACCACAGAAACGTACACGCGGCGCATATGCTGTCGTGCCTCTGCGAGTGTCTGCTCCGCCCACCCCGCTGCCGGTCGCCTGAGCGCCTCCGCATTGCCACGCCGTGGTGTGCGCGCGCGGGTGGCCACTGTCGCGCTCGACTGTGGAGCCGTCGTCGCTGTGGGAGCGGTTGCCTGTGCAGAGGCTGGTGCTGCGGCCGCGCTATTTTCAGTGGCACGCGACGCCGCCCACTGCTCGGCCAGGCTCACTTCCGCCGCATTGTCGTCGTCGTTTTGCCGTGCCGCCTTGCGGCCGCGGCTTCGCTGCTGGAGCGGTGGGTTGGTGGAGTCATGGGCTTGCATAGCGGCGTCGGCGGCTTCGGGGCGTTCTTCTTGGCCGCAGCCGCCGTCACCTTTGCAGCCTTGCGCTTCGCTGCCGCAGCCTCGCTCTGCTTCCTTCACTTGGCGTCGTCGTCGCGCTTTCCGGCACCACGGCCGCCCTTACCCGCGTCCTTCCTCTTCTGGCCGGCTCCGCCGCGCACCACCGCGTCGCCTTTCTGCCACGACTGCCGCAGGATCTCCTCGTAGAAGAAGTCCTTGTGCGATACAGGGTGATTCACCAGCACCTTGCGGATCTTCTCGGGGAAGTACTCCTTCGGTGGTGGGCACTGGTGCGTTGCTGCAAGGAGGCGGCGCAAGCGTGCCGGGAGGTCGCGGCGCATCACCGCTCGCAGCTTGAGGTAGTGGCCAAAGAACACGGCGGCCATGAAGATGCCGCCGTCATTGCTGTTCCGCTCCTGGCGCGGGCACACACCCTTTGCAAGGCGAAGCCCCGGCCACACCGAACGAAGCACGGAGCACAGCTGCTCCTCCACCACGGCAGACGGTGCGGAGTCGTACGTCGTCAGCGCGACGTGCCCTCCCGCCTGCTGCGTCAGCTCGCCGTCGATCCAATGCTTCATCGCGAAGATCGGAAAAAACACCGTGCCTTGACGGCGCACCATCTCAACTAGCGTCTTGACGCGCTGGCCGTTCAGGCGCACCAGTGTGTCTGACGGAACAATCGCGGACTCCGGCAGGTACCGCTGGTACACGGCGTCGGGCTCGACGTTGGACGTCTTGCCCTCGTGGAAATCGCCGCCACACACACCTCCTTGCGGAAGGCGCTTGGGACGTCGCTCCCCGCGGCACGTGCTGCCACACACCAACGGAACCCGCCTTCACCGCGACGGCTCCGGCTCCGCCGGGCATCAGTGTTTTGGCGCAGCCTCACCGCCACCAAACACCTGGGGCCCCCCCCCCCCCCCCCTCCCCCCCCCCCCCGGGAGAGCCCCCCCCCCCCCCCCCCCCCCCCCCCCCCGGGCGGGGGGGGGCGGCTGGGGGGGGGGGGGGGCGGGCGTCCCGCCCTCCTGGCCGGGCGGGCCGCCAGGGCCGCCCCCCCCCTTTTTGGGGGCCGGGCCCACCCAACGAGGACAGACCCCCCCCCCCCCCCCCCCCCCCCCCCCCCCCCCCCCCCCCCCCCCCACCGCCCCCCCAAAAAACCCCCCCGCCCGCCCAGAAAAACCCCCCCCCCCCCCCCCCCTCCCCTGTCCTACCCACCACCCCCGCCCCCCCCCCCCAAAAAACCCCCCCCCCCCCCCGGAGGGGGCCGCCCCCCCCCCACCCCGAGGGGGGGGGGCCCCCCCCCCCCCCCCCCCCCCCCCCCCTCTCCCCCCCCCCCCCCCGGGAATTTCCTTCGGTGACGCCCCCCGGCCCCCCCCCCGGCGCCCCCCCCCGAAACCGCGAAAAACGCAAACCAAAAACAACCAAAAAAAAACCAAACCCCCCCCCCCCCCCCCAAAGCGCCGGCCCGCCCCCCTCCCCCCCCCCCCGGGAACCTGCCCCCGGCTCCCCCCACCCCCCCCCGGGCGGGGGTGGCGGCCTTGGGCCTCCCCCACCACCGCCCCCCCCAAGCCCCCCCCCCACCCCCCCCCCCCCCGCGAACGCCCCACGACCCCCCCAAACCCCCCCCACCCCCCCCCCCCCCCCGCCCCCCCCCCCAACCCCTCAAGGGCCCCCCAAAACAAACGGGGGCCCCCCCCGGGCCCCCCCCCCCCCTGGGGCCCCCCGCGCGGGGGCCCCCCCCCGGGAAACCCAGCACAAAAAACCCCCACCACCCCCCCCCCCCAACCAAAAAAAAACGGCAGCTGGTCGACCTCGTTCATATTCTGGAGGATGCCAAGCATGATGGCGTGTTCGCGCGCCACATCCTCCGTGAACAAAGTGTGTCTCGCGAGGAACACTTCCGTGAGTGAAAGGAGGCCGGCCTCTGCATCCGAGAAAGACTGCCGGCGCCTCGTCTGCAGCGTCTTCGTGGGATCGCCGCCACCGGGAAGGATGCTGGAGATGTGCCTTTGGGCCCAGCAGCGCCGCCTCCTCCAGAGCTCCAGTTACTCCTTCCCGTTGCTGGCGGAAGAACTGCGCAACCCCGACGTCCTCCTTGTCCTTCGTCGGCGCGACGGGCTCGGAGGAAACTCCCCCCACCATCTTCTCCAGGGCTTTTTCGAGAAGCTCGTTCAGCTTCTTCGTGCTGATCACGCCATCAGCGTGGTGCTTCTCCAACACCGCCCTCACGCGCTGGTGACGCACGATCTCGGGGCCCACCGGCGCCGCAGGAGCGGTTGCCACCTCCTTCGACCACGCAGAGGAAGGCTCGACCTCTGCAAATCCCGACATGGCGGATGCCCTGTGCCGAAAAAAACAAAACACAAAATGAGCTCAGCTGCCGACTCAAAAACCAGCTAGCTGCAGATCTCAAATTCTACATATCGCTTTGTGCCTCGCTGCTGGCGTCACGCAGGAAAGAGGACACACGGAGACCGAAAGTAGCCACTACACAAGATATACGCATCCCATTGTTGAGGGGAGGAAGAAAAAGAGAAGGGAGAAACACGAGCAAGAGAAAGAGAGAGAGATGACAGCACGAAGCACAGACAGCCATGTCGGCACACACACGGCACACGCAAGCAGCGCAGCGGATGTTTAGATGGGAACACCCAGTGCACGCATTGGCATTGATTCACCTATCGTTTTCAACGCAGCTTCCGCCACGCCACGCCCTTGCACCGCAGCAAGCCACAGACTCCACAGACTTAAAACAGCGAAGTGCCATTCGATGTTCTCGGCCGCCCGCCTCGGAAATGAAACCCTAACCCTGATCCCTAACAGATAACCCTATTCCTCCAACCCCAGCCAAAAGCCACGTTTTGTACCGGCTCAACTCGGCCGACGACCAACATTTTAGCCACAACCACAGCCACAGCCACAACCACACAACCCACACACAACCCCAAAACAACCAACCAGAATCACCATCGCTATTCCCACGCGCAGAATGTCGTTCTTCTCCTCCAACTTCTCCGCGTACGTCTGGACGTGCTCGTGGAATATTGCGTCGGCCACCTTCAAAGGCAGCAGCGCAGAGGAGCGGCGCCAACAAACACAGCGTCCAGACCCTCCACAGCAACACCGTTCCTCAGAAACACCTTTGCAGGAAGTTTAGCGAGCTTCTCGGTGGTGCGGCGCACGGCCTACCCTTCAGCTCAGGCACCACCTGCTGAACCGCCTCGTACTGCGCCACGCACTGCGAGTTCCTCTCCACCAAACGCGGCGGATCTTTCACAAAGCCGTGCCACACGAGTGCCCCCAGCATCGCCATGGCGTCTGCAAAGCTGAGACCGTTTCCCCTAAAAACAGAGGGAAGCAAGACACCGTTCGAGCCAACAAGCCGCAGAGAGTGACCCTGCAGTGCTCTGAGAAAGGCTGTAGTAGCGTGCACGCTTGACAGATCACCGCCAGGCTCCACATCGCCGCCGTGGCCCGCCTCGCGGTGCATGGTGTTCAAGTCGTCCGCAAGCTGCCCCTGTGCAGCGATCCACCGGCTAAGGCCATCGCTGAAGGCCAGCACGTGCGCTCGGACGTCGTCGATGTTGCGGTGCGAAGCGGCCTCCAGTGCGTGGATGAGCTCTGGAACCGAGTACGGGCAAACACCGTTGCGGCATCCGGCAGAGAGCTCGTACACTCTCGGCGCGCACCACGAGAGGTCCAGCTGGGTGCCTCGCAGTGCCGTGGCCATCACCGCCCGCTCATCCGTCGTGCACAGGAGACGCGCCAGTGCCGCCACGTCGTCGATCGCGGCGTTGAGGAAGCGGCCAGTGACGTCTCGCTGCAGGTCTGCCACCAGTCGAGCACGGCAGGCCGCATTCCCTCCCTCCTGAGTGATCGCGTCCCTCTTCGTCAACAGCCACGTCGCGAAGCAGTGCGGCACCACAAAGCTTGCACACATAGGTAGGGTCCTTTCTTGTTCGCAGCTGGCGCATGCAGTCCTGCACCGCGGTCTGAAGCTCCTGAAGCAGCAGCACTTGGGGGATCTCGCTTGTGATCAGCACCTGCAGACGATGCCTCTCCGACTCCACTGCCTTGTTCTGGTGCTTGAAAAAGTCCTCGCGCGTCATGAGGTCTGCTGTGAAGTCTGCTGCAGTGGCGGTCTGAGTGTCGAGCAGACAGACAGTCTAACTGCTACCGAGGTGATACTGGCGGGTAGCGCGGCGGAGAACCTGGTGGGTTGCCCGCTCGTGTTGAGCACAGCACAGCACCACGTGAATGCCGTTTGGCTGCTTGCCATGCGGTGTCACGTCAAGGCCGCGGCCGCCGAGAAAGGTCATGAAGAACACGTGGCGCACGCCGGCCAACAGCCGCGGCGAGGCATCGCGCAAAAAGCGCCTTCATATTCTCCATCAGCCGGTCAGCCTCCGCCACCGTTCTCACGGCGACGAGGACGTCCTGGTCGCGACCGACGGCGCCGCGGATACTGCGTTCGATTCCCTCGTCGTACGCGGCGGCGTTGCTGCACAGCTTCTGCGGAAGCTCCTGAGAAAAGGCTGAAGAGAAGGCAGGCGGAATGGTCACGGGCTTGAGTTTGTACACTCGGTTATAGATCGCCTGCGTAGCATAGCCGCCCGCTGTGCCGGTGACGGCAGTCAGACGACCCTTGAAGTGCACAGAGAAGAGCAGCAGCGGGTTCACCGCCACAGCCGCCTCCGTTTTCCACTCCCACCGCTGCCCCTCCTTCATGCCCGTCATCGTGCTGAGGCCGTCCATCAGTGAAGTCGTATAGAGCGTCTCGCCGGTTTCGGTGTTGTACGGCACCGACCTGCCCTTCACTGCCACGTAGTCCTCATTGTTTGCCACGTCCCACATGCCACGTGCAGACACGGCATACCGCTCAAAGCGCTCCTGTGAGAGCAGAGAATCCTTCGAGTCTCGGCTCAAAATGCTCGCGCGTTGCACCCACGCCTCCTGCGATGTCTCTCCCGCGAGTCGTTGTTAATCGCGGCGGTCATAAGAGCTGGAAACGTCAGCGCGTCGCGGCGAGCACCCAGCGAGGGGCCTCCAACGTACGTTGTCTCCGTCAGGCTCTGCACCATCAACACGTCCGCCTCGTCTTGGATTATCCACTGCGCAAAGCCGCGCCACTCTCGGTGTAGTGCCGCTCGTCCGTCGGGTCCAGCAGCGTGCGCAGCTCCCGCGCGCAATAACGTTGCTCTCCGTCGTGTACACCATTCGCGCTGCATAGACGGTATCGTTCGACTTCGCCGTCTCCGCGTCCTCTGCAACAGCGCAAAGCTAGTTGGCGAAGAGGAGCGTGAAGGCGCCGTGGTTGAACTCCATCGCCTCGACGGCGAGGTTGCAGCTGGAGGTGGCGAAGGCGACGCGATAGCCGCAGTACAGCTTGAAGGCGATCACGCAGCCGGTGACGTACGCCCTGCCCTCGCTTATGTTAATGTTGGCCAGCAAAGAGCCCTGCAGCAGCGCCAACACGGCAAGCACCTTTGCACACGTCGAGGAAGGTGCCCCTTCGAGTCCCAGTAGCCGAGCAGGATGTCGACGAGCGTGCGCCGTGTGTCGTCAGCGCTGTGAAGAATGCGTGCCTCGCTCTCCTTGACTCGCTGCTTCCCATCGTTGCTGGCAGCAGCCTCTGCCTGTGTCTTGTACTCCTTTGTGAAGCGCTCCAGGCGCTCTTTCCGCAGCGTGTTCGGAAATGCGGATGAGGCGCGAATGTCGTTATACACATATATGCGTATGCTGCACGCAACCAGCTCGGCAAAAATGTCCACTCTCTCGTCGCGCAGAAAGGCTTTGATGTCGTCCCAGCTTCTCTCCCACTCGTTCGCGGTGCGGCGGAGCTGCTGCTGAACCAGTCGCTCGATCTCATTCACCAGCTGCCGCCGCTTCGTATCCCACTCCGTCCGGTAGATATGCACGGCCTGCTCGGTGAGCTTGTTACTGCTGAGCGCGTCCTGCAGCTTCCTTAAAGGACCTCGCTGAAGTGCCGGCACTGTTAAGAAGCCGCGCAGCACGTCGCACACCGTCGTGTCCGTCAGCAAACGAGTGAGATCCACAAAGCAGCCAAAGCTGTTCTCTCCGCAGAGTACAGTAGCCAGTTGTACATCTCATGCATGAGAAAAGCAACCTTCCTTGACGTCCAACAGAGGTGAACACACCGCAAAAGGCGTCGCCGCTGCAGCACGGTCATCCAGCAGCTCAGCCCTCAAAAAGAGTCAAGGCGGCGGCCACGGGCTAGGTGACATCTAACTCGTCCAGTGCGCAGAGAGCAGCGCCAACGTACTCCGGGTAGGCCACCCTGCCCACCGCCACTCCGTCCGCAACCTCCTTCTCGAGTGCGTCCGTCACACGAAGCACCACCTCCACACACGCGTACTGCGTCAATGCATCGATGGGCTTCTCCACAAGACTGGCGAACTCCGCCTCGCCAAAGGCTCTCTTGCCCAGATATGTAAGGTAGGCGTGGCAGAGCACACGTAGAACACGCTCCATGTCCTTCAGCGCCAGCACTGCGTGAAGAGAGGCGTGCAGCACGCCGTCAGACAGCACCACCGCCGCAACTTTCTTCACGAGAGAGCGGATGCGTGGCGCGTAGGGGCCGTTGAGCTCCTCCAACAGCCGCGACGCCGCGTGCTTTCGGATGGGAAAGCAGCACTAGCACTCCTGCAGCGCGCGCGGATCGCAATGAAAAGGCAAGCACGTGCTCCCAGCGGATTGCGTTCTGCAAGTATCCAAAGCAGCGCGTAAACGGGGGGGGCCAAGCGTTCCCTGCCGCACACCTCGCGTAGGAAAGTCTTCGTGTCGCCCTTCTGGGGATGAGCGGCGAGGAGAGTGTCGCACATGGCGCACAGCCACTTTGTCACCAGCGCGGCCTCGCTGTCTGCAGTCATCGGAGACCATCTCGCCCCCACTGCGTCCAAGATCAGCGGCTCTTTCTTCGGAAAAAAGAACGCCGATGACAGCGCTCACATCATCTCCACAGTTGCTCGCAGCCGCACAGTGTCTTTAATGTTGTTGCGTAGAAACCCATGCGACTCGCTCAGCAAATTTTGCAAGTGCTGATAGCAGTTCCAGCGCGGTGTGCGCCAGTACCACGCAGCAAGGTCTTTGATGCCGTCCTTCTGCACAATCGCGGCAAAAACTTTGCAAATACCCCACCTTTCGCCCTTCGCCAATGTGCAAAAGCAGCTCGCCACGAGGCGGCATTCTTTCAGCGGGCCGCAGAACTTCTGGATGCGCTGCAGAAGAAACCGCATCTTCAGCACGCGGACCACCAGCACGACGAACAGCTTCTGTGAGTCCTGAAACTTCAGAGTAAGCAAAATGCTCTGCGCCGTTTCGGAGGCAAACGCATGATTTTTGCGCAGGAAACTCAGGAGAGACGTGAGCGCCTCGAGCAGCTGCGAGGACGGAGGCCCCGTTGCGTCGGACTCGTCTGGAAACGCACATCCACCGCACTCTCCAATAGGCGCGAGAGAAGTTCCATCGGAGGGACGACATCTTTCCACGTGTCCAAAACAAAGAAGCGGCAGCACAGGGAACACTTTGGTAACGCTCTTTATAGCCGTCCCAACCGCCTCAGCTGTGATGTCCGGCAAATCTTTTATGTCGCACACCGCCGCAAAGGACAGCAGGCAGTCGTACACCTTTGTCGGAAGGCCGTGCGCAAACAAGTGCGCGCTTGTTTCGCTGGACGCAGAGGTGAGTTTCCAGCCAAGAAACTCCTCTCTCGCACGCTCGAGGGCAGCCCAGAGAGACCTACACGTAACGGCGCAGGCGCCAAAAAGGAGTAGCCTGCCAAGCTCCAACACGGCGCTCCTCTGCCTGCAGAAGTCCGGCGTGTCGCTCAAGGCGAAAAGAGGACAGACAGCTACTCGGACACCGGCCTCGGGCAGCAACGAGCCGATCTGCGTCGGCGCACAGAACCGTCAACCGCTCCGCGCACAGACGCAGCCTGCCCAGCGACCAGCCGTGCTACAACACAAGCATAGCACCAGAGTCTTCAGCGCCGGCGGCAATGTCGCTGGCCATATTGGCGACGTAGCGGAAGGCCAGTGCTCGATAAGCGCACTCGGCCACTCGTGGAGGAATGTGAAGGTCACCATTGCTGGCTGGCAGGCAAACTGTGAGCAGCACCTCCGCGCTGACACGGTACAAAACTCCGCCTCGATCTGAAACACACTGCGACTGTAGAAGCGCGACGTGTAGTTCAGCACAAAGGTGTTGAGCCCAAAGGTGCCTTCGATTACCTTTACGAGCGCCGCAAGCTGTTGCAGATACAGCGCGAGGGGTGAGCCACCACGCTGCACGCTCAGCGCTGTAACGTTGAATGCGTTGATGCCGCAAAGAGACGAGATGTATTACCTCTCTTTCCAAGTCGTGAAGGAGCAAGTTTCCTTGTGCGACTACGTGCTCGTTAAGAAGGCTGTAGTATCTACTTTAGGATATCGTGCTGGGAACGCATGACGACACTGCGGGTGTCGCTGCATTAGCGATGGGTCAACGCCTTCTGCACGTCGTCGATGATGTACTGGAAGGCCATTCTTCTGCTCTCTGCCTTGCATACACTGAGCTGATGTTTAAAGGCTTGCATAGTTTTTAAAAAATGTGGCTCTGAGAAAGACTTGGCGGGAATGATCTAAAGAAGCAAAGAAATGTGCGCGCGAGAGAGAGAGAGAGTGAGTGAGTGAGCGAGTCGATGCCAGGTGTGCACGCATACATATACACATTGAAAGCAGATCATCGAAAGTATACTTAAGGCACTCATTAACAAATAGGACATCCGCAAGACTGAACTGGTGTCGTCGCGGCACCCTTGTCCCAAAGCAGACGCTCGCTGTGGTCGATCGACCTTCCCTTCTTACAATGCCGTGCGCGCCAATCCCGCAACTGCTCAAGAAGAATTCGTTTAAAGGACTCGTTAATCGGCGTACTTTTTACTCGCAAGAAACCACGGCGCGCACAACAACCTTTGTGGCGTGAACTTGCAGCGCTCTCACTGCGCCATCGCTATTCTTAGTCCCCTTTGCAGCCTCGTGACTATACAAAGGTGCTTGTTCGTTCTTCTTGTTGTTGTTGTTTTCGCGTTAGAAACCGTCAATCATTTTAAGTTACAACTAACGTCCTCAGCGCCTCCAAATTCACACCGCTCGCATCATCAACGAGAACACTCGACGCATTCCGCATCACCGTCGCGGCTGAGGGGGATACACGGCACCACGCCCTCCATTTAACAACAAAGACAGTCGCCAAACAAACATAACAGGCTTTTCTCGTCGCGCCGCTACTAAAAGGAAAATAAATGTTTTGTGCCTCCATTTTTTCCGTTACTTACTTAAAGGTGTACCACACTAAGGGACAAGAGAAGACAACAAAAAGAAACAAACGACGCACTCCCAACTAAAAAAGCGCGCCACGCAAAAAGAGCGACGCATGAAGTCGAAGAAATTAAAGACATCCTTTTAAACAAAGAAAAAGCATCACCATCTGCACAACAAAACGCAGACGCCCGCCCGCTTACGCCAAATCGATGTTGCGCTTCTCCTCGTCGAGACGGCGCTGCTGCTCGTCCATCTTGGAGAGCTTGACGCGGCTGGCACGATCGCGCCACGTCGCCTCGAACTTGTCGGCATCAGCCAAGAACTTGGACAGCACCATACGCTCGTTGCAGCGACGGTCGTACTCGCGGCGGTGCTCGGCGAGGTAGTTGCCACGCACGGCGGCCCGCTCGGCGCGGTTGTGCTCGGCGTTGGCGGCGTCGACGGCTCTGCGGGCCGGAATCTCAAGCGCACGCAGCGCACGCTCGTAGAGGTTGGCCTGAAGGATGTCCTTGCGGTCGTTGTCGACGCCGCGGCGCTTGAAGGCGGCCAGCAGGCGGGTGAGCTCGTCCTCGAAGCCGGCGGTGCTGCGGTACACGATGGCGTCGTCCACCTTGAAGCCCGGGTACTTGATGCGGAGCTTGCGCAGCACCTCCTTGCCCCGCTCCTGCCGCTGACGCTCGCGGTACTCCGGGTAGAGCTGGGCGATGTACGCCTCCTGAGTGTCCTTCTGCTTCTGCTGCTCCTGGTCCATCCGCTCCTGCACCGCCTTCACCCGCCGCGTCGTCTCCTCCTCCTTGCGCTTCTCGGCGCGCCGGTCCTTCTTCATGATGCAGCTGTTGTGCAGCTCGTTGATGGCCTTACTGCGCGCAGCAGCGGCCTCGAGGTCGGCACCAGTGACGGTGACGGGCGTCGGCGCGGTGGAGGCGCCGGCGTGGCTGAAGTCGGAGTAGCGGCCGGTCGAGTTGCACTTGCGGGCGGCGGGGACGGTGTCGACGTTGGCGACGATTTTCTTGTAGTGCGCCAGCATCTTCGCCTTGGAGGAGTCGCTGAAGGAGAGGGTGTTGGTGCGGCTGTCAATCTCGACCGAGACGCTCTCGTCGTGCAGAATGACGGGCTCGATGCTGTTCACGTACTCGGCGGCCGTCAGGTTGCCGTTGTAGGCCGCCAGCGTCAGCACGTCGATGTGGTTGCACGTCACCGCGAGGCACTCGAGCTGGTAGCGCAGAATGACCTTATGCAGCTCGTCGCCGTAGCGGGAGAGGTCGCTGTTGGCGGTCGTCAGCGCCGTGACAGTCTTGTGCAGGCCGGTGAAGTCGGTGATGCTCGGGTCTTCGAGGTTGGCGGCCAGCTTCACAATCTCCGGCGCCGCGAGGGCGTAGACGTTGCGCAGCTTCAGCTCCTCCAGCAGACTCGCCTTCGTCGTCGACGGGTACTCGAAGAGCTCGTCGATGAGCGGCGTCTTCTTGCGGTGGGGGACGAAGGGGTCGAGCTCGAGGTCGGTCTCCGTCACGCAGAGGGAGGCGATCACGGCACGGGCGGCGAGGGGAGCGCGGCGCTCCTGGCGCTTCAGCGACGCGGCGGTGCAGAGGCAGTAGGCGTGGTAGTTGTTGAGGGAGCAGGTCCAGAAGATGTCGCTCATCGTCTCGTAGGCACCAGAAACGACGTCGGTGAGGTCCTCCTTGCGCTGCACGTTGTCGCAGAGGGACTTGAGGCACGACAGCACGTCGAGGGCACCGCCGTACTGGCGCAGGCTGCAGATGTCGTTCAGCAGGCAGCACAGCGTCTCCACCATCTCCGTCACGGCCGCCGTCGACGTCAGGAAGTCCTCCCGCTCCTTGCGCATCTCCTGCACCGCCGCCCGCGACCGCGCGTCGTCACGCTCCGTGAGGGGGTCCAGCGCCATGCGGGAGATGGCGCGGGAGACGCTGGTGGAGATGTCGAGCAGGCAGGAGGGCGTGTTGAACTCCTTGCACATGGAGAGGAACTGGCGCACCGTCTTGTTGTAGATGAACGTCAGCTTCTTGGCAAAGCCGATGTTGTTGTTGCCGCAGAAGTGGCGGATGAGGCGGCTCAGCGCGAAGTGGCAGGGACGGATGTGGCGCTCCTCCGCCAGCGCAGCCAGCGAGATGCCGCTCATCGCCGCCAGCATCTTGTCGCCGTCCGTCGGGTTCGCCTGCAGCGCCTCCGAGCGCTCCTTCGCGTTGATGCACATTTGACGAATGCGGGACATCACCAGGTCGACCACGCGCTGCACGCTGTCCTCCAGGTGCTGCGAGCCGCGCAGGCCGGAGCGGCAGCGGCGCAGCACCTCAATCAGCCGCGACACCTCCGGCTTCTCCTGCGAGAGCGAGAGGTCGGCGAGCAGCTCGAGGCACTGGAAGCCGACGACAGTCAGCTGGTGGTTCTGCAGGTGGTTCGCCAGCGCTTCGATGGCGTCCTTCACGTCGTTGCTCTTCAGGTGCTCCTGCGCCTTCGACAGGCTGCTGCGCGCGCGCGCGTCGGCCGTGGCTGCGCGGTCCATCGCTAAAAAAAGAGTTAGGGAGGTTGAGAAAAATAAAAATAGATGTGGGGAGTTGTGTATGCGTGTGTGTGTTTTCACTTGGTAGAAGGCGACACGACAAACAACAGTGAAATTACTTACAGGACTACAAGAGCTCTAATGGCTGTGAGTGGCGGTGGGGAAGTGATACAACATAAAGCGGCAACAAATTCAGAGAAGCAGGAGAAAAGGGGAATAATAGGGAAAAAAAGAGAGAGAGTGAGTGATGAAGAACACACAAAAGATCGTTCACGGGGCCAAAGTCAGAAGCGTGGACTAAGAAAATAGATACAGTTCACCAGCGCGCTCCTCCGCACACCGCAAGTAATACAGAGAGTCACTGATGAGAGCTCCCTTCATCTTAACACACCAGAAAGCACAGCGAAGCGTCTCGTACTGTCCCCTGCAATCTTTTTTCGTTTTTATAAACCGAGGAGCAGACTTTCCGCGGGTGCCAAAGAAGCCACTTTTCTCTTTTTCTTTCCTTCATTTTATCGCTTACGGTGAGCAAGGCCCATGGATCACCGGCGTGAAACATCGTAGGGAAAAAGAGAAAATAAAAAAAAAAGCGAAATCAAAAGGGGTGTACGGACGGCAAAACCACCACACAATGGTACACTTCTCGACGCGTTCGACACCAGAGAAGACCTTCCTTCTCATTTGTCGGATGCTATTGTTTGTCTCCGACACACGCACATATACACGCACAAGGGAGAGGGAAAAGGGGAAGACGAAAAAGAGAAATAAAACAGCGGATAAAACAAGCATACTATAAAAGGAAAGCAAAAGGCGGAAGCTATTTAAGTCGTCTTCTTCACGAAGGAGCAGACAGAGCGGGTGGGAAAAGCTGCATAACAGTACGAGGCAAGGCGCGAACACACACATGCGTGTATCCTACCGTTCTCTCCCTCAGATACCACGTGCTTGACAGAAGACCGTTCCGTTATAGAACGAGCAGTCGGCGTTGAGAAAGGAGCCGGCAAGAGACGCGATGTTGTCGCGCTGCGCAGTCGCGGTCATGAGGCCGCGGTCTGACACGGTCAGCTGCCACGCCACGCGCTCGTCCATTGTCGGCAGGCGCTGCACCTCGTATGCCCGCTGCACGAGATCGCGCCGCTCCACGCAGCCGTAGCAGTTGCTATCCCGGTCTTCCAAAATTTTGCTGAGCTGGCGCGAGGAGAGCGCGTGGAGGTGTTCAAGGGACACGTTCGGCGTTGCGGAGGTCGGCAGGCCGCGCGTGATGGCGCGAAGGTCGTTGTCGTCCGTTGCGCCGATGTGACGCCGATGCAACAAAAACGTCTGTTCCGGTGGCACCTCAGTCAGCAGGGAGGCGCTCGCCACTGCCCAGAAGCCCAGCAGCACCACGAGGCACAGAAGACGGGCAACGTGTCGACGCCGGATCATTCTACGGGTATAGGAAGTAGGTATCTACAGTAAAACGGTTGTAGAAAGCGAAAAAGGTGCACAGCACGACACGTGTGTTTGTTTGTGTGCGCGCGTGCTTTGCTGTCGTGAACTGCCGGTGAAGCTGTGGAAGGTGAGCTGCAAGTGTGTGGAGGCCAGCCCGTAGCGACAAAAAAATGGCGGCATTTCCGCGCGTAGATGAAAAAAAAAGATTTCCAGAATCAGAAGCAAAGACAGAGAGAGAGCAAGAGAGAGAGAAAGTTGCATAGAGGATCTGCTATGCGATCGAGGCAGCGCTACGGAGAACGAAAGACAGCGTTGAGCACACAATTGAACACCTCTCTGGACATACATTCCGTTTTCAGTCATTTAAAAAAAAAGAAAAAAAAGGGCGGCGCAGATGTGGAACCGCACACACGCTGCGTTTCTCACGCTCACTCTTGCGAGCACCTGTTCTCCACACATGCAGAATAATGCCCGTTGACGAACCGAACCAACAAAGGGCCCAAACCACCTTTTTGTTTTTCAACTGCAGCGATGTAAACAAGAAAGAAATAGCTGCGATATTACGGGAGATGCGGGTGAGTTTCCCACCGCCAATGAAATTTTTGTTTTCCTCCTTTCTTGCCTCATAGCGGCACTTCTCTCATGTGTCAAAAGGTGGTCCTTTCCTTGATGATTAAAGGCCGCGTGCCCGCAGCTTCTCTTTATGCAGAGGTGGACTTGACATACAGAAAGGTATTATTCGAAGGGCCACCCCCGTTTTTCGCTTCTTCTCCACCACTATAGCGGAAAGATACGGTCAACACATGAGTGCGCTCTTGAGTTTTTGGGAGCACTGCGTTTTGCAGCGGTTATACCTTTGTTCTCTCTGCGCATGTTTTGATGTGGTGTGAGCAAAGCAGAAAGGAGCACCTCGCTTATCACAGGGCGGTGTCACCTCTCAGTGACATCGTTGTCTGCTGCCGCACCGCAAAGCCGTGCACGGTGGGGTGCTTCACCATCACCCAGAGAAAAAAGGACCCGAGGCCCATGAAGAAATGCCACCCGCCGTGGTACATGCGGTACGGGTCCTCGTCGTCGTTAAGCCCCAGAACAAAGAAAGGCACCGCGAAGGAGGCAAAGAAGAGGCCAATCAGCAGATAGCGCACGTTCACCTGCGGCAGGCGGCGCTCAATAAAGCAGTATTTGACAATGGGGAAGATGCTGAAGAGGATGATGGGTGTCACGGTGAAGCGGACGTCCCACGGGTGCTTCTGCTGAACTATGAGCGTGAAGAAGACACAGAAGCATTTGCAGCAGGTGTCAATGAAGGGGTTTTGGATGCAGCAAAGATAGACGTCCCACATGCCGAGTATAGAGACGATGCCAATATTGTCCAGGCGGTGCCACTCCTTCGTTGTGAGAAAGAAAGATGTGTCGAAGCTCTCGGCGGAGTGGTACATGAAGGAGACGAAGAGCGCAAACAGCGACCCGCAAAACTCCATGACGTACCCGCGCCGGAAAAAGAAGAGAGGCATCGGCAACATCGTCAGGTGACTCAGCACCGTCGTCACGAACAGAACGGCATGACTCTCGTCGCCACGCATGATGGACAGCAACGAGCACTAAAAGGCCGAATGAAAGAGGAAAAAAAAGAGGAAGACGGAGGACGCGCAGCGCCTCTCCAAGTGGCAAACAACGCAACCACGGACGCAGAACGTCGTCTCACCCACTCAGAAAAAAAGAGAGAGAGGAACGCGACTGCTGGGCTACTAGCAGAGCAATGCGGAGTAAAACGCCAAAATTGTGTGCTGTCAACAAACGCCGTTTTGAGCAGAGCACCGAGTGCAATTAAGTGCAGAGTGAGAAGCGGCACCGGAGAATAAAGTGTGGCACCTGCAGTGCGAAGAGGTGCGGACTAGGCGGCATAATGGCGGTCGCACATCAAGAAAGAAACATTTAAAGATAGAGCGAGACAGAGAGACAGAGATGAGGAGCGAGAGAGAATGGCAATGAGAAGTAGTACGCAGCTGAAGCGTAGAAATGCGCCACAGAAGATGTTTGCGGCCGACCTGCGACGTCGTTTTTTTTTGCGTCGCTGTCCCTCCGCAAGATGCGCAAACGAGCGAACAGAGAGGCGCCAGCGTAGGCGACATCCCTCGTTCTTACCCAGCGTATGTGCTTCTCCTAGTGGTGTCTCCACACCCAACTCCTCTTCCTTCTACACCCCAACAACAACAACAACAACAACACCAAGCACAAGCAAACACACCATGAGCAAAAGACAAAGCACCCACCACAGGACCACAAGGAGGGCTGACTGCTTATACTCAGCAACACTGCACGCATCGTCCTACTTTCTCTATTTGTGTGCATTATAACTAGCGGTGAGGAAATTAAGCAACACGTAAGCTATCCAGTAGGAGGCGCGCATCACAGGGCACGCCTTCAGCCGTTCAATGAAAAGTTGGAAACGCATTGGTATTTCTGTGTGTCCGCGTGTACTCCGCCGACGAGGACACCGATCAGGCGACATTAGTGACTCCTCCCTGCTCTTAAAGATTGACGACAACCGCTATGGCATCGTCGCCGCGGGGAGAGTGCACCGGGCTGCGCTTCCGCTCGATTGGGCGGCGCAGGGAGAAGAAGAAGAAGAAGATGCCCACGCCGATGAAAATGTGGAAGAGGCCGTGAAACATGCGGAAGGGATCGTTTTGGTCGTCAAGGCCGATGGCGAAGAATACGACACCGATAGCGCAGGCTGCGAGCCCCACGAAGAGGCGGCGCAGAAAAATCCCCTGTCGTCGACGCCGGTAGAGCATGTGCGAGGCAATGGGGATGCAGATGCACACCGTCACAGGCGCGATGGTGTAGCGGATGTCCCACGGCGCGGCCTCTTGGAGAATGATCACGGTAAAGAGGACGGCGGACTGCAAGTATTCGAGGGCGGCGCGGCTCTCCAGACAGGCGAGATGCAGACAAGAGCAGCCGACCGACGTGATGGCGCCGATGTTATCAAGCCGGTGCCACCGCATCTCGGATAGGAAGAGCACCGTGTCGAAGCACTCGCAGGTGTGGTACATGAAGGAGACCACGACGGCGAAGAGGCCAGTCAGACACTCCGCACGCATTTGCCGCCGCATGAGCAGCGCCACGGTGAAGAGCATCGGCACATGGCTCACCACGCACGTGATGAACACCGCCCACCGGGGATCGTCGGGCCGGCCCGGCATCGGACGGAAGTGAAGAATTTTTGCGGCAGCGAAGGAACACAGCAGGTGCGCTGAACACCCGCCGGCTGCGGAGCAACAGGTGAGATCAGCGCCGCGGGCACGAGGTCGACTCGAGCAGAAGAGGCACGGCACACCAACACCACCACCTTGACTGGGATGTTGGCTCTTGTTCTCGTCAAGAGCGAGACGCAGGCAAAGAAGGAGAAGGAGGGTGCGTGTCACGCAAGCACTGCGCTGGTGCCAAATGCCTTATCGGCGAGCACAGCAACAGAAGATTAGAAAGTGCGTTTTTTTAGACGCGTTAAATATGAGAATGACAGAAGGCACCGCTCCTCGGTCGCGCCGTGTGTCGTGTTGGATGTATCGCGCCGGATCTGTACCGCACCTGAGACTCTGCTTTGCTACGTTTGGAAAGCGGTTTGCGTCGGTGAGTTCATGCAGGTGTTGAGTTGCTGCGCTTCCCAAAAGGCAGTGGAAGATGGTGCTGCTGTGCACTGCGGAAAAAGAAAGAAGAAGATAGAAGTGCGGCGAGGCGAGAGAGAGCAAAGGTGGAAGGGACGCGACACATGCACCACACCGCAGCCTCTCAGCACAGCAGAAAGGAGGACGAGGCCGAGTGCTTTCATCGGGCGTGTAAAGCAAGGAAGCTGTCGACTTTGACGACGCGGCTGAGGAGCAGCGGTACGATGAAGCGCATGCTGCCGTACTGTGCACAGAAATATACCCCTCGACTCGTCACTAGGGTCATTTATTAATACTAGCTCACCACTTCTCATTTTTAGAAAGCGAAAACAAAAAAGAGTAGCGATGCAGTGCAATGTCCGATGCTGAGTGCTCAGACACAGCAACTCCGTCGTTGCTCATACGGCACATAGGTGTGAATCCACCTGCATTTTCAGTGCCCGTCGTGCAGATTGTGTGAATGCATTTTTTTGTTGCGTGGTGGTACGCCTACGCCGGACGCAGTGAGAGTGCAGAGAAAGACAACATAAGAAAACATCTTTCAGATCAGAGATCCAGTGTCAGAGGAACGAGAAGCCCGCTGAGGAGAGTTAAAGCCAAGGAGGCAGCAAGCCCACGAGACAAACACACAGAATACACGCGCTTGCGCTGATAGGAGAAAGGGTAACACCTGCCGCTGAGAAAAAGAAAAAGAAATGAATCGAGCACGGAAAACGTGATTTAAAGGCGCGTCACGAATTGACAGCGACACTGTGAGACAAGGCACAAAAACAGAAGAGCTAAAGTCATAACAGCAACGCTTAAAAGATAAAGGATCAGAGAAACAAAACAGAGAATCGAGTAAAGCAGTAAGTCAGCTGGACAGCACACATGAAAGCATAACACAACATGCCGCACTCCCCACCACCTTCTTTTTAATGGAAGGAAGACGCGTCCGCTAGGACGAGAGAAGGACTCCGCGCAGAAGTGGGGCGAGAGGCAGCGCTGGCATGCGCCGCTGCAGTTGGTCGGTTGCCGAGCCCCCGCTGCATTTGACACAGACGGCCACAAGGGACGGCAGGCACGAAAAGTGGACGGCTGCAGATGCACACATCTCACAACTTCAATGAGAAAGAGGCGGAGAAGAATCCGCACGAGCTAAAAGAAGAAGCAGCAGTTGCGCAGCCACCCACACCAGCTATGCGGGTCCTGCTCCGTCGAGGTCACCTCAATCACCGTCGTCTCCGTGTGCGGCGGCTCCGCGCAGTCGGCGTGGGCCGGCGCCGCTGCAGCGATGAGAACGCTCCTCTCCGGCGCCGAGGGGTCGTCCATCGCGGAGCGGAAGCGCAGGCGGCGCCGGCGTCGCGCGTCTGCCGGGCTCATAATTCGTCCCTCGTCGCCGATCAGCGGCAAGAAACACATCGGGCACACGGTGGAGCGCTGCCGCCACGACTCGAGACACTGCAGGTGGAAGCCATGCTCGCACTTCAGCAGGATGGCAGGATTGTCCAGCGTGAAGTGCTCCAGGCAAATCGGGCAGGAGGTGAGGTGGTACTCACCCACGTCAAACGTCTCCTGCCCATCCACGACGCCGGCCTCGTTGCCGCAGTCGCTGAGATTGGCGCAGCTGACGGTGCGGGAAGCGGGAAGAAGGGAGCTGGTCGACCCGGCAGTGGGAAAGCTTGCCGCAGCACCCCACTGCTCCCCCTTACGTTGCCGTGGCGAGTTCATAAGATGCTAAGCGCTGCCGCCGGATACAGCAGGAAAAAAAAAAACGACGTATAGTTTAGGTGTACGAGTCACTTTACACCGCCTGCGTGGGTGTGTGTATGCGCGTAGTCGCTGGCGGAAATTCAGAGAAAAAAGAAAAATAAGAGCGCACACACAAAAGCGGAGACCAGAAAAAAGTGGGAAAACAAAAGTCTCTTTAAAATATGGTCGCTAAACGCGTGGTGGCGCTCGACAAATCGTATTACCAAAGCAGCAGCAAAAAAAAACTTGTGATGATAAAAAGGGAAAAAGACGGAAGAAGAGTGTCAGCAGGAGGCGACAGCGATGCCCGGTCGGAGCTGTGGCGTGCGTTTTATCAGCCAAGCGGGCGGTTATGGCAAAAGGAGGAGGAGGGGAGACGCCAGAAAAGAAGAGAGTATAGAATAGCTGTGTATGAAATGCAGTGGCGTAGCGTCACGAACGACAACTCCACTTTTCCGTTAAAAATGTCTGAAACCTACTACGATTATTTAACAGGACCAATGTCCCAGGCGAGAGAGTGCTGCCTGTGAGCGCATTTTCAAGAGAGGCAAATGAAAGACACAAGCGACACTCATCGAGAGCGGCAACGCTGCACTTTCCCCTCAAATCTGACTTTCATTTTAATCTCCTCTTTACCTTCTGCATTGTGAATTACACGGCGCGGCTTCCGTGGACAGCAACAGTATACAAAAAAACAAAGCTCTCCAACGAGAGCAACAAAAAATATGTGAAGCACACGAGCAAAATGCAAATGAACGTGTGAAGTGCGTTCCTGTACGCCGCAGAAAAAGAGAGAGCGACCGCCACTGCGGCGCAGCATCCGAAGACGCGCAACAAAGCGCGTTTCTGGCGCAGGAACACACCTCAGCCAGAAGCACGGACAATGCTGACGTCTCGCATGCCGTCTGCTCTAACACTCACCTACGGCGTAGGAGAGAAGCATCCGCACAAGAAAGCAGCCGCCCTGCCCAACGCACCGTCAAAGGAAACGCTCAAGAAACGTGAAGCAGCGAGAGGCCTCTGCTACTTGCTGGCGCTCCCTCCTTGCCTCGGCGTCCTCATGGATGTACTGGCCCGGAAAGAGAAGGCGGCGCACCGCAGTTGGTGCGAGCCGCTTCGGGTCGGTGTCGACGTCCTCGCCGGCCATTCGCTTTCGCGCCTCCTCCTTCTCCTGCTGGATCATGAAGTGGTAAAACTCGGGGTCGAAAAACTTGAGCGCCGCCTCGAGGCCGTTGGTGACGACCACCATGGAGAAGAAAAGACCAATGAGAAGCATCACGAGGTAGGAGAAGAGTGCGAAGAGGCGCACGCGGTCGAGGCGCCGCACCTTCTGCTTCGACGCCACCAGCAGTTGACGGTAGAGCGTCGGCGAGGCGCCGTTCTGATGCCACAGACTCACCGGGTTGGTGGACATTCGGTACGCCGTCTGCAGAATGGCGTACTCGCTGTCCCCAGTGGTAGTCTTTGCGGTGTCGGGGTGCGTCTCGAGCACTAAGGTGCGGTATCGTGCGCGTATCTCGGTCAGCTCGGCGTGGTCTGGTAGGCCCATCACAGCAAGGGGGGAGCCATGCTTCTTGAGCCACTGCTGCTCTCTCTCTAGTTCCTCGGTGCGCTCCATGCCAGTCTGCATGCGGACGGCAATACGCTTCTTCAGCGCGGCGGGCGTGAGGGCAAGGAAGAGTTTGCGCAAGGCGATGGCGACGCGACCAGGCCGGTAGCTGTGCTGCTCGCCAGTGGTCGCGCACCGCAGCGCAGACCAGCACGGCGGCAAGGTCAATCGCTCAGAGGAGCGCACGCAACTGCAGCCCAGCCGACGCATCGTGCAATGAACAAAAAAAGAGAGCAAACAGTGAGCAGTGTCGGGAACACCAACGCGGAGCGCTCCTAAGCTGTTGCGCATGATGGTGCAGAGCGCGCAGGAAATCGCAGTCAAGAGAGCGAGAACGTAAGAGTAAGAGAAGAGAAAGACGTGGAGTACGGAGTACGGAGTACGGAGGACGGGGTGCTGAGAAACACAGCCATAACTGAGTACTGCGCGTGTGTGCTGACACGCATCGAACAGAAAACGCCAAGAGCAAAGGAATAGAAAAAAGACATTCGCTCTCGAAAACGTTCACATCAAAGTGTAAATTGTGTAGGGCTTTCACGAGACTCCTTTCCCTAACTCAGAGGTTGTATTTCTGCACGTTGGCTCCTGTGTAGTCACGTGCACAACCTGTGTACCCTTCTAAACACAACCAATCGGGCTATACGAAGGGCAGTGCAGAAAACCTAAAAAAAAAAGGCAAACGAAAGCAACCGACCAAAAGTCCCCTAAAAACCCATCGGATAATGCTCAAAAGGGCTGCCACCTTCATGAAGCACAACTTCTCCCTCCTCTCACCTCATGAAGCCGCCCAGAAGCGACACACAACGCCTCGTCCATCGAACTTGCTGCCGTGAAGGCGGGCAATTGCCAGCGCCGCCTTCTCCTTGCAGGATAACGTGCAAATCACCGCGACACGATCGTCAAACACAACTGTTGATAGGGAGGACGCACCTACATGTGCCTCGGTTGGTGTGTTACCCACTGCAGTGGTCGGTGCACTGCTGCTCTCTGTACGCGTCCTCTTCACCTCTGGACCATCCTCCGTCGATGTCGGTGTGGCGGCGTCGTCCACGAGCACCCGCCACGCCGCCACGTCCTCCTTTGCGACTTCCGCAACCCGCGACACCACCGCCGCCACCAGTGCCGTTCGCTCCTCTGCTGTGAACGCTGTAAACGTCGGTAGCGCCACCACGTTGGTCAGCAGTATTGCACTGGATGGCGTTCCGGCCGGGCCGCCGCTGGCCTGCAGGAGCCGCTTGCGTTTCTTGTGCAGCGCCTGCTCCTCGCGCCGCCTCTCCCACCGCTTTGCGATGTCTTTTCGGATAAGCTCCACAATCTGCGCCACCTCCAGCTGCTGCAGGGACGACTCTTTCAGCACGCGATTGAACCAGAAGCCCGCCACGGTCTCCCAGTGCTTCTCGTAAAAGTGGGCGTGCGGGCTGTCGCGCACCTCCTCCGGCATTCTCAAGTCTTGCAGAGAGAACTGCAGGCGGCGGCCGGTGCTGCCCCATACGACGAGTGCGTTTGCAGAGTCGGACATGGATGCACGTGTGGTGTGGGCAGTGCGGAGATTTGCCAATGTGTTGGGTGTTGAGTGCCTACTTGTGTGATTACACCTCGTCACCCTTCAAGATAGCTGAGCCGTGGCGTTGAGGAGAAGAAAAGAAGAGAAAAGAGAAAGAGAGAGTAAGAAGGTGGTTTGCGCCATGACATGCGGCAGGTCAAATTGCACCGCAACAGAGGGATACGATCTTTTTTTTGGCGCTGAAAAGGCAGGAGCGCGTCCTTGTACATCGAGAAAGAGAAACATGCAAAAGCGCATACAGCAGCAGTGACAATGAACTCGACGAGGTGAGAAGGGGCTTCTGCAGCGCACGCGCTGACTACCGCACCGGAGGTCCCTCAGCCGCAGCACAAACTGTACGCGACAGCCGTGACTCACATCAAGGTGCACCTGTCAGAGTTCCTTCGCTTATGAAGACATGTGGCCGCGAAAGCATAAACAGAGAAGTTCAGAAGAAAGGAGAAAATAGAAAGCTGTTACGTAAGGACAACAGAAGAATTGTGGTGCGTCTCTCTTTATCTCCTCGGGGGATCATCGCGGTTGGCGTCGCAGCAGCACCTCCGCACAGCCGATGAGGAAAAAATACGAGAAAAAGGAAAGAAGGAAAACCACAAAGAAAAAACCGTTTCGTTGGATAGTGGAAACACCATATGTACATGCCTCTTCCTCTCTTCCTGTGCCGGCACTCACGGAATCGCGCCAGAAGATGCGCGGTGAGAATCCGTGTGCGTTGCCTGGATGCCTCCGTGTGTCTGCGCGGAAAACTCTCGCCTCATCATCAGAGCGCACTCTCACCCGCACAGCTCGGTGAGCGTACATGTACGACTCGGCAGCGGTGCGGGACGAGAAGCAGTGAGCGTCCGGCGACTAAAGCTGTCAGCGCAGGAGACGAAGAAGTGTGTTCAATAGAGAAGGAGTGGTATGATCAGGAAACAAGAGAAAAAGCACACCTGCACACGCAAACAGACGAGGCGGAGGAGAAACACACGGAAGCCTCTTCCGCCTCGGGGCAACGAGCAAAACAAGAGAGAGAGCCAAAGAGAAAAGGCTTATTGAGAGATACTATACACTCAAACACACAAAGAAAGGAAAACAATGCGGCGAGAACGTACACCGCTACAAGTAGGAGGTTTGAAGGAGAAAGTAAGGAGAAAAAGTGCACGCGTCGTGCAAAGCAGCAGATACGTGCAGTCATGCGCACACCCTACGTGCCGGTCGCTACTCCAGCGCGGCCGCTGAGAGGAGCAAGAAAAAAAGAAGAAAAAAAAGAAGAGTGAAAGCCCGTAAAAACTGACGGAGCGTCGTGCGGCGCGGTGCAACCGAATTTACCCGCCGCGAGTCGGTGGTGCAGTTGTATTGCGCCAAAGAGAACGAGAGCGCATGGAAAAACAGGGGGCATCTTGAGCCGATCCCTCTCTCACTAGAGAGTCTTGTCACCCTGTCGCACCGGAGGTAGGCGGGTTATCGGCGGCAGACGCGGCATGTGCGTCTTCTTCTCCGCTGAGCGGCGCCGCCCCACGTGCGGAAAGGCGCGCTTCGACCGCGGCTGATGCGACGCCTCGCTTGGCGAGGAGAAGAGGGAGTCGCCACCGAGACTCGGCGACGTACTCGCGCTCGGCACCTCCATCAGCGAGGCGCTGTGCGACACCGCAGACGGCGCCAACTTCTCGCGCAGAAACGTGTTGATTTGCCGTATCGTCTCCGCGCCGATGCCGGTGTCGCCGACGTTGATGGTGGTGATGTGCGAGAGCGGGTTGCGGGCGAGCCGAACGAAGCCGCGGCCAGCTACAGCAGGGATAGGATTGTGAGAGAGGTCGATCGAGCGCAACGACGGGTGCCGTGTGGCCACCTTGAGAAAGGCCTGTATGACGGAGAGGGAGTGGATGTTGTTCCAGCTCACATCCACGTGGCGGAGATGAGGGCAGGTGTTCATCATCGCCACGAGCTCGAGCAGCGCCATCGGGCGGGCGTGAAACATGTGGCTGCAGTCCAGCGAGTCCCCGCGCGGCACAAAGAGACCCGTCATCAAATAATGATAGTTACGCAGTAACGGGTAGTCGGCGTAGCCGAGCCGTTCTAGCCGTCGCACCTTGGAGAAGTAGATGAGGCGCTGGGCAGCCACCACAGCCAACACTGCCGCCCGCCACCGCGACGACGGCTGCGACGAAGTCGACAGCGATGAGTGCGGTGAGGTAAAAGAAACGCGGTTCAGCTCCATGCCGGCGCGTATCCACGGGTGCTTCAGCGCCTCGGTGGCCGTCATGCGTCGGTGCGGGTCGAACGTCAGCAGCTGGCTAATGAAGTCCTGCAGAAGAGGAGAGCAGGCAGGTGAGCGACTGGCGGAGCTGCTGGCTGTCTCGTCGGAGGGACGGTAGCCTCGGCAGATGTCGCGCGAGAGGGCCGCCTCGGTACGGCCTTTGAATGGGTAGTCGCCGACGAACATCACGTGTGCTATAACGCCTATCGCCCACATGTCGACCGGCTTGCCGTAATTTGTGTCGAGAAAGATCTCAGGTGCCATGAAGTGCAGCGTGCCGCACCGCGTCGTCAGACACTGCTCGTTGCCGGCCAGCACGGACAAGCCAAAGTCGGAGATCTTCACCACAAGGTCGTTCTGCGAGAGGAGGCAGTTGCTGGGCTTTAAGTCGCGGTGGACAATGCCCTTGTCGTGCACGTACTCAATTGCCATTAAAAGCTGCGTCACGAATCGCCGTGTTTCGGCTTCGGACACTCTCTCGCGATCAAGGCGGTGCTGCAGTGAGTCTCCTGGTAGGTACTCCATGACGATCCACAAGTAGGTGTCGTCTTGGAATGTCTCCTCCAGCTTCACGATATTCGGGTGCGAGAGAAGGCTCATCGTCTCTACCTCTCCCATCACGCTGCGCAGTCCTTTCGTGCCGGCTGCTCGCTTGTCGATGCGCTTCACCGCGTACACGTCCCGCGATCCATTGCGGCGGTTGGCGCTCCACACGTCGCCGTAGGACCCGCAGCCGATTTTCTCGACGAGCGTGTAGCGGCTTCCGATGGGAACACTCTCGCCGGCGTGGCTGTTATGCGACCCGTGTTGAAGACTGTACTGGAGGGCTGAGAAGTCCATCGTGCCCCTCGCAGTGCTGGTTGGCGTAGATGATGAGCAAGGGAGACACCGATGCAAAAAGAGAGAGATAGAGAGAGAGAGAGAGAGAGAGAGAGAGAGGGAGAGAGAAAGAAGTAGACGACAGTGGTGGTGTAGTGTGAACAGAGAAAGAAGGAGAGGAACACGTAGCGGTAGCGGTGTGCAAGTATCACCGCTTCACGACGGAAAAGACAAGAACAAATCAGTTGAAGCGCCGTCTTGCAGAGCACAAATTTAACTCGTCTCCGCCAACGGCGACACCAGGGAAGGAGTACGTCTTGACATCCCTTTACGTCCTGTTCAAATAGCGGCAGTGGTAACCACCTGTTACACACAAGGCGGCAAGCATCATGCCAGCAACCTTCGCCGCCGCTCAACATCCTCTTTTTATTTCATTCCTTGTTCATCATCCTGTCCATAACATAGTGCCGCACAGATGCGTCAGCCGGTAAATCAATAGAATATAAACAAGCCGTGCTGCGGCCACGAAGCCTCGACGAGACTTTGCAGCTGCCTATGCGTCCGCAAACCCGACTGCTGCCTTTGCCCATTCCGTGTCTCTTCCCTTCAGCGGCCGTCACCAGAGAGCTGATGAACGAAGCTGTCACCTACATCGGAAATGACGAGAGACCTTTTTTCTCCTTTGCACCCGAGCGCCGTGCAGTCCACTACTTCTCCTCTTCTGCGTTAAGGCAAAGAAGCAATGCAAAATAAATGCTTTGCCTCCGCAACACGTTGGCCACCATAACGGGCGTGTGGATGGCGAGCGTAACAGCTGCACGCGCGACAACGATAACAAAAAATATATATACCGCTACAGAAACGAAACACTCTTGTTCGTCGCCGCAGCGATAACTGTCAAATTTACTGTGAGCCAACGCACAAAGCCACAGAGGACACAAGGATGCAAGTCGAAAGAGAAAAATAAGGAGGAAAAGAGTAACACAGCTGCCTTTTGTCGCTCGCCTCCAGTAACCGAGCAGCGCAGCTTGAAAGCGTAGTGCACACGCACAACGTGGCGAAAGGCTTGATTTAAATAGGCAGGGGAATGGAAAAGAACACAAACGCAAAAGTCAAGAGGAGCAAAAGAGTCGATACATCCTTCCATGACGCATCACACAGGCACGTTTATTAGACTTACTGGTTCCCGAGCCCTTGTTCCCGCAGCTTCTCCACCAACCAGTCCATACCCTCAAGCAAGCCATCACCGGTCTTGGCGCTGCTCTTCGCAATAGTCCACGTGCGATTCATAATGGACGACACGCCAAGTTGTTCCGCAATTTCCACCTCTGATGCCGCTTCCGGTAGGTCCTGCTTGTTCGCAAAGATCAGCAACAGACTCTTCCTCAGCTCATCCTCGTCCAACAAAGCAAACAACTCGTGCTTAGCGACACCCATGCGATCGCGATCGGTGCTATCCACCACGTATATGACGGCGTCGGTATCGCTGAAGTAGCAGCGCCAGTAGGGCCGCACACCAGTCTGGCCACCCAGGTCCCACACCTCGAAAGAGATGTTCTTGTACTGCAGCGTTTCTAGGTTGACCCCGACTGTCGGCACCGTCGTCACGACATCGCCGAGGTGCAATCGGTAGAGAATGGACGTCTTGCCAGCGTTATCCAGGCCTAGCATGAGCACGCGAATCTTGCGGTCCGTCGGCAGGAGGCCCAAAGCCTGCCGCAGCGTCGTCAGCCATGCCCCCATGTCAGCAAGAAAAAAAAAAGGAGTGGAAGGGAAAAAGACGGATTGCAAGCTGAGTGGCGCGATGATGCGAGGAGAACTTGTCGATTCCCTCTATTAGAAGCGTCGCTTAGATGAAGACAGCTTATCGCGAACAGAAGGCGAGGACACCAGTCAGCGGCCGTTTCCACCCTATTCTATGAAAGCACAGTGATGGCGAGAGTGGTAGCGCACGCAGCACAGTCGTCAAGCGTTAGAGAATAGCTCAGCCCTGGAGCGGAACAACGTGTAAGATGCAAAAAAGCAAAGAGAAAAAAAAAAGGTGGCTTCAGCGTATAAGCAGAAAAGATGCAATCGCACCGCCCGCAAGAGCTTTATGTGTGATCCGGACGAAGGGCAACACAGCACAGCAGCACTACGCTTGATGCCAAAAAAAAAGGAGCAATAAAGATAAAGAGGCCCAAATCTGACTCACGTGCGGCACACAAACACAAGAAACTAAACAAAGACCGATAAGCCCAGCACGCACCACACCGAGACAGTAGAAAGAAAAGAGGAGGCGACAAGACAGTGGAATAGAGAGCAACCAAAGACGCATGCAACACAGCCCAATCATTGAATGCAATAGACCTCACAAACAAGACTCACGTCATTCAACAACAACATGATACTGTACTATCAGAGGCAGGCATCAACCCCTCCTCATACTTATCTCGCACTGGCCCCCACGTTGCAAACTGCACCCGAGTCTCGCGAGAAAACTCCAGAGAGAAACTTTGCAAGCCCTTGCACAAAAAACACCTCCACAGTGAGCCGTTCCTGTGCAACTCGCATCAGCGAACTCACCTGCAGCACGGCAACCTTCTCTCCCTTCTTTTTCTCATATTGCAAATGAAAAATAAACCAGAGAATCGGACGACTCCCTTTGCTTAAAATGATAGATTAAAAATTAAAATGAGTTAACTCGCAAACTGCCCTTAGCAATCAGGTCCGGCCACGCAGTCGCACTCGCGCGTCCGCGGGCACGGGCCCGGCAGACGCAGTGCAGCCCCGGCGCGCTTACTTCTTGGAGGCCTTGGCGGCGGCCTTGGTCACCTTACCGGCGCTGCCGTCCTTCTTGCTCACGCCCTTGATGATGCCCACGGCCACCGTCTGGCGCATATCGCGGACAGCGAAGCGGCCCAGCGGCGGGTAGTCGTTGAACACCTCCACGCACATCGGCTTCTGCGGGATCATCTTCACGATGGCCGCATCGCCGGACTTGATGGCCTTCGGGCTCTTCTCCAGCTCCTTGCCAGAGCGGCGGTCGATCTTGGACTCGATGTCCGCGAACTTGCACGCGATGTGGCTCGTGTGGCAGTCCAGCACCGGCGCGTAGCCGTTGCTGATCTGGCCGGGGTGGTTCAGCACGATCACCTGGGCAGTGAAGTCGGCCGCCTCCTTCGGGGGGTCGCTCTTCGTGTTGCCGCACACGTTACCACGGCGGATATCCTTCACGGACACGTTCTTCACGTTGAAGCCCACGTTGTCGCCGGGCACGGCCTCAGCCAGCTGCTCGTGGTGCATCTCGATCGACTTCACCTCAGTCGTCACGTTGGCAGGCGCGAACACCACAACGTCGCCCGGCTTCATCACGCCGGTCTCCACACGGCCCACGGGCACAGTGCCGATACCGCCGATCTTGTACACGTCCTGCAGGGGCAGGCGCAGCGGCTTGTCCACCGGACGCACGGGGGCCTCCAGCAGGTCGAGCGCCTCCAGCAGCGTGGGACCCTTGTACCACGACATGTTGTCGGACTTCTCGATCATGTTGTCGCCCTGCCAGCCCGAGATCGGGATGAAGCGCACCTTCTCCGGGTTGTAGCCCACGCGCTTCAGGTACGCGCCGACCTCCTTGCTGATCTCCTCGTAGCGGGCCTGGGCGTACTGCACCGTCTTGTCGTCCATCTTGTTGCAGCACACAACCATCTGCTTCACGCCCAGCGTGAAGGCAAGCAGGGCGTGCTCGCGGGTCTGGCCGTCCTTGGAGATGCCAGCCTCGAAGCCACCCTGGGTCGAGTCAATCATCAGAATGGCGGCATCGGCCTGGGAGGTGCCGGTGATCATGTTCTTGATGAAGTCGCGGTGGCCGGGGGCATCGATGATCGTGAACACGGACTTGGGCGACTCGAACTTCCACAGGGCAATATCGATCGTGATACCGCGCTCGCGCTCCGCCTTCAGCTTGTCCAGCACCCACGCGTACTTGAAGGACGCCTTGCCGATCTCGGCAGCCTCCTTCTCGAACTTCTCGATCGTGCGCTTGTCGATACCACCGCACTTGTAGATCAAGTGACCGGTGGCGGTGGACTTGCCGGCATCGACGTGGCCGACCACCACAAGGTTCATGTGCTGCTTATCCTTGCCCATGATGACGAGAGAAGAGTGTTAGGGGGTTGAGTGAGTGAGTGAGCTAGTTAACTGCGTGTGTGCCAGGAGGGGGGCGTGTGCGCGTGCGTGTGGGGACGGCAGGGGCGGCGCAGAGCAGCGTCGTGTGGAGGCGGAAAGGGAGGAGGACGGGTCAGAGGCGAGAGTGGGGGAGAAGCGGGCGGCGCTTTCGCGCAGGGAGGGAGGACGGCGGGCACGGGACAGGCGTCAGCGGCGCCACGCACCGCACGGACACCACCACGGGGAGGCACGGCGGGCAACGGCCCCGCGCGAAAGCCCCAGCGCGCGCAAACAGCGCTGCAGACACACACAAATAGACACACACGTAAAAGAGGCGCCAGCGGCACCACATACACACATACATACATCAGCCGCACACAGCAGCAGCAGCGGCAGCGGCAGCAAAGGCACGCTCCGCAGCGCCACGGGCAGCCACAGCCGCACACCGGCAATCCACGGCGGCGGCGGCACTCAAGCACACGCGCACACGTGCTGCTCCTTACAACTTGCTTTTCGTACAGACTTGGGGGGTTTTCTTCGGCGATTGAGTTTTTTTTTCCATTTCGACACTTCATTTATATCCTAATCACTCGCGTCCTGCGGCTTCGCGTGCGTGTGCAGCGGTGCCGGCAGAGCCTGCACCCGCACACGCGCTCCATCGCACACGCACGCGGTCCCACGGCAGCGGGGTGCACTGCCGGGGCCGCGCCATGGCCAGCCGCCTGCCTTGCGGCAATCCGAGCTGGTCTGGCTCTTTATACTTCACCTGCTTGTTGCGGTGGTGGTTTGTTTGGTTGTTTTTTCTGCCGCCGACGCACCGGCACGGACACCGGAGTGGGTGCCGGGGGACGTCGGCGCACCTTAGAATCAGTTAGTAGCTTACCTTAGCGGGGCGAGCGCCACGCACGAAAAAAGAAAAGGAAAAAGAGAAAAGGAGGGACAAAAAGAGAGAGGTCGCGGCACACTAGCGTCACACAGCGCAGCCCAACGGCGCGGTCTCGCCACGCAGTCGCACTCGCGCGTCCGCGGGCACGGGCCCGGCAGACGCAGTGCAGCCCCGGCGCGCTTACTTCTTGGAGGCCTTGGCGGCGGCCTTGGTCACCTTACCGGCGCTGCCGTCCTTCTTGCTCACGCCCTTGATGATGCCCACGGCCACCGTCTGGCGCATATCGCGGACAGCGAAGCGGCCCAGCGGCGGGTAGTCGTTGAACACCTCCACGCACATCGGCTTCTGCGGGATCATCTTCACGATGGCCGCATCGCCGGACTTGATGGCCTTCGGGCTCTTCTCCAGCTCCTTGCCAGAGCGGCGGTCGATCTTGGACTCGATGTCCGCGAACTTGCACGCAATGTGGCTCGTGTGGCAGTCCAGCACCGGCGCGTAGCCGTTGCTGATCTGGCCGGGGTGGTTCAGCACGATCACCTGGGCAGTGAAGTCGGCCGCCTCCTTCGGGGGGTCGCTCTTCGTGTTGCCGCACACGTTACCACGGCGGATATCCTTCACGGACACGTTCTTCACGTTGAAGCCCACGTTGTCGCCGGGCACGGCCTCAGCCAGCTGCTCGTGGTGCATCTCGATCGACTTCACCTCAGTCGTCACGTTGGCAGGCGCGAACACCACAACGTCGCCCGGCTTCATCACGCCGGTCTCCACACGGCCCACGGGCACAGTGCCGATACCGCCGATCTTGTACACGTCCTGCAGGGGCAGGCGCAGCGGCTTGTCCACCGGACGCACGGGGGCCTCCAGCAGGTCGAGCGCCTCCAGCAGCGTGGGACCCTTGTACCACGACATGTTGTCGGACTTCTCGATCATGTTGTCGCCCTGCCAGCCCGAGATCGGGATGAAGCGCACCTTCTCCGGGTTGTAGCCCACGCGCTTCAGGTACGCGCCGACCTCCTTGCTGATCTCCTCGTAGCGGGCCTGGGCGTACTGCACCGTCTTGTCGTCCATCTTGTTGCAGCACACAACCATCTGCTTCACGCCCAGCGTGAAGGCAAGCAGGGCGTGCTCGCGGGTCTGGCCGTCCTTGGAGATGCCAGCCTCGAAGCCACCCTGGGTCGAGTCAATCATCAGAATGGCGGCATCGGCCTGGGAGGTGCCGGTGATCATGTTCTTGATGAAGTCGCGGTGGCCGGGGGCATCAATGATCGTGAACACGGACTTGGGCGACTCGAACTTCCACAGGGCAATATCGATCGTGATACCGCGCTCGCGCTCCGCCTTCAGCTTGTCCAGCACCCACGCGTACTTGAAGGACGCCTTGCCGATCTCGGCAGCCTCCTTCTCGAACTTCTCGATCGTGCGCTTGTCGATACCACCGCACTTGTAGATCAAGTGACCGGTGGCGGTGGACTTGCCGGCATCGACGTGGCCGACCACCACAAGGTTCATGTGCTGCTTATCCTTGCCCATGATGACGAGAGAAGAGTGTTAGGGGGTTGAGTGAGTGAGTGAGCTAGTTAACTGCGTGTGTGCCAGGAGGGGGGCGTGTGCGCGTGCGTGTGGGGACGGCAGGGGCGGCGCAGAGCAGCGTCGTGTGGAGGCGGAGAGGGAGGAGGACGAGTCAGAGGCGAGAGTGGGGGAGAAGCGGGCGGCGCTTTCGCGCAGGGAGGGAGGACGGCGGGCACGGGACAGGCGGCAGCGGCGCCACGCACCGCACGGACACCACCACGGGGAGGCACGGCGGGCAACGGCCCCGCGCGAAAGCCCCAGCGCGCGCAAACAGCGCCGCAGACACACACAAACACACACACAAAAGAGGCACCAGCGGCACCACATACACACACACATACATCAGCCGCACACAGCAGCAGCAGCGGCAGCGGCAGCAAAGGCACGCTCCGCAGCCCCACGGGCAGCCACAGCCGCACACCAGCAATCCACGGCGGCGGCGGCGGCACTCAAGCACACGCGCACACGTGCTGCTCCTTACAACTTGCTTTTCGTACAGACTTGGGGGGTTTTCTTCGGCGATTGGGGGTTTTTTTTCAATTACGACACTTCATTTATATCCTAATCACTCGCGTCCTGCGGCTTCGCGTGCGTGTGCAGCGGTGCCGGCAGAGCCTGCACCCGCACACGCGCTCCATCGCACACGCACGCGGTCCCACGGCAGCGGGGTGCACTGCCGGGGCCGCGCCATGGCCAGCCGCCTGCCTTGCGGCAATCCGAGCTGGTCTGGCTCTTTATACTTCACCTGCTTGTTGCGGTGGTGGTTTGTTTGGTTGTTTTTTCTGCCGCCGACGCACCGGCACGGACACCGGAGTGGGTGCCGGGGGACGTCGGCGCACCTTAGAGTCGTTAGTTAGTAGCTTACCTTAGCGGGGCGAGCGCCACGCATGAAAAAAAAAAAAAAAAAAAAAAAGGGAGGGAAAAAAAAAGGGAGGGCGCCCGGCCCACCCCCCACCCCCCCCCCCCCCCCCCCCCGCCCCCCCCCCCCCCCCCCCCCCCCCCCCCCCCCCCCCGCCCCCCCCCCCCCCCCCCCCCCCCCCCCCCCCCCCCTAATTCTTTGAGGGCCGGGGGGGCCCCCCCCCCCCCCCCCCCCCCCCCCCCCCCCCCCCCCCCCCCCCCCCCCCCCCCCCCCCCCCCCCCCCCCCCCCCCCCACCCCGACCCCCCCCCGGGGGGGGGGGGGGAAAACCCCCCCCCCACACCCCCCCCCCCCCCCCCCCCCCAACAACCCCACCCCCCCCCGCCCCCCCCCCCTGGGGCCCCTCCCCCCCCCCCCCCCCCCCCCCCCCCCCGGCGGGGGCTCGGACCCCGCCCCCCCACACCCAACCGGCACGGGGGGGGGGGCGGGCCGGGGCCCGGGGTAGCCGTTGCTGATCTGGCCGGGGGGTTCAGCACGATCACCTGGGCAGTGAAGTCGGCCGCCTCCTTCGGGGGGGGGCTTTTGGGTGGGGCCCCCCCCCCCCGGGGGGGCCCTTCCCCCCCGACACGTTCTTCACGTTGAAGCCCACGTTGTCGCCGGGCACGGCCTCAGCCAGCTGCTCGTGGTGCATCTCGATCGACTTCACCTCAGTCGTCACGTTGGCAGGCGCGAACACCACAACGTCGCCCGGCTTCATCACGCCGGTCTCCACACGGCCCACGGGCACAGTGCCGATACCGCCGATCTTGTACACGTCCTGCAGGGGCAGGCGCAGCGGCTTGTCCACCGGACGCACGGGGGCCTCCAGCAGGTCGAGCGCCTCCAGCAGCGTGGGACCCTTGTACCACGACATGTTGTCGGACTTCTCGATCATGTTGTCGCCCTGCCAGCCCGAGATCGGGATGAAGCGCACCTTCTCCGGGTTGTAGCCCACGCGCTTCAGGTACGCGCCGACCTCCTTGCTGATCTCCTCGTAGCGGGCCTGGGCGTACTGCACCGTCTTGTCGTCCATCTTGTTGCAGCACACAACCATCTGCTTCACGCCCAGCGTGAAGGCAAGCAGGAGCGTGCTCGCGGGTCTGGCCGTCCTTGGAGATGCCAGCCTCGAAGCCACCCTGGGTCGAGTCAATCATCAGAATGGCGGCATCGGCCTGGGAGGTGCCGGTGATCATGTTCTTGATGAAGTCGCGGTGGCCGGGGGCATCAATGATCGTGAACACGGACTTGGGCGACTCGAACTTCCACAGGGCAATATCGATCGTGATACCGCGCTCGCGCTCCGCCTTCAGCTTGTCCAGCACCCACGCGTACTTGAAGGACGCCTTGCCGATCTCGGCAGCCTCCTTCTCGAACTTCTCGATCGTGCGCTTGTCGATACCACCGCACTTGTAGATCAAGTGACCGGTGGCGGTGGACTTGCCGGCATCGACGTGGCCGACCACCACAAGGTTCATGTGCTGCTTATCCTTGCCCATGATGACGAGAGAAGAGTGTTAGGGGGTTGAGTGAGTGAGTGAGCTAGTTAACTGCGTGTGTGCCAGGAGGGGGGCGTGTGCGCGTGCGTGTGGGGACGGCAGGGGCGGCGCAGAGCAGCGTCGCGTGGAGGCGGAGAGGGAGGAGGACGGGTCAGAGGCGAGAGTGGGGGAGAAGCGGGCGGCGCTTTCGCGCAGGGAGGGAGGACGGCGGGCACGGGACAGGCGTCAGCGGCGCCACGCACCGCACGGACACCACCACGGGGAGGCACGGCGGGCAACGGCCCCGCGCGAAAGCCCCAGCGCGCGCAAACAGCGCCGCAGACACACACAAACACACACACAAAAGAGGCACCAGCGGCACCACATACACACACACATACATCAGCCGCACACAGCAGCAGCAGCGGCAGCGGCAGCAAAGGCACGCTCCGCAGCCCCACGGGCAGCCACAGCCGCACACCGGCAATCCACGGCGGCGGCGGCGGCACTCAAGCACACGCGCACACGTGCTGCTCCTTACAACTTGCTTTTCGTACAGACTTGGGGGGTTTTCTTCGGCGATTGGGGGTTTTTTTTCAATTACGACACTTCATTTATATTTTAATCACTCGCGTCCTGCGGCTTCGCGTGCGTGTGCAGCGGTGCCGGCAGAGCCTGCACCCGCACACGCGCTCCATCGCACACGCACGCGGTCCCACGGCAGCGGGGTGCACTGCCGGGGCCGCGCCATGGCCAGCCGCCTGCCTTGCGGCAATCCGAGCTGGTCTGGCTCTTTATACTTCACCTGCTTGTTGCGGTGGTGGTTTGTTTGGTTGTTTTTTTCTGCCGCCGACGCACCGGCACGGACACCGGAGTGGGTGCCGGGGGACGTCGGCGCACCTTAGAATCAGTTAGTAGCTTACCTTAGCGGGGCGAGCGCCACGCATGAAAAAAGAAAAGGAAAAAAGAGAAAAGGAGGGACAAAAAGAGAGAGGTCGCGGCACACTAGCGTCACACAGCGCAGCCCAACGGCGCGGTCTCGCCACGCAGTCGCACTCGCGCGTCCGCGGGCACGGGCCCGGCAGACGCAGTGCAGCCCCGGCGCGCTTACTTCTTGGAGGCCTTGGCGGCGGCCTTGGTCACCTTACCGGCGCTGCCGTCCTTCTTGCTCACGCCCTTGATGATGCCCACGGCCACCGTCTGGCGCATATCGCGGACAGCGAAGCGGCCCAGCGGCGGGTAGTCGTTGAACACCTCCACGCACATCGGCTTCTGCGGGATCATCTTCACGATGGCCGCATCGCCGGACTTGATGGCCTTCGGGCTCTTCTCCAGCTCCTTGCCAGAGCGGCGGTCGATCTTGGACTCGATGTCCGCGAACTTGCACGCAATGTGGCTCGTGTGGCAGTCCAGCACCGGCGCGTAGCCGTTGCTGATCTGGCCGGGGTGGTTCAGCACGATCACCTGGGCAGTGAAGTCGGCCGCCTCCTTCGGGGGGTCGCTCTTCGTGTTGCCGCACACGTTACCACGGCGGATGTCCTTCACGGACACGTTCTTCACGTTGAAGCCCACGTTGTCGCCGGGCACGGCCTCAGCCAGCTGCTCGTGGTGCATCTCGATCGACTTCACCTCAGTCGTCACGTTGGCAGGCGCGAACACCACAACGTCGCCCGGCTTCATCACGCCGGTCTCCACACGGCCCACGGGCACAGTGCCGATACCGCCGATCTTGTACACGTCCTGCAGGGGCAGGCGCAGCGGCTTGTCCACCGGACGCACGGGGGCCTCCAGCAGGTCGAGCGCCTCCAGCAGCGTGGGACCCTTGTACCACGACATGTTGTCGGACTTCTCGATCATGTTGTCGCCCTGCCAGCCCGAGATCGGGATGAAGCGCACCTTCTCCGGGTTGTAGCCCACGCGCTTCAGGTACGCGCCGACCTCCTTGCTGATCTCCTCGTAGCGGGCCTGGGCGTACTGCACCGTCTTGTCGTCCATCTTGTTGCAGCACACAACCATCTGCTTCACGCCCAGCGTGAAGGCAAGCAGGGCGTGCTCGCGGGTCTGGCCGTCCTTGGAGATGCCAGCCTCGAAGCCACCCTGGGTCGAGTCAATCATCAGAATGGCGGCATCGGCCTGGGAGGTGCCGGTGATCATGTTCTTGATGAAGTCGCGGTGGCCGGGGGCATCGATGATCGTGAACACGGACTTGGGCGACTCGAACTTCCACAGGGCAATATCGATCGTGATACCGCGCTCGCGCTCCGCCTTCAGCTTGTCCAGCACCCACGCGTACTTGAAGGACGCCTTGCCGATCTCGGCAGCCTCCTTCTCGAACTTCTCGATCGTGCGCTTGTCGATACCACCGCACTTGTAGATCAAGTGACCGGTGGCGGTGGACTTGCCGGCATCGACGTGGCCGACCACCACAAGGTTCATGTGCTGCTTATCCTTGCCCATGATGACGAGAGAAGAGTGTTAGGGGGTTGAGTGAGTGAGTGAGCTAGTTAACTGCGTGTGTGCCAGGAGGGGGGCGTGTGCGCGTGCGTGTGGGGACGGCAGGGGCGGCGCAGAGCAGCGTCGTGTGGAGGCGGAGAGGGAGGAGGACGGGTCAGAGGCGAGAGTGGGGGAGAAGCGGGCGGCGCTTTCGCGCAGGGAGGGAGGACGGCGGGCACGGGACAGGCGTCAGCGGCGCCACGCACCGCACGGACACCACCACGGGGAGGCACGGCGGGCAACGGCCCCGCGCGAAAGCCCCAGCGCGCGCAAACAGCGCCGCAGACACACACAAGTAGACACACACAAAAGAGGCACCAGCGGCACCACATACACACATACATACATCAGCCGCACACAGCAGCAGCAGCGGCAGCGGCAGCAAAGGCACGCTCCGCAGCCCCACGGGCAGCCACAGCCGCACACCGGCAATCCACGGCGGCGGCGGCGGCACTCAAGCACACGCGCACACGTGCTGCTCCTTACAACTTGCTTTTCGTACAGACTTGGGGGTTTTCTTCGGCGATTGGGTTTTTTTTCAATTACGACACTTCATTTATATCCTAATCACTCGCGTCCTGCGGCTTCGCGTGCGTGTGCAGCGGTGCCGGCAGAGCCCGCACCCGCACACGCGCTCCATCGCACACGCACGCGGTCCCACGGCAGCGGGGTGCACTGCCGGGGCCGCGCCATGGCCAGCCGCCTGCCTTGCGGCAATCCGAGCTGGTCTGGCTCTTTATACTTCACCTGCTTGTTGCGGTGGTGGTTTGTTTGGTTGTTTTTTTCTGCCGCCGACGCACCGGCACGGACACCGGAGTGGGTGCCGGGGGACGTCGGCGCACCTTAGAATCAGTTAGTAGCTTACCTTAGCGGGGCGAGCGCCACGCATGAAAAAAGAAAAGGAAAAAAGAGAAAAGGAGGGACAAAAAGAGAGAGGTCGCGGCACACTAGCGTCACACAGCGCAGCCCAACGGCGCGGTCTCGCCACGCAGTCGCACTCGCGCGTCCGCGGGCACGGGCCCGGCAGACGCAGTGCAGCCCCGGCGCGCTTACTTCTTGGAGGCCTTGGCGGCGGCCTTGGTCACCTTACCGGCGCTGCCGTCCTTCTTGCTCACGCCCTTGATGATGCCCACGGCCACCGTCTGGCGCATATCGCGGACAGCGAAGCGGCCCAGCGGCGGGTAGTCGTTGAACACCTCCACGCACATCGGCTTCTGCGGGATCATCTTCACGATGGCCGCATCGCCGGACTTGATGGCCTTCGGGCTCTTCTCCAGCTCCTTGCCAGAGCGGCGGTCGATCTTGGACTCGATGTCCGCGAACTTGCACGCAATGTGGCTCGTGTGGCAGTCCAGCACCGGCGCGTAGCCGTTGCTGATCTGGCCGGGGTGGTTCAGCACGATCACCTGGGCAGTGAAGTCGGCCGCCTCCTTCGGGGGGTCGCTCTTCGTGTTGCCGCACACGTTACCACGGCGGATGTCCTTCACGGACACGTTCTTCACGTTGAAGCCCACGTTGTCGCCGGGCACGGCCTCAGCCAGCTGCTCGTGGTGCATCTCGATCGACTTCACCTCAGTCGTCACGTTGGCAGGCGCGAACACCACAACGTCGCCCGGCTTCATCACGCCGGTCTCCACACGGCCCACGGGCACAGTGCCGATACCGCCGATCTTGTACACGTCCTGCAGGGGCAGGCGCAGCGGCTTGTCCACCGGACGCACGGGGGCCTCCAGCAGGTCGAGCGCCTCCAGCAGCGTGGGACCCTTGTACCACGACATGTTGTCGGACTTCTCGATCATGTTGTCGCCCTGCCAGCCCGAGATCGGGATGAAGCGCACCTTCTCCGGGTTGTAGCCCACGCGCTTCAGGTACGCGCCGACCTCCTTGCTGATCTCCTCGTAGCGGGCCTGGGCGTACTGCACCGTCTTGTCGTCCATCTTGTTGCAGCACACAACCATCTGCTTCACGCCCAGCGTGAAGGCAAGCAGGGCGTGCTCGCGGGTCTGGCCGTCCTTGGAGATGCCAGCCTCGAAGCCACCCTGGGTCGAGTCAATCATCAGAATGGCGGCATCGGCCTGGGAGGTGCCGGTGATCATGTTCTTGATGAAGTCGCGGTGGCCGGGGGCATCGATGATCGTGAACACGGACTTGGGCGACTCGAACTTCCACAGGGCAATATCGATCGTGATACCGCGCTCGCGCTCCGCCTTCAGCTTGTCCAGCACCCACGCGTACTTGAAGGACGCCTTGCCGATCTCGGCAGCCTCCTTCTCGAACTTCTCGATCGTGCGCTTGTCGATACCACCGCACTTGTAGATCAAGTGACCGGTGGCGGTGGACTTGCCGGCATCGACGTGGCCGACCACCACAAGGTTCATGTGCTGCTTATCCTTGCCCATGATGACGAGAGAAGAGTGTTAGGGGGTTGAGTGAGTGAGTGAGCTAGTTAACTGCGTGTGTGCCAGGAGGGGGGGCGTGTGCGCGTGCGTGTGGGGACGGCAGGGGCGGCGCAGAGCAGCGTCGTGTGGAGGCGGAGAGGGAGGAGGACGAGTCAGAGGCGAGAGTGGGGGGAGAAGCGGGCGGCGCTTTCGCGCAGGGAGGGAGGACGGCGGGCACGGGACAGGCGGCAGCGGCGCCACGCACCGCACGGACACCACCACGGGGAGGCACGGCGGGCAACGGCCCCGCGCGAAAGCCCCAGCGCGCGCAAACAGCGCCGCAGACACACACAAACACACACACAAAAGAGGCACCAGCGGCACCACATACACACACACATACATCAGCCGCACACAGCAGCAGCAGCGGCAGCGGCAGCAAAGGCACGCTCCGCAGCCCCACGGGCAGCCACAGCCGCACACCAGCAATCCACGGCGGCGGCGGCGGCACTCAAGCACACGCGCACACGTGCTGCTCCTTACAACTTGCTTTTCGTACAGACTTGGGGGGTTTTCTTCGGCGATTTGGGGTTTTTTTTCAATTTCGACACTTCATTTATATCCTAATCACTCGCGTCCTGCGGCTTCGCGTGCGTGTGCAGCGGTGCCGGCAGAGCCTGCACCCGCACACGCGCTCCATCGCACACGCACGCGGTCCCACGGCAGCGGGGTGCACTGCCGGGGCCGCGCCATGGCCAGCCGCCTGCCTTGCGGCAATCCGAGCTGGTCTGGCTCTTTATACTTCACCTGCTTGTTGCGGTGGTGGTTTGTTTGGTTGTTTTTTTCTGCCGCCGACGCACCGGCACGGACACCGGAGTGGGTGCCGGGGGACGTCGGCGCACCTTAGAATCAGTTAGTAGCTTACCTTAGCGGGGCGAGCGCCACGCACGAAAAAAGAAAAGGAAAAGAGAAAAGGAGGGACAAAAAGAGAGAGGTCGCGGCACACTAGCGTCACACAGCGCAGCCCAACGGCGCGGTCTCGCCACGCAGTCGCACTCGCGCGTCCGCGGGCACGGGCCCGGCAGACGCAGTGCAGCCCCGGCGCGCTTACTTCTTGGAGGCCTTGGCGGCGGCCTTGGTCACCTTACCGGCGCTGCCGTCCTTCTTGCTCACGCCCTTGATGATGCCCACGGCCACCGTCTGGCGCATATCGCGGACAGCGAAGCGGCCCAGCGGCGGGTAGTCGTTGAACACCTCCACGCACATCGGCTTCTGCGGGATCATCTTCACGATGGCCGCATCGCCGGACTTGATGGCCTTCGGGCTCTTCTCCAGCTCCTTGCCAGAGCGGCGGTCGATCTTGGACTCGATGTCCGCGAACTTGCACGCGATGTGGCTCGTGTGGCAGTCCAGCACCGGCGCGTAGCCGTTGCTGATCTGGCCGGGGTGGTTCAGCACGATCACCTGGGCAGTGAAGTCGGCCGCCTCCTTCGGGGGTCGCTCTTCGTGTTGCCGCACACGTTACCACGGCGGATGTCCTTCACGGACACGTTCTTCACGTTGAAGCCCACGTTGTCGCCGGGCACGGCCTCAGCCAGCTGCTCGTGGTGCATCTCGATCGACTTCACCTCGGTCGTCACGTTGGCAGGCGCGAACACCACAACGTCGCCCGGCTTCATCACGCCGGTCTCCACACGGCCCACGGGCACAGTGCCGATACCGCCGATCTTGTACACGTCCTGCAGGGGCAGGCGCAGCGGCTTGTCCACCGGACGCACGGGGGCCTCCAGCAGGTCGAGCGCCTCCAGCAGCGTGGGACCCTTGTACCACGACATGTTGTCGGACTTCTCGATCATGTTGTCGCCCTGCCAGCCCGAGATCGGGATGAAGCGCACCTTCTCCGGGTTGTAGCCCACGCGCTTCAGGTACGCGCCGACCTCCTTGCTGATCTCCTCGTAGCGGGCCTGGGCGTACTGCACCGTCTTGTCGTCCATCTTGTTGCAGCACACAACCATCTGCTTCACGCCCAGCGTGAAGGCAAGCAGGGCGTGCTCGCGGGTCTGGCCGTCCTTGGAGATGCCAGCCTCGAAGCCACCCTGGGTCGAGTCAATCATCAGAATGGCGGCATCGGCCTGGGAGGTGCCGGTGATCATGTTCTTGATGAAGTCGCGGTGGCCGGGGGCATCGATGATCGTGAACACGGACTTGGGCGACTCGAACTTCCACAGGGCAATATCGATCGTGATACCGCGCTCGCGCTCCGCCTTCAGCTTGTCCAGCACCCACGCGTACTTGAAGGACGCCTTGCCGATCTCGGCAGCCTCCTTCTCGAACTTCTCGATCGTGCGCTTGTCGATACCACCGCACTTGTAGATCAAGTGACCGGTGGCGGTGGACTTGCCGGCATCGACGTGGCCGACCACCACAAGGTTCATGTGCTGCTTATCCTTGCCCATGATGACGAGAGAAGAGTGTTAGGGGGTTGAGTGAGTGAGTGAGCTAGTTAACTGCGTGTGTGCCAGGAGGGGGGCGTGTGCGCGTGCGTGTGGGGACGGCAGGGGCGGCGCAGAGCAGCGTCGTGTGGAGGCGGAGAGGGAGGAGGACGGGTCAGAGGCGAGAGTGGGGGAGAAGCGGGCGGCGCTTTCGCGCAGGGAGGGAGGACGGCGGGCACGGGACAGGCGTCAGCGGCGCCACGCACCGCACGGACACCACCACGGGGAGGCACGGCGGGCAACGGCGCCGCGCGAAAGCCCCAGCGCGCGCAAACAGCGCCGCAGACACACACAAATAGACACACATAAAAGAGGCACCAGCGGCACCACATACACACATACATACATCAGCCGCGCACAGCAGCAGCAGCGGCAGCGGCAGCAAAGGCACGCTCCGCAGCCCCACGGGCAGCCACAGCCGCACACCGGCAATCCACGGCGGCGGCGGCGGCACTCAAGCACACGCGCACACGTGCTGCTCCTTACAACTTGCTTTTCGTACAGACTTGGGGGGTTTTCTTCGGCGATTGGGTTTTTTTTTCAATTACGACACTTCATTTATATCCTAATCACTCGCGTCCTGCGGCTTCGCGTGCGTGTGCAGCGGTGCCGGCAGAGCCTGCACCCGCACACGCGCTCCATCGCACACGCACGCGGTCCCACGGCAGCGGGGTGCACTGCCGGGGCCGCGCCATGGCCAGCCGCCTGCCTTGCGGCAATCCGAGCTGGTCTGGCTCTTTATACTTCACCTGCTTGTTGCGGTGGTGGTTTGTTTGGTTGTTTTTTTCTGCCGCCGACGCACCGGCACGGACACCGGAGTGGGTGCCGGGGGACGTCGGCGCACCTTAGAATCAGTTAGTAGCTTACCTTAGCGGGGCGAGCGCCACGCACGAAAAAAGAAAAGGAAAAGAGAAAAGGAGGGACAAAAAGAGAGAGGTCGCGGCACACTAGCGTCACACAGCGCAGCCCAACGGCGCGGTCTCGCCACGCAGTCGCACTCGCGCGTCCGCGGGCACGGGCCCGGCAGACGCAGTGCAGCCCCGGCGCGCTTACTTCTTGGAGGCCTTGGCGGCGGCCTTGGTCACCTTACCGGCGCTGCCGTCCTTCTTGCTCACGCCCTTGATGATGCCCACGGCCACCGTCTGGCGCATATCGCGGACAGCGAAGCGGCCCAGCGGCGGGTAGTCGTTGAACACCTCCACGCACATCGGCTTCTGCGGGATCATCTTCACGATGGCCGCATCGCCGGACTTGATGGCCTTCGGGCTCTTCTCCAGCTCCTTGCCAGAGCGGCGGTCGATCTTGGACTCGATGTCCGCGAACTTGCACGCGATGTGGCTCGTGTGGCAGTCCAGCACCGGCGCGTAGCCGTTGCTGATCTGGCCGGGGTGGTTCAGCACGATCACCTGGGCAGTGAAGTCGGCCGCCTCCTTCGGGGGGTCGCTCTTCGTGTTGCCGCACACGTTACCACGGCGGATGTCCTTCACGGACACGTTCTTCACGTTGAAGCCCACGTTGTCGCCGGGCACGGCCTCAGCCAGCTGCTCGTGGTGCATCTCGATCGACTTCACCTCGGTCGTCACGTTGGCAGGCGCGAACACCACAACGTCGCCCGGCTTCATCACGCCGGTCTCCACACGGCCCACGGGCACAGTGCCGATACCGCCGATCTTGTACACGTCCTGCAGGGGCAGGCGCAGCGGCTTGTCCACCGGACGCACGGGGGCCTCCAGCAGGTCGAGCGCCTCCAGCAGCGTGGGACCCTTGTACCACGACATGTTGTCGGACTTCTCGATCATGTTGTCGCCCTGCCAGCCCGAGATCGGGATGAAGCGCACCTTCTCCGGGTTGTAGCCCACGCGCTTCAGGTACGCGCCGACCTCCTTGCTGATCTCCTCGTAGCGGGCCTGGGCGTACTGCACCGTCTTGTCGTCCATCTTGTTGCAGCACACAACCATCTGCTTCACGCCCAGCGTGAAGGCAAGCAGGGCGTGCTCGCGGGTCTGGCCGTCCTTGGAGATGCCAGCCTCGAAGCCACCCTGGGTCGAGTCAATCATCAGAATGGCGGCATCGGCCTGGGAGGTGCCGGTGATCATGTTCTTGATGAAGTCGCGGTGGCCGGGGGCATCGATGATCGTGAACACGGACTTGGGCGACTCGAACTTCCACAGGGCAATATCGATCGTGATACCGCGCTCGCGCTCCGCCTTCAGCTTGTCCAGCACCCACGCGTACTTGAAGGACGCCTTGCCGATCTCGGCAGCCTCCTTCTCGAACTTCTCGATCGTGCGCTTGTCGATACCACCGCACTTGTAGATCAAGTGACCGGTGGCGGTGGACTTGCCGGCATCGACGTGGCCGACCACCACAAGGTTCATGTGCTGCTTATCCTTGCCCATGATGACGAGAGAAGAGTGTTAGGGGGTTGAGTGAGTGAGTGAGCTAGTTAACTGCGTGTGTGCCAGGAGGGGGGGGGGGCGTGTGCGCGTGCGTGTGGGGACGGCAGGGGCGGCGCAGAGCAGCGTCGTGTGGAGGCGGAGAGGGAGGAGGACGAGTCAGAGGCGAGAGTGGGGGAGAAGCGGGCGGCGCTTTCGCGCAGGGAGGGAGGACGGCGGGCACGGGACAGGCGGCAGCGGCGCCACGCACCGCACGGACACCACCACGGGGAGGCACGGCGGGCAACGGCCCCGCGCGAAAGCCCCAGCGCGCGCAAACAGCGCCGCAGACACACACAAACACACACACAAAAGAGGCACCAGCGGCACCACATACACACACACATACATCAGCCGCACACAGCAGCAGCAGCGGCAGCGGCAGCAAAGGCACGCTCCGCAGCCCCACGGGCAGCCACAGCCGCACACCAGCAATCCACGGCGGCGGCGGCGGCACTCAAGCACACGCGCACACGTGCTGCTCCTTACAACTTGCTTTTCGTACAGACTTGGGGGGTTTTCTTCGGCGATTGGGTTTTTTTTTCAATTACGACACTTCATTTATATCCTAATCACTCGCGTCCTGCGGCTTCGCGTGCGTGTGCAGCGGTGCCGGCAGAGCCTGCACCCGCACACGCGCTCCATCGCACACGCACGCGGTCCCACGGCAGCGGGGTGCACTGCCGGGGCCGCGCCATGGCCAGCCGCCTGCCTTGCGGCAATCCGAGCTGGTCTGGCTCTTTATACTTCACCTGCTTGTTGCGGTGGTGGTTTGTTTGGTTGTTTTTTCTGCCGCCGACGCACCGGCACGGACACCGGAGTGGGTGCCGGGGGACGTCGGCGCACCTTAGAATCAGTTAGTAGCTTACCTTAGCGGGGCGAGCGCCACGCACGAAAAAAGAAAAGGAAAAGAGAAAAGGAGGGACAAAAAGAGAGAGGTCGCGGCACACTAGCGTCACACAGCGCAGCCCAACGGCGCGGTCTCGCCACGCAGTCGCACTCGCGCGTCCGCGGGCACGGGCCCGGCAGACGCAGTGCAGCCCCGGCGCGCTTACTTCTTGGAGGCCTTGGCGGCGGCCTTGGTCACCTTACCGGCGCTGCCGTCCTTCTTGCTCACGCCCTTGATGATGCCCACGGCCACCGTCTGGCGCATATCGCGGACAGCGAAGCGGCCCAGCGGCGGGTAGTCGTTGAACACCTCCACGCACATCGGCTTCTGCGGGATCATCTTCACGATGGCCGCATCGCCGGACTTGATGGCCTTCGGGCTCTTCTCCAGCTCCTTGCCAGAGCGGCGGTCGATCTTGGACTCGATGTCCGCGAACTTGCACGCGATGTGGCTCGTGTGGCAGTCCAGCACCGGCGCGTAGCCGTTGCTGATCTGGCCGGGGTGGTTCAGCACGATCACCTGGGCAGTGAAGTCGGCCGCCTCCTTCGGGGGGTCGCTCTTCGTGTTGCCGCACACGTTACCACGGCGGATGTCCTTCACGGACACGTTCTTCACGTTGAAGCCCACGTTGTCGCCGGGCACGGCCTCAGCCAGCTGCTCGTGGTGCATCTCGATCGACTTCACCTCGGTCGTCACGTTGGCAGGCGCGAACACCACAACGTCGCCCGGCTTCATCACGCCGGTCTCCACACGGCCCACGGGCACAGTGCCGATACCGCCGATCTTGTACACGTCCTGCAGGGGCAGGCGCAGCGGCTTGTCCACCGGACGCACGGGGGCCTCCAGCAGGTCGAGCGCCTCCAGCAGCGTGGGACCCTTGTACCACGACATGTTGTCGGACTTCTCGATCATGTTGTCGCCCTGCCAGCCCGAGATCGGGATGAAGCGCACCTTCTCCGGGTTGTAGCCCACGCGCTTCAGGTACGCGCCGACCTCCTTGCTGATCTCCTCGTAGCGGGCCTGGGCGTACTGCACCGTCTTGTCGTCCATCTTGTTGCAGCACACAACCATCTGCTTCACGCCCAGCGTGAAGGCAAGCAGGGCGTGCTCGCGGGTCTGGCCGTCCTTGGAGATGCCAGCCTCGAAGCCACCCTGGGTCGAGTCAATCATCAGAATGGCGGCATCGGCCTGGGAGGTGCCGGTGATCATGTTCTTGATGAAGTCGCGGTGGCCGGGGGCATCGATGATCGTGAACACGGACTTGGGCGACTCGAACTTCCACAGGGCAATATCGATCGTGATACCGCGCTCGCGCTCCGCCTTCAGCTTGTCCAGCACCCACGCGTACTTGAAGGACGCCTTGCCGATCTCGGCAGCCTCCTTCTCGAACTTCTCGATCGTGCGCTTGTCGATACCACCGCACTTGTAGATCAAGTGACCGGTGGCGGTGGACTTGCCGGCATCGACGTGGCCGACCACCACAAGGTTCATGTGCTGCTTATCCTTGCCCATGATGACGAGAGAAGAGTGTTAGGGGGTTGAGTGAGTGAGTGAGCTAGTTAACTGCGTGTGTGCCAGGAGGGGGGGGGGGGCGTGTGCGCGTGCGTGTGGGGACGGCAGGGGCGGCGCAGAGCAGCGTCGTGTGGAGGCGGAGAGGGAGGAGGACGGGTCAGAGGCGAGAGTGGGGGAGAAGCGGGCGGCGCTTTCGCGCAGGGAGGGAGGACGGCGGGCACGGGACAGGCGGCAGCGGCGCCACGCACCGCACGGACACCACCACGGGGAGGCACGGCGGGCAACGGCCCCGCGCGAAAGCCCCAGCGCGCGCAAACAGCGCCGCAGACACACACAAACACACACACAAAAGAGGCACCAGCGGCACCACATACACACACACATACATCAGCCGCACACAGCAGCAGCAGCGGCAGCGGCAGCAAAGGCACGCTCCGCAGCCCCACGGGCAGCCACAGCCGCACACCAGCAATCCACGGCGGCGGCGGCGGCACTCAAGCACACGCGCACACGTGCTGCTCCTTACAACTTGCTTTTCGTACAGACTTGGGGGGTTTTCTTCGGCGATTTGGGGTTTTTTTTTCAATTACGACACTTCATCTATATCCTAATCACTCGCGTCCTGCGGCTTCGCGTGCGTGTGCAGCGGTGCCGGCAGAGCCTGCACCCGCACACGCGCTCCATCGCACACGCACGCGGTCCCACGGCAGCGGGGTGCACTGCCGGGGCCGCGCCATGGCCAGCCGCCTGCCTTGCGGCAATCCGAGCTGGTCTGGCTCTTTATACTTCACCTGCTTGTTGCGGTGGTGGTTTGTTTGGTTGTTTTTTCTGCCGCCGACGCACCGGCACGGACACCGGAGTGGGTGCCGGGGGACGTCGGCGCACCTTAGAATCAGTTAGTAGCTTACCTTAGCGGGGCGAGCGCCACGCACGAAAAAAGAAAAGGAAAAAGAGAAAAGGAGGGACAAAAAGAGAGAGGTCGCGGCACACTAGCGTCACACAGCGCAGCCCAACGGCGCGGTCTCGCCACGCAGTCGCACTCGCGCGTCCGCGGGCACGGGCCCGGCAGACGCAGTGCAGCCCCGGCGCGCTTACTTCTTGGAGGCCTTGGCGGCGGCCTTGGTCACCTTACCGGCGCTGCCGTCCTTCTTGCTCACGCCCTTGATGATGCCCACGGCCACCGTCTGGCGCATATCGCGGACAGCGAAGCGGCCCAGCGGCGGGTAGTCGTTGAACACCTCCACGCACATCGGCTTCTGCGGGATCATCTTCACGATGGCCGCATCGCCGGACTTGATGGCCTTCGGGCTCTTCTCCAGCTCCTTGCCAGAGCGGCGGTCGATCTTGGACTCGATGTCCGCGAACTTGCACGCGATGTGGCTCGTGTGGCAGTCCAGCACCGGCGCGTAGCCGTTGCTGATCTGGCCGGGGTGGTTCAGCACGATCACCTGGGCAGTGAAGTCGGCCGCCTCCTTCGGGGGGTCGCTCTTCGTGTTGCCGCACACGTTACCACGGCGGATGTCCTTCACGGACACGTTCTTCACGTTGAAGCCCACGTTGTCGCCGGGCACGGCCTCAGCCAGCTGCTCGTGGTGCATCTCGATCGACTTCACCTCGGTCGTCACGTTGGCAGGCGCGAACACCACAACGTCGCCCGGCTTCATCACGCCGGTCTCCACACGGCCCACGGGCACAGTGCCGATACCGCCGATCTTGTACACGTCCTGCAGGGGCAGGCGCAGCGGCTTGTCCACCGGACGCACGGGGGCCTCCAGCAGGTCGAGCGCCTCCAGCAGCGTGGGACCCTTGTACCACGACATGTTGTCGGACTTCTCGATCATGTTGTCGCCCTGCCAGCCCGAGATCGGGATGAAGCGCACCTTCTCCGGGTTGTAGCCCACGCGCTTCAGGTACGCGCCGACCTCCTTGCTGATCTCCTCGTAGCGGGCCTGGGCGTACTGCACCGTCTTGTCGTCCATCTTGTTGCAGCACACAACCATCTGCTTCACGCCCAGCGTGAAGGCAAGCAGGGCGTGCTCGCGGGTCTGGCCGTCCTTGGAGATGCCAGCCTCGAAGCCACCCTGGGTCGAGTCAATCATCAGAATGGCGGCATCGGCCTGGGAGGTGCCGGTGATCATGTTCTTGATGAAGTCGCGGTGGCCGGGGGCATCGATGATCGTGAACACGGACTTGGGCGACTCGAACTTCCACAGGGCAATATCGATCGTGATACCGCGCTCGCGCTCCGCCTTCAGCTTGTCCAGCACCCACGCGTACTTGAAGGACGCCTTGCCGATCTCGGCAGCCTCCTTCTCGAACTTCTCGATCGTGCGCTTGTCGATACCACCGCACTTGTAGATCAAGTGACCGGTGGCGGTGGACTTGCCGGCATCGACGTGGCCGACCACCACAAGGTTCATGTGCTGCTTATCCTTGCCCATGATGACGAGAGAAGAGTGTTAGGGGGTTGAGTGAGTGAGTGAGCTAGTTAACTGCGTGTGTGCCAGGAGGGGGGGCGTGTGCGCGTGCGTGTGGGGACGGCAGGGGCGGCGCAGAGCAGCGTCGTGTGGAGGCGGAGAGGGAGGAGGACGGGTCAGAGGCGAGAGTGGGGGAGAAGCGGGCAGCGCTTTCGCGCAGGGAGGGAGGACGGCGGGCACGGGACAGGCGGCAGCGGCGCCACGCACCGCACGGACACCACCACGGGGAGGCACGGCGGGCAACGGCCCCGCGCGAAAGCCCCAGCGCGCGCAAACAGCGCCGCAGACACACACAAACACACACACAAAAGAGGCGCCAGCGGCACCACATACACACATACATACATCAGCCGCACACAGCAGCAGCAGCGGCAGCGGCAGCAAAGGCACGCTCCGCAGCGCCACGGGCAGCCACAGCCGCACACCAGCAATCCACGGCGGCGGCGGCGGCACTCAAGCACACGCGCACACGTGCTTCTCCTTACAACTTGCTTTTCGTACAGACTTGGGGGGTTTTCTTCGGCGATTTGGGGTTTTTTTTCAATTACGACACTTCATTTATATCCTAATCACTCGCGTCCTGCGGCTTCGCGTGCGTGTGCAGCGGTGCCGGCAGAGCCTGCACCCGCACACGCGCTCCATCGCACACGCACGCGGTCCCACGGCAGCGGGGTGCACTGCCGGGGCCGCGCCATGGCCAGCCGCCTGCCTTGCGGCAATCCGAGCTGGTCTGGCTCTTTATACTTCACCTGCTTGTTGCGGTGGTGGTTTGTTTGGTTGTTTTTTCTGCCGCCGACGCACCGGCACGGACACCGGAGTGGGTGCCGGGGGACGTCGGCGCACCTTAGAATCAGTTAGTAGCTTACCTTAGCGGGGCGAGCGCCACGCACGAAAAAAGAAAAGGAAAAGAGAAAAGGAGGGACAAAAAGAGAGAGGTCGCGGCACACTAGCGTCACACAGCGCAGCCCAACGGCGCGGTCTCGCCACGCAGTCGCACTCGCGCGTCCGCGGGCACGGGCCCGGCAGACGCAGTGCAGCCCCGGCGCGCTTACTTCTTGGAGGCCTTGGCGGCGGCCTTGGTCACCTTACCGGCGCTGCCGTCCTTCTTGCTCACGCCCTTGATGATGCCCACGGCCACCGTCTGGCGCATATCGCGGACAGCGAAGCGGCCCAGCGGCGGGTAGTCGTTGAACACCTCCACGCACATCGGCTTCTGCGGGATCATCTTCACGATGGCCGCATCGCCGGACTTGATGGCCTTCGGGCTCTTCTCCAGCTCCTTGCCAGAGCGGCGGTCGATCTTGGACTCGATGTCCGCGAACTTGCACGCGATGTGGCTCGTGTGGCAGTCCAGCACCGGCGCGTAGCCGTTGCTGATCTGGCCGGGGTGGTTCAGCACGATCACCTGGGCAGTGAAGTCGGCCGCCTCCTTCGGGGGGTCGCTCTTCGTGTTGCCGCACACGTTACCACGGCGGATGTCCTTCACGGACACGTTCTTCACGTTGAAGCCCACGTTGTCGCCGGGCACGGCCTCAGCCAGCTGCTCGTGGTGCATCTCGATCGACTTCACCTCAGTCGTCACGTTGGCAGGCGCGAACACCACAACGTCGCCCGGCTTCATCACGCCGGTCTCCACACGGCCCACGGGCACAGTGCCGATACCGCCGATCTTGTACACGTCCTGCAGGGGCAGGCGCAGCGGCTTGTCCACCGGACGCACGGGGGCCTCCAGCAGGTCGAGCGCCTCCAGCAGCGTGGGACCCTTGTACCACGACATGTTGTCGGACTTCTCGATCATGTTGTCGCCCTGCCAGCCCGAGATCGGGATGAAGCGCACCTTCTCCGGGTTGTAGCCCACGCGCTTCAGGTACGCGCCGACCTCCTTGCTGATCTCCTCGTAGCGGGCCTGGGCGTACTGCACCGTCTTGTCGTCCATCTTGTTGCAGCACACAACCATCTGCTTCACGCCCAGCGTGAAGGCAAGCAGGGCGTGCTCGCGGGTCTGGCCGTCCTTGGAGATGCCAGCCTCGAAGCCACCCTGGGTCGAGTCAATCATCAGAATGGCGGCATCGGCCTGGGAGGTGCCGGTGATCATGTTCTTGATGAAGTCGCGGTGGCCGGGGGCATCGATGATCGTGAACACGGACTTGGGCGACTCGAACTTCCACAGGGCAATATCGATCGTGATACCGCGCTCGCGCTCCGCCTTCAGCTTGTCCAGCACCCACGCGTACTTGAAGGACGCCTTGCCGATCTCGGCAGCCTCCTTCTCGAACTTCTCGATCGTGCGCTTGTCGATACCACCGCACTTGTAGATCAAGTGACCGGTGGCGGTGGACTTGCCGGCATCGACGTGGCCGACCACCACAAGGTTCATGTGCTGCTTATCCTTGCCCATGATGACGAGAGAAGAGTGTTAGGGGGTTGAGTGAGTGAGTGAGCTAGTTAACTGCGTGTGTGCCAGGAGGGGGGCGTGTGCGCGTGCGTGTGGGGACGGCAGGGGCGGCGCAGAGCAGCGTCGTGTGGAGGCGGAGAGGGAGGAGGACGGGTCAGAGGCGAGAGTGGGGGAGAAGCGGGCGGCGCTTTCGCGCAGGGAGGGAGGACGGCGGGCACGGGACAGGCGGCAGCGGCGCCACGCACCGCACGGACACCACCACGGGGAGGCACGGCGGGCAACGGCCCCGCGCGAAAGCCCCAGCGCGCGCAAACAGCGCCGCAGACACACACAAACACACACACAAAAGAGGCACCAGCGGCACCACATACACACACACATACATCAGCCGCACACAGCAGCAGCAGCGGCAGCGGCAGCAAAGGCACGCTCCGCAGCCCCACGGGCAGCCACAGCCGCACACCAGCAATCCACGGCGGCGGCGGCGGCACTCAAGCACACGCGCACACGTGCTGCTCCTTACAACTTGCTTTTCGTACAGACTTAGGGGGTTTTCTTCGGCGATTTGGGTTTTTTTTTCCATTTCGACACTTCATTTATATCCTAATCACTCGCGTCCTGCGGCTTCGCGTGCGTGTGCAGCGGTGCCGGCAGAGCCTGCACCCGCACACGCGCTCCATCGCACACGCACGCGGTCCCACGGCAGCGGGGTGCACTGCCGGGGCCGCGCCATGGCCAGCCGCCTGCCTTGCGGCAATCCGAGCTGGTCTGGCTCTTTATACTTCACCTGCTTGTTGCGGTGGTGGTTTGTTTGGTTGTTTTTTTCTGCCGCCGACGCACCGGCACGGACACCGGAGTGGGTGCCGGGGGACGTCGGCGCACCTTAGAATCAGTTAGTAGCTTACCTTAGCGGGGCGAGCGCCACGCACGAAAAAAGAAAAGGAAAAGAGAAAAGGAGGGACAAAAAGAGAGAGGTCGCGGCACACTAGCGTCACACAGCGCAGCCCAACGGCGCGGTCTCGCCACGCAGTCGCACTCGCGCGTCCGCGGGCACGGGCCCGGCAGACGCAGTGCAGCCCCGGCGCGCTTACTTCTTGGAGGCCTTGGCGGCGGCCTTGGTCACCTTACCGGCGCTGCCGTCCTTCTTGCTCACGCCCTTGATGATGCCCACGGCCACCGTCTGGCGCATATCGCGGACAGCGAAGCGGCCCAGCGGCGGGTAGTCGTTGAACACCTCCACGCACATCGGCTTCTGCGGGATCATCTTCACGATGGCCGCATCGCCGGACTTGATGGCCTTCGGGCTCTTCTCCAGCTCCTTGCCAGAGCGGCGGTCGATCTTGGACTCGATGTCCGCGAACTTGCACGCGATGTGGCTCGTGTGGCAGTCCAGCACCGGCGCGTAGCCGTTGCTGATCTGGCCGGGGTGGTTCAGCACGATCACCTGGGCAGTGAAGTCGGCCGCCTCCTTCGGGGGGTCGCTCTTCGTGTTGCCGCACACGTTACCACGGCGGATGTCCTTCACGGACACGTTCTTCACGTTGAAGCCCACGTTGTCGCCGGGCACGGCCTCAGCCAGCTGCTCGTGGTGCATCTCGATCGACTTCACCTCAGTCGTCACGTTGGCAGGCGCGAACACCACAACGTCGCCCGGCTTCATCACGCCGGTCTCCACACGGCCCACGGGCACAGTGCCGATACCGCCGATCTTGTACACGTCCTGCAGGGGCAGGCGCAGCGGCTTGTCCACCGGACGCACGGGGGCCTCCAGCAGGTCGAGCGCCTCCAGCAGCGTGGGACCCTTGTACCACGACATGTTGTCGGACTTCTCGATCATGTTGTCGCCCTGCCAGCCCGAGATCGGGATGAAGCGCACCTTCTCCGGGTTGTAGCCCACGCGCTTCAGGTACGCGCCGACCTCCTTGCTGATCTCCTCGTAGCGGGCCTGGGCGTACTGCACCGTCTTGTCGTCCATCTTGTTGCAGCACACAACCATCTGCTTCACGCCCAGCGTGAAGGCAAGCAGGGCGTGCTCGCGGGTCTGGCCGTCCTTGGAGATGCCAGCCTCGAAGCCACCCTGGGTCGAGTCAATCATCAGAATGGCGGCATCGGCCTGGGAGGTGCCGGTGATCATGTTCTTGATGAAGTCGCGGTGGCCGGGGGCATCGATGATCGTGAACACGGACTTGGGCGACTCGAACTTCCACAGGGCAATATCGATCGTGATACCGCGCTCGCGCTCCGCCTTCAGCTTGTCCAGCACCCACGCGTACTTGAAGGACGCCTTGCCGATCTCGGCAGCCTCCTTCTCGAACTTCTCGATCGTGCGCTTGTCGATACCACCGCACTTGTAGATCAAGTGACCGGTGGCGGTGGACTTGCCGGCATCGACGTGGCCGACCACCACAAGGTTCATGTGCTGCTTATCCTTGCCCATGATGACGAGAGAAGAGTGTTAGGGGGTTGAGTGAGTGAGTGAGCTAGTTAACTGCGTGTGTGCCAGGAGGGGGGGCGTGTGCGCGTGCGTGTGGGGACGGCAGGGGCGGCGCAGAGCAGCGTCGTGTGGAGGCGGAGAGGGAGGAGGACGGGTCAGAGGCGAGAGTGGGGGAGAAGCGGGCGGCGCTTTCGCGCAGGGAGGGAGGACGGCGGGCACGGGACAGGCGGCAGCGGCGCCACGCACCGCACGGACACCACCACGGGGAGGCACGGCGGGCAACGGCCCCGCGCGAAAGCCCCAGCGCGCGCAAACAGCGCCGCAGACACACACAAAACACACACACAAAAGAGGCACCAGCGGCACCACATACACACACACATACATCAGCCGCACACAGCAGCAGCAGCGGCAGCGGCAGCAAAGGCACGCTCCGCAGCCCCACGGGCAGCCACAGCCGCACACCAGCAATCCACGGCGGCGGCGGCGCGCAGTCGCACTCGCGCGTCCGCGGGCACGGGCCCGGCAGACGCAGTGCAGCCCCGGCACGCTTTTACTTCTTGGAGGCCTTGGCGGCGGCCTTGGTCCCACCTTACCGGCGCTGCCGTCCTTCTTGCTCACGCCCTTGATGATGCCCACGGCCACCGTCTGGCGCATATCGCGGACAGCGAAGCGGCCCAGCGGCGGGTAGTCGTTGAACACCTCCACGCACATCGGCTTCTGCGGGATCATCTTCACGATGGCCGCATCGCCGGACTTGATGGCCTTCGGGCTCTTCTCCAGCTCCTTGCCAGAGCGGCGGTCGATCTTGGACTCGATGTCCGCGAACTTGCACGCGATGTGGCTCGTGTGGCAGTCCAGCACCGGCGCGTAGCCGTTGCTGATCTGGCCGGGGTGGTTCAGCACGATCACCTGGGCAGTGAAGTCGGCCGCCTCCTTCGGGGGGTCGCTCTTCGTGTTGCCGCACACGTTACCACGGCGGATGTCCTTCACGGACACGTTCTTCACGTTGAAGCCCACGTTGTCGCCGGGCACGGCCTCAGCCAGCTGCTCGTGGTGCATCTCGATCGACTTCACCTCAGTCGTCACGTTGGCAGGCGCGAACACCACAACGTCGCCCGGCTTCATCACGCCGGTCTCCACACGGCCCACGGGCACAGTGCCGATACCGCCGATCTTGTACACGTCCTGCAGGGGCAGGCGCAGCGGCTTGTCCACCGGACGCACGGGGGCCTCCAGCAGGTCGAGCGCCTCCAGCAGCGTGGGACCCTTGTACCACGACATGTTGTCGGACTTCTCGATCATGTTGTCGCCCTGCCAGCCCGAGATCGGGATGAAGCGCACCTTCTCCGGGTTGTAGCCCACGCGCTTCAGGTACGCGCCGACCTCCTTGCTGATCTCCTCGTAGCGGGCCTGGGCGTACTGCACCGTCTTGTCGTCCATCTTGTTGCAGCACACAACCATCTGCTTCACGCCCAGCGTGAAGGCAAGCAGGGCGTGCTCGCGGGTCTGGCCGTCCTTGGAGATGCCAGCCTCGAAGCCACCCTGGGTCGAGTCAATCATCAGAATGGCGGCATCGGCCTGGGAGGTGCCGGTGATCATGTTCTTGATGAAGTCGCGGTGGCCGGGGGCATCGATGATCGTGAACACGGACTTGGGCGACTCGAACTTCCACAGGGCAATATCGATCGTGATACCGCGCTCGCGCTCCGCCTTCAGCTTGTCCAGCACCCACGCGTACTTGAAGGACGCCTTGCCGATCTCGGCAGCCTCCTTCTCGAACTTCTCGATCGTGCGCTTGTCGATACCACCGCACTTGTAGATCAAGTGACCGGTGGCGGTGGACTTGCCGGCATCGACGTGGCCGACCACCACAAGGTTCATGTGCTGCTTATCCTTGCCCATGATGACGAGAGAAGAGTGTTAGGGGGTTGAGTGAGTGAGTGAGCTAGTTAACTGCGTGTGTGCCAGGAGGGGGGGCGTGTGCGCGTGCGTGTGGGGACGGCAGGGGCGGCGCAGAGCAGCGTCGTGTGGAGGCGGAGAGGGAGGAGGACGGGTCAGAGGCGAGAGTGGGGGAGAAGCGGGCAGCGCTTTCGCGCAGGGAGGGAGGACGGCGGGCACGGGACAGGCGGCAGCGGCGCCACGCACCGCACGGACACCACCACGGGGAGGCACGGCGGGCAACGGCCCCGCGCGAAAGCCCCAGCGCGCGCAAACAGCGCCGCAGACACACACAAACACACACACAAAAGAGGCACCAGCGGCACCACATACACACACACACACATACATCAGCCGCACACAGCAGCAGCAGCGGCAGCGGCAGCAAAGGCACGCTCCGCAGCCCCACGGGCAGCCACAGCCGCACACCAGCAATCCACGGCGGCGGCGGCGGCACTCAAGCACACGCGCACACGTGCTTCTCCTTACAACTTGCTTTTCGTACAGACTTGGGGGGTTTTCTTCGGCGATTTGGGGTTTTTTTTCAATTACGACACTTCATTTATATCCTAATCACTCGCGTCCTGCGGCTTCGCGTGCGTGTGCAGCGGTGCCGGCAGAGCCTGCACCCGCACACGCGCTCCATCGCACACGCACGCGGTCCCACGGCAGCGGGGTGCACTGCCGGGGCCGCGCCATGGCCAGCCGCCTGCCTTGCGGCAATCCGAGCTGGTCTGGCTCTTTATACTTCACCTGCTTGTTGCGGTGGTGGTTTGTTTGGTTGTTTTTTTCTGCCGCCGACGCACCGGCACGGACACCGGAGTGGGTGCCGGGGGACGTCGGCGCACCTTAGAATCAGTTAGTAGCTTACCTTAGCGGGGCGAGCGCCACGCATGAAAAAAGAAAAGGAAAAAAGAGAAAAGGAGGGACAAAAAGAGAGAGGTCGCGGCACACTAGCGTCACACAGCGCAGCCCAACGGCGCGGTCTCGCCACGCAGTCGCACTCGCGCGTCCGCGGGCACGGGCCCGGCAGACGCAGTGCAGCCCCGGCACGCTTACTTCTTGGAGGCCTTGGCGGCGGCCTTGGTCACCTTACCGGCGCTGCCGTCCTTCTTGCTCACGCCCTTGATGATGCCCACGGCCACCGTCTGGCGCATATCGCGGACAGCGAAGCGGCCCAGCGGCGGGTAGTCGTTGAACACCTCCACGCACATCGGCTTCTGCGGGATCATCTTCACGATGGCCGCATCGCCGGACTTGATGGCCTTCGGGCTCTTCTCCAGCTCCTTGCCAGAGCGGCGGTCGATCTTGGACTCGATGTCCGCGAACTTGCACGCAATGTGGCTCGTGTGGCAGTCCAGCACCGGCGCGTAGCCGTTGCTGATCTGGCCGGGGTGGTTCAGCACGATCACCTGGGCAGTGAAGTCGGCCGCCTCCTTCGGGGGGTCGCTCTTCGTGTTGCCGCACACGTTACCACGGCGGATGTCCTTCACGGACACGTTCTTCACGTTGAAGCCCACGTTGTCGCCGGGCACGGCCTCAGCCAGCTGCTCGTGGTGCATCTCGATCGACTTCACCTCAGTCGTCACGTTGGCAGGCGCGAACACCACAACGTCGCCCGGCTTCATCACGCCGGTCTCCACACGGCCCACGGGCACAGTGCCGATACCGCCGATCTTGTACACGTCCTGCAGGGGCAGGCGCAGCGGCTTGTCCACCGGACGCACGGGGGCCTCCAGCAGGTCGAGCGCCTCCAACAGCGTGGGACCCTTGTACCACGACATGTTGTCGGACTTCTCGATCATGTTGTCGCCCTGCCAGCCCGAGATCGGGATGAAGCGCACCTTCTCCGGGTTGTAGCCCACGCGCTTCAGGTACGCGCCGACCTCCTTGCTGATCTCCTCGTAGCGGGCCTGGGCGTACTGCACCGTCTTGTCGTCCATCTTGTTGCAGCACACAACCATCTGCTTCACGCCCAGCGTGAAGGCAAGCAGGGCGTGCTCGCGGGTCTGGCCGTCCTTGGAGATGCCAGCCTCGAAGCCACCCTGGGTCGAGTCAATCATCAGAATGGCGGCATCGGCCTGGGAGGTGCCGGTGATCATGTTCTTGATGAAGTCGCGGTGGCCGGGGGCATCGATGATCGTGAACACGGACTTGGGCGACTCGAACTTCCACAGGGCAATATCGATCGTGATACCGCGCTCGCGCTCCGCCTTCAGCTTGTCCAGCACCCACGCGTACTTGAAGGACGCCTTGCCGATCTCGGCAGCCTCCTTCTCGAACTTCTCGATCGTGCGCTTGTCGATACCACCGCACTTGTAGATCAAGTGACCGGTGGCGGTGGACTTGCCGGCATCGACGTGGCCGACCACCACAAGGTTCATGTGCTGCTTATCCTTGCCCATGATGACGAGAGAAGAGTGTTAGGGGGTTGAGTGAGTGAGTGAGCTAGTTAACTGCATGTGTGCCAGGAGGGGGGCGTGTGTGGGGACGGCAGGGGCGGCGCAGAGCAGCGTCGTGTGGAGGCGGAGAGGGAGGAGGACGGGTCAGAGGCGAGAGTGGGGGAGAAGCGGGCGGCGCTTTTGTGCAGGGAGCGGGTGAGGTGCATTTGTGGCTCTGAGATTTAAAAGAAACTGAGTCCCGTTATCCTGCAAGTCAAGCACGGCAGTTGCGCTGGGTGTAGAGATGCAAGTGATGGTTTCAACATCTGTCGCTGAGAAAAAAAAAAGAAACGTGCCACTACCACAAATGGAGCGAAATTTGGCATGCAGTTGCTGCTCAATTTGCTGTGGCAGTAGTGTTGCCCGATACAGAAAGGGAATGGAATCAACCCCGCTTTATGTGCGACACATGAATTATAACAAATATATCATTTTTATGGAGCGTGTGGGCACAAGCAATTATTGTCGATTCTCTCTTTTTGTTTTCTTTTTCTGGTTGATCGGTCGCAGGGAATACAGAAAGGATAAAGTGCTACAGAGGTAGAGGGTAGAAAAAAAAAAAGTAAAGTAGGAATTTGTATATTTTGTTTTAAATGGAAGTGGCCAGGCAGCGGCGTTGCGGGGCGAAGAGACGCATAACAGTTAATGTTTGAGTGGGATGTGCGAAAGCCGATGGGAGCGTTGCCGCCGCAAGCAAGAAAATAGGAGACGCAGAAGACACATACGGAAAAAGGAAAATGGCGGAGAAATAGTAAAAGAAAAGATGGAAAACATGAATTCCAAAAAAAAAGATGAAGGAAAAAAAGCATTTTGCACTAAAGCAACGCTCAGCGGGGCTGCCATCCATTACCAACCTATTGCAAAGGAGAATCATGTGGGATTAGAAAAGGTTTATAGGTGTGTGTGCAAGGTACGTGTACATGGACAAAACAGCAAAAAATATACAAAACAACAGAAACAAACGAAAAACAAAAAGCACTCAGTAGAGAGAAAAAGAAGGAGAGGTAAAAGCGAAGCAATCGGCGTCATCGCAGATGTGAAAGCACCAAAGGAGTGTTCGGAGCATCAAGCAGCGCCTCATTGAAGGTGCAGCAGAAGAAGGAGAAACATTCAATGAAGGTGCGCAGTGTATAGTGAAGGGAGAAGCATACAATTATTTAAAAAAAGTGCATTCCTATTTCTTTGGAGAAAAGGGGTGAAAACACACACACACACACATATCGAAAAAACAAAAACGGTGTGTTTAACGTTCACACAGCATAACGCGAGAAAAAAAAATTGCACTGAAGGAGGGGGTGGGAAAAAGGAGAAAAAAAAACTGGTAACAGTGAGGGATCCCTGACAGCAGCGCAAAAGTTATTTTTCAAGATATGTTATTTCTGAACGCATATACATACAATGACGCAGTACGCAGAAAAGGAGCTTTGTACAGCGGCAGCGACTTCGCTTTCCTCCGAAGCAGAAAAAAAAAGTTGTAAGTGCGCTATCCACTTCCCTGCCCGGTCCCGCAATCCTGCGCATCTACCGCCGAGGACCATTCGAGCTGCGGACCACTACTGCACAGCAGTAAAAACTTTTTTTTTCGCCGTGAGAATTTTATCAATAAGAGAGGGAAGAAGGAGCATTCTGAGTTGTTTGCCCACGTATTGTGGGAGCCTCGAGTGAGTGCATGTTCAGTATCTTAACACACGCGGAAGTACACACACAAACAAAAACATTTATTCGAGAGATTAGCAAAGCAAAAAGATCTTCCAGGTAGACAAAAAAATAGAAGAGGGGGAAAATTAGCGAGGTAAAAAGTAAGAAATAGTATAGGAGGGAGAAGTTATTTTCACGAGTACGTTTGTGGCGCTCAACATTTTACTTTTAATGTGCGCATTTTCAACGTCATCGCTACGCGTCATGTTGCACTACACAAGAACAATACATAAATAAAGAAATAGAAGAAGGAATGAGAAAAGAAAAACGGAAATAAATGTTTAAATTGATTATTATTTTTTCACGTCAACCAAACGTGCATTTTTTTTTTATAAAACATTTTGATGTTTGCTTTGTTTCACTTAATAAAGAAAGGGAGAAAAACAGTCCCTTACTCGGGAGGGCACTTTCATTAAACGAAGTTGCCATGACAGCACCAAAGCAGTGAGGAGAAGAAGTAAAAAGAAGCAAAAAAAATGTTTTCTGTTGTGTGTGCCTGTGGATGTAATTCCTTTGATTTCTCCACTTAAAATTCTATACATCAAGCTGTCTCGTCACAGAAGGGAGAGCGATCGGTCAAGTTTCTGAAAAGCGTTGCCTGACGAGATCACTCTTAATAAAAAAAAAAAAGAGGGCCCTACTGCTTGCCCGAAAATCCATTGCGAGTAGAGGCGTCGCTCCTGCCGCTCGTACGCCGCGTACGTCGGGTCATCGTGCTCGACGTCGCGTTCGCCGCCGGCACGGACGTCTCGACCACCTTGCCGCGGTTCGTGCTCACGTCAAACACCATGAGCCCATCCGGAGGGCTGAAGCCACTCTCGCGTCTTGAGCGGCGCGGGCTGCGCGAGCTGCGCGAGCGCACGGAGGAGTGGGGCGTCATCACTGACCGCAGGACTCCCCGCAGCTCACTCATCGCTGTCTGCTCTCTGAAGCGCAGCGGGGCGTCCTCGAGGAAGTCCTGCGCCACCGCACTCGTGGTTTGCCTTAAGGGGTTGCGGTTAAGACTTGCCAGGCCGCCCATCGAGGCGAGCAGGTTCGGCCGGGCGCCGGCATCGCCACCGTTTTGTCGGATGCGGGCCTCCGTCACGCGGCCCACACGCACCGCCAGCCGATCAAACAGGCCCTTGCAGTAGTCCTCGTCGGAAATGCCTTTCGGCCTCGGCGGGCTCGCTACACTCCATTTGGTCAGCAGCGGCTGCAGCTCACGAATGCGTTGCGGCGGCGGGTACGTGGAGAAGCAGCTTGACAGCACGAAAGCCACCGCCGTTGCCGTCGTTGACATGCTTGTGTGGAGAGAGACACCCTCCTCAGTTGCAATCCCCGCCGTGTTCAGAGTCGCGTCGTCCGGCAGCACAGCGTCGATCTCCGTGCGCAGCTTGCAGTGCTCACGGCCCTCGACAGGGTTTAGCTGGTACATCTCCACCGCGTACGGCACGCCACGCAAACCTTGCGGGCCCATCTTCGTGCAGTTCAGCTCGTCGCGATCTTCATCAGAGAGTGCCCACCACGTGGCCTCCGTCATGATCACCTGGCCACCGTTCGCAACAGCCTCCGTGCGCGCAGCCATGTTCGACGTGTCGCCGTAGTAGTCGTAGCCGCCCGTCACCTCGTCCAGGCGGATGTCCGACAGACCGGTGTGGATGCCCATGCGCACACGCAGGCCGCGCCACATCGTGACATACACGTCTGGAGTCAGCTGCGCAGTGTGCGGTGGCTTGTTTTCCTCTTCCTCCTGCGCACGCTCGAGTTCGAACAATCGGTACACCTCGTCGATATCGTCTGTCTTCCAGTCGTGCTCCAGAAACTTCACCTGCACCTCCTTCGCCAGCTTCACCGCAGCGTACGCGTCCTTGCACGCAATCATGAAGGAGTCGCCGATCGTCTTCACCTCATAACACTTGTACTTCTTCAACGCCGCACGGATGATGCTGTGGTGCGCCGCGATCGCGTCGGGCATCAGCTGCGGCAAAGCAGCCCACAGCGCAGTGCTGCTCTCGATGTCCGTGAAGATCAGCGTCACGGCAGCCTCCGCCTTCTTCGGCGCGCTCTCGTTGTCGCGTGTGCTCAGTAGACAGCAGAACACAAAGAGCAGGCCCAAGGCGATGAGCACAAGGCCACCCACAACACTGCCAGCGATCACACCAGCCAGCTGGCCCTTCGTCAAGCCTTTGGTTGTGTTAAGCTCGGTGTAGTACATGGAGGGCGTTGTGGGACCCACGACGGCGGCGATGCTTGGGTCCAACACACGCGACATCGAGAAGACGCTGATGTCCTGCGCACCGTAGTTCTGATAGGTGCATACGTCACCGTAGGCGGTGACCGTGCAGGACCAGGAGAACTTGCCGAACACCATCCCGCATGAGGAAAGGGTGCCCTTCAGGTACAGCATGTCCACCATGTTAGAAGAGTTGATCACATCCGTGGACTCGGCCAGCTGGTTCAGAAAGCACGCCGTCATCATGTCCTCCAGGTTGGCCGGCGTGTGGTCGGCCGGGTCGGACAGCATCTCGTGGAAGAGGGAGAGCAGCTGCGACTCGGCGTGGGCATCAGTCGATGTGTCCGTCCAGAGCGGCATGTTCGTGAAGGAGTAGAGCCGATCCCGCACCGAGATGTCGAGTGCAGAGAAGAGGGGCAGCAAAATATCGTAGGACAAGGAGAAGTCCTTGTAGTCCAGCAGAACGTAGGCGCTGGGGTTGTTCACGAGGTAGTTGGTGACAGAGATGGCGTCCGTCGTCTCGAAGCCGACGAGAAAGTTGATGCCGGTCTTGGTCAACGCGTACGCGGCGTCGGTCCCCTCCGGCACCACGGTGATTCGTGGCGTCTGGTAGCCGAAGGTGGCGGCCGTCTGCTTCAGTATTGTTCGAATCTTCGCCTCGTCCGCGGCGGAGTAGCCGTGCAGGATGACGTTCACCTCGGTCGTCCCTTGCGCTGGGGTGGTGATAGGGGAGAAAATAGAGGCGTAGAGGATGTAGATTTCCTGCGCAAGTGTCGGATTGATGATGATGGCGTTGCGTGTCACGTAATTCGGCCGGCGGTGCACGTAGACGGGGTTGATCACCAGCAGGTCATGCGCGTCCAGAAAATCCTCCATCGGCCCCGTCAGTACATCGATAGTGTTGTTGCCCAACTCGCTGTTCAAAAGCGTCTGCTGCGCGGTCGTGTTGGCCTGCAGGACAACCATGTTGAAGGAGACGGTGGCGGCGTTGAGGAACGCGAAGGTCTCCGGCAGCACGTCAGAGATGCGGGTCGCCGCTTGTGTGAAGCCGCTGACGTCCGTCGCGTTAAAGACCGCCACGTTGAGGGGCCGCGGCAGCTCCACCGTGTCGGAGTAGCAGAGCGACTGCGTGTAGGTGAAGGCGATGCCCTCCATCACGCTCCACACGGTGTCGTTGTTCAGCGTCACCAGGTTCGTCGCGTGCCCTCCCTGATTGCAGTAGCACATCGCCCCGGTGGCGGCGGCGTGGGGGTCGCACGGGCCACCGTAGTCGCCAAAGACGGCGTCGCCGCCGATGATGTAGCGGTTCTGCTCAAAGAGGCCTGCCTGGTACGTGGTGCGGTTCGTGATCCAGTCCACACGGTCGAGTGTGCGCTGGATGACCTTGCCTGTCAGCCACCCCGACACCATCAGCTGGGCTGTGATGGAGTAGCGGGAGTAGAAGCCGTGCGCCGCCTCTGCGATGGCAGCCGAGCTGCTTCCCATCGCAGCGGAGGAGGACAAGCCGTCCTGGAAGCTGTAAAGACTGCGGCCGGAGTGCAGCACGTAGTTCGCCATCTCCTGCTCAAACAGCTGCATGTGCGAGACGCCCACGTTTGAGTCGGTGGGGGGCCGGCAGGTGGCGCTGCTGAGAATTTGCCGCGGCGCCATGGTGAAGTGCCCCGTAGCAGTAACGTTGTTGTACGCGTCGAAGACGACCTGCTGCAGACCGAAGCAGCTGATGATGACGGCGGACGAGGTTCGCGGGTCGAGCATCACCTGTCGCGAAAACTCGAAGCTCTGGTCTCCCGGGAAGCCCCACACAATAATCACCTGCGGGTTGGCATCAGCCATCGCGTTGAAGGCGGTCGCATTGACGGCGCGTCCCGTGGCATCGTACGGCGTAGCGTACACGATGGGTGGGTTCCGACCTGCACTGGACAGCAGCTGCTGCAGCGCCATGAACTCTCGCCTGCCATAGTGCGCGTTGGACAGATACATGAAGGCAATACGAGTGGCACGTAGCTCGTTGAGGATGTACGTCGTGATGAGCTTCAGCTCTGACATGGGTTCAGATCGTGTGAAGTACACGTTGTCGTTCCATGTCCGCACCGAGGACGACCCCGTGAAGGGCCCCAGCAGCATCAGGCTGTTGTTGTCCACCACCGCGCTGCTCATCGCAGTGAGCAGCGAGACGTCTGAGAAAGGCCCTATGATACCCATCAGCGTCGGATAGTTAGACAGGCTGTGGGTAATGACATCGACTATGTCGGACAGGTTCGAGCTAATGTCGGGCTGGAGGACCACGAGGGGGCGGCCACCACCAGCAGTGTCACCCGCAGCGTAGAAGGCAGCGTCGATGCCGGCCCAGAGGGCGTTGGCGTTGGCGGACCCGTAGAAATCAAGAGAATACATGGCATTGAGCAGATAGAAAGGCGCCGCGCTGCTGGATGAGGCAGGTGCGGCCGCTGAGCCAACGACGAACAGCAGCAAGAAGAGCGAGATGAGTGTCCACGTCGGCCACACCACCGCAGCACGGCGATAGCGGCGGGAGACACCACTGCGTCCACAGAGGGGGGACATCTTGTTTTCTACAAGGAGATGTGCCAATTTTAATTTTTTCTTTCCTTTGGCTCTTATGTGGGTGTCGTCGTGCTTGTCTCGGTGAAGTGAGAAAGTTTGAGCACAAACCAAGAAGAATTCAGCCACTCCTAAGATAATCGAGGCGAGACAACACCTAACGTAAACAGGAGAAAAAAAAAAAGGCACAGCTGCGACACGGTTTTGGGTATAGTGGGCGTGGCTGTCCGTGTGCGAAGTACCGTCACAGAGTCTTCACCTCGGCCGAGCCTCAAGCGTGAGACAGATGGAAGCAAAGAAAAAAACGCGAAAAAGAAAAAGAAGAACTTAAGAAACAGTTAAAATGCCTGAGAGCTTAGAAAAAGAGATATCTTTTTTAAAACTCAGATTATTTTCCCCTTTTCTTGTTTGTGTTTATTCTTCACCAGCACGCTTTGTTGCACGACACGCCGCCCTCGCTTTCTCACGCAGTCCACCCTTCACAAGGCCACTAGCAAGGACACGAACAGAACAGAATCCACCCTTTAAGTAGTCCTTAACTGAGAAAGCGCACACATACACACACAAAGCTAGCGAGCGGCAAAAGCAAAATAAAAGTGAAATGCCGAAGCGATTTCAAAAATAAAAAAAAGGCTTAAACACAAGGCAGGGACAAACACAATTCTGGAAAAGATAAAGAAAAAACAAAGTAGCTGAATTACATGCGAGGCCAGGAAGAAAGATGGAGTGAGGAGAAGTTGTCTGAGGGTGATGAACAACACCGTTGCCCTCAATTTAACGTGTAGCACAAGAAGCCTTAAACTGGATGTGAATATACAATTAATGGTATCCCACATAAAATATGCGATAACACAAAGACAGAAAAAAACGACAAAAAAAGGACAAAGAAGAGAAAGAGATAGAGAGTAGAAAGGGAGAATAGTGAAAACCCGAAAAAAGACTTCAGCATATTTCAGCACAAGGTAAGGTCACTCTTTTCTCATGTTGCCATCGCGACACCACCAAGTACAAATAACCTGAAACGGCGGAAACAGCATGCTTCCACTCCTTGAACAACACTACAAGCAATGAAACACCACATTTCACTCCACAGACGCATCTATTATCGGTGGCACACAACACACAGCACACACGTGTGGCGAGAACACACACCGCTCGGCCACCACAACGGCAGCTCTACCAGCCGCCCGCGCAGCACACAACAGCCGCGACACGCACGGCCGTCTCGCCACCACCGCTTGTTCTTCTTTTTCTCACATTTTCCATCACAGTGCGTTTATGCGGCACAAGTCGGTCGCACACGTGGGGGGGCCGGCCAGTGTATGTTGTCCAGGCACCACAAAACCACGCGGCACCGACACAAGCAAATCAAGAGCGACACGCAGACGCCGCCGCACCCGCCGCCACCGCACAGCTGCACCGCCACCAGCCCTCCCAGCGCCGCAGTCCCCCGTCGCGGCGGGCAGCGGCTGCGCGCGTGCTGCGTGAGTGAGTGGGTGAGTGCGGGCAGGTGCGCGTGCGGGGGCGGGCGTATTAACATGTGGAGGCGAGGGGCTACAGGGCCCACAGCACAACAAGAGGACGAAGGCAAAAGAAAGGGCGGCGTGTCTGCGCGCTGCCCAACGCCTCGGCTCGCAGGCAACCGCCAAAGAAAAGAAGGAAGGGAAGAAAGAAAAGAAAGGGAGGGGGGGCAAACTATTGACAGAAAAGAAGGAAAGAAAAAAGGATCTTAGAACGTCTTGTGAACCTGTCGAGAGGGATGGCGGTCGGAGACGCACCAGCGTTCGCGGTGAAACAAGAGGGAAGCAACAAAGCAGGAACTAAAAGGAATCAAAAACACACAAACGGCGCACAGCTCCGACCGCCGGGTCTCGCAGTGCGGCATGAGCCGCAGCACCACCTCGGGTAAACACATACGGAAGCGCTACATCGTGTCCACTACTCCTCCAAAGGGGTGTCGGCGTTGCCGGACTCACTCTTCCCGCTCGCACGCCGCGTGCGACGCGTGAGCGTGCCCGACGTGTTCATCGACGGAGACGTCGACTCCCCGCGCGCCTGACGCCCCTCCACAGGTGCACCGCGGCTCGGACTCGAGGTGAACGGTACCACGTTGTCTTGCCCACTCGCGGAGCTGCTGGCGTTGTTGTGGGTGCCGCGACGACCACGCGACGGTGCCGAGGCGTGCGAGGACACAATCGAGTGGAAGAAGACGCGCAATTCGCCGACGGCGCCTTGTCCACGCGACCGGTGCGACCGCTGCGACGCGCCGCCCACCGAAGGCTGCCGAATATAGCTGCCCTGATCACCCAACGGGTTGTGTGACTGCACGCCGGTCCCGGCGAAGGAGGGCAGCAGGTTCGACATGGTGCGGCCGTCGCTGCCGTTGAGGCGGATGCGGGCCTCCGTCACGCGGCCCACTCGCACCGCCAGGCGGTCAAACAAACCCTTGCAGTAGTCCTCGTCGGAAATGCCCTTCGGCTTCGGCGGGCTCGCAACGTTCCATTTGGTCAGCAGCGGCTGCACCTCACGAATGCGCTGCTGCGGCGGGTACGTGGAGAAGCAGCTCGACAGCACGAAAGCCACCGCCGTTGCCGTCGTCGACATGTTCGTGTTCCACGAATTTCCGTCCTCAGTGGTGTTCGCTCCGGTGTACGTCGTGTTGTCATCCGGCAGCACAGCGTCGATCTCCGTGCGCAGCTTGCAGTGTTCCCGGCCCTCGACAGGGTTCAGCTGGTACATTTCCACCGCGTACGGCACACCACGCAGACCTTGCGGGCCCATCTTCGTGTGCTCCTGCTCCGCGCGCGCAGCGTCGGACAAGCCCCACCACGTGGCCTCCGTCATGATCACCTGGCCACCGTTCGCAACAGCCTCCGTGCGCGCAGCCATGTTCGACGTGTCGCCGTAGTAGTCGTAGCCGCCCGTCACCTCGTCCAGGCGGATGTCCGACAGACCGGTGTGGATGCCCATGCGCACACGCAGGCCGCGCCACATCGTGTCGTACACCTCAAGGCTCAGCTGCGCAGTGTGCGGCTTCTTCTCCTCGTCCTCCTGCGCACGCTCGATCTCAAACATGCGGTACGTCTCGTCGATCTCGTCCGTCTTCCAGTCGTGCTCCAGAAACTTCACCTGCACCTCCTTGACCAGCTTCACCGCAGCGTGCGCGTCCTTGCACGCAATCATGAAGGAGTCGCCGATCGTCTTCACCTCGTAGCACTTGTACTTCCTGATGGCCGCACGGATGATGCTGTGGTGCGTCGCCACCGCCTCGGGCATCAGCTGCGGCAGAGCAGCCCACAGCGCAGTGCTGCTCTCGATGTCTGTGAAAATCAGCGTCACCGGGTCTTGAGCTTGCTTCGGAGCGCTCTCGTTGTCGCGCTTGTTCATCACAAAGCAGTAGTAGAAGACGAGAAGCACGCCAACCAGCAGCAGGCCACCGATCACACTGCCAGCGATCACACCAGCCAGCTGGCCCTTCGTCAAGCCTTTTTTGGGACGCGCCGTGTACGTCAGCGCAGGCGTGCTGCTCTCCAGTGTCAACGCAACCGTTGGGTCGAACACACGATGCATGCTCATCGCCGTAATACCACGCGCGCCAAAGTTTTGGAGAATGCAGGTGGACGCAGACGGGTCCGGGCAGTCACGCTTGAACTCGCCCAGCACAATGTCCTTCGCAGCAACGGTGCCGATGCCGTAGATAAAGTCCAGCAGCACTGTTGCATTGTCAGAGGCCACATTCGACACCACCGACTCCAGGAACCACGACGTGACAAACACATCCATGCCCATCGGCGTGTACGGGGCGGGGGCAGCGGAGTGGTACGATTTAAGGGCTTCAGAGGTGCTTTCAGCAGCAGACGACGTGTCCGTCCAGAGAGGGAAGTTGGTCAAGAACAGCAGGCGGTCCTGCACGCTCGTGTCCACGCTCGCAAAGGCGGCGTAGAACTCATCGTAGAAGAGATAAAAGTCGTGCGACAGAAGCCAGACGGTGGCCTTGGTGTTTGCCGTCAGGAAGGCGGCAACGATGACGGCGTCCCCGCTGACAATGCCCATGAACATGGAAACACCGTTTGTGTTCAGCGCACCAGCCAGGTCACCCGTGTCGGTAATGCGGACCGTTTTCGGCACATCCACCACGAAGGTGTCCGCCGTCTCCTTGGCGCTTGCGATCACACCGTTTGCTCCACTGTCCGTGTAGCCACGCAGCACCACCACTGCCGACGACACGCCAAGCGTAGCGTAGTTGTTCATGATGATGTAAAAGAACTGCTCGGTGGTGGGCCGCAGCGTCAAGACCGTTGGAGCGTAGGTGCGCGTCAACGCCTTCGTATTGTACGGCTCCAGTACCAAAAGGGAGGTGGTGAGATTCGACGGCAGAAAGGGACCGCGGATAACGGTGGCTGCGTGGGTGTTGAGGTACGTGTTCAGCGTCGTCTGACCAGCGGTACCTGTCAGTGTCATATCCACCAACGCAGTGTTGAACGAAATAGTGCTGGTCGAGGACGCAGAAGAAGGCGACGAGATGTTCGACAAGGACCAGTATGCATTCGCGGCGTTCACCAGCACCGCGGAGTCTGTGATGTTGATCAGTATGATGTTCAGCGGACTGTCGATGGAAACGGTTGTTGTGTAGCACAGAGTAGCAGAGAAGCTGTAGTTCACTCCAATCGAAGTGAACTCATCATTTACCAGCGAGGCGAGGTACGCCGTGCTGCCACCCTGATTGCAATAACACATCGCACCCTGTGCCGCAGCATACGAGTCACACGTGCCGCCGTAGTCGCCAACGATGTAGTCCGGAATAATAAAGTATCGGTTCTGACGGAACAGCCCGGCCACAAAACTGGCGGCATCGTTTGTCCACGCCAGGTTCTCCAGCGTCAGCATCAGCACCTGCCCATCGATCCAGCCCGACAGCATCGCAGCACCCATCGTCAGGTTCGTCAGGTAGTAGCTGCTGTCCGTGTAGCTGCTCGTCCCAGAGTTCGCAATGTAGTCCGTCATCTGGGTTTGGAACACCTGCACGTACCCGTACGTATTCTTATTCGGCATCTCGTTCGTCAGTGAGCTCAGGACGTGGTTGTCCTGGTACGTCACCGTACCCGCGTTGCTCAGCAGCGTGTACTGCTCCTGCAGCAGCGACATCAGCATCGACGGCCCCAGCAGCACAGCAGCCGACGTCCGCGAGTCCGTCAGCGCCTGCCGCACAAAGTCCCGCGTCTGCGGCGTCGGCGACGCAAAGATGATGATCGCCTGCACGCCCGCGTCCGCCATCGCGTCGAACGCAGTCGTGTTCAGCGACGCCGCGTTGTCGAAGGGAGCAGGAGAAAACACAAGGGGGGTTTAAAAACCGGTTGAAAAAAACCCCCCCCCCCCCCCCCCCCACCCCCCCCCCCACCCCCCCACCCAAAAAGAAAAAAAAACCCACAACAACAACAAGGAGGGGGGGGGGGGGAAAAGTAAAAAAACAGCACCCCCCCCCCCCCGGCCCCCCCGCGGAAGAGAAAGGGAAGGGGGAAAACCCCCCCCCCCCCCCAAGAAAAAGAGGGAGAAAAAAAAAAACACCCCCGACGGCAAAAAGAAGAGAAGGCCGCGCCGCAGAGGGGCGCCCACCCCCGCCCGGGGGGCCCCAAAAAAAAAACAAGGGGCGGGGGGGCCCCCCCCGCCACCCACAAAAAAAACCCCCAGCCCGGGGGGGGCCCCCCCCCCCCCCCCCCCCCCCCCCCAGCCCCTTCTTCTTTTTTTTTTTTAGCTGCCGGCACTGCTGCCCGCGTACAGCGCAGCATTCATCCCGTCCCACATCGCCGTATTCTCGTCGCCGCTCACGTCCGTCGTGTCGTACACCAGGCGCAGCAGGTAGATCGGGTCCGTCATCGCAGTCGCTGTGCGTGCAGCCAGAGTCAGCAGCGTCAGTGCCAGCAGCAGCAGCGCAGCGCGAGCGGGCACCACGCCCGAGCGGCACGGTGTGCGGCGCATCGGCTCCGGGTGCAGCGGGGGGAGGTGGCGGAGGAGCAGTCAGGGGAGGCGGTGCGGCGTCAACGACACCCGCAGTGCTGAAGGAGTAAAAGGAAGCAGAAGAAAGCAACACGACAAGGGAGGAGTGAGGGAGTGGCGGTGCCGCTTCGCTTTAGTGCAGAGACGCAGAGGACACACGCACACACAACACAAGAAAGAAAAGCTGTTTTAAAACAGGAGTCCGCTGAAGAGCGCCGCAGAGAGTTCCAGTAGATGGTCACTGATGGACTCTAAAAGACAGAGAAAAAGGAACTAAATAAAAACCAAGAAGTCGCGGGTGAGAGGGAAACAGGTGTTGAACGAAGCTCCTTGATAACCTGCAGGATATCCTGAAAAACAACGCAGTTGCAGCACTTGCAAAGTGCAACTACAAAAAAAGAGAAAAGCAATGTTTTTTTTTTTTTTAAGGTGAATTGTTATTGGGAAAATAGTGCACGAAGATGAGGACTTGTGCCTGACAGTAGACGAAAATATATGAATTTAAAAAAAAAAGGCAACTTGTTGTGTGACGGTCAGTCCACGTACATAATAATGTGTGTATAGGAGAGTAGAAAATGTTTGCGATTTCCAAAGAAAACACGAATCACAATTCAAATGGGTGATAGAAGAATGATGAAAAACGGAAAAAAAAACGTTTTCCCTACATAAACGAAAAATGATTGAAACAGCAGAAAAAAAACCTCCGGTCAAATCTTGTTTAAAATAATTAAAAAAAAAAGCGATGTATAGCGACTATGTACAGACGAGCTGCAGGTGTGACAGCTGGTGGACGCGTTGCACGCGAGTGATGACAAGGGGTGAAGAAGTAGACAGCTGAAGTAGGTAGCGGACAGGTCTCGATTCCAACACTCCACTCGTCCCCAAGATATATTTAAGCACCTCGACTTCGTACAGAAAATTTTACTTCCCAATTAGAGGAAATTAAACAATTGCAAATTAGGAAAACAAATGATACTTGGAAAGAGAGAACGCGGGTGAGAACCCGGCTTTACACCTCAGAGAAAGTTCGTGAACTCGTAAGAAGCAAAGTCACGACGAATGTAAAAACGTGTCTCCTACTCTTCCCTGTTTCAAGTGGATCGAGAGAAAAAGCACGCGTGTGGGCGAGATGGGGGTGGGCCGGAGTGCAGCTGTCTTCGTTACTGCAGTGTGCGTGGCCAACAAAGGGCACGACGAAAACGCACACCACGCCAACAAAAATAAGGGAGAGACGCGGAGAGAGAGAGAAGTAGTTTAGGAAAACATGAGAGGTACAGCAGGCACGTGGGCAACACGGCGACGCGCCACACCGCGGGGGTCAGCACTCTCAGGCATCGCACACCCACGCGCACCTACACAACACATTTCGCTCCACAGACGCATCTATTATCGGTGGCACACAGCACACAGCACACAGCACACAGAACACACACCGTTCAGCCGCCACAACGGCAGCTCCACCAGCCGCCCGCGCAGCACAAAACAGCCGCGCCACGCACGGCCGTCTCGCCACCAACGCTTGTTCTTCTTTGTTCCCACCATTTCCATCACAGTGCGTTTATGCGGCACAAGTCGGTCGCACACGTGGGGGGCCGGCCAGTGTATGTTGCCCAGACACCACAGAGCCACGCTGCACCGACACAAGCAAACCAAGAGCGACACGCAGACGCCGCCGCACCCGCCGCCACCGCACAGCTGCACCGCCACCAGCCCTCCCAGCGCCGCAGTCCCCGTCGCGGCGGGCAGCGGCTGCGCGTGTGTTGCGTGTGTGTGCGGGAGTGAGTGAGTGCGGGCAGGTGCGCGTGCGGGGGCGGGCGTATTAACATGTGGAGGCGAGGGGTTACAGGGCCCACCGCACAACAAGAGGACGAAGGCAAAAGAAAGGGCGGCGTGTCTGCGCGCTGCCCAACGCCTCGGCTCGCAGGCAACCGCCAAAGAAAAGAAGGAAGGGAAGAAAGAGAAGAAAGGGAAGGGGAAGCAAACTATTGACAGAAAAGAAGGAAAGAAAAAAGGATCTTAGAACGTCTTGTGAACCTGTCGAGAGGGATGGCGGTCGGAGACGCACCAGCGTTCGCGGTGAAACAAGAGGGAAGCAACAAAGCAGGAACTAAAAGGAATCAAAAACACACAAACGGCGCACAGCTCCGACCGCCGGGTCTCGCAGTGCGGCATGAGCCGCAGCACCACCTCGGGTAAACACATACGGAAGCGCTACATCGTGTCCACTACTCCTCCAAAGGGGTGTCGGCGTTGCCGGACTCACTCTTCCCGCTCGCACGCCGCGTGCGACGCGTGAGCGTGCCCGACGTGTTCATCGACGGAGACGTCGACTCCCCGCGCGCCTGACGCCCCTCCACAGGTGCACCGCGGCTCGGACTCGAGGTGAACGGCACCACGTTGTCTTGCCCACTCGCGGAGCTGCTGGCGTTGTTGTGGGTGCCGCGACGACCACGCGACGGTGCCGAGGCGTGCGAGGACACAATCGAGTGGAAGAAGACGCGCAATTCGCCGACGGCGCCTTGTCCACGAGACCGGTGCGACCGCTGCGACGCGCCGCCCACCGAAGGCTGCCGAATATAGCTGCCCTGATCACCCAACGGGTTGTGTGACTGCACGCCGGTCCCGGCGAAGGAGGGCAGCAGGTTCGACATGGTGCGGCCGTCGCCGCCGTTCTGTTTAATCCGGGCCTCCGTCACGCGGCCCACTCGCACCGCCAGGCGATCAAACAAACCCTTGCAGTAGTCCTCGTCGGAAATGCCCTTCGGCTTCGGCGGGCTCGCAACGTTCCACTTGGTCAGCAGTGGCTGCACCTCACGAATGCGCTGTGGCGGCGGGTACGTGGAGAAGCAGTTCGACAACACGAAAGCCACCGCCGCTGCCGTCGTCGACATGTTCGTGTTCCACGAATTTCCGTCCTCAGTGGTGTTCGCTCCGGTGTACGTCGTGTCGTCGTCCGGCAGCACAGCATCGATCTCCGTGCGCAGCTTGCAGTGCTCACGGCCCTCGACAGGGTTCAGCTGGTACATCCCCACCGCGTACGGCACGCCACGCAGACCTTGCGGACCCATCTTCGTGTGCTCCTGCTCCGCGCGCGCAGCGTCGGACAAGCCCCACCACGTGGCCTCCGTCATGATCACCTGGCCACCGTTCGCAACAGCCTCCGTGCGCGCAGCCATGTTCGACGTGTCGCCGTAGTAGTCGTAGCCGCCCGTCACCTCGTCCAGGCGGATGTCCGACAGACCGGTGTGGATGCCCATGCGCACACGCAGGCCACGCCACATCGTGTCGTACGCCTCAAGGCTCAGCTGCGCAGTGTGCGGCTTCTTCTCCTCGTCCTCCTGCGCACGCTCGATCTCGAACATGCGGTACGTCTCGTCGATCTCGTCCGTCTTCCAGTCGTGCTCCAGAAACTTCACCTGCACCTCCTTGACCAGCTTCACCGCAGCGTGCGCGTCCTTGCACGCAATCATGAAGGAGTCGCCGATCGTCTTCACCTCGTAGCACTTGTACTTCCTGATGGCCGCACGGATGATGCTGTGGTGCGTCGCCACCGCCTCGGGCATCAGCTGCGGCAGAGCAGCCCACAGCGCCGTGCTGCTCTCGATGTCCGTGAAGATCAGCGTCACGGGCTCCTCAGCTTGCTTCGGAGCGCTCTCGTTGTCGCGCTTGTTCATCACAAAGCAGTAGTAGAAGATGAGAAGCACGCCAATCAGTAGCAGGCCGCCCATCACACTGCCAGCGATCACACCAGCCAGCTGGCCCTTCGTCAGCCCCCGGTGAATACGAGGCGCGTACGTCATGGCAGGCGTGCTGCTTCGCAGTGTCAACGCAACCGTTGGGTCGAACACACGATGCATGCTCATCGCCGTAATATCGCGGGCACCGTAATTTTGGAGAATGCAGGTGGACGCAGACGGGTCCGGGCAGTCACGCTTGAACTCGCCCAGCACAATGTCCTTCGCGGCGACCATGCCGATGCCGTAGATGAAATCTATGAACGCCGTGGCGTTGCTGGAGACCACATTCGACACCACCGACTCCAGGAACCATGTCGTGACAAACACATCCATGCCCATCGGCGTGTACGGGGCGGGGGCAGCGGAGTGGTATGCATTCAGTGCCACCGATGCATCATGAGCAGCAGCCGACGTGTCCGTCCACAGAGGGAAGTTGGTCAAGAACAGCAGGCGGTCCTGCACGCTCGTGTCCACGCTCGCAAAGGCGGCGTAGAACTCATCGTAGAAAAGGTAAAAGTCGTGCGACAGAAGCCAGACGGTGGCCTTGGTGTTTGCCGTCAGGAAGGCGGCAACGATGACGGCATCTCCGCTGACAATACCCATGAACATGGACAGCCCCTTCTTATCAAAGGCCGACGCAAGATCATCCGTATCGGATATTGACACAGATTTTGGCACATCCACGTTGAAGTTGTCCGCCGTTGCCTCAGCGTTCGCCATGATGGCGGCAGCAGCAGCAGCATCATAGCCGCGCAGCACCACCCTCGCAGTGCTAACACCAAGCGCAGCGTAGTTTTTCATTAAAATATAAAAGAACTGCTCGGTGGTGGGCCGCAGGGTGAAGACCGTTGGAGCGTAGGTGCGGGCCATGGCTTTGGTGTTATAGGGGGACAAGACCAGCAGCCCAGTTGTCATTTTAGAAGGCAGAAAGGGGCCACGTACGACGGCGGCGGCGTGGAAGTTGAGGTACGTGTCCAGCGCGGTTTGTCCGTCGGTGCGCGAAGACGTCATGTCCACCAACGCAGTGTTGAAGGAGAAGCCGCTGCTGGTTGCCGTGGACGACGGCGACGATATCGTGGAGAGGGTCGAGTACACGCTGGCCGCATTGACCAGCACCGCAGAGTCCGTGATGTTCAGGAGGATAATGTTTAACGGGCTGTTCACTGAAACTGCAGTGGTGTAGCATTGCGTGGAGGAAAAGCTGTAGTTCACTCCCGTCGACGTGAACTCATCATTCACCAACGAGGCGAGGTACGCCGTGTGTCCGCCCTGATTGCAGAAGCACATCGCACCCTGTGCACTAGCAAAGGAGTCACACGTGCCGCCGTAGTCGCCAGCCACGTAATCGGGGACAACGAAGTACCGATTCTGACGGAATAGACCGGCCCTGAAGCGCACGGCGTTGGTTGTCCACTCCAGATTCTCCAGCGTCAGCATCAGCACCTGCCCACCGATCCAGCCAGACAGCATCGCAGCACCCATCGTCAGGTTCGTCAGGTAGTAGCTGCTGTCCGTGTAGCTGCTCGTCCCAGAGTTCGCAATGTAGTCTGTCATCTGCGTTTGAAACACCTGCACAAAGCCATAATTGTTCATGTTCGGCATCTCATTGGTCAGCGAGTTCAGCACGTGGTTGTCCTGGTACGTCACCGTGCCCGCGTTGCTCAGCAGCGTGTACTGCTCCTGCAGCAGCGACATCAGCATCGACGGCCCCAGCAGCACAGCAGCGGACGTCCGCAAGTCCGTCAGCGCCTGCCGCACAAAGTCCCGCGTCTGCGGCGTCGGCGACGCAAAGATGATGATCGCCTGCACGCCCGCGTCCGCCATCGCGTCGAACGCAGTCGTGTTCAGCGACGCCGCGTTGTCGAAGGCAGCGGTGTACAGCACAGGTGCGTTTAGACCGGCTTTGGAAAACACTGTCACTGTGCGCGCGTACTCCACGTCACCAATCATCGTGCCTGATAGGTACATGAAGCCCACACGGATCACACGGAGGGTGTTGAGCGCGTAGTTCAGCAGCAGCAGCAGCTCCGCCTGCGGGTCCACACGCGTGTAGTACAGGTACGGGGTCCAGTACCGCAGCTCGCTCGAGTACGTGAAGGGAGAGAAGCACACCAGGCTGTTCGTCGACAGCACAGTGCTGCTCAGCAGGTTGTCCAGGCCGGCACTGTTGCCGGGTCCCAGAATCGCAAGCAGCGTCGGGTAGTCCGCCAGCGCGTTCTGTACAACAGTCACCGAGTTCGTCGGGTCCGCGCCAACGCTCCGCGTCACCACCGTGATGGTCTGCCCGTTCAGCGACTTGTAGCTGCCGGCACTGCTGCCCGCGTACAGCGCAGCATTCATTCCGTCCCACATCGCCGTATTCTCGTCGCCGCTCACGTCCGTCGTGTCGTACACCAGGCGCAGCAGGTAGATCGGGTCAGTGATCGCAGTCGCTGTGCGTGCAGCCAGAGTCAGCAGCGTCAGTGCCAGCAGCAGCAGCAGCGCAGCGGGCACCACGCCCGAGCGGCACGGTGTGCGGCGCATCGGCTCCGGGTGCAGCGGGTGGCGGAGGAGCAGTCAGGGGAGGCGGTGCAGCGTCAACAACACCCGCAGTGCTGAAGGGGTAAAAGAAAGCAGAAGAAAGCAACACGACAAGGGAGGAGTGAGGGAGTGGCGGTGCCGCTTCGCTTCAGTGCAGAGACGCAGAGGACACACACAGCCGTTAAATCAGAATGACAGAGTCGCGACTATTTAAAAGAAAAAACTGCAGCGAGGTACTATTCGAAGCAGCTCGCACACTCAGCAAAGCCACCGAAGAAAAGAAAAAAAGGGGGAGCTGCGGAAAAATGGGGTCTGTACAGGGGCGGCTGTCACAAACACATACAGCGTCGTATCGCTGTCGGAAGTGGCAACGCGAAATGGAAAAACAGCACAACAAGAGAAAACAAGGAGTGTGGGGGAAGTTAACACTGATGTGTGCGTGTGTTTTGGTGTGTATAATGATAAGAAAAGTCACTTAAACTAAGATTCCAGATTTTAGTGATGTTTTGAGTCAAATGGAAAAGAGGGAGAGAGGGAGGCAGGTGTATTCTGTTAAGTGTAAAATAGCTTAAAACAAAAAAAAAACGTTTTCGGTGAAGCAAACTTTAGTTTTTGTGTGCGTGTGTCTGTGTGTGCGGGTGTTTCGCGGAGCAGTGCCGTAGCAAAGAGAGTAATAGATGGTTTGAGCTGGCGCTTCTCTTTTCCAGCACACCAAAAAAAAAAAAAACCAAAGGAGAAAAGTTATTCTGTATACAGCCAGTTGTCTTTTTACTAAAGCAAACGGCACGGAGGCTAAAACGCGGCTGAGAGGCAGCGGCGCCGCAGTGAACAGAGGAGGAAAAGGGTGAGAACGGATTCTGCTATACAGACAGCGCTGCGAACAACCAAGAACGCCGACCACTGTTTTCCAACGCCTCGCCTGAGTGCACGTGAGCCTTAACAACGCAACAAATTTGCGCCTGCAGAGGCAGTTTGGCTTTCAATGAAGAGAAACTGAATGAAAGTAAAAAAGAAAAACAGAAAAAGATTAGGGACGCTTCTTTTTCTTCGAGTCTTCGCTCACAAGTCGTCCTTTACACCTCAGAGAAAGTTCGTGAACTCGTAAGAAGCAAAGTCACGACGAATGTAAAAACGTGTCTCCTGCTCTTCCCTGTTTCAAGTGGATCGAGAGAAAAAGCACGCGTGTGGGCGAGATGGGGGTGGGCCGGAGTGCAGCTGTCTTCGTTACTGCAGTGTGCGTGGCCAACAAAGGGCACGACGAAAACGCACACCACGCCAACAAAAATAAGGGAGAGACGCGGAGAGAGAGAGAAGTAGTTTAGGAAAACATGAGAGGTACAGCAGGCACGTGGGCAACACGGCGACGCGCCACACCGCGGGGGTCAGCACTCTCAGGCATCGCACACCCACGCGCACCTACACAACACATTTCGCTCCACAGACGCATCTATTATCGGTGGCACACAGCACACAGCACACAGCACACAGAACACACACCGTTCAGCCGCCACAACGGCAGCTCCACCAGCCGCCCGCGCAGCACAAAACAGCCGCGCCACGCACGGCCGTCTCGCCACCACCGCTTGTTCTTTTTTTTCTCACCTTTTCCATCACAGTGCGTTTATGCGGCACAAGTCGGTCGCACACGTGGGGGGCCGGCCAGTGTATGTTGTCCAGGCACCACAAAACCACGCGGCACCGACACAAGCAAACCAAGGGCGACACGCAGACGCCGCCGCACCCGCCGCCACCGCACAGCTGCACCGCCACCAGCCCTCCCAGCGCCGCAGTCCCCCGTCGCGGCGGGCAGCGGCTGCGCGTGTGTTGCGTGTGTGTGCGGGAGTGAGTGAGTGCGGGCAGGTGCGCGTGCGGGGGCGGGCGTATTAACATGTGGAGGCGAGGGGTTACAGGGCCCACAGCACAACAAGAGGACGAAGGCAAAAGAAAGGGCGGCGTGTCTGCGCGCTGCCCAACGCCTCGGCTCGCAGGCAACCGCCAAAGAAAAGAAGAAAGGAAAGAAAGGGAAGGGAAAGCAAACTATTGACAGAAAAAAAGGAAGGGAAGAGTAGCCAATAGAGAAAAAAATGTGTTTTGGGCTGAAGCATGTGTCAGAAGAATATATATAATATGTGCGACGCACGCAGCAGTAAAAAATTCTCTTGGAGAGAAAAATGTTTAAAAAGATTCAAAAAGGTAAACACGCAAGCATAGTTCCAAAGACGTAGCATGTATTAGATGTCCTCTCGAGGCAGGAGACGAAGAGAGATAGACTTTATAACATTGAAAAATTGGGAAAGAGAGTTTGGCACTGGTGGTTCGCTTTTCTTATTTTCTTCTGTACGGAGCTACCTGGAAGCCACAGAACAAAAGAAAACTAATTTTCCAGAAAAAAAAAACTGTAGTGGCCATCAAGGCAACGATCACAGAACAGCAGAGGCGAAGATCCACATCAGCCACGCAGGCGAAGGAGTTAAATAGAGCCAGGTGACGGTAAGAACAACTGTCTATTTTAAGCACAAGCATCAAGAGAAGAAAAATAAAAGGAAAACGAAAACAGAAAACCAAACGCTTTTCTGTAGCGTATCTAAAGGAGCGTTTTATCCACACATATATTGCAGGTTGAAGTCTCTGTGATGAGAAAAAAAACGGGCGGAAAAAAAACAAATGAAAAGGGGAAGCCGGTGCGAGCTACGGTGCGACTCGCTTTAACTGCACCTCAGGCGACGTCTCAGACACGTTGGGCCTTTTCGTCTCTGGTAGCGGCGTGGAGTGCTGCCTCCTTGTCCGTTGCACCGGGAGCGGCGGGTGTGAGCATCGACAAAGGTTTTACTGGGGGTGGCTGCTGGTGTTCCTGCACCAGGCGCTGCACCGCCTCCATGCTCATCCCACCCGTTGAATTGCGTGGCGAGCGTTCAAATGCGTGGACAGTCGTGGAACCGAAGGCGGCCGTCTCAAACGGACTCACGGCGCGGTCCGCTGCGTGTGTCTTCTTCTCCTTCCCGTCCTCGTCCGGTCGCACCGTTCGCGCATTCGCGTCGTGGCCCTCCACCGGCCCCTCCGCGACGACGAGGCGGGACACCGCTGACACTGCTAGAGGACTCATCAGCTCAGGGTTGGTGCGGTCCAGGTGCGTCTTGCCCAGCACCATGTTCTGCAGCTCGAGGCTCTTCTTCATGGGGGAGGAACTGTCTTTTCTTTCGCGGCTCAGCGGGTTGAGCGTGTGCGTCTCGGCGTTTTGCACGTAGCGCACCTCGGTCACGCGCGCAATACGTATGGCGAGACGGTCAAGAAGGCCTTGGCAGTAGTCCTCTTCAGGGACGCTCTGTGGACGCGGTGGGGCCGCCACCCCCCACTTCGAGAGCAGCGGCTGCACCTCGCGAATGCGCTGCGGCGCCGGGTAGGTGGAGAAGCAGCTCGACAGCACGTAAGACACCGCGGTTGCGGCCCCGTTCATGGAGGCGTGCGAGGAGAGCATTTCATCTGCTCCTTGAGACGAGTCCTCGACCTCTTTGTTGGGAATAAAGGCATCGATCTCTGTCCGAAGATTCGCGAACTGACGACCCAGCACCGGGTTCAGCTGGTACATGTCCACCGCGTACGGCACACCACGCAGACCCTGCGGGCCCATGCTGCGGAAGTTCAACCCGCTGCGCTCCTCCAGCGAGAGGGCCCACCACGTGGCCTCCGTCATGATCACCTGGCCACCGTTCGCAACAGCCTCCGTGCGCGCAGCCATGTTCGACGTGTCGCCGTAGTAGTCGTAGCCATTGGTTACTTCGTCGCGACGAATGTCCGACAGACCGGTGTGGATGCCCATGCGCACACGCAGGCCGCGCCACAGCGCCTCGTAGACGTCGCGGCTGAGCTGCGCCGTCGGCACCACGCTCTCCGACTCCTCCTTTGCCTTCTTAAGCTCAAAGCGGCGGTACGCCTCGTCGAACTCGTCCGTCTTCCAGTCATACTTCAGCAGCTTGGTCTGAATGTCCGAGGCGAGTTTCACCGCCGAGTACGCGTCCTTGCACGCAATCATGAAGGAGTCGCCGATCGTCTTCACCTCGTAGCATTTATGCTTCTTAATGACGGAGCGGATAACACGGTGGTGCGTCGCCACCGCCTCGGGCATCAGCTGCGGCAGCGCGGCCCACATCGCCGTGCTGCTCTCGATGTCTGTGAAAATAATCGTCACCGGATCCTCCGCCTTCTTCGGCGCCACGTTGTTGTCACGGCTGCCACCCCCGCTGAAACGTAAGAAGTAGACAAGCAACCCGATCAGCAGCAGGCCACCAAGCACGCTGCCGACGATGATGCCCGCCAGTTGACCTTTGGAAAGCCCTTTGCTGTTGCGAGCGGCGTAGAGCAGGGGAGGCGTTACGCTGGCAAAGATGGGGGCCACGGTTGGATCGAGCACGCGTCGGATGCTCATGCCTGAGATGTTGCGGGCACCGAAGTTTTGCTGCACACACGTGGACGCAGACGGGTCGGGACAGTCCCACTTGAACTCACCGAGCACGACATCCTTGGCAGCCACCATCGTAATCCCATAGATGTAGTCCAAAAGCGAGGACGGATTCACCTCCTGCATGTTCGACACGGCAGACTGCAGGAACCACGAGGTCACGAAGGCCTCAAGCCCCATAGGGGTGTAGGGCGTCGGTGCCTGCTGGTGATACGCGGCGAGCGACTCCGACTTCGCGTTGGCCGCGCTGGACGTGTCGGACCAGAGCGGCAGGTTCGTGATAAACAGCAAACGGTCCTGCACGCCCGCCGCCACCGTCGCAAAGGCGGCCACCAGCTGGGTGTAGTACACGTAGAAGTCCTGCGAAGAAAGAAAGATCTTCGCGTTCGGGTTCGCGGTGAGAAAGGAAGCAAGCGTGGGGGCATCGGTGCTGACGATGCCCAGCAACAGCGTCAACTCTGAGGTGCTCAAGGCCTGCGTAATGTCGTCCGTGTCACTGATCGAAATCGCCTTGGGTCGCGCAACGTTAAATGTATCAGCCGTCTTCGTCACCCACGACTTGATTGTGGAGACGTCCGTCGCGCTTGTGTACCCGCGCATCACCACCGTCGAAGATTTCACGCCGAGCGTGTCGTAGCTGCCCATGATGATGTACAGCAGCTGCTCGGTGGTCGGCCGCAGCGTCAGCACGTTGCGTTCCAACGTGCGCAGCGACGGCTTCGCACAGAAAGCTGCAACAACGACAAGCGAGGTGTCCAGCGTCGTGACATAGGGTCCGTGAAGGACAGTGCCGGAGTGGGAGCTGAGGTAGTTGTTGAGGTCTGTCTGCGTGTTGCCGCTGGCCAGCGTCGAGGTGACCACCACACTGCTGAAGGACACCGCATTGCCCCGTGTCGTGGAGGCGGAGGAGCTGAGGAGGGCCGTGCCTTGGTGCGCGATGGTGTTCGCCACGTTGATCAGCGGCCACGAGTCAGTGAGGTTGAGTACAACGATGCTGAGAGGACTGCTGATGGTCTGTCCAGTTGTGTAGCATTGCGTCGTCGGGAAGCTGTAGTTCACTCCCGTCGACGTGAATTTCTGATTCACAAGGGATGCGAGCAGCGCTGTGTGTCCGCCCTGATTGCAGCTGCACATCGCACCCTGCGACGCGGCAAAAGAAGTGCACGTGCCGCCGTAGTCGCCAAGAATGTAGTCAGAGCCAACAACGTACCGGTTCTGCTGGAATAGCCCGGCTTCCAACGCGGCTGCATCGGTCGTCCACGTGACCATGTTCAGTGCAGACATCATCACTTTGCCACCGATCCAGCCCGACAGCATCGCAGCACCCATCGTCAGGTTCGTCAGGTAGTAGCTGCTGTCCGTGTAGCTGCTCGTCCCAGAGTTCGCAATGTAGTCTGTCATCTGCGTTTGGAACACCTGCACGTACCCGTATGTATTCTTGTTCGGCATCTCGTTCGTCAGCGAGTTCAGCACGTGGTTGTCCTGGTACGTCACCGTGCCCGCGTTGCTCAGCAGCGTGTACTGCTCCTGCAGCAGCGACATCAGCATCGACGGCCCCAGCAGCACAGCAGCAGACGTCCGCGAGTCCGTCAGCGCCTGCCGCACAAAGTCCCGCGTCTGCGGCGTCGGCGACGCAAAGATGATGATCGCCTGCACGCCCGCGTTCGCCATCGCGTTGAACGCAGTCATGTTCAGCGACGCCGCGTTGTCGAAGGCAGCAGTGTACAGCACAGGTGCGTTCTGTCCAGCAGCAGCCAGCAACGACACCGCCCGCGCGTACTCCACGTCACCGATCATCGTGCCCGACAGGTACATGAAGCCCACACGGATCACACGGAGGGTGTTGAACGCGTAGTCCAGCAGCAGTAGCAGCTCCGCCTGCGGGTCCACACGCGTGTAGTACAGGTACGGGGTCCAGTACCGCAGCTCGCTCGAGTACGTGAAGGGAGAGAAGCACACCAGGCTGTTCGTCGACAGCACAGTGCTGCTCAGCAGGTTGCCCAGGCCGGCACTGTTGCCGGGTCCCAGAATCGCAAGCAGCGTCGGGTAGTCCGCCAGCGCGTTCTGCACAACCGTCACCGAGTTCGTCGGGTCCGCGCCAACGCTCCGCGTCACCACCGTGATGGTCTGCCCGTTTACTGTTTTGTAACTGCCGCCACTGCTGCCCGCGTACAGCGCAGCATTCATTCCGTCCCACATCGCCGTATTCTCGTCGCCGCTCACGTCCGTCGTGTCGTACACCAGCCGCAGCAGGTAGATCGGGTCCGTCATCGCAGTCGCTGTGCGTGCAGCCAGAGTCAGCAGCGTCAGCGCCAGCACCAGCAGCAGCGCAGCGGGCACCACGCCCGAGCGGCACGGTGTGCGGCGCATCGGCTCCGGGTGCAGCGGGTGGCGGAGGAGCAGTCAGGGGAGGCGGTGCGGCGTCAACAACACCCGCAGTGCTGAAGGGGTAAAAGGAAGCAGAAGAAAGCAACACGACAAGGGAGGAGTGAGGGAGTGGCGGTGCCGCTTCGCTTCAGTGCAGAGACGCAGAGGACACACCACGCAGTTTAAAGACAGGACCGGGAAAGGAAATAAAAAATATAAATTTCCAGCTAAAAGAGAGGTACGTCAAAGAAGCGCTGTATAGATGCGGGTCTAAGCCGACAGTGAACTATGTACACGTGCAGTCAACGAAATAATAATAATAATAAAAGAAAGAGGTATATGTAGAGAAGTCGGCAAAACGGACGCCGCAAGGAGAATGACGCAGCGACGTTGTCTGTCTTGTGAAACGGATGAAACAGCTCAGAGAGGAGTGAAAATGAAAACGAAGATTCAAAGAAACAATAAAAAACGACGAAAACACGGAGAATGAAAGTAGGTACCGGCTAGATAAATAAAAGAAGATTTGTAAACAGTTCAACAGGATTAAAAAGGAAGTGGGAGGGGGATGAATGGAAAATAGAAAAAAAAAACACGAATTTAGCGCGGACCTGCTCAATACAGGTGTCACTGTTGTTGAGCCGTTGGCTCTGACCGTCCAATTATATATGAGATCCGGTGAAAACTTGAAGGTTATTAAACAATAGCTTGCGAAGTGTAAGATATACTGCACAAACTTACGTTTGCGTAGCAAAATATATATGTATTTAGTGCAGAGCTGCAGTAAAACCTCAAGAAAAAAAAAAGTATAAAGCTAGTATACAGAATTCAATTAAATGAAAATGACCAGAGAGGCCACGTGTCCACCAGAGAGCAACGCTGATCGCCCTCAGCTCTATGCAGGGGAGCAGCTCAGCGTGTTGTGTGCGCTGTTTCTCCACGTGGCTCCTCCAGCGTTAACGAAAGAACGGAAATGAAAGTCTTTGCGAACCTCTGTGGATATCTCTCTGTCGCGGCGTTACACCAACGCAGAAAAAAAAAGGAAACAAGCGTGGGGGCGGGATGGGGAAGAAGTGGTGTGAGCAGCGGTTCGCGTTACTGCGGTGAGTGCAGGCAGTGGGAGAGTGGGAAAACGAGGGGTACAAGATTCAGGAAGAGTGGGAGAGAGAGAGACGCACCGTGGTCCACACAGCAGCCGCAGCTTCATGGCGCGCCACATCATTAAGGGCAATGCGCCGTTGCACATTCACGGCCACGCGGCGACCTTCACCACCGGCACCACGCAAAGCAGCAAGTCGTCGGGGCCGCTCAAGAACACCGCCACCACGCCGGCACGCAGCCGTCAGTCCGCGCTTCAGTTTTCCCTCATGTTTTCGTTGTCGCTCACAATCGCGTGCTCGCGGGCTCACTACTCAGCACGTGCGCTTACAGCGCTCTAGGGAGGTAGCCAAGGCAGGCCCAGCACGCATGCACCGTCGCTCATCGCCTGCTTCGCTGCGGCATCACCAAAACAAAAATAAATAGAATTCGTAGCACGCAGCATCAAAAATAAAAAAGCAGTATCTATGTTTCAAAAGCAGCCCACCTGTCAACGCGGGGAGCAGCACGTGCGGCTCGATGCATGCACGCCGTCCACCGCCAACGCGCGCACTACACAGCCGCACCTCCGACGGCAGCCACGCCCACGCACGCCGGTCACGCGCCACCACCGCCGCCGCACCGCACAGCCGCCAGCTGCAGCTGCAGGTCGCGCACCCGCGCATCCATCCGCACAATCACACCGTCCGTCGCACGCAGCGCGCCGCTGCTGCCCTCCACCAGCGCCACGCGGTCCGACTCCAGCCGCTGCAGCTCCCGCACAATCCCCGCCGCCTCGTCTGTCGCAGCAGCGGGCGGCAACGGTGGCGGTGGTGGTGGCGGTGGCGCGGCAGACGTGGCCGGTGCGTCCGCGCAGCCCCGCAGCACCCGCAGCTGCTCCCGCCGCCGCGCCAGCGCAGCCGTCAGCCGCCGGTTCACGCTCTCCAGCTCACGGCAGCGCGCCTCCACCGCAGCCACCGCAGCCGCGTGCCGCGCAGCCTCCCGGTCCAGCTCCACACGGTGCTCCGCGTCGCACTGCGCACGCAGCTGCTCCAGCTCCGCCGCCGCAGGCAACGCACCACCACCACCACCACCACCAGCAGCAGCAGCACCAGCAGCAGCAGTGCTCAGCTGCTGCGTGCGGTGCCGGCTGAAGGCCTCGTACAGCGCGAGGTACTCCTGCTGCGCCTGCCGCTGCCGCTCCTCCGCACGCTGCGTCTGCGCCTCCGCCGCACGCACGCGCTCCTCCAGCAGCCGCGCGCGGTGCGCGATCGTGTCGTTGGCCAGCCGCACCTGCGCACGCACCTCGTCCTCCACGCGCTGCTGCGCGTCCACCAGCTGCTCGCGCATCCGCCGCACAGCCCGCTCCGCCTCCGCCACACGCACCTCGCGCGCCGCGTGCTGCGCCTCCGCCGCCGCGACCGCCGTCTCCCGCGCAGCAACGCCCTCCGCGCGCACCGCGAGCGCCGCAGCAGCCTCCCGCTCCCGCACCCGCACCACACGCGCCAGCTCCGCCATCGCAGCGCGCCGCTCACGCTCCAGCTGCGCGCGGAAGCGGTCCGCCTGCACAGCCTTCCACAGCTCCACGTCCCACGCAGCGCGGTACTCCGCCGTGTCGCGCACGTCCGGCACCGCAGCAGCGGCGGACGCAGCGGTGGCGGCGCGGGGGCCGCGGGACGCAGGCGGGTCCACCGGAGACGCGCTGCGGCCCGTCGCGGTCACGGACGGCTCGTGGCGCCGCGACAGCGCGTGCGACGACGACGACGACGACGTGCCCGACGTGCCGCCGCTCGCAGAAGTCGCGCGCGGGACACCGGCGCCGTCGCTGCTCGTGCGGCTCATCGCGCAGTGATGGTGGGCACGTTTTGTTTCCTGTCGTTGATGCCCGCTGATCGGCGTGTGCGCGCAACTCCTCGGCTGCTCGCACCGCAGATGCCTTTCTTTGCTTGGCACTTCGCAAGTAGTCTGTGCCGTGTTGTGGGGCGATGCACCGCCTGCTGTGCGAGCAATCACGGTGCCGGTGTTTTACGGAGGGTGCGGGAGGAGGAAGGGAGAGTGGAGGGACGTGAGTCGCGAGCTGCGGGGTGCAGCCAGCCGCTGCTCGCATCGTCGCATGGGAAAGTGGTTCGGTGTGGCACGAGATGCTGCACGAACTCTTCGCTGTCTCCCTCAACACTCTCTATCCCACAAAGAGGAAGACGACGAGTAGACGATGCGCACAACAGCAATTGCCCATGTGGTTCTTTTGACATGTATCCCGCTAACATTAAACCAGCGCCACGGCGCAGCGGTGCAGAGAAGTGGTTGGGGCATCACGGTTGTCCTCGCATCTGCATTCCTAATCCGCTGCCCATCATTTAAGGTAACTACAATGTTGTTGTTTTCTTTGTTAGTTTTGTTCTTGTTGTTCATACCTTTCTTTATCCCCACAGCAAAAAAAAAAAAAAAAAAAAAATGATACTGATCGCCCTTCCGCAAGCCCCGCACCGTCCCAATAATATTATCTTTTTTCACGCGCGCTTGCGGCTGTCGATGAAGCTCGAGTGAAGTTCGAAAAAAAAAAAAAAAAAAAAAAAAAAAAAAAAAAAAAAAAAAAAAAAAAAAAAAAAAAAAAAAAAAAATTTTTTAAAAAAAAAAAAAAAAAAAAAATTTTTCTTCCCCCCCCCGAGCAAGGCCCCTCAAACAGACCGAGCGCAGTTCATCTAAGCCTCGCGCTGCAGGTAGGCGTCGAGAGCCGACAGCATTGGGCTGCCAGCGTACATGCGGTGTAGGGTCTCCGCGGCGTACGCGCGCAGATCCTGGGTCTGCACCAACTCCTTCTCCTCCTCCAACTTCTTCACACCAGACTGGTGCTGGCGCAGCATCTCGTTCGTTGCCTGCCACAGCCCATAGGCAGCCCGTGCGTTGTTCGGCTCCGAGTTGAAAATCAGCGACTGGGCGTACTCGGTGACGCAGCGCGGCAGATCGCGCTTCGTGTAGTGCAGCTCCGCCAGCCGCGCATGCGTGAAGTACGAGTCCGCGTCAAACAGAAGCGTCTCCTCCAGGTAAAAGATAGCCCGGTCGATGTTGCCGACGAGGTAGTGCAGGTTGCTCAGCTCCCGTAGCGCCAGCAAGGAGTCGCCGCGGTGCACGTCGAGGTAGGTGTGCTTCTTCTCGTCTTCGTCGGTGTAGACGAGGTCCTCCTCGAGCACGCGGATGGCTTCTGCGTAGTGGCCCTCCGCCTTCAGCATCGCCGACAAGCGCTTCACGCAAAAGTCATTCGTCGGCATTTCCTTCAGCACCTGCTCGTACAGCTTCCGCGCCTCGGCGGTCTTGCCCTGTGCCTCGAGGCACAACCCACGCAGGTGGCTCACGCGCACCGACTTCTTCCCGAAGCGGCTCTCCAGCAAGTTGAGGTACATTGTGGCATTTTCGATGCGGCCACACTCCAGCGAGGCGATCAGCACCTGCTCATAGACCTCGTACACCTCACTCGCACCGAGCCCGCTGGAGCCGCCCGCGAGGAGGTCGGTGGCGAGAAAGAGTATCTTGTTGGCGTTGCGGGCCCCGCTGGCCCGGTAGTCCTGGAACAGCTTAATCTTTTGTTGCCGGGAGAGCTGCTTGAGGTCCAGCGGGGTGAGCGACTGGAGGGACAGGTTGGAGTCAGCGTCTGTCATCGTGAACGCAGAAAGAAAAAGAAAAGAAGAAAATGAGAAAGAAAGGCAGAGAAACAAGACTAGGTGATAAAGGAGTGAGGCTTGCTCTGCGTGTGTGATCACTGTTAATTTTTTTTCTTTTGGAGACAGCGCTAGTGTGGATGCAACTGTTATGGAACATATGGCGTGTCAACCGCACGTGCCGAGGAGAGAGTGTGTGTGTGTGGGTCAGCAGGAGAATGAAACAAGGGGAAAAGCGTAAGTTGGACAGATGCCGGAGACGATGAAGAAGGATAACACCCGACAGCGCACGGAGAGGGTGCGGCTGCTTCTGCCTTCCTTCACCGGCGACACATGAGTAGTGTCAAAACTGGCCACCACGATGCAGCGACATTGAAGAGTGCGAAATACACAACGCGGAGAGAAGAAGGAGTAAGCACGCACGCATCGCTCATACTCCTCTCTCATTCACCCGCCAACACCGTGTCCACCGTGCGGCACCCACCGACCACATCGAGAGAGACGTGCAGTAGGACGGGCGGTCAGAGAGCAGCCTCCACGCCCACATATGCGGAGACACCACACACGAAGATGCAAGTCCTTGCATGGAGCGCTGCAACAGGCAACATGCGCGGCCGCAGTGGAACGACCTCTCTACCCGCATCCCGCTCAGGCCCCACGTCTCTGTCTAACGGAGAACCACGTTAATCGTAGATAATTTTTTTTCTTTTATCGGGCAGTGTGTCAACGTTTTTAAAGCCTGAGAGAGAGATGCTTAAAAATAAAAATAAAATCTTTACCATCGTATGATCATCGCCACCGCCGGCTGCACCACATTGTCGCGTAGCTTTCGCTGGGAAGCACTGCTGCGAAGGTTTTCAGTGTGTGTGGGTGAGCGGCGGTGGCGAGCTCGAAATGAAAAATAAAAAAGAGAGGGGAGGGAGAGATAAAACGCACATTTGCGTGTGCAAGGCAAGTACTAAGAATGATAAAAGAATTGAATGAGAGAGAAAAAAAATAAGGAGAAGGGGAAAAAAGAAAGTACCAGAGCAAGGTGAAAATACATCTGCTGCTCTGGAAGGCAGCAATGCCTTTATTTCTCTTTTTTTTTAGGAGAAAAAACAAGAAGAGTAAGTTAAGGAGAAGTATGAGTATTGTCTACTACATAGAGCACCGACAAAAAAGTAGAAATAGAAATGAATAAATAAAAAAACATCGTATGTAGCCTAGTGTGAGCATTAACGAATAGCATCCAATGGAGCAGTACCAATACAGCGATCAAACAAAAAGCCGCTTTTTCTCTTTCATACATTTTCCAGTGGAAACAAGAAAAGAAGAGAGGAGAACCTATACAGAAATACAAGCAACACACAAACAAAAAAGCATAAAGGGAAGTAAGAATAGGCGTCTACATTTCAAATAAAATATATAGAACATTGTAATAAGTAACGAATCTTCACAGGCAAAGAAATGTGCACTAAAGTAGCACGAGGCGATGGGTCCGTGTGTCACAACTCAACAACGGACTTTGCACGCGCGTCATGTGCTGCCTCGCCTCCAGCATCGCAAGCACCAGCCTTCATACGCAGCTATGTGCATCGTGCACAGCTCACCTCCTTCATCTGCGGACCGGTGGGAAGAAGGAAGGGAGGAGAGATGAACATAGAAGAAGAAAAGAAGAAAAAAAGGTAGGCGTGTAGAGCAGCGCACGTCGCCGCCCTCACTCCATCTCCGGCACATCGCTGTTGTCCGTGTCACTCTTCCCGCTCGCATGGTGGAAGCGGCGCGTCAACGTACCCGAGTTGTTGACGGACCGCGACCGCGGCTCTGGCAACGCCGGCCCACCACTCGTTGACACACGCCGACTCGACCTTGGGCTGAAAAGTACGACGTGGTCGGGTGAACCGGTGTTGCAGCTGTTCGTCACTGTGCCGCGGCGGCCGCGCGAGGCACGCGAAGATTGAGGGGAGAGGGCAGACCGCAGCACCTCCTGCAGCGCAGCCACTCCTGTCTCTTCTTTCGAAGACCTCGCCGCGCCAACGACAGCAAAACTGGGATGCACGTAGCTGCCGTGATCACCCAGCGGGTTGTGTGACTGCACGCCGGTCCCGGCGAAGGAGGGCAGCAGGTTCGACATGGTGCGGCCGTCGCTGCCGTTGAGGCGGATGCGGGCCTCCGTCACGCGGCCCACACGCACCGCCAGGCGATCAAACAAACCCTTGCAGTAGTCCTCGTCAGACACGGTCTTCGGCTTCGGCGGACTCGCAATGTTCCACTTGGTCAGCAGCGGCTGCAGCTCACGAATGCGCTGCGGCGGCGGGTACGTGGAGAAGCAGCTCGACAGCACGAAAGCCACCGCCGTTGCCGTCGTCGACATGTTCGTGTTCCACGAAGTCCCGTCCTCGGTGGCGTTCGCTCCGGTGTACGTCGTGTTGTCATCTGGCAGCACAGCGTCGATCTCCGTGCGTAGCTTGCAGTGCTCTCGGCCCTCGACAGGGTTCAGCTGGTACATCCCCACCGCGTACGGCACGCCACGCAGACCCTGCGGGCCCATCTTCGTGTGCTCCAGCTCCGCGCGCGCAGCGTCGGACAAGCCCCACCACGTGGCCTCCGTCATGATCACCTGGCCACCGTTCGCAACAGCCTCCGTGCGCGCAGCCATGTTCGACGTGTCGCCGTAGTAGTCGTAACCGCCCGTCACCTCGTCCAGGCGGATGTCCGACAGACCGGTGTGGATGCCCATGCGCACACGCAGGCCGCGCCACATCGTGTCGTACGCCTCAAGGCTCAGCTGTGCAGTGTGCGGCTTCTTCTCCTCGTCCTCCTGCGCACGCTCGATCTCGAACATGCGGTACGTCTCGTCGATCTCGTCCGTCTTCCAGTCGTGCTCCAGAAACTTCACCTGCACCTCCTTGACCAGCTTCACCGCAGCGTGCGCGTCCTTGCACGCAATCATGAAGGAGTCGCCGATCGTCTTCACCTCGTAGCACTTGTACTTCCTGATGGCCGCACGGATGATGCTGTGGTGCGCCGCCACCGCCTCGGGCATCAGCTGCGGCAGAGCAGCCCACAGCGCAGTGCTGCTCTCGATGTCCGTGAAGACCAGCGTCACCGGGTCCTCCGGCGTCTTCGGCGCGTTTCCGTTGTCGCGCTGGTCACGAAGCAGGCAGTAGAGAATCAGCAGCACAGCGCCGATGACCAGAAGGCCACCCACAACACTGCCAGCGATCACGCCAGCCAGCTGGCCCTTCGTCAGCCCTGTAGGAGGACGTGCACGGTACGTCATGACAGGCGTCTGGGCCTCCAGCGTCAGTGGCACCGTCGGGTCGAACACACGGCGCATGCTCATCGTGGTGATCGCGCGTGCACCAAAGTTCTGACGAACACACGTCGACAGCGACGGATCGGGACAGTCCCACTTGAACTCGCCGAGAGTAATGTCCTTCGCGGCGATCATGCCGATGCCGTAGATAAAGTCCAGCATCACAGAGGCTTTGTTGGAGGCCACATTCGACACCACCGACTCCAGGAACCACGAAGTCATCATGGCCTCGAAGGCGAAGGGGTGGTACGGCGCGGGGACCGCAGCGTGGTACGCATTCAGTGCCTCAGAGGCGGCATTCGCTTCGGCCGACGTGTCGGTCCACAGCGGCAGGTTCGTCATGAACAACAAGCGCGCCTGCACGCTGCTCGCCAGTGCGGCAAAGGCCTCCGAAATCGCCGTGTAAAACACATAAAAGTCACGCGGCGCGACAAAAATGCGGGCGTTCGTGTTTTCTGTCAGGAAGGCGGCCATCGTTGCAACGTCGTCGCTGCTGATGCCCATCACCATGGTTACGCCATTCGGATCCAGCGCCGCTGACAAATCATCCGTGTCGCTGATCTGCTTCTCTGTCGGCACGTCCACAACGAAGTTGTCCGCCGTCTTCGTCGCAGAGGCAGCCAGTGCAGTGCCTATCGATGAGCTGTAGCCGCGCAGCACCAACGTCAACGCCGTCACACCAAGTGCGGCGTAGTTGCTCATGATGATGTAGAAGAACTGCGATGTGGTTGGGCGTAGCGTCAAGTAGTTCATGCGCGCCGCCGGGGAGCTGGGGACCTCATAGTAAGGCGACACCACTATCAAAGACGTGTTCATATTGCTGAGGAACGGACCACGAATCACACTCGCTCCGTGAGTCGTCAAGTAGTTGTCCAATGCAGATTGGGCCGTTGCAGTGGCAGAGACGGTAGCCACCGTTGCGATGTTGAACGACGTGGTGCCAGAACTCGTCGATGACGTCAGCGCCGATACGCTCGACAGATCTGCCAGTGTGTTCGCAGCCAGCAATAAGCCCGGCGAATCGGTGAAATTCATTAAAATAATGTTTAACGGCGTGCTGAAGGTCAGCCCATTCGTGTAGCAGTCGTCGAAAGAGTTGATGTACTTAACCCCAGTCGATGTGAACTCATCATTCACCAACGACGCGAGGTACGCCACGCTGCCGCCCTGATTGCAGTAGCACATCGCACCCTGCGACTCGGCATACGAGTCACACGTGCCGCCGTAGTCGCCAACGATGTAGTCTGGAACAACGAGGTAACGGTTCTGACGGAATAGACCGGCCACAAAACTAGCGGCATTGTTTGTCCACGCCAGGTTCTCCAGCGTCAGCATCAGCACCTGCCCACCGATCCAGCCCGACAGCATCGCAGCACCCATCGTCAGGTTCGTCAGGTAGTAGCTGCTGTCCGTGTAGCTGCTCGTTCCAGAGTTCGCAATGTAGTCCGTCATCTGCGTTTGGAACACCTGCACGTACCCGTATGTATTCTTGTTCGGCATCTCGTTCGTCAGCGAGTTCAGCACGTGGTTGTCCTGGTACGCCACCGTGCCCGCATTGCTCAGCAGCGTGTACTGCTCCTGCAGCAGCGACATCAGCATCGACGGCCCCAGCAGCACAGCAGCAGACGTCCGCGAGTCCGTCAGCGCCTGCCGCACAAAGTCCCGCGTCTGCGGCGTCGGCGACGCAAAGATGATGATCGCCTGCACGCCCGCGTTCGCCATCGCGTTGAACGCAGTCATGTTCAGCGACGCCGTGTTGTCGAAGGCAGCAGTGTACAGCACAGGTGCGTTCTGTCCAGCAGCAGCCAGCAACGACACCGCCCGCGCGTACTCCACGTCACCGACCATCGTGCCAGACAGGTACATGAAGCCCAAGCGAATCACACGGAGGGTGTTAAGTGTGTAGTTCAGAAGCAGCAGCAGCTCCGACTGCGGGTCCGCACGCGTGTAGTACAGGTACGGAGTCCAGTACCGCAGCTCGCTCGAGTACGTGAAGGGAGAGAAGCACACCAGGCTGTTCGTCGACAGCACAGTGCTGCTCAGCAGGTTGTCCAGGCCGGCACTGTTCCCGGGTCCCAGAATCGCAAGCAGCGTCGGGTAGTCCGCCAGCGCGTTCTGCACAACCGTCACCGAGTTCGTCGGGTCCGCGCCAACGCTCCGCGTCACCACCGTGATGGTCTGCCCGTTCAGCGACTTGTAGCTGCCGGCACTGCTGCCCGCGTACAGCGCAGCATTCATTCCGTCCCACATCGCCGTATTCTCGTCGCCGCTCACGTCCGTCGTGTCGTACACCAGGCGCAGCAGGTAGATCGGGTCCGTCATCGCAGTCGCTGTGCGTGCAGCCAGAGTCAGCAGCGTCAGTGCCAGCAGCAGCAGCGCAGTGGGCACCACGCCCGAGCGGCACGGTGTGCGGCGCATCGGCTCCGGGTGCAGCGGGTGGCGGAGGAGCAGTCAGGGGAGGCGGTGCGGCGTCAACAACACCCGCAGTGCTGGTGAAGGAGTAAAAGAAAGCAGAAGAAAGCAACACGACAAGGGAGGAGTGAGGGAGTGGCGGTGCCGCTTCGCTTCAGTGCAGAGACGCAGAGGACAGACCACGCAGTTTAAAGACAGGACCGGGAAAGGAAATAATACAAAAACAGCGGTACGAGTGTTGAGAGACACAGGCGGCAGTGCACGGTGTAGAGGTGCCGTACTGGAGCCGCTAAAAACAAGAAGGGAAAAAAAAATAAGATGATACACAGCAGTTGTTGTACGTGCTAAAAAAAAAAAAAGAAATTGCGTTTTTTTACAAGCAGCCCGTCTTCACGTCCCGCTTGGAAAAAAATAAAGGAGGTTAAGAAGAGAAAAAAAACGCACAGAAGCTGTCAATACTATCCACCGCAAGTGTGAAGAAAACGGGCTGCCAGGTTCGACAGAGTGCGCAAAGTGGCAAAGGAGAAACAATTTGCTTTTAAAATATATTTATGCCAGTCGCGTCGCACGGTACAAGTTGCGTGCTGCAATGGTGCGTAAGTGTGCGCGTGTGCTTGAGAGGAGTGGAAGAGACCACGGGAGCTGTAACGCACTGAGGGCTATATAACAGAGCGTCAAACAGAGGGGGACCAGGTTTAACAAAAAAGGTTGTAGGCTGCTGTGAAAGCGTGCCGTTGAAGCACCGCAGGCCAGTTTTTCTTCCTATTTTACCACAGTGTTATCTTTTCTTTACATATACAACGTGGCTGTTCCAGAGAAAAAAAAAGGGGAAAAAGCTGAAAAAAAGATAACAAGAGGGGAGTGAGGAGGAAGAAACAAATGGAAAAGACAAGAGAAGCCACCAGCAGTCGCAACACGCAGAGGCCACGTGTCCACCAGAGAGCAACGCTGATCGCCCTCAGCTCTATGCAGGGGAGCAGCTCAGCGTGTTGTGCGCGCTGTTTCTCCACGTGGCTCCTCCAGCGTTAAAGAAAGAACGGAAATAAAAGTCTTTGCGAACCTCTGTGGATGTCTCTCTGTCGCGGCGTTACACCAACCGAGAACAGGAAACAAGCGCGGGGGCGGGATTGGGAAGAAGTGGCGTGAGCAGCGGTTCGCGTTACTGCGGTGGGTGCAGTCAGTGGGAGAGTGAGAGAATAAGGAGTACAAGATCCAGGAAGAATGGGAGAGAGAGAAAACGCACCGTGGTCCACACAGCAGCCGCAGCCGCAGCTTCATGGCGCACCATATCATTAAGGGCCACGCGGCGACCTTCACCACCGGCACCACGCAAAGCAGCAAGTGGTCGGGGCCGCTGAAGAACACCGCCACCATGCCGGCACGCAGCCGTCAGTCCGCGCTTCAGTTTTCCTTCCCTCATGTTTTTGTTGTCGCTCACAATCGCGTGCTCGCGGGCTCACTACTCAGCACGTGCGCTTACAGCGCTCTAGGGAGGTGGCCAAGGCAGGCCCAGCAAGCCTGCACCGCACAGCAGGACCAGCGCCATCGCCGATCGCTTGCTTCGCTGCGGCATCACCAAAAGAAAAAAAAATAGAATTTGTAGCACGCAGCATCAATAAGAAAAAAAGCAGTATCCATGTTCCAAAGAAAGCAGCCCACCTGCCAACGCGCGAGGCACCACATGCAGTTCGATGCATGCACGCCGTCCTCGCACCACGCGCGCACTACACAGCCGCACCTCCGACGGCAGCCACGCCCACGCACGCCGGTCACGCCACTCTGGGGACTCGTCCAGATTTATTCCCAGCGTCTGGTTCGTGTAGATAGGCAGCTGGAGCAATGCCGCCTTGATGGAGGCCACGTGTCGTGCCGTCGTGGACCACCTCCAATTTCGTGCCCTGGCCATCCTGCGCACCAACTCGATTGCCGCGCTCGGAAGGGGCAGCGGTGGCAGGTCGGCAGGCATCGCGCGAAGGTTGTGCAGCCAAAACGTGTGCCGTTGTCTCGTCTCCGGCGACATCGATGTCCACGCTAACTGCGACACGTGCGGGAGTATTCCCTGGTAGATGAACCAGTCCCGTGGGCAGGCGTGCTCTGATTGGCGCCTGCCCGGCCCGTTTAAAGGGTCTACAATTCCGGTTTGAAGAGCTGCCTGCATCTCCGTCTGCGGGTCCTCGTTGACTCGCGTGTCGTCCCGTCGAGGGGGGCGGGGCCAGCGGAGCGGGATCGCGTCGTGAAAACCTCTCGGCATGTAAACGCCCATCGCAGCCTCCTCGGAGCGTCGCGTCAGCCTGTAGTTCTACAACCCTCCGCGGAAATCCGGTGTCTCTCCATCACGCATGGAACCCAACAGAAAAGCGCGTCCCCATATCCCCTGAGAGAGTTGCACCCCAGTTGCTGCCTCGAGAAAAAACCGGTCCCTCCAGGTGTCGTGGCGGGCCAACCACCTCGTAGCCCGCGTCATTGTCAGCGGGTCGGCAAACATAGACTGGAACTTCCATATCGCGCAGTGTCTCATGGACCGTTACGGCGGCGCCGGGACAAAAGCCGTAGCGGCCGGCGCGTATTCCGCAGCGCGGGTGCGGTAAGCGAGACGTTTCTCCCATCGGGCTACCCGTTTCAGCGCCGCAGCGCAGAGCATGTACCCATACCCCACGTGCGCGGCGTCGGGCCCCGCGGCCGTGGCCATCTTTATGATCGCGTCAATCGGGGCTGCACCGCCGTTCAGCGGAGAATTCTTCTGGTTTTTCAGGCAGACGGTGTGCTCGTCGCGATACTTCTCCGCGCAGAAGGTCGCAGCTAGCTGCGTGGCGGGCTGAGCAGCCCTCGTCATCTCCGCCACAAACGTGCGGCAGAACTCCTCGTGCGCGATGGTCTTGACAGAGGCCTGGTGGAAGAGCTTCCGCAGTCGCTGCGGCAAGCAGCGGGAAACCTTCGGCGCTACGCCTAGATAGCCTGCCAAGAATGTTGCGGTCATGAAGATTCCGCAGTCGAGGCTGTCGCGGCGCTGGCGAGCGCACTTGCAGAAATTCACCTTCACCTCCGGCAAAGCGTGGTGGAAAGCCCGGTTGATATCCCTGCGCACAGGGTGGGACGGGGCCGAGTCGTAAACGTCCAAAAACGGGCCGTCTGGTGTGGAGACGAGTATCCCTGCAATCCAATGATGTCGGGTAAACAGCGGAAAGTACAGCTTCGAGTGCTTCTTTAACCGGTCCCGTATTTGATCGCACAGTGCGCGCACCTCGGGAATCGCCGTCGGGTTGCTTACGCCGGGTGGGGCAAGATCCGGAAGGGTGCGGCAAGGGAGAGTAGAGCCGTTTGGAAGGAAACGGCAGTAAAGTGCGTCTAGTTCAACGCTAGACGTTGTCCCCTCGCGTAAATCACCACCCCACAACGGGGTGTCAATCATCTTCTTCGCCTTGAGAGGCGATGTAGGCTCCGCATACTCGGGGCCTGCCAGACTATCGGGCTGTCTGGCAGGCGATCCTAGTTTTTCTTTCGGGAAGGCTCGGGAAAAGCGTCGTGCTCGATCGCGAGCGCTCCTTGAGTCGGCCCAGCTCCGTTCCAGACGTGGGTGCCTCGGCTATTGCCGTTCAACCAGTTACTGCTGTTGTTTTTGGCCTTGGCGTCGGCGGTTTTCGGGAGACACGGCGTTGTCTGTGCGACCCTCCATCCGCTTCATGAAGCTTTCGAGACCCTTCGCCCCATCGCGAGACAAGGAGAACTGCGTCGTGAGGAAGTCGGCCAGCTGCGACATGTCCACCACGCCCTGTTGAACACCGTCGTTAGACAGAAGAGGGGCGAGGTAGCCGCCGCCAACCAAACCGCTTTCTTCCACCGGTCGGAAAAGACGGGCTGGCGCGCCGCCGCCCTGGAGCTGCTCGCTGCGCTGCACTAGCACCTCGTTGAGTTCGCGAAGGTAGGCTGGGGGAAACAGAGGATCCGGGGAGTCGAGGGCTGGGCCCACCATGCGAGCGCGGTGTGCCTCCGTGTAATCCTGCAGCACCAGGTAGTTGTGCAGGGGAATCAAGTCTCGCGGCGGCGTGTTGAGAACCATCTCGATCAGCGTCCATGCCCCTTGCAACGGATCGTCGGAAAAGAGGAGGCAACGCAGGATAAACACATCGATGGTAGACAGCAGTCCGTTCTTCGCTCTGCCTACCGCCAAATCCCTGTAACGCTCAACGGCATCCGCCTCCGTGACCGCCGTCTTGATGCGTTCATACCCCACGGCCAGGTTTACGTACTTGTCAGCCCATGGAGCCTGGAAACGCAGTGCTTCATTACGAGACGAATTACGCACGTCGCACGTGCTGCTGGTGTCAAAGTCGCTTTTTGACTCCTCCACTTTCTCCGCCGTCGCCGTCGTCTGCTGCTTCACGAGAGCAGACATAAGCATCGCGTGGTGCTCGGTCGTCAGGGCCCCCGACGCGTGCAGCTGGTTGTACTTCTCAACCAGTTCGGCGAAATCTTTCTTGTTGAAAACCAATAAATAAGGGTTTTAAGAAAAAAAAAAAAGGGAAAAAAAAAAAAAAAAGGAGGAAAAAAAAAAGCAGAGTGCATTTTCTTGTTGAAAACCGAAGAAAAAGGGGTTTTAAAGGAAAAAAAAAAGGGGAAAAAAAAAAACCCCCAAAAAAAAGAAAGAAAAAAAAAAAAAAAAAAGAAGGAGTAAAAGGAAGAGGAAAAAGGTAGGGGAGACGAAAAACAAAAAAGCAACGGCGCAGAAGGCCTTAGAAGTGCCTCATGACGGATATCCAATCATGACGCGAGCTGGCCGGGCGCAGACGCGTGAAAGGTAAAACAATTGCAGAACTGCTTAATGAGGACTAGTCGAGATAAAGGAACAGAGAATCTTGAGCTCCAACTCCACCAAAACCAGGGAACTGCACCTTGCCGCCATTCGACACGCTCGAACCCCAGCAGTTCGGCTTGAGAGATAACACCCGACAGCGCACGGAGAGGGTGCGGCTGCTTCTGCCCTCCCTCACCATCGACACATGAGTAGTGTCAAAACTGGCCATCGCGATGCAACGACATCGAAGGGTGCGAATTACACAACGCGGAGAGAAGAAGCAGCACGCACGCACGCATCACTCATACTCCTCGCTCATCCCCCCGCCGTAAACACCTTGTCCAGAGCGCACGGCCCACCGCCAGAGCGCCTCAGAGCCGTATAGGACGCAGGGGCCGAGAGCCTCCAAACGCCCAGCCGAGCGAGCCCTCCACACGCAAGAGGCAAGTCCTTGCATGGAGCGCTGCAATACGCAACATGCGCGGCCGCAGTGGAACGACCTCTCCACCCGCATCCCGCTCAGTCCCCACGTCTCTATCTAGCGGAGAGCCACGTTAATCGTAATTTTTTTTCTCTTTTTTGTCGGCCAATGTGTCAACGTTTCTAAAGCCTGAGAGAGAGAAGTTTCGCAAAAAAAAATTGAAACAAAAAATTCGCCATCGTATGATCATCGCCACCGCCGGCTACACCATATTGTCGCGTAGCTTTCGCTGGGAAGCACCGCTGCAGAGGTTTTTAGTGTGTTTGGTGAGCGGCGGTGGCGAGGTCGAAATTAAAAACTAAGAAGAAAGGGGAGGGAGAGATAGAAGCGCTCTCGCGTGTATATGACAAGCATTAAGAAGAAGCACAACAAATTAAATCACGTGAGAAAAGGAAGAAGGGGGAGAATAGAGTACCAGAGCAAGGTGAAAATACATCTGCTGCTCCGGAAGCGAGCAACTCCTTATTTTCCGTTTTTGTTTTATAAAAAATTAAAAAAAGGCGAGTGTAGGTGAACAAGAAGTATACGTGTTGTCCTCTACAGAGAAGAGCAAAAAAAAATAAGAGAAAAAAAAACATCGTTTGTTGCCCAGTGCGAGCATTAACGAAAAGCATCTACTGGAGCAGTACTAATACAGCAATCAAAAAAAATTCAGTATGTAAAAGTTGATAGAAAAAAAAAAAAACAGAGAGCTTCTCAACACACAACAAGCATCACGGTAACAAATAACAAAGTGGAAATTAACCTGGCGAGGAGGAAAACAAATGTACTAGCAAACACGTTTTTTTTTTTTTTTGGCTGAGAGTGATGCACTAAAGTAGCACGAGGCGACAGGTGCGTGTGTCACAACTCGACAACAGACTTTGCACGCGCGTTTTGTGCTGCCTCGCCTCCAGCATCGCAAGCACCAGCGTTCATACGCAGCTATGTGCATCGTGCACAACTCACCTCCTTCATCTGCGGACCGGTGGGAAGAAGGAAGGGAGGAGAGATGAACATAGAAGGAAGAAAAAAAAAAAAGGTAGGCGTGTAGAGCAGCGCACGCCGCCGCCCTCACTCCATCTCCGGCACATCGCTGTTGTCCGTGTCACTCTTCCCGCTCGCATGGTGGAAGCGGCGCGTCAACGTACCCGAGTTGTTGACGGACCGCGACCGCGGCTCTGGCAACGCCGGCCCACCACTCGTTGACACACGCCGACTCGACCTTGCGCTAAAAGGCACAACGTGGTCGGGTGAACTCGTGCTGCAACTGTTCGTCACTGTGCCGCGACGACTACGCGCAGCACGCGACGAGTGAAATGAAAGGGCAGACCGCAGCACCTCCTGCAGCGCAGCCACTCCTGACTTGTTTTGCGAACGCCTCGACGCGCTGGCAACAGCAGAGTCTCTGTGAACGTAGCTGCCCTGATCACCCAGCGGGTTGTGTGACTGTACGCCGGTCCCGGCGAAGGAGGGCAGCAGGTTCGACATGGTGCGGCCGTCGCTGCCGTTCTGTTTAATCCGGGCCTCTGTCACGCGGCCCACACGCACCGCCAGGCGATCAAACAGGCCCTTGCAGTAGTCCTCGTCAGACACGGTCTTCGGCTTCGGCGGACTCGCAATGTTCCACTTGGTCAGCAGCGGCTGCAGCTCACGAATGCGCTGCGGCGGCGGGTACGTGGAGAAGCAGCTCGACAGCACGAAAGCCACAGCCGTTGCCGTCGTCGACATGTTCGTGTGGGACGAGAGCGCGCCTTCCGTTCCAGTGGCCCCGGTGTACGTCGTGTCGTCATCTGGCAGCACAGCGTCGATCTCCGTGCGCAGCTTGCAGTGCTCACGGCCCTCGACAGGGTTCAGCTGGTACATCCCCACCGCGTACGGCACGCCACGCAGACCCTGCGGGCCCATCTTCGTGTGCTCCTGCTCCGCGCGCGCAGCGTCGGACAAGCCCCACCACGTGGCCTCCGTCATGATCACCTGGCCACCGTTCGCAACAGCCTCCGTGCGCGCAGCCATGTTCGACGTGTCGCCGTAGTAGTCGTAGCCGCCCGTCACCTCGTCCAGGCGGATGTCCGACAGACCGGTGTGGATGCCCATGCGCACACGCAGGCCGCGCCACATCGTGTCGTACACCTCAAGGCTTAGCTGCGCAGTGTGCGGCTTCTTCTCCTCATCCTCCTGCACAAGCTCCATCTCGAACGTGCGGTACGTCTCGTCGATCTCGTCCGTCTTCCAGTCGTGCTCCAGAAACTTCACCTGCACCTCCTTCGCCAGCCTCACCGCAGCGTGCGCGTCCTTGCACGCAATCATGAAGGAGTCGCCGATCGTCTTCACCTCGTAGCACTTGTACTTCTTGATGGCCGCACGGATGATGCTGTGGTGCGTCGCCACCGCCTCGGGCATCAGCTGCGGCAGAGCAGCCCACAGCGCAGTGCTGCTCTCGATGTCCGTGAAGACCAGCGTCACCGGGTCCTCCGGCGTCTTCGGCGCGTTTCCGTTGTCGCGCTGGTCACGAAGCAGACAGTAGAGAATCAGCAGCACCGCGCCGATGAGCAGCAGGCCGCCCACAACACTGCCAGCGATCACACCAGCCAGCTGGCCCTTCGTCAGCCCTTTGGACGGACGTGCCCGGTACGTCATGACAGGCGTTTGAGCGTCCAGTGTCAACGCAACCGTTGGGTCGAACACACGGCGCATGCTCATCGTGGTGATCGCGCGTGCACCATAGTTCTGACGAACACACGTCGACAGCGACGGATTGGGACAGTCCCACTTGAACTCGCCGAGAGTAATGTCCTTCGCTGCGATCATGCCGATGCCGTAGATGAAGTCCAGCATCACAGAGGCTTTGTTGGAGGCCACATTCGACACCACCGACTCCAGGAACCACGAAGTCATCATGGCCTCGAAGGCAAAGGGGTGGTACGGCGCGGGGACCGCAGCGTGGTACGCATTCAGTGCCTCAGAGGCGGCATTCGCTTCGGCCGACGTGTCGGTCCACAGCGGCAGGTTCGTCATGAACAACAAACGCGCCTGCACGCTGCTCGCCAGTGTGGCAAAGGCATCCGAAATCGCCGTGTAAAACACATAAAAGTCACGCGGCGCGACAAAAATGCGGGCGTTCGTGTTTTCCGTCAGGAAGGCGGCCATCGTTGCAACGTCGTCGCTGCTGATGCCCATCACCATGTTCACGCCATTCGGATCCAGCGCCGCTGACAAATCATCCGTGTCGCTGATCTGCTTCTCTGTCGGCACGTCCACAACGAAGTTGTCCGCCGTCTTCGTCGCAGAGGCAACCAGTGCCGCGGCTGTTGCTGCGCTGTAGCCCCGCAGCACCAACGTCAACGCCGTCACACCAAGTGCGGCGTAGTTGCTCATGATGATGTAGAAGAACTGCGATGTGGTTGGGCGTAGCGTCAAGTAGTTCATGCGCGCCGTCGCAGCGTTGGGAACCTCATAGTAGGGCGACACCACTATCAAAGACGTGTTCATATTGCTGAGGAACGGACCACGAATCACACTCGCTCCGTGAGTCGTCAAGTAGTTGTCCAATGCAGATTGGGCCGTTGCAGTGGCAGAGACGGTAGCCACCGTTGCGATGTTGAACGACGTGGTGCCGGAACTCGTCGATGACGTCAGCGCCGATACGCTCGACAGAGCTGCCAGTGTGTTCGCAGCCAGCAATAGTCCCGGCAAGTCAGTGAAGTTCATTAAAATAATGTTTAACGGCGTGCTGAAGGTCATCTCATTCGTGTAGCAGTCATTGAAAGAATAGCTGTAATTCACTCCCGTCGATGTGAACTCCTCGTTCACCAGCGAGGCGAGGTACGTCACGCTGCCGCCCTGATTGCAGTAGCACATCGCACCCTGCGACTCGGCATACGAGTCACACGTGCCGCCGTAGTCGCCAACGATGTAGTCTGGAATAATGAGGTATCGGTTCTGACGGAACAGTCCAACCACAAAACTCGCGGCATCATTTGTCCACGCCAGGTTCTCCAGCGTCAGCATCAGCACCTGCCCACCGATCCAGCCCGACAGCATCGCAGCACCCATCGTCAGGTTCGTCAGGTAGTAGCTGCTGTCTGTGTAGCTGCTCGTCCCAGAGTTCGCAATGTAGTCCGTCATCTGCGTTTGGAACACCTGCACGTATCCGTACGTGTTCTTGTTCGGCATCTCGTTCGTCAGCGAGTTCAGCACGTGGTTGTCCTGGTACGTCACCGTGCCCGCGTTGCTCAGCAGCGTGTACTGCTCCTGCAGCAGCGACATCAGCATCGACGGCCCCAGCAGCACAGCAGCAGACGTCCGCGAGTCCGTCAGCGCCTGCCGCACAAAGTCCCTCGTCTGCGGCGTCGGCGGCGCAAAGATGATGATCGCCTGCACGCCCCTGTCCGCCATCGCGTCGAACGCAGTCGTGTTCAGCGACGCCGTGTTGTCGAAGGCAGCAGTGTACAGCACAGGTCTGTTCTGTCCAGCGGCAGCCAGCAACGACACCGCCCGCGCGTACTCCACGTCACCGATCATCGTGCCCGACAGGTACATGAAGCCCACACGGATCACACGGAGGGTGTTGAAGGCGTAGTTCAGCAGCAGCAGCAGCTCCGCCTGCGGATCCACACGCGTGTAGTACAGGTACGGAGTCCAGTACCGCAGCTCGCTCGAGTACGTGAAGGGAGAGAAGCACACCAGGCTGTTCGACGACAGCACAGTGCTGCTCAGCAGGTTGTCCAGGCCAGCACTGTTGCCGGGTCCCAGAATCGCAAGCAGCGTCGGGTAGTCCGCCAGCGCGTTCTGCACAACAGTCACCGAGTTCGTCGGGTCCGCGCCAACGCTCCGCGTCACCACCGTGATGGTCTGCCCGTTCAGCGACTTGTAGCTGCCGGCACTGCTGCCCGCGTACAGCGCAGCATTCATTCCGTCCCAGATCGCCGTATTCTCGTCGCCGCTCACGTCCGTCGTGTCGTACACCAGGCGCAGCAGGTAGATCGGGTCGGTGATCGCAGTCGCTGTGCGTGCAGCCAGAGTCAGCAGCGTCAGTGCCAGCAGCAGCAGCGCAGCGGGCACCACGCCCGAGCGGCACGGTGTGCGGCGCATCGGTTCCGGGTGCAGCGGGTGGCGGAGGAGCAGTCAGGGGAGGGCGGTGCGGCGTCAACAACACCCGCAGTGCTGAAGGGGTAAAAGGAAGCAGAAGAAAGCAACACGACAAGGGAGGAGTGAGGGAGTGGCGGTGCCGCTTCGCTTCAGTGCAGAGACGCAGAGGACACACGCACACACAACACACACACGCCAGTCATAAAACAATAACAGCGACACAATTGTTGAGAGACACAGGCGGCAGTGCACAGTGTAGAGGTGCCGTACTGGAGCCGCCGAAAACAAGAAGGGAAAAAAAAAAAGATGATACACAGTAGTTGCTGTACGTGCTCAAAAAAAAAAAACAAATCGCGTTTTTTACAAGCAGCTCGTCTTCACGTCCCGCTCAAAAAAAGGGAGTAAAAAAAACAAAACTAAGAGAAGAAAATAGACGGAAGCTGTCAACACTATCCACCGCAAGTGTGAAGAAAACGGGCTGCCAGGTTTGACAGAGTGCGCAAAGTGGCAAAGGAGAAACAATTTGCTTTGTAGAAAAACATATATATGCCAGACGCGCCGCACGGTACAAGTTGCGTGCTGCAATGGTGCGTAAGTGTGCGCGTGTGCTTGAGAGGAGTGGGAGACACCACGGGAGCTGTAACGCTCTGAGGGCTATATAACAGAGCGTCAAACAGAGGGGGACCAGGTTTAACAAAGAAGGCTGTAAGCTGTTGTGAGAGCGTGCCGTTTAAGCACCGCAGACCAGTTTTTCTTCGTACTTTTCGGGAGGGTTATCTTTTTCTTTACATATACAACGTGGCTGTTCCAAAAAAAAGGGGAAAAAAGAAAACAAGAGTGGAGTGAGGAGGAAGAAACAAATGGAAAAGACAAGAGAGGCCACCAGCAGCCGCAACACGCAGAGGCCACGTGTCCACCAGAGAGCAACGCTGATCGCCCTCAGCTCTATGCAGGGGAGCAGCTCGGCGTGTTGTGTGCGCTGTTTCTCCACGTGGCTCTTCCTGCGTTAACGAAAGAACGGAAATGAAAGTCTTTGCGAACCTCTGTGGATATCTCTCTGTTTTGGCTTCACACCAACCGAGAACAGGAAACAAGCGTGAGGGTGGGATGGGGAAGAAGTGGCGTGAGCAGCGGTTCGCGTTACTGCGGTGGGTGCAGCCAGTGGGAGAGTGAGAGAACGAGGAGTACAAGATCGAGGAAGAGTGGGAGAGAGAGACGCACCGTGGTCCACACAGCAGCCGCAGCCGCAGCTTCATGGCGCGCCACATCATAAAGGGCAATGCGCCGTTGCACATTCACAGCCACGCGGCGACCTTCACCACCGGCACCACGCAAAGCAGCAAGTGGTCGGAGCCGCTCAAGAACACCGCCACCACGGCAGCACGCAGCCGCCAGTCCGCGCTTCAGTTTTCCCTCATGTTTTCGGTGTCGCTCACAACCGCGTGTTTGCGGGCTCACTACTCGGCACGTGCGCATACAGCGCTCTAGGGAGGTGGCAAAGGCAGGCCCAGCAAGCCTGCACCGCACAGCAGGACCTGCGCCATCGCACATCGCCTGCTTCGCTGCGGCATCACCAAAACAACAAAAACATAATAGACTTCGTAGCACACAGCATCAAGAAGAAAAAAGCAGTATCTATGTTTCAAAGCAAGCAGCCCACCTGTCAACGCGCGAGGCACCACATGCAGCTCGATGCATGCACGCCGTCCACCGCCAACGCGCGCACTACACAGCCGCACCTCCGACGGCAGCCACGCCCACGCACGCCGGTCACGCGCCACCACCGCCGCCGCACCGCACAGCCGCCAGCTGCAGCTGCAGGTCGCGCACCCGCGCATCCATCCGCACAATCACGCCGTCCGTCGCACGCAGCGCGCCGCTGCTGCCCTCCACCAGCGCCACGCGGTCCGACTCCAGCCGCTGCAGCTCCCGCACGATCCCCGCCGCCTCGTCTGTCGCAGCAGCGGGCGGCAACGGCGGTGGCGGTGGTGGCGCGGCAGACGTGGCCGGTGCGTCCGCGCAGCCCCGCAGCACCCGCAGCTGCTCCCGCCGCCGCGCCAGCGCAGCCGTCAGCCGCCGGTTCACGCTCTCCAGCTCACGGCAGCGCGCCTCCACCGCAGCCACCGCAGCCGCGTGCCGCGCAGCCTCCCGGTCCAGCTCCACACGGTGCTCCGCGTCCCACTGCGCGCGCAGCTGCTCCAGCTCCGCCGCCGCAGACAACGCACCCGTGCTCGACACCGTCACCAGCCCGCCAGCTCCAGCACCACCACCACCACCACCACCACCACCATCACCAGCAGCAGTGCTCAGCTGCTGCGTGCGGTGCCGGCTGAAGGCCTCGTACAGCGCGAGGTACTCCTGCTGCGCCTGCCGCTGCCGCTCCTCCGCACGCTGCGTCTGCGCCTCCGCCGCACGCACGCGCTCCTCCAGCAGCCGCGCGCGGTGCGCGATCGTGTCGTTGGCCAGCCGCACCTGCGCACGCACCTCGTCCTCCACGCGCTGCTGCGCGTCCACCAGCTGCTCGCGCATCCGCCGCACGGCCCGCTCCGCCTCCGCCACACGCACCTCGCGCGCCGCGTGCTGCGCCTCCGCCGCCGCGACCGCCGTCTCCCGCGCAGCAACGCCCTCCGCGCGCACCGCGAGCGCCGCAGCAGCCTCCCGCTCCCGCACCCGCACCACACGCGCCAGCTCCGCCATCGCAGCGCGCCGCTCACGCTCCAGCTGCGCGCGGAAGCGGTCCGCCTGCACAGCCTTCCACAGCTCCACGTCCCACGCAGCGCGGTACTCCGCCGTGTCGCGCACGTCCGGCACCGCAGCAGCGGCGGACGCAGCGGTGGCGGCGCGGGGGCCGCGGGACGCAGGCGGGTCCACCGGAGACGCGCTGCGGCCCGTCGCGGTCACGGACGGCTCGTGGCGCCGCGACAGCGCGTGCGACGACGACGACGACGACGTGCCCGACGTGCCGCCGCTCGCAGAAGTCGCGCGCGGGACACCGGCGCCGTCGCTGCTCGTGCAGCTCATCGCGCAGTGAGGGTGGGTACGTTTTGTTTCCTGTCGTGGATGCCCGCTGATCGGCGTGTGCGCGCAACTCCTCGGCTGCTCGCACCGCAGATGCCTTTCTTTGCTTGGCACTTCGCAAGTAGTCTGTGCCGTGTTGTGGGGCGATGCACCGCCTGCTGTGCGAGCCATCACAGTGCCGGTGTTTTAAAGTGAGTGCGGGAGGAGGAAGGGAGAGTGGAGGGACGTGAGTCGCGAGCTGCGGGGTGCAGCCAGCCGCAGCTCGCATCGTCGCATGGAAAGGTGGTTTGGTGTGGCACGAATTGCTGCACAAGCTCTTCGCTGTCTCCCTCAACACTTCCTACCTCACACAAAGGAAGACGACCAGTAGATGATGCGCACAACAACGATTGTTTCGTGAGCGCACGCCCCTTTGGGCCCTACTAGCGCTAGATAAGCGAGCAGCAGTAATTGACAGCACCGACGAATAACAGATGAGTTGCACGTAATCCTTTTCTTTCTTTTTTTGCAGAAGCCCAAAGCCGTCAAAGCGGTAAAGTACAGGTAAAAAAGGAACATGAAATAGATGCCATGCACTGCGCACAAACGAAATGGAAAGTAGCGAGCCATGGCACACATAGACACACGCATAAGAGACGATCAGTCTTGTCGAGCAGGCGGAGACTGTACTCCTCAATGGCTAATGGCCAATTACACACACACATACACGCGCGCGCGCATCAAGTGACCAAGATCGAAGGAACTAAGCAATAGGGCCGCGCGCTCTCTCTCTCCTACACTTTATATCTCTCAAGCAGCACCGATCGCACTCAGTCCCACTTGAAGCGCAGAGAAAGTTCTCGTCCATTTTTTAAAGAGACGCACCCCTCCACCATGCGGGCACGATCGGCCTGCCACTCCTTGTACTCAGCATGGAGGCGGCGACGGCGCAGACGCCGCAACACATCCTCGGCGTCTTCGCTTTCCCCGTCCACCAACGACTCTGGGGACGGCGGGGAAGCCGTCGTCTCCGCGCCTGCCTCACGCGGTGGTCGTCGCACCAACACCCCACGACGAGCACCGCCATGACTCTCCGCAGCGCCTGGCACTGATGGCCGCCCCTTGTTACCCGCACCGCTCGCCTGCTCATGCGCCTCGCCCTCCTTTGTCCCCTCCTCTTGAAACGCGGCATCGACGCTGCGCTGAAATTCCACCCGCTCCTTCTCCCGCGCGGCGGCGTCTTCGGCGGCCTTTTTTTCGATTCGCGCTGCTTTCTCGCGTTTCCGCGCGGCCAATTCGGCCTCCCACGCGGCCTTCTTCGCCGCCGCCGCGCGTTCCGCCTTGCGCCGCGCCACAGCTGCGCGCTCCTCCTCCGCTGCTGTTGTTGTCCGTGTCGCTCCACCTGTGCTGTCCTCTGCGGTGCGGAGAGGGAGGGGGGCAGAGCCGTTTAATATCTGCCGCACATACACAGGCCCCTCCCGCGGCACCTCGTCCGGCCGCATTGGGTAGTAGCGGTAGTCGAGTTGCGCGTAGCGACGGTTTGGTAGCGTGGACGGCGATGCTGCCGGTGTTGTTGCTGCCACGCCTTCTCTTTCCACCACAGCCGCCCGCAGCTTGCTCAGCCTCACAGGTTGAATGGCAAACTGCAGTGCGTTGAGGAAGCTCTGACTGGCCAAGAAGCGCACCAGTGCATCGCTGTCAGCGGGAAAGACAGGCAGTGCGTCCTTCCCGGTGGGAGGGTCCACCGCAGCCGTTGCATCGTTGATGAGCGCCACGGTGTTCAAGTCATAGCGGTTTACGACGTGTACTCCGATCAACGGATCGCGGCTGCGCAGTCCTGCTGCCGACGCACCAGCCTCCTCGGCCTCCCCGTCCGTTTTCTCCCCACTTTCCTCGTAACGCGACTGGAGGGGAGCCAACACGAGAACAGAGGGCACCTGCGACACAGAAAACAGATCCGCCACGTCGGGGAGCTGCTCGGCATCGATCCAGAACACCTCCACCCGCAGCGTCGGCGTCCACAACCGCACCACACGCGATGGCACCTTCGACTGCCGGTATAAAGTGGTCGCGTTGAACAGCACGGACGTCTGCAGCAGCCGCCCAGCGAGCGAGGCTGCCACGTCCAGGTGGTGGTGGAACCAGAGCTCGTCACTCTCGCGCAGCACAAAGACAACTTTGATGCTCTGCTGAAGCGTTGTGAGTTCGTGCACGACGTGAGCGGCGGTGTCAAGTTTGCGGAGAGGGCTTGTTGTGTTAAAGGCCTCCAAGGCACGGCTCCAGGTGCGCAGTTGCCCCGACACGACGTCGAGAGTGCGCTGCGTTGCAGACGACCACGCGGATGCAGCCTTGACTAACTCACTCACTGTGCGGATACTCTGCGAGGGGGTGGCGTCCACCACCGTCACCGTCGCAGTTCCCTTTCGCGTACTGCTTGTGTCACTACTACTCATTGCATTCTTGTGGTGCTCTGTGTAAGCGGCCTCCACGACACTCCAAGCCGCAGTGGACATCGTATGCTCCTCTTTCAACCCCCACTGCGCTGCGACATCGGCCGACTCAGTCACCAGCACCAACACCGCATTACCAGCCTGCGCTGCGAGCGACGACAGCGCCGCCACAACGTCTTCTGCGCCGCTGGTGGTAAGCTGGGTGTAGGCGAGCACCACCGTGTCCGGCAGCACGGAGCGGCCCTCCTGCTGCACCACGGTACGCCGCACAACCCGCAGCGTCTCCTGCACGTCCGCAGGGTGGAAGACAAACTGCAGGCTCGGCAACAGGTGGTACGATAAGGGGTCGATGTAACGCGCCGGCATCTCACTCAACAACCACGTCCGCAGCTCTGCGTACGTGAGAGCAGCGGGGCGGTCCACGCGGGGGAAGGGCACCGGAACAAAGAATGGAACGGGGGAGAGAAACATCCCAGGGACGGTCTGTGCCTTCTGCGGACTCGTGTGAAAGAGAACGAGCGCCGGCAGGCGGGCCGCGACGCCGTTCAAGAGCAGGTCGACGAGGCGGCGCTCCGTCACGGACGGCGGCACCGCGTAGGTGTGCACACGCGCCACCGCAGCAGGGACATCCGCTGCCAGTTGCTGCACAGTGGCCTGCAGAGAAGCAACACTGTCGTCTGCCACGCTGCCGTCGGTGAAAAGAACAAGGACGGGCTGCGAGGCCAGCGAGGCGGCGGTGGAAGACGGCGAAGCCAGTAAATTCAGCAGAGACTCAGCGCTGGGTAAGGTGAAGGGCGGCGCGATCGCCTCTGCTGGTGGCGATGGCGGTGCAAAAGTCGCTGCGTGCACCGTTGCACCGCTGGTGATGGAGAAGACGGTGAGGAGGAGAAGAAGAATCAGTGGTGCAGGATGGCGAAGAAACGCCCATGCCGCCGTCGTGGACCACATAGTTAAAAAACCTAAAATAGGCTCTCGCTATTGCTTTCTGTTTTCTCCAACCCCTCAAGACGACTTTACAAAGTAAAAAAAAAAAAAAGAGAGGCACCGCTTGTGATGGAAAATGGCACGTAGTTGTGTGACGCACAACACAAAAAAAGAGTACAGCAGGGATCCTCTTGCAGCGTGTGGCTTGTAGAGCAGCACCAGACGCGCAGGTAAAAAATACTGGGGTTATTTTCTGTCCTTTTAGATCAATCTCCACGAAAAAAAAAAGATTAAAAGAGGCAATACTGCTCAACAGCTTGCAGTGCTGTATCTCTCCTGTTCCGTTGCAACACGAACGAGTGTTTGCGCGTGTGGGTGTGTGTGTGAGTGTGTTTTTTTATGGAGAGGAAGGGAAGGAAGAAGGCAGAAAGTACAGAATCGTGCGAGAAGTGCGTCACAAAGAAAAACAACATTCAGCGCGCAGGCAAAAATTGAGAAAAAAAACGTTGAAGGAGACAAGTGGAAGGCGTTTGCTCACACGTATGTCTCTCAAAATTAAAAAATGGGAACACGGTAAGGCAGCAAAATGTGCCCGCAACTGCTGCCTCCCTCCTGTGTGTTACCGGCGCAAGTTTCAATATGCTTCCAGTAAAAGCATAAGAATGTGTGCTAGATAAAGTATCTTTCTTTTCTTTTTTCCTATTTTCCAATGGATACCGCTTACGTAGTGCTTAATTATCATTTATAACCATCTTGTCTCCCCTCCTCTCCCTTTCTTCCTTCATCATGAAAAGAAAGGCAGAGTGGGACGCAGACAGAGGCACACTCACAAGTACACGCACACGTAAAATGCACGGTCTGGCCAACAACAAACTAGGAGGACAAAAACAAGTTAGCGAGGGTCGAAAATAAACCTTTTTTTTAGTAATAAAGACGAGCGAGATAACAAAATAGAAAATGAGAAAAAAAAGAGCGTTTTCACGACCGCCAAACCAACACATACGGCGGCCAACAAACAAGAGCATAAAAGGCGTTAACGAATTCGTTTTTTTTCTTTCGGTCGCTCACTGTTACACAACGACCAATAAGCGAGCGTGACGGCATGTCGCCTCCACACAGCCAGGCTATGAAAACAAGGATTAAAAAGAAGAAACTTGTGAGTTCACCAAGAGTACGCTTCTGCACTACAACGTCAGCTTCACAGCCCCTCTCTGCGCACCAACCAAGAAGGTCAGAAGGAGAAAAGCAGCACAAAACACATGCACACATGCGCACACAAAAATGCGCTACTCATTCGATTAACGTCACATAGAACGGGTGCAACCCCAACAAAAATAATAATAATAATAATAAGAAGAAGAAGAAGAAGCCGAACGCAGAAGATGATGTACAACATATTCGTATTAGATTGCGTTGGCCGGCTTTCTTCAATTGATATTTTTTTTCTGTCCCGTCCCCTTTTTTTTAGGCGATGCTGCTGGCACACGACGGGAAAGCACTGGGGAAAAAAGAAACGTGGTGCGCTCGCACTCCTCCCGCCCGCCGCCGATGTGGACGGAGGAGAACACACAAGAACTGAAAAGGCAGAAACAGGAATAGGCTTGAGCAAGAACTATTAAGAAGACTCGAAGGACAGCGGCTTACAGCCCATTATGGGTCGCCACCAACGCAATGAAAACGGCGCCACTTCCATCAGAAATAAAAAACCGCACGCCGAAGACCAGCACCAACCTGAGGCCACCCATAGCGACCTAGCGGTCAGTATTTAATCTGTCTGCTTCAACACCACGTTGCGTGCTGCCCACATCGTAATTTCTTACAGCGACGACGGCGTCTTCTTGCGCTTCTCGGCGCCGAGGGTGACAATATGGTGGCACACCTCCCGCGCCTTCACAAAGGACGGAATCGGCAGAAACTCGAAGCTCGAGTGGAAGTTGTGAGCGCCGGTGAAGAAGTTCGGCGTCACGAGCCCCTTCGCCGACAGCGCGGCACCATCCGTGCCACCGCGCATGGGAATAATGTTCGGCTTCACATTCGCCTTCTGCAGCGCCTCGAGCAGTAAATCAATAGCGGTGCGGTCATCCTTAATCGAGTTGGCGATGTTTGCGTACACGTCCTCGATCTCGATCTCCACCTTCCCGGTCGGGTACTTCGCCTGCACCGTCTTCGCCACCGCCAGCATGCGGGCCTTGCGCTCCTCGTACCTGGCCAGGTCGTGCTCCCGCACCATCGCTTGCAGCCGCGCCTCCGTCGAGTTCGCCGTCATCTTCGTGAACCACCAGTAGCCCTCCCGCAGCTCCGTGCACTCCGGCGTCTCGCTGCGGTCGAAGTGCGAGATGTAGTCCATCGCCATCAGCAGCGGGTTCACCAGCACACCCTTCGCAGACATGGGGTGGGCAGAGACACCAGTGAACTTCATCTCCACCATGGCCGCGTTGAAGCACTCGTACACCACCTCGCCCAGCTCACAGCAGTCCAAGGTGTAGGCGAAGTCCACGTTGAAACGGTTCTTCACATCCAACTTCTTCGCGCCTGCCAGACCAATCTCCTCGTCGGGAACGAAGCAGATTACAATATCACCGTGCTTCACCTTGCTCGAGTCCAGGTGCACGATCATGTCCATCACGGAGGTAATGGCTGCCTTGTCGTCCGCACCCAACACACTCGTGCCGTCGCTGAACAGGATGTCCTGGTTCACGTACTTCTTCAGCTCCGGGTGCTCCTTCACACGCATCCAGATATCCTTCTCCTTGTTCAGGCACACGTCGCCGCCGGTGTAGTGCAGCTTCTGGGCCTTCACATCAGGGCTGAGACCGCTGTCAAACGTGTCGAGATGGCAGATGAAGCCGATCCGCGGGGCACCGGCAACGTTGCCGGGCTTCACCGCCGTCACTGTGGCATGCTGATCGCACACCACGTTCTGCAGACCAGCAGCCTTCAGCTCCTTCGTCAGCAGCTCCGCAAGCACCTGCTGGCCAGGCGTGGAGGGCAGGCACTTGCCAAGGTTAGCGGGGTTGCTCTGCGTGGTGATGGCGGAGTAGCGCAGAAAACGCTCCTCCAGACGCTTCTCGATGGGCTCCAGAGACATTGGCAATGAACGATACGGAAAGACGGAGTGGTGGTACGTCTCCCTCGCTGTGAGTAGTGTCGAGGAGCTTCCGGTGACTTGAGACGCTGTGGAAAAAAAAACTAGAAAAAGGGCGGAATAAGAGGAGGTGGAGACGAACGATAAACTGTGAATAAGAGGGTCAGTAAAGCAATGGGAAGTCGAGAGCACCACAGAAGAAGAGAGAGAGGGAGATAAAGGGACAGAGAAGGGACAGAGAAGGGAAGAAAAGCTGAAAAAACAAAACAGCATATTGAGCAGAAAAGAGAAAGGGGCTGCCTGCGAACCACGTCAGGAAAAAAAAAAGAGGAGCTTACATAAGCGTTGCGAAATTGTTGAGGGAGGCACGCATGTGCGCATGTCCTTTTTCGTCTGTTGCGTCCAAAGAAACAGCAATTCTCAAGCGACCAAGGCGGGTGACGCAAGTTAGAACGAAAGTATTGCGCAAAAAACACCATAGCAGCCCAAGGAAAACAAAATAGAATTCGCATGGTACTCTGCTGCGGGCGACACACACATACACACTGTGAAAAAAAAGCCCTGTATTTATTTATTTTTTTGTTTTATTAAAAGCGTGAGCCTCTCCACTTCTCGTGCTGAAGAGGCGCAACGAATCATCGATTTCAACCTTTTTATTTTTTTATTCTGTACTCAGATTTGAAAGGACCGCGAATTCTCTTTTTTTCTGTTTTTACTGATGCGGTGAAAAAAATAAAATGATAAAGCAAAAAGGAAAACAAATTAAAACACAGCCGTCCCTCGCATTCCTACCGCGGCAATCATCGGCACATCCTGGCGTGTTTTTATCAGCGCCAACGACTGTACTTGCGGGTGTGAGCGAGTGCGGCAGATTTGCAAAAAAAAATATCAGTGAGAAAAAAAGAAACAAGAAGATACAGAAAAAAAAAGCGCATGGCACACATGCGAGCTTTCTGTTGTGTGTCGCTACGAGAAATCAGAGCGAGATACTCCAAAGAGAGAGAAAGAGAAAGACACACAGACGAAAGAGCCGCAAAGTTTCAAAGCGCAAAAAAAAAAAAAAATAGAGGGCAGAGTGGTGGTAGGTAAGGGTCGTCCAGTGGTGCACGCTGTCAGTGGAGAAGAAAAGGTGAACACACAAGGAAACCACACCTCAGCTAAGCTTCCATCTTCGCAGTGCTGCTCGCCATGATTGTCTGAGGCGCGAAGTGCTCGTATCACGCAGTTCCGTTCTTGCCGGTTGCAACCACTTGACCTCCTCCCACAGGACCCAAGAAGAGAATAAGAAAAATACAAAACAAAAAAAAGAGTGTTATGATCATCGCAAGAGTCCCTATGTCGTTACAGCGACAGTGGCGCAAAAAAAAAAAAAACGGTGACGATGCGGAACAAAACACAACACAAAATGAAAAAGTGGGCAGAAAACGTCGAGAGATAACATAGTCAGCGGTGTAGAAACGCAGAAGAGTTCACCCTGCTCCTCACCACTGATTAAAGATGTCGCTGTTCCCCCCTTCACTCTTTAAACTGTCACGTCTGTTGCGGCGGCTGAGAGTACCGACGTTGTTGACGGACCGCGACCGCGGCTCTGGCAACGCCGGCCCACCACTCGTTGACACAACACGGCTGTTGCGACCGCTGAAGGGCAGTACGCGGTCCTGTGGACTGCAGTTGCGGCTGTCGGTGAGCGTCGCACGACGGCTCCGCAAGGCCTGCGGAGACGGGGAGGAGAGGGCAGACCGCAGCACCTCCTGCAGCGCAGCCACTCCCGTCTTGTCTTGCGAACGTCTCGAATCGACACCCGCAACAGCAGAGTCTCGTTGAACGTAGCTGCCGTGATCACCCAGCGGGTTGTGTGACTGCACGCCGGTCCCGGCGAAGGAGGGCAGCAGGTTCGACATGGTGCGGCCGTCGCTGCCGTTCTGTTTAATGCGGGCCTCCGTCACGCGGCCCACACGCACCGCCAGGCGGTCAAACAGGCCCTTGCAGTAGTCCTCGTCAGACACGGTCTTCAGCCTCGGCGGGCTCGCAACGTTCCACTTGGACAGCAGCGGCTGCACCTCACGAATGCGCTGCTGCGGCGGGTACGTGGAGAAGCAGCTCGACAGCACGAAAGCCACCGCCGCTGCCGTCGTCGACATGTTCGTGTTCCACGAAGTCCCGTCCTCGGTGGCGTTCGCTCCGGTGTACGTCGTGTTGTCATCTGGCAGCACAGCGTCGATCTCCGTGCGCAGCTTGCAGTGCTCACGGCCCTCGATAGGGTTCAGCTGGTACATCCCCACCGCGTACGGCACACCACGCAAACCTTGCGGACCCATCTTCGTGTGCTCCAGCTCCGCGCGCGCAGCGTCAGACAAGCCCCACCACGTGGCCTCCGTCATGATCACCTGGCCACCGTTCGCAACAGCCTCCGTGCGCGCAGCCATGTTCGACGTGTCGCCGTAGTAGTCGTAGCCGCCCGTCACCTCGTCCAGGCGGATGTCCGACAGACCGGTGTGAATGCCCATGCGCACACGCAGGCCGCGCCACATCGTGTCGTACACCTCAAGGCTTAGCTGCGCAGTGTGCGGCTTCTTCTCCTCATCCTCCTGCGCACGCTCCATCTCGAACATGCGGTACGTCTCGTCGATATCGTCCGTCTTCCAGTCGTGCTCCAGAAACCTCACCTGCACCTCCTTGACCAGCTTCACCGCAGCGTGTGCGTCCTTGCACGCAATCATGAAGGAGTCGCCGATCGTCTTCACCTCGTAGCACTTGTACTTCCTGATGGCCGCACGGATGATGCTGTGGTGCGCCGCCACCGCCTCGGGCATCAGCTGCGGCAGAGCAGCCCACAGCGCAGTGCTGCTCTCGATGTCCGTGAAGACCAGCGTCACCGGGTCCTCCGGCGTCTTCGGCGCGTTTCCGTTGTCGCGCTGGTCACGAAGCAGGCAGTAGAGAATCAGCAGCACAGCGCCGATGAGCAGAAGGCCGCCCACAACACTGCCAGCGATCACACCAGCCAGCTGGCCCTTCGTCAGCCCTGTAGGAGGACGTGCACGGTACGTCATGACAGGCGTCTGGGCGTCCAGCGTCAGTGGCACCGTCGGGTCGAACACACGGCGCATGCTCATCGTGGTGATCGCGCGCGCACCATAGTTCTGACGAACACACGTCGACAGCGACGTATCGGGACAGTCCCACTTGAACTCGCCGAGAATAATGTCCTTCGCTGCGATCATGCCAATATCGTAAACGAATTTTAGTAAGATGGAGGCTTTGTTCGACGACACACTCGTCCCGATAGACTGGATGAACCATGTTGCCACGTACGTTTCAAATTCAAATGGGTTGTACGGCGTGGAGGCCACTGCGTGGTACGTCTTGAGAGCCTCCGAGCCAGCATTCCCCTCGTCAGACGTGTCGGACCAGAGTGGCAGGTTCGTCATGAACAACAAACGCGCCTGCACGCTGCTCGCCAAGCCCGCAAAGGCAGAGTACAGAACTTCGTAGTACACATAAAAATCACGTGATGCGAGAAAGATGCGCGCGTCGGGATTTGCGACGAGAAAGTTGGCGATGGTGGAGCAGTCCTCGGGGGAAACACCAATGAAAATCGTCAGCCCTGAGGTGCTTAAGGAGCTTGTCAAGTCGTCGGAGGAGGCAATTTCGTGGATCGTCGGCACATCCACAACGAAGTTGTCTGCCGTCTTCGTCGCAGAGGCAGCCAGTGCAGTGCCTATCGATGAGCTGTAGCCCCGCAGCACCACGGTCGACGTCGTCACACCAAGTGCGGCGTAGTTGCCCATGATGATGTAGAACAACTGATCGGTCGTGGGTCGCAGCTCCAGCATGTTGCGCGACGTTATGATCGGATTTGGCAGGTCAAAGACCGTCGACACCACCATAAGCGAGGTGGTCAGGTTGGGAAGGTAAGGGCCACGAATGATGGTTGCAGCGTGGTTGGTCAAGTAGTTATCCAGCATCGTCTGCGCGCTTGTACCAGTGGTCACGGTGTTTAATATCTCAACGTTGAAGGACGTCGTACCGGAACTGGTGGTAATTGACGAAGCTGTTCGCTTCGACAGCCTCAACAGCATGTTCGCCGCCATGACTAGACCAAACGAATCAGTAAAGTTGAACACAAGGATATTCAGCGGTGCGCTGAAGGTCATCCCAGTCGTGTAGCAGTCATTGAAAGAGTCGCTGTAGTTCACCCCGGTCGATGTGAACTCCTCGTTCACCAACGACGCGAGGTACGCCACGCTGCCGCCCTGATTGCAGTAGCACATCGCACCCTGCGACTTGGTATACGAGTCACACGTGCCGCCGTAGTCGCCAACGATGTAGTCCGGAATAATGAGGTATCGGTTCTGGCGGAACAGACCAACCACAAAACTGGCGGCATCATTTGTCCACGCCAGGTTCTCCAGCGTCAGCATCAGCACCTGCCCACCGATCCAGCCCGACAGCATCGCAGCACCCATCGTCAGGTTCGTCAGGTAGTAGCTGCTGTCCGTGTAGCTGCTCGTCCCAGAGTTCGCAATGTAGTCCGTCATCTGCGTTTGGAACACCTGCACGTACCCATGCGTATTCTTGTTCGGCATCTCGTTCGTCAGTGAGCTCAGCAAGTGGTTGTCCTGGTGCGCGATCGTGCCCGCGTTGCTCAGCAGCGTGTACTGCTCCTGCAGCAGCGACATCAGCATCGACGGCCCCAGCAGCACAGCAGCAGACGTCCGCGAGTCCGTCAGCGCCTGCCGCACAAAGTCCCTCGTCTGCGGCGTCGGCGGCGCAAAGATGATGATCGCCTGCACGCCCCTGTCCGCCATCGCGTCGAACGCAGTCGTGTTCAGCGACGCCGTGTTGTCGAAGGCAGCAGTGTACAGCACAGGTCTGTTCTGTCCAGCGGCAGCCAGCAACGACACCGCCCGCGCGTACTCCACGTCACCGATCATCGTGCCCGACAGGTACATGAAGCCCACTCGAATCACACGGAGGGTGTTGAAGGCGTAGTCCAGCAGCAGCAGCAGCTCCGCCTGCGGGTCCACACGCGTGTAGTACAGGTACGGGGTCCAGTACCGCAGCTCGCTCGAGTACGTGAAGGGAGAGAAGCACACCAGGCTGTTCGACGACAGGACAGTGCTGCTCAGCAGATTGTCTAGGCCGGCACTGTTGCCGGGTCCCAGAATCGCAAGCAGCGTCGGGTAGTCCGCCAGCGCGTTCTGCACAACAGTCACCGAGTTCGTCGGGTCCGCGCCAACGCTCCGCGTCACCACCGTGATGGTCTGCCCGTTCAGCGACTTGTAGCTGCCGGCACTGCTGCCCGCGTACAGCGCAGCATTCATCCCGTCCCACATCGCCGTATTCTCGTCGCCGCTCACGTCCGTCGTGTCGTACACCAGGCGCAGCAGGTAGATCGGGTCCGTCATCGCAGTCGCTGTGCGGGCAGCCAGAGTCAGCAGCGTCAGCGCCAGCAGCAGCAGCGCAGCGGGCACCACGCCCGAGCGGCACGGTGTGCGGCGCATCGGCTCCGGGTGCAGCGGGTGGCGGAGGAGCAGTCAGGGGAGGGCGGTGCGGCGTCAACAACACCCGCAGTGCTGAAGGGGTAAAAGGAAGCAGAAGAAAGCAACACGACAAGGGAGGAGTGAGGGAGTGGCGGTGCCGCTTCGCTTCAGTGCAGAGACGCAGAGGACACACCACCAACACGCAAAAATACACAGGAAGACTAAAAAAAAAAAAGAGAGTCACGAGTGAGTAGAAGAGAAAAAAAATGGGTTCCAGAAAGCTGTACAGATTCCAGAAAGTGCTGAGAAATGAGAAAGTAATAAAGTGAGTAATAAAAGAAAGCGCGAAGCGCGACAAAGAAAGGAAGAAAGAAAATAAGCAACGACGGGAGTCGAGTTCAGATACAGAGGAGGCACTCAGCCACACAGAAAAAAACGCGAGTCTATCGGAAAGAAAGAAAGAGGGTAAAAAAGGTGTCAGTGGGAGAGGCGTTAAAGCCAAAAAAAAAAAAGTGGGAGAGGGAGGGAGGTAGAGAGTAGAAACTGGGAAAATGAAAAGACAAACAGAAGGGAAAAAAAGAAGGGAAAGGAACTTACAGGGGATGACAGAAAAAAAAATAGAAGTGTTTTTATTTGTTTTTTTTTTTAACTTTTCTTGCGCTCAGCTAGAGTACATGTATGTGGCTTGTTTTTTTTTATACAAAGATGGAGGGAAAGGAGATCCAACAAAAGAAGAAAAAAAGGTTTACAGGGGAAAATGAAAACAGGGAAAGCTAGGGGAATAGGGAAAAGGCAGAGGAGTAAGCAAGATCCACAAACAGAGAGGGCGAATTCGGGAAAACAGAGGGGCTTATGACCTAAACGCCACACGTCAGTGAGGAGAAAATAAAGTACAATAAAATAAAATAAAATAAAGTGCGATCGGGAAAAAAAAGAAGTTTGAGATTTATGGGTGAGATAGTAAAAAAAATACCGTAATGAGAACTGAGGGAGATTGTGTGTGCCTGTTTGGCAACAATTCACACCTCTGCGACAGATGAGGTAGAGAAATGAATAGTTCTTCTTCCTGGTGCCTTTGTACAGGGTCGAGCACGGTCTTGAATTGTAAAAACAGCAGTAAGTAAACACCCCCGGAGAACAAAAAAAGAGAAAAGAGATGCAAAAGTCAACCGAAGGTCAGGCGTACGCTGAAGAGAAAAAAAAAAAAACAGCGCGTGATTCGTTGCTGCTGCTGCTGCTGCCGCTGCTTAGTGCTTAGTGTTGCTTGTTTTGCTCGAGTCTTCTGTGGGAACGGCGGTGCTGCAGTGAATCTTAGAGGAGAAAAGAAAAACACAAAAGATAACAAATTTAGCTGACAGTGTGGTGTCGTATTGCGGCGAGGTGACGCAGTCGGGACCGCACCAGATGCAGGTTTTGTTTTCTTTGTTTTAATTTTTCTTCTTCTTCTTTCGCTGTAGAGTTAGATGGGAGAGAAAAAAAAGTTAAAGGGAAAAAAGTGAACAAATGCGCTTGTCTGTGGCTCTTCTCTACTTCACCGTGTTCGAGAGAAAAAACAAGTGAGTGTGTGCGTTTGCTTGTTTGTGCGTGTGTAATAGCGGGACGTGAGGGGAGACGGAGTGCAGGTGTTCGTTTGACTGCGGGTGTGCGGCCGACGATGAAAAGTTGAAGGGAGAAAAAGGGGAAAGAAAAAGTAGAGGTGAGTGGATGATAAGTGGTGGAAAGGCGTGTAACAGATAAGAAGACGATTCGACAGACGGCATTTTCAAGAGCCGCGTAGACATTTGAACACCGCCGGCATCACTGCACGACGCTATCTTTTTACACAGCTCTCGGCGCGCACCAGAACAAAAAAAAATCGTAAGGCATCGTCTGCATAAGTCATCAGCTTCAGAACTGCCCGTGACAGTGGGCTTTTCTTTTCCAGTTTCTGTTTTTTCTTCTGTCTTGCACGACTGCGTGGCCACCATACTCACTCCTCGGCATCATCCACGACAATCACACGCCTCATCGCGACACCCAGCCGGAAGCACGAGCCCCACGACCGCATGTCATCACAGAGCCCCTCATCTTGTTCAGCAGCAGCAGCAGCAGTAGCCTCGCCACCTCCTGCGGACAGCAAAGGCACACACCGTTCGCGCTTCGCCGACGCGGCAAACGGCACTGCACGCTCGTAGTGTATACTCGTCAGGTCAAACTCAACCTCCACGTCGTCGTCGCCGTCCTCGCCGCCGCCGTGGTCGTCCATGAGACCACCCGTGCCACCCAATACCAACGCCTCGCGAGTCTCGTCGTCGATCCACGCCGCGCTGCTCAAGCGACTGAAGGCGACCCACGACACCGTACTCGCCCCACGGCGCACCGTCAGCGACGTCGGTGCATCGCTCGAGACAAGCTGCACACCACTGGATGTGGTGCTCTTGGCTGCCACACCGCGCCGCCCCTCACCAGTGGTATGTGCCGCACCGCCGCCCACCGCTGGGCCGCAGCGCAGTGTGAAGGCGCGCAGCCCACACCGTTTAACAAGACAGCGCAGCAGTGCACTAACAAAGTGGGGCAAAACCCAGTGAAAGGAAGGCAGCAGGCGCCACACGTAACGCCGTGCAACGAGCCGCCGCACCGAGGCCACAGCAGGCACGTCCTCACTCAGTACCGCAGCCTCTTCTGTGAAGCGGCCAACCGGGCAGCAGCGCCGCGCACCACGAAACGGTAGCGAAGAGACGAGAGTCACCTCGAAGCCACGCAACGTCGTTGCACCGCTACGCGCCGTGTCGAGAGCCGCACGCACCGCGGTAGACGCACTCGCTGCGGCCGCGCCGCCACCCGCGTCGTCTTGCCTCTCCTCCACAGAAGCAGCAGCAGTGCCGTCCGCAGCAGGAGTACGCAGTGGGAGGTGCAACACAGCCTCCCACACCACCCACACCGGATTGACCTCTACGGCAGACATGCTGGACGGCTCCACCACCAACACAGCACCTCCCACCCACTCCAGCGCCACGCCGGCACGCATGCACGCACTCGTCAGCCGCCGCTGCGTCACACGCGAGGAGGAGAGCACGCAGAGCAGAAACCTTCCGTCCTCTACGCACAGCATCGCGCTCAGATCGCGCCACACCGGGTGGCCAAGCACACGCATGTAGAAGGCATGTGAAGAGCGCACGGTGGGGCCGCAGGATGCACGCAGCGCACTCATCTGCCGGAGTCCGTCCTGCATGGCGTCGACATATGCCCCGTAGGTGACTGAGCAGGACGACGACAGGGAGGGCTGCTGCTGCTGCTGCTGCTGAGGTGGCCCTGCAGCATCACGCAATCCGCCGTCCGTGCCGAGGTGATACACCGCTCCGTGCCTCTCCGCTACATCGCCCAGCAGGCGCTGCAGATGGCTGAGGCGGTGCATCAGACACGGCGCATTGCACCCGCTCAGTTTACAACTCTCGTCGACGGCTACCGTCACGTGTACCTCGCAGTTAGACAGAAGGCCGTAGTACGGTGTGGTGGGCAGCAGACGGAAAGGGGAAAAACTTGGTGATGGGGATGCTGGTGATGAGGCATTAGCAGCAGCAGCAGCAGAGGACGTCTGTACAACGGAAGGCAGCGCCACTATTGAACGCTGTAAAGTCAGCAGTGGTGCACCTGACGAGGCGGTGGTGCCGTCCTCGAGGGTGCTGCCGCGCCGAAAGGCCGCTGAGCTGTCAGGGAAGATGTTCATCGCGACAGCAACAGCGCAGACAATGGTAAAAATATGTAAAGCTATTGAGAGAGAGAAAAGGTGAGAGGGAGAAAGGAAAAAAAAAACGCGCTCGGTGAGCTCTAGGTGCGCGAAGCAGGAGAAAAAAATCCCGGAAAGCAAACGCCGTGAGTGGGAAGGGATGTTCAACCGTCCCTGAGAAACGGATAACAAAAGTGAGACAAAAAGAAAGACAAAGATTGAATTTTTTTGGATAAGAGAGAGAGAACAGAAAGAGCGGAGAGGTGGCGACTCCGGTACGCGAGGAGAAGAACAAAAAGGAGAAGGTCCGTACGCCATTCTCTGCGTCGAGCGTTGCTACCTACATGATGAAAGAAAGGCAGAGTGGCATTGCACCGCACCAGACACCTCAACATACACACGCACACACTCAGATTTCTGCATTGCCTCCCTTCAAGACGAGCAGCATCCACTTGCGTTGGCGTACGTCGTAAAGCTGCGTAGCCAAATAGGTCCCCTTTCTCCTTTTCAATTTCATGTGTTTGAGCGTACCCAAATTGTTTTTTTCTCTTCGACTACTCAGTGACGCACACTTTGGTTTCGCCCGTTTTGTTTCGCTAGCCAAGATAAAGTGCTACGTCCGTAAGCTGAGGTAAACAACAGATCAGCACACACGCACGCACGCACACACACAGACGCACATACAAGACCACATCTTTTTTTCTAAAAAACGTTACCAGGAGATGAGAAAAAAAGAAGACAGAGAAGAGCGTGCAGCGCGCAACAGAAAGCGAGTTTTTTTTAATTTTAGGAAAAACAAAATGAAGAGAAAGAAAGTAAGCGGGGAGGCGAACTCCCATCGATAAGCACGCGTTGATAAACGTGAAGAAAAATTGGAGAGAAGCGCTTCGCTGTGTTGTGTGTGAGTCTGTGCGGATTCGCCGTTGACTCGTAGCGAACAGTGAATTCCAGTCAGCACATGCAAGCCGTCCGTTTCCACCTTTGATACCGCTCACCGTGCTGCTTCTGTGTTGTTTGGCCGCGTATCAGACAGACTTCTCCTTCAGCACATGCCCACCCCTCTCTTCCGTTGCTCCCTCCAAATGCACCACGCATGAAGCATACACCACAGAGGAAGAAGTCAGGAGAAGGGGTCTGAAGAGGTGCAGAGAAAAAGCATCAAACGCGTTTGCCAAAGCACTCCCCTTCCACTACCGCCCAGTTGGTGGGCCGTCTTCACCGTGCACAGCGCAGACAGCCTTCCAGCTTAGCTACACAGCAGAGGGCCAACCACACAGAGAGGGACACAGACAAGTACACCAGCACATGAAGCACGGAAGCGAAAGCTCCCAGAGAGCATCACAGAAAAAATGAAGCAATGAAAAGAGAGAACGATGGGAATTTCCAAAGCTGAGGGCACTGAAGTGTGAAAAAACGAGAGCACCTGCGGCAGCACACCTCCACTGCTCATTACAGGGACGACGGCAGCGTCTTGCGCTTCGTGGCTGCCAGCTTGACAACCTCGCAGCACACCTCCCACGCCTTCACAAAAGACGGAATCGGCAGAAACTCGAAAGGGGAGTGAAAGTTGTGGCCGCCGGTGAAGAAGTTCGGCGTCACGATGCCCTTCACAGAAAGCACGGCACCATCCGTGCCACCGCGCAGCGGGATAATGTTCGGCTTCACCTTTGCCGCTTCAAACGCGGCCAACAGCACGTCAATCGGCGTGCGATCCGCCTTTAACGAGTTGGCGATGTTCGCGTACACGTCCTCGATCACGATCTCCACCTTCCCGGTCGGGTACTTCGCCTGCACCGTCTTCGCCACCGCCAGCATGCGGGCCTTGCGCTCCTCGTACCGGGCCAGGTCGTGCTCCCGCACCATCGCTTGCAGCCGCGCCTCCGTCGAGTTCGCCGTCATCTTCGTGAACCACCAGTAGCCCTCCCGCAGCTCCGTGCACTCCGGCGTCTCGCTGCGGTCGAAGTGCGAGATGTAGTCCATCGCCATCAGCAGCGGGTTCACCAGCACACCCTTCGCAGACATGGGGTGGGCAGAGACACCAGTGAACTTCATCTCCACCATGGCCGCGTTGAAGCACTCGTACACCACCTCGCCCAGCTCACCACTGTCCAAGGTGTAGGCAAAGTCCACGTTAAAGCGGCTCTTAACGTCCAACTTCTTTGCCCCGACGAGCCCAATCTCCTCATCTGGCGCAAAGCACACAACGATGTCGCCATGCTTCACCTTGCTTGAGTCCAGGTTTACAATCATGTCCATCACGGCCGTTACACCCGCCTTATCATCGCAGCCCAGCACACTCGTGCCGTCGCTGAACAGGATGTCCTGGTTCACGTACTTCTTCAGCTCCGGGTGCTCCTTCACACGCATCCAGATGTCTTTCTCCTTGTTCAGGCACACGTCACCGCCGGTGTAGTGCAGCTTCTGGGCCTTCACATCAGGGCTGATGCCACAGTCAAACGTGTCGAGATGGCAGATGAAGCCGATCCGCGGGGCACCGGCAACGTTGCCGGGCTTCACCGCCGTCACCGTGGCATGCTGGTCGCACACCACGTTCTGCAGACCGGCAGCCTTCAGCTCCTTCGTCAGCAGCTCCGCAAGCACCTGCTGGCCGGGAGAAGATGGAACGAGCTTGCCAAGGTTGGCAGCGTTGCTCTGCGTGGTGATGGCGGAGTAGCGCAGAAAGCGCTCCTCCAGACGCTTTTCGATGGGCTCCAGCGACATTGGCAATGAACGATACGGAAAGATGGAGTGGTGGTACGTCTCCCTCACTGTGAGTGGCGTTGAGAAGCTTCCGATGACTTGAAACGCTGTGGAAAAAAAAAAACAGAAAAAGGGCGGAATAAGAGGAGGTGGAGACGAACGATAAACTGTGAATAAGAGGGTCAGTGAAGCCATGGAAAGTCGAGAGCACCACAGAAGAAGAGAGAGAGAGAGATAAAGAGACAGAGAAGGGAAGAAAAGGTGAGAAAACAAATTATGCAGAAAATAGAGTGACTGACCGCGAAACAAACCGAGCTGTTGCCCTTCTGCAACGATGTGTTCAAGCACGGTAAAATTAAAAATGAAGAGGCAGCCTCCCTCTTTGCCTCTCCGGCATCTTCGAGTGCGCAGTGCCTTCCCTTGGCGTAGAGCTGTCGCCTCTAGTAAAAATAGAAGTGCAAAGGCGGAAAAGAAAGCAGCATGGGCTGCTCTGAAAAAGCCGCATAGGCAATTCTACTAGATGCCACATGCACCGCAGAAGGCGTCTTGAAATACGCACACGCCTCCGCCTGCACACACATACACACGCTGGAGAGAGAAAGAGAAAAGACAAGTTCTCATCCGCTTAGTCTCGTCTTTCTCGCTTTTTTGATCGAAGCGCGAGTGACTTGTTTTATTTTTGGTTTTTTTTTTGGTTTGCTTGCGCTGCGCGTGACAGGTTAAAAAATAGATCAATACTTTGGCAGCCGTTGTAAAAGAAGAGACAGGAAAGAAGGGAAATAATAATAAAACCTTTTTTAATATCCTTAACAGGCACACACTCTGTCTCTCTCTGGTGCATTAAGGTGCCAATCGGCATGCAGGAAACCAAAGCGGAGCATTGGAAAATAGGGGGAAAAAAGGAAAAGGTGGAAGAAATGCGCGAGGCACTCTTAGAACTGTGGAAGGGTATAAGACAGCAAAAACGAGGGGAAAAGAAGGAGAATACACTAGAAAAGAGAATAAGAGAAGAGGAAAGACAAAAGCATTGGGTAAAAATAAAAAAAAATTTTGGAAGCAGCACTTCGTTTTGAATTTCAAGTTTTCTTTTTTGCTATTTGACAGGGGTAGAGAGAAGAAAATTGGCAGACATTAGAGGACAATGCGCCAAGTCGACGTGGTGACAAGAGAAACGAAGACAAAAACATGCGCGGCTTTTGCTGGAGAGAAGCTTAGACCGACACCCGCTGTAGCACCGCATAAAAAAAAAAAGAGAGTTAATGAAAAGTCAGGTTCCAGAGAAGATGAATCAAGCGAACAAGACAGAAAAAGAGAGAGAGATGGAAGAGAGAAGAAAAAAAAAAGGAAGGGGAGAGGGAAGCTGCTGAAAATGTGCCTCAGCACACGAATGCTATCACCAGCAGCGGAGTGTACCTATGTTGGACCAAGACGTTCGGTGCGCGTGTCACCGTCGAGGTCGTCTTGCCAGCAGCGGTCACCTTAACTCATCCCAACCAATTTCTGAACCTGCGATGATCGGAAAATGACACAAAAAAAAAAAGCATTGAATGCGCTGTACATCGCTGACACCCCGTCGCTCTCATACGCTGATTGTGGGGAGAGAGGAGAAGAGAACTTAAAGTGGAGCAAAAAAGCAAAACAGATATGTATGAAACGAGCAGAAGAGAAAAGAAAAAAAGGGCCACAGAAGGCAGTGCATGCACGCTTGCTTATTACTAATGCGACAAGTCGTTGTGGTCACCGTCGCTGCGCACACTCACACCTCGATTACGACGGGTCAGCGTCCCCGAGATGTTGAGGGACCGGTTATACGGATCGGGTATGGCCTGCCGCCCGTCCACCGACACAACGCGGCTGTCATGACCGCTGAACGGCACGACGTGGTCCTGCACACTCGTGCTGCGGCTGTTTGCCAGCGTCGCGTGACGACTGCGCGACGTACGCGAAGATCGCGACGACATCGTGGAGCGCAACACCTCCTGCACTGCTGCCACGCCGGCCTTTTCATGTGAACGCTGCGAGGCGCCAGCCGCGAAGCCGGGGTGGACGTAGCTGTTCTGATCACCCAGCGGGTTCTGCATCAACGAATGCATACCACCCAAGGAGGGCAGCAGGTTCGACATGGTGCGGCCGTCGCTGCCGTTAAGGCGGATGCGGGCCTCCGTCACGCGGCCCACACGCACCGCCAGGCGATCAAACAAGCCCTTGCAGTAGTCCTCGTCAGACACGGTCTTTGGCTTCGGCGGACTCGCAATGTTCCACTTGGACAGCAGTGGCTGCAGCTCACGAATGCGCTGCTGCGGCGGGTACGTGGAGAAGCAGCTCGACAGCACGAAAGCCACCGCCGTTGCCGTCGTCGACATGTTCGTGTGGGACGAGAGCGCGCCTTCCGTTCCAGTGGCTCCGGTGTACGTCGTGTTGTCATCTGGCAGCACAGCGTCGATCTCCGTGCGTAGCTTGCAGTGCTCTCGGCCCTCGACAGGGTTCAGCTGGTACATCCCCACCGCGTACGGCACGCCACGTAGACCTTGCGGGCCCATCTTCGTGTGCTGCAAGTGATTGCGGTCTTCGTCCAGAATCGCCCACCACGTGGCCTCCGTCATGATCACCTGGCCACCGTTCGCAACAGCCTCCGTGCGCGCAGCCATGTTCGACGTGTCGCCGTAGTAGTCGTAGCCGCCCGTCACCTCGTCCAGGCGGATGTCCGACAGACCGGTGTGGATGCCCATGCGCACACGCAGGCCGCGCCACATCGTGTCGTACACCTCAAGGCTTAGCTGCGCTGTGTGCGGTTTGTGTTCCTCATCCTCCTGCGCACGCTCCATCTCGAACATGCGGTACGTCTCGTCGATATCGTCCGTCTTCCAGTCGTGCTCCAGAAACTTCACCTGCACCTCCTTCGCCAGCTTCACCGCAGCGTGCGCGTCCTTGCACGCGATCATGAAGGAGTCGCCGATCGTCTTCACCTCGTAGCACTTGTACTTCCTGATGGCCGCACGGATGATGCTGTGGTGCGCCGCCACCGCCTCGGGCATCAGCTGCGGCAGAGCAGCCCACAGCGCAGTGCTGCTCTCGATGTCCGTGAAGACCAGCGTCACCGGGTCCTCCGGCGTCTTCGGCGCGTTTCCGTTGTCGCGCTGGTCACGAAGCAGGCAGTAGAGAATCAGCAGCACCGCGCCGATGAGCAGAAGGCCGCCCACAACACTGCCAGCGATCACACCAGCCAGCTGGCCCTTCGTCAGCCCTTTAGACGGACGTGCACGGTACGTTAAATCAGGCGTTTGGGCGTCCAGTGTCAACGCAACCGTTGGGTCGAACACACGGCGCATGCTCATCGCCGTAATCGCGCGTGCACCAAAGTTCTGACGAACACACGTCGACAGCGACGGATCGGGACAGTCCCACTTAAACTCGCCGAGAACAATGTCCTTCGCTGCGATCATGCCAACACTGTAGATGAAGTCCAAAAGAACGGAGGCATTATTCGACGACACGCTCGTCCCGATGGACTCGATGAACCACGACGTCATGTACGCCTCCAGCTCGAAGGGGTTGTACGGCGTGGAGGCCACAGCGTGGTACGTCTTGAGAGCCTCCGAGTGGGCATTCGCTTCGGGAGAATTGTCTGACCACAGCGGCAGGTTCGTGATGAACAACAAACGCGCCTGCACGCTCGCCGACAAGCCCGCAAAGGCAGAGTAGAGAACATTGTAGTACACATAAAACTCACGCGGTGCCATAAAGATGCGGGCGTCGGGATTTGCGACGAGAAACGCGGCGATGGTGGAGCAATCCGCGGTGGAAACGCCCATTAAAATTGACAGCCCATTCGGATCCAGCGCCGCTGACAAATCATCCGTGGCGCTAATTATTTTCATGGTGGGCACATCCACAACGAAGTTGTCCGCCGTCTTCGTCGCAGAGGCAGTTAGCGCCTTCGTTATCGTCGTGCTGTAGCCCCGCATCACCAAGGTTGTCGACGTCACACCAAGTGCGGCGTAGTTGCCGATGATGATGTAGAAGAATTGGCCCGTCGTGGGACGCAAGTTCAGCATATTCCTCGGTGTCTGATCCACGTTCGGCTGGGCATAATACATGGACACCACCATAAGCGAGGTGGTCAGGTTAGAAAGGTAAGGACCGCGAATGATGGTTGCAGCGTGTGTGGTCAAGTAGTTATCCAATGCAGTCTGCGCGTTTGTACCAGTGGTCACAGAGGTCAGTATATCAACGTTAAAGGACGTCGTACCGGAACTGGTGGTAATCGACGAAGCTGTGCGCTTTGACAGACTCGATAGAATATTCGTAGAGGCGACAAGACCCGGCGAGTCCGTAAAGTTAAACACAATGATGTTCAGCGGTGCACTGAAGGACATTTTCGTTGTGTAACAGTCGTCAAAAGAGTAGCTGTAGTTCACCCCGGTCGATGTGAACTCATCATTCACCAGCGAGGTGAGGTACGCCACGCTGCCGCCCTGATTGCAGTAGCACATCGCACCCTGCGACTCGGTATACGAGTCACACGTGCCGCCGTAGTCGCCAACGATGTAGTCCGGACGAATCAAATATCGGTTCTGCTGGAAGAGTCCCGCCACGAAACCCGCTGAATCGGTTGTCCAGTCGAGATTGTTTAGCGTCAGCATCAGCACCTGCCCACCGATCCAGCCCGACAGCATCGCGGCACCCATCGTCAGGTTCGTCAGGTAGTAGCTGCTGTCCGTGTAGCTGCTCGTCCCAGAGTTCGCAATGTAGTCCGTCATCTGCGTTTGGAACACCTGCACGTACCCGTACGTGTTCTTGTTCGGCATCTCGTTCGTCAGCGAGTTCAGCACGTGGTTGTCCTGGTGCGCGATCGTGCCCGCGTTGCTCAGCAGCGTGTACTGCTCCTGCAGCAGCGACATCAGCATCGACGGCCCCAGCAGCACAGCAGCAGACGTCCGCGAGTCCGTCAGCGCCTGCCGCACAAAGTCCCGCGTCTGCGGCGTCGGCGACGCAAAGATGATGATCGCCTGCACGCCCGCGTCCGCCATCGCGTCGAACGCAGTCGTGTTCAGCGGCGCCGCGTTGTCGAAGGCAGCAGTGTACAGCACAGGTGCGTTCTGTCCAGCAGCAGCCAGCAACGACACCGCCCGCGCGTACTCCACGTCACCGATCATCGTGCCAGACAGGTACATGAAGCCCACACGGATCGCACGGAGGGTGTTGAGTGCGTAGTTCAGCAGCAGCAGCAGCTCCGCCTGCGGGTCCACACGCGTGTAGTACAGGTACGGGGTCCAGTACCGCAGCTCGCTCGAGTACGTGAAGGGAGAGAAGCACACCAGACTGTTCGTCGACAGCACAGTGCTGCTCAGCAGGTTGTCCAGGCCAGCACTGTTGCCGGGTCCCAGAATCGCAAGCAGCGTCGGGTAGTCCGCCAGCGCGTTCTGCACAACAGTCACCGAGTTCGTCGGGTCCGCGCCAACGCTCCGCGTCACCACCGTGATGGTCTGCCCGTTTACTGTTTTGTAGCTGCCACCACTGCTGCCTGTGTACAGCGCAGCATTCATTCCGTCCCACATCGCCGTATTCTCGTCGCCGCTCACGTCCGTTGTGTCGTACACCAGGCGCAGCAGGTAGATCGGGTCCGTCATCGCAGTCGCTGTGCGGGCAGCCAGAGTCAGCAGCGTCAGTGCCAGCAGCAGCAGCAGCGCAGCGGGCACCACGCCCGAGCGGCACGGTGTGCGGCGCATCGGCTCCGGGTGCAGCGGGTGGCGGAGGAGCAGTCAAGGGAGGGCGGTGCGGCGTCAACAACACGCGAAAACGGAAGCAGAAAATGAAATGATTAGCGAGTGCAGGAAAATAAATAATTTTGAAGTTAAAAATAAACAACAACAGAGGCACGAGTGTGGAGCGACACGTGTGGGCTTTGTGAGTTGTACCTGCGGTGCACCGCTGAGGCTGTATCGGGGTGGAACACTAAAAAAGGGCAAAGACGTCGGGCAGCCAGCGAGGTGAAGAGGAAGAGTGTAACGCAAATGGAAACAAGAGAGAGGTGAGAAAGCACCTACTAAAATAAAAAAACAGGCGGAATTGCGTACGTGTCAGAGGCGTTAAAGCCAGAGAGGAGAACCAAAAGAGATTGTAAAGCAGAAAACAAAATACAGAGGGAAAAAGAGAAAGAGAGAAAGAGAGAGAAAGAAAATGAGGAGCGAGGAGAATTGATAAGAGGAAAGATTTTCTTATATTGCTTTTAATATGTTTGTGTGGGGGATAGAGGTTCAGCTAAAGTACATGTATTCGGTGTGTGTGTATAATGAGCAGAGATAAAAAGTAGAAAGGAAGAAACGATCCAAGAAAAAAAAAGATCAGGGAGGGAAAGGCGAATGTTACTGACAGGCAGAGCAGACGGAATGGTTCAAGCGAAGAGACCCGCAAGGCAAAACAGAAAAAATTGAGAAAAAAATTGCAAGTCAGTAGGAATTGACAAATAGTTATGACGCGCTCGAAGTGAATTCTTTTTTTTTCTAGGTTGAAGAAGCAGTCGGAAGGAAAGCTAGATAATTCAGAGAACAAAAAAGAATCAAAAGAGGGAAACAGAAAACAAGAATTTAGTGTAAGAAGAAGGGGTTTGTGTGTAGCAGTGAATCACGATCTTCACGCACTCTGTAAAACTCGTCCTTCTATCACGTACTGCCTTTTGCAAAAAAAAAAAAAAGGGGGTTGACTATATATATCAGACGTTTAGGGAAGGCAAATGAAGAAAAATTCTCGAGAATACGCACTCAAAAAAAAACTTAGAGACACTCCGTGGCAGCAACAGCACTTAACGCGTTCTTTTGTGCGTGCGTGTGTGTGTCTAAGAGAATGAAAGCGAGAGACGGAGAGGACGAGCGGCAGCGGAAAAAAAAGTAGAAAGAAGGCAGTTGTGTAAACAAGAGTGTTTGCCTTTGCCTCTCTCTCTACTACCACCGATCGAATGAAGACAAGCAAGTTTGTGAAAGGGGAATGCGGGCCTGGGAAGGGAGGAACAGCTGTTCTCGTTACTGGAGTTTGTGCAGCAAACATCGTTAGGAGCAGTCAATAGAAAAAGGTGAAAGGCGCGGGCAAAGAGGGAAGAGTGGGGGTAGAATCAATCAAGACGAGAAGCACCGCAGGTTCAACAATTTTTTTTATTACACATCACAACGCCGAGGGAAGGCTGGAGTAAACACTTCGCGAAAGCACCGCAGGGACTGCAGGGAGACAGCGAAGACGGTGCAGATCCTTGGCGCTTAACCGACGCCTCTCACCGCGTCTTTTTTTGTCAAACGCAGCGTGTAGAGATTAAGAAACTTTTGCACGTCACACAACTCCCTTTCATTAACGCGCTAGCATGAGCACGAGTAGTCACGGCCGCTGGACGAAGGCGCTCATCTTCCTTTGCTAACTTATCTGTTCTTTTTTTCTCTAGTACTTGACTTGCTTCGCGTTAAGCGTATTTCGCTTGTTGGCGGCTGCGAGTTTGCGACACCACCACACCATACATAAGCCTTTCCCCACGTCTCGCTTTACATAATCAATCGGCTTCTGTTGTTTGTTTGTTGTGTTTCTCTTCCCCCCTTTTTACATGGTACCGCAGTCTTTCCCTGGCAACACGTCGATACGCGTGCACGTGCACATTTGCTAGCGTGCTCATAACTCACTTAAAGGACCTTGCAGAAAGAGGTTGGCGGAAAGAGGAGGCACACCTGAAGATTGAAGCAACAGTTCGACTCTACATCGACGCCCGCAGGCCCGCCTGAACAGCAGCGCAACCGGGTGAGGAAAGAGATAACCAAACAATAAAACAAACAAAAAGACACCAGAGAAAAAATAGGAATCGGTTACATCGCGTTCTCTTCACTTCTCTTCTTTCGATCAGCAAGAAAGCAGCAACAACAGTTTGGCCCGGCAGCAATTCACGAATAAAGTATTTGGGAAGAGTTGGAAAACACATAAAAAGAGAGACGAGAAGCGTCACTGTACATCAAACTCGCATCCCCACTCCCACCGCGTATGCCACTCTTCCTCCTTCTCCCTGGTAATCAACAGGCAGGGGAAAAAGAAAAGTAAGAGGGGATTGTGGGTAGTCTTTCAAACACACACAAACACACATGCAAAAAAAAAAAAGCAGTAACAGCATGGCCACCTACGCAGTTGCTGAGAAGGCTGCTTGCCGCCTCAAGCACCTCTAGTACTCCACCACGTGCTGCACCTGCTCCACCGCCGACACCTCTGTCCCCCGCAGCCCCTTCAAGTATTGCACGACACGCGGCGGCTGCGTTGCGGCGTCCATCAGCGTCTGCGTCTCCGAGTCCTTCAGCGGATGCACCTGCGTTGTCGCCTCGCGCCGGTAGTGCGACGCAGCTGTCTGTGAGCTGTGCGTGCGCAGCTGCATCACGTTCGCGAGCTTCAGAGCGTGGCGGCGGAGGTCCCACTCATTCCAGAAGTAGTGGTGATCGATGAAGGAGTCCACCTGCCCCGTCTGTGTGCCGCAGTCTGCCTTCCCCGCCGCCGTCTGCGCGTTGGCGACGATGCTGGACAGCCGCTCTACACGTCGCGCGCCATCCAGGTACAGCTCACGCGGCAGCTCCTCTGCGAGGCCCATCACAAGCGAGCTCGACGGCTCTGACGGGTGGAAGCGACGGAGGCAGCCCTCCACGTAGCGCCACGGGTCGGCGCCAAAGGCCCGCATCGCCGCCGCGTCCGAGAAGAGGAAGCGCAGAGGGCGGTAGAGGGCCGCCGTGCCGGTGCCGCCGCTGACCTCCACGCAGCCGAGCCCGGCTTCACCCTGCAAAGCCGTCGAGGCCGACGGCGACAGCGGCTGGGCCGACGCCGGTGCTTCCCGCGTCACCTGGCCAGGCAGCAGCAGCCCCGCAGCAGGACGGCCATCCAGGAAGCGCACCGGGCAGTAGCCGCGCATCGCACACGACGACTCGGGGTAGAGCAGCGCCACAACGGGGTCGACTGTGTGCAGCGGCAGCTCTGCGCAGTAGCGGACGTGTACCTCGGCGGGCAGGCGCTGGCGGGTGGCCTGCGAGGTAAGCAGCGCGTTCATCTCTGCCGCGAGGGCGGCGAGGGCAGAGGCGGTGGTGTTCGCGGCTGTCGTCGTTGCTGCGGCGGCTCGCGCGGCCACCTCACGTGCCAGAGCGTCCTCTGCTGCGCTCTGCGGCAGCGTAGACTCGTACCCCTCCGCCGACTCCGCCACGATCTGCAGTAGGACAGTGTACTGGCTGTACTCCTCCGCGCACTTCACGCCAAGCTCGTAGGCGTCAGCCAACTCCATAAACTTTGGAAACACAACGCGACGGGGTGCGGCCTCACCAGAGCCCCCACCGCCACCTGCAGGTGCTGTTGCTGTCGGCGCCGCTGCTGTCCCGCCTGCCGCCGCCGCATGCTCCTTCTTGCGCGCTGGAGAGAGCAGCTCATGCAGCGCCTCCAGCGTTGTGTTGTAGGCCGTCATCACACTCGCGGAAACGCAGTCCCGCAGCTGCCGCAGCCCACACTGCACGCTGCGCAGCACATGCAGCATCAAGAGCAGGTGGTGGTACTCCTCACGCAGCGGGTCAAGCGTGCGCTGCGGCAGCGTACACGTCGGCGACGTCAGCAAAGCCCTGGTCAGCCGCACGCGTGACTCGAGCGCCGCCAGCGCCTCCGCTGCCCTCCCCTCCAACGCAGCGAGCGGTGCATCCACGGTGGCGGAGAGAGACGCGACGTCGGTGCCCGCACTGCGACCGGTTTCCTTCTGGTAGAGCCGAAGCCCCCACGCGATACGCCGCACCTGCCGCAGCTGCCCGGCACGCTCCACACGATCCTGCCGCAGGAAGCCGGCCACCTGCGCACGAGGGAGGGCAGCGCTTACCGCGGCGACGGCTTCGCCATACGCAGGGTCGCTGGAAGGTGCCGACGCGGCCGCCGCCGCTGCAGTAGAGGCAGCTGCGGTGTTCGTGGCAGAGGCCGCGCCAGACGGCGAAGCGCCACCTGCGCTGCTGTAGTGATGAATAAGGCTTACTGCAAAAGCAGCCCAGACCTGCTCCACTGTGACCAGCCCAGGCTCCATCCCAAGCACCGCGTCCTCCAGCTGCACGGCGATCGCCTCTCTCTTCACGAGCGACTGGTGCGTCTGCTCCACGTGAGTGCGCCGCAGGTTATCACTGCGCACCTGCAGGGAGAGCGTGGAGAGGGCGGGAGCCTGACAGCGGTGCAGCAGGAAGTCTACCATCTCCTCCACGCGTTGCTCGATTGTCGCGACAGTCGCCGCCACGTCACCGGCGCTGTCGAGGCCGTCGCGCTCCTTCAGCAGCCAGAGGCGTGTGAGGAGGGCGGTGAGGTCAGCGGTGACGGCGGAACTCATAGGGCGGTCACCGGCTTTCTTGTGGTAGCGCGAGGCTGTCTCCTGTGCAACGGTAGGAATGACATCCATTGTGTGTGTATTGGTGTGAAACTGTGTGTATGAGAAAGGGGGTTTGTAGTGTTACGCGTGGCGTATCTGAGGAGTGCACTGTTGCTTCGTTGTCAATGAGTTGTGTTCGTCGTTGTGTGCGTTGACGGTGGAAAAAGAAAAAGAAGAAGAGAAAGAGACGAAGCAGAGAGCCGCAGAGAAATGGAAATCGTGGGAAAGAGCGCCAGAGGCGTATAAGAAAAAGGGGAAACACACGTCGTAGATGCATTATAGCGGATTGCTGAGGAAGAGAGAGCGAGAGAGGGGGAGAGAGAGCACGTGCCATCTCCCCTCTATCGCTCCATCAGCACGAGATCATTGCGGTCCCGAGAAACACCGCGTCATTTCTCCTTTCACACACACAGACACACATGCTGTACGGGTCAGCGGTAGTGGAGCCGTGCATAATTCAAGATAGAAAAAGAAAAGGGGAGAGGAGTTTCCTCTTCGCGCTGTCGCCGTCATCATTTTCGCATATTTTTTTATTGTCATGAGTTCAATTATTTTTTTTTACAGTGGTGACACAATTTCAAACGGTGCAACAGTGTGGTCGAGATTCGCTGCGCGCTGCTCGGAGCAGCAACCGGCAAGACGGAAGGGGTGGTATGGGTCTTTATGTACATGGTGAATGAAGACGGAGAAGGACAAACCTAAGCGAAGAGAAGGAAAAGAAAAAAGAGAAGTTTTCCGCTGGAAGGAATAAAAGAAGCGGTGTAACTCCTTCACGTGCGACACATACAAACACACGCGGATGGGAGTTGCAGTTACCAAAATACACTGTGTCCAGCATAAGTAAACCAGTATGAGGGCCATCAAGGAGAAGAGGTCGCTGCCCACAATAAAAAGACAAGAGGAACATAGAAAAAGAAAGCGGACACCAACAAGAAATGCTTCGGCTTTATTTTCTTTTGTTGTTGCTACGCCCGGTAGATGGATGCGACAACCGCAGCTGGGATGGTCGCAGACGACGCCGCTGACCCGCCCTTCAGCGTCTCCATCGACCTCGTCGTGCCCGGGCGGGGACGCAGCCGAGGCATGTGCAGCTCCGAACCCCGGCCGACGCTGCCCGCAGAGGCAGGACGCAGCAGCAGCGTGGTCGCACTGCCGCTGTGCCCGCTGATGCTGAAGCCGTGTGGACGCGGAGAAGAGTGCGAGAAAGGCGGAGAAGAAGCGCTCGACACGCGTGACGGAGGGCTGTGCCACGCCTCAAAGCCGCACAGCAGCGCTTTCCGGTGACGAGACAGGCGCTCCACCGCCTCTCGATGTGCCGCCGCCACCGTCGCGCTCTCAGCAGCTGAGAGATGAGTGCGTAGTCGCCCTTCCAGCGCGGCTACAGCAGCCTCGTCGTGTCGTACGAGCCCCGCCTGCTGCCGCCCTTCGCTGGTGTCGACCACGTAACGAGTGAAGGCGGCGGACTCGGCGCTCTGCGCACTGCGCGAGGGACTGCTGAACGGCGGTGGTGGAGAGGGAGATCGCGAGCATGAGTAGGAGTAGGAGGAAGAGGAAAAGAGTTGAGCAGCACGCACGACGACGTGCTCATCAGCAGCAGCTTGTTGTAGCTGTTGCTGCTGTGGCTCTGCGTCTCCGGCAGTGAACGGCACCGTCTCACGCCGCGGCGAGTCGGCCTGTTGACCACCACCACCAACACTCGGGCCTCTCTCTTCCCCCTCCTTTGCCACCGTCACCGGCAGGGCGGAGGGCAGTCCAAAGGGCGACTCCGTCAGCGACGCACACGACGATGATGCAGCGGCTGCGCTGTGCTCACTCGTGCCATGGAGCCCATTCTGTGCTTCGGCATCTGCGTCCCCCAGCAGCCACGTCACGCCGCGGGTGGCAGCCGACGACGCCGGCCACGTAAGGGGAGGTCGTTCCACCGGCGTGGTACCGGCTGCCTCTCGCGTTGCCGATGCCGTTGCTGGCGGTGCTGACGCTGCACTACCGGCTGGTGCAGAAGCGGTGCCAAAACCCACACCACTTCCCGGTACGAGATACGTCGGACTTGGTTCCTCCAGCAGCAAGGTCTGATAGGGGCGGGCAGCAGGAGCAGCAGCCACTGCGTTGGTTAGTTGGTGGGAGGCGGGGAGCCACGGAGTGCGGTACTCTGCTCCCAGCTTCCCAGCCGGGCTGCGGCTTGCCTCCGCTGCAGCTGCCACTCCATCCCCGCCCCCGTTCTGTGCGCTCGCGGCTGCGGCGTTGCCCTCGTCAGAGCGGAGAGAACCGCCACGACGTCGTTCCTGCCCCCGTGATGCGGACACCCGCCCGGTGTACGACGAGCGTCGCGACGAGCGCTGCGAGGCCGCAGCAGCACCACCACCGCTTCCCCCACCGCCGTGGAGCACCGCCGCCACCGCTGACGCCTGTGCCGTCCGCAAATCGACCTCCACCGCACTCAGTCGCACGTCCCGCTCCACCACGTGGCGCCGCAGCTGCTCGAAGCAGAGTTGCATCTCCTCCACCGTGGTGATGGGGAGGGTGGGGAGCCGGCCAGCGAGGAAGTCGGCGACGGCGGCCTGCAGTGCAGCACTGAGGGGCAGCGGAGGCCACGAGGCGGAGAGCGGCGGGGGCAGAGGCGGCGTGGGGGACGTGCCGGTTGTGGTGTTCTTTTTCTTCGCAGGTGGCGCCGCTCCTCCTTCTGTTGATGTTGTCTCTCGTACGGACCCGCCACCTCCGGTAGGAGAGGTGCTACGCTGTGCTTCTGCCATGCGCTGCGCCGTTCGCCGGTTCAGCTCCACCTGCAGACGCAGGTCGGCCTGCAGTACCGCGACCTGCCGCTGCAGCTGCCGCACCTGCGCTGCGGGGTCAACGACGTGGTGTGTCTTCACCGCGACAGGGACGCAAAGAAGCTGACGAGCGAAGCGCAACGTAGCGAGGGATTCGGTCAGGTAGGGCGATTCAGCTCGGACGTGGGCGAGGACGATGGTGTAGCACGGCCCACCCAAATACCCCTTCAACAGTGTCGTGAGTTTGCTGCGTCGGTAGGCGATAGAGGAGGCAGACGCACCACTACCGCTAATCGGTGTAGACGCAGACGACATGGTGACTACGTCGTGGGACGCTTTGCGGGGACGCGGATGTGTGGGGAAATGCCGGGACTCCCTCTCGGTGGCGGCGGCGGAGTCCACGAGCCCCGTCACCACAGCTCGTAAAGCGACGAGAGACTGACGAAGGGCGGACTCCTCAGCTCGACTACTCTGGCTGCTGCTGCTGCTACTGCTACCAGCTGCTGTGTGCGATGCTCGTTCTCCTCCTCCTCCTCCGCGCTGCGGTGGTGCGGTGCTCCCCGTCGTGGCGCTGCCCGTGCTGTGAACGCTGGCGAGATCCACGAGATGCAGTCGTGCCTGCCGCACCGCCGTCACCTCCTCGTTCCCTTCCCTCACCTCCACGTCACTCGTGCAGACGTCAACCATCACCACGACGTGGCCGAGGGAAGAGGGCAGGGCTGCCTGTGCGCGTCGACAGCGTGCGAGGTGGTGCATTGCTACTTCTGCCGACGTACACGCCACGTGTGTGACGCCGCGCATCACCACCTGGCCACGCATATCCATCATGACGGTAGGAGAAGAAGTGGCTGCTGCTGCTGCTGTTGTTGGTGTTGACGAAGGGGACGAAACGGGTGCTGCTGAACCACTAGTATCAGCTGCAGCGGGAGAAGGAGAAGCCCCTCTCTTCTGCTGCTCCGTCTGCGCGTCCAGCGTCTGGGCCACTGCCAGCAAGTCCACCACATGCTCGCCTTGTAAAAGAAGGCAGCGTAGGGTGACTGCGCATCGGACTACGGGGGCCGCCGGTGCCGCACTGCGCGCCGCGTAGAGCGCACCCAGCAGACGTGCACAGAGGCCTGGCTCCTCGAGCGCACCGAAGGCAGTGGCCGTTTTTCCCGACTGCGCCTCCCCACAGCACAGCAGCGTCACGTCTCTGCCCTCCAGCAGGTAGTCGACGGCACAGCGCTCGGCGGTGCGCTGCAAGGCGGCTGCGGTGTCCGCACTCGTCACGTCTCCCATCACGTGGTCGAAATTAAAGCTCTGTGCTGTTTGCGTTGCCTGAGGCTGAGGTGGCGGGTGGGGGCTGTGCACAGACGCACGTGGACTTCCCGCCGGTGTTCTCCGCTCCCGCTGGGAGGCACTGCGGCGAGAGAGCGTCATCATCGACGTGGTCGGTGGTGTGGGTGATGGCCCCACGGCGGCGCAGTGAACCGCGCAGCGTGCGACATCAGCTGCGATGCATGGGACGGCGTCCGCGGCACAGGGGCGGACACGGACATACACGCAGATGTGCTCTGCTGGCGTGGATGAGACGCCAGCTTCCATCGCTAATCAGATATAATTATAATAAAGGAATTGTAATTCCCGTAGGTAACAGCGAAGTAAACTCCTTACAATAAAGAGGAGAGACACCAAAACACAAAAAAGAGCGTAGAAGTGTGGGCCGCGTACCCCTCTTGAACGGCCTCGAGACGTACCCCACTCAGAAGGAGAAAAGTGCCGCTGCAAGCTTTCCCGACGACTACGAATGAAAAAAGTGGTGCGAGGCGGATCGGCGCGTACGTACTGGAATTAAAGGATTGTGGAAAGTTAAAAAGGCAGATGCGAAAAAAGAATGAAGGAGGAAAAACAAAGTGGAGACAGTTGCGAGAAGCATCAGTGCAGAGAGCAGCGAGGGGGTGCTGTGGAAAGCCAGAACGCGACAGAACCGTTTCTTTCTTTTTTCTGATGAGAAAAAGAAACTAGTTGTGTTGGGACGGAGAGCAAGAGAGGAGAGAGCAAGACATCGAAAGAGAATCTTTAAACAAAGAAAAAAGGGTATTCTCTGTCCGCCTCTTTCTTCTCTGCAAACCCACGTCATAGTCACTGCGCACTGTGAGTTCGTTGAGTCGTCAGGGCTTGCGAGATTCACGCTTCCCGGCAAAAACCTCAGTACAACTCCTCCGCAGCTGCACCGTCCGTTAAGACATTGTGAAAGAAGTCGCTCGTCTCTAACAAGCACCTCATCGTCATTCATTTCGCGGTCGCCTTCTCCAACTCGGCTGTAGCTCCTACGTTTTGTTTTTTAAACTTTTCTTTTTGAAAGGTGTATGAGGCGGAGATCACGTCACAGGAAGAAGGCACATAGGGAAGAAAACCAGAGAAAAGGAGGAAGAGAGAAAGAGACGAGGGCAATCGCAGAAGGCACCACAAGAATACGTAAAGAAGGGGGAAAGAAAACAAAGAAGAGAGAGGAAAAGATAAACACGACAAACAAAACTTCCAACAAATGAGAAAAAATGTTTTGTACGGTACGACAGGATGCCAGCTGGTCAAAAAAATAGAAAGAGAGTCGGAAGAGGACAACAAAGAAAGGAAGAAAAACAGAAAGTAAGGGATGACGAACAGAAACACGCAAAGAAGAGAGAAAATAAACCTGCACACGCACGCACGCACACATTCAGACACACAGAGAGACCTGGGAAGAAGAAAAAAGAGAAGTATAGGACTAGTCACCCGAGGATTTAGCAGCGTCGATGTGTGTGTGGGTGTGGGTGTTTGAAGTAAAGGGGAACAATTGTGTTTTACATTCCAAAAGCGGTGAGCTGAAACCAAATTATAATAAAAAGAGCGACGTGCGGCCGCGCTACGCTACATCGGAGCAACAAGTGGTACTCTGCACACTCAGCACCGACCTGTGTGTGTGTGTTGAAGTGTGTATGTGCAGGGTGACGTGTGCGATTGTCTGCGTGAGAAAGCATCCGAAAGAGAGAAAGAGAGAGATTTATAAACCACCCGGACTCGCAGCTCCGCCGATGCGCACGTCAGACAAACACGCACATCCTATCAACAAAGGAGTAAGAGGCGCCTCCTACACGTCAGAAAGAATGAAAAATCCGGGTCGCAATGCTGGCAGCACACACACAAAAGAAAAGATGAGGAAAACACCGCAAAGAAAATCTTCCAAAAGAGTGTATTCAACGATGACGGCAAAAAAAAAGGGGGGAGTAACGCTTCGCGAATAAAGGGAAATGGTCGGCAGCAATGAGAGGAGAAGAGCCGAACTTTGAAAAAAAGAATTGATTGAAAAGAAAAGGAGAAAAACTACAAACGTGTTTTTTGTCGCGTGCACCGGCACACCTTCAGCTTCAAATTTAGAATATAAGACACATGAAAGAAAAAACGCACGAAGAGCACCTCAGCTACATCGGTGAAACAACAACAAGCCAGACTCGGTGCCTTGTTGAGCAACATGGAGAACAAAAAAAAAAGGAGGACAATATATATAAAAACAGAAAGCGAGTGCTGCCTCCATGCTGTTTTGCCTTCGCCTCCGCATCGCGCTTAGGTCGAACGCACACAAACAGATCCGCAAAGGTCATAGAGAAGAGGAAGAAAAAAGAGGAAAGATAAAAGAAACAGTTTTCGACACTGCCCAACTGAAACACAAGACAGGAATAGACCAGGAGAACCAAAGCACGCACCATAAACAAACGAACAAAAAAAAAAAGCGAGCACATACAAATACGTGTGTTTGTTTTTGTGTGCAAAATAGAAAAAAGAAAATGAGCATGTTTCCAAGCAGGCATGCATGCATGCGAATCGTCATGCAGTAGTATACATCAAAATTAGAAGGCCCGGCGTGTGCAGGCCCTTCTTTACAAGCCCGGCGACGTTGTGCACACGAGTCACCACTCCACTCCTCCGTTTTCCTGGTTGTCCAGCGCGTTCATCTCGCAAAACAACAAGCTCCCATAAAAAAAAAAAATGAAAGTCAGCACTGTTAAAAAAAAAAGTAGAAAAACAAAGGACAATAGGAGAAAGAGAGAGGGAGAGAGGGAGAGATAAGATAGAGCGAAGCAAGCACACAAACACACACAAATTCATAAAAAGCAAGCGAAGATGCCGAAGCACCTCAAAGGAGCGGCAACAGAAATAAAATATCAGAGAAAAAGTAGTGGGGGCGGTGGGACAAAGAGGAGAAGCGCACCGCCCTTACTACATCCATCACATTGAATGGGCACAACCACACAAGAACACACGCAGCAGTAGAGAGAGAGAAACAAAAGAGAAAAAATTGACGCAAGAACGCACGCCACCCTGCGTAAAACAAGAAGGCTTCGCATCAGAGAAAACAAAAACAAAAAGAGGTGCAAAAGCGCAACACACAAGAGGCCAAACAAGAAGAAGCGAAGGGGGGATAAGAGCCTCTCACCAGATATCCGCGTAATGTACAGAGTGGGGAGGGGGAACACATCATCAACGAAGAAAGAGAAAACAGGAAGTGGGCAAATTTGAAAAAATAGATGAAGGCAGTGGAGTGCCGGTATGTGTGCTTGTGTGAGGAAAAATGTGGTGTAGCGAGAGCGTGTAACGCGTCACACGTGGGAAAAGGAGGAGTTCGACGAGAACAGAGAAGAATGCAGTGTAAGGCACCGCACCCGGAAAACCCCCCCCCCCCCCAAAAAAAAAACCCCCCCCCCCCTTTTTTTTTTCTTCCCCCCCCCCCCCCCCCCCCCCCCCAACCCCCCCCAAAAAAAAAATTTTTTTGGTGCCAAAAACACCACACACCCCCCTTTCCCCCCCCCCCCCCCCCAAAAAAAACACACCAGGAAAAAAAAAAAAACCCCCCCCCCCCCCCCCTTTTTTTTTATAAAAAAAAAAAAAAAAAGAGAGGGCAACAAAAAAAAAAAAAAAAAAAAAAAGGGAGGGGGGGGGAGGGGAGGGAAGAAAAAAAAAAAAAGACCCCCCCCCAAAAAACTTTTTTTCCTTTCCCCCCCCCCCCAAAAAAAATAGGGTCCAGCCGAGCTTCGGTCCACGCGCGCTCAGCAGCGTCGCCCCCGCCACGTCCGCCGGACTCAGCGACAAGGTGCAGCTGCCATCCTCGGTGGACCACACACACAGCAAGGACTCGTCGTTGCTCACAATGTGCCGCCCATCTGCCGTGTAGCTACAGGAGAGAATGATGCCGGTGTGACGGACGAGGTGGAAGCGGGTCTTGGCTGTTGTGGCGGACCACACCCGCAGCGACTTATCCGCCGACGCGCTGCACACGTAGCTCCCGTCTGGGCTGAAGGCGATGGCGATGATGATGCCCTCGTGCCCGGTGTAGCTCAGCCACTCCTTGCCTCGCTTCGTGTCCCAGAGGCGGCAGACCCGGTCTTGACACCCGCTCACCAGGTACTTGCTGTCCGGCCCAAAACTGCAGCAGATCACGACCTTCGGGTGCGAGAAGGTGAGCAGATTTTTGGTTGTCATGACGTCCCACAAGATCATCGTCTTGTCTTTGCTCGTCGTCGCGAGGTACTTGCCATCGGGCGAGAACGCGGCGTTGATGATGGTGTCTTGGTGCCCAGTAAAGATACCAACCTCGCTCCGCACACCGAGGTTGTTGAGCGAGATCGAGGCGTCTTCGTTGCTGCAACTCGCGAAGTCGGTTTCTGCGGGTGAGAGAGCGATGCACTTCACTCGTGCGGCGTGGCCCAGCATCGGCTGCGCTTCGAAGCCTCGCAGGTGCCGATTTGCCTTCGGTGCCGTTAGCCGCGCCTGCGCCTCGAAGTGCGCTACCGTGTTGGGCACCGACGCGATCGTGCTCGTGGTGTGAAGAGAGTGAAGGTCCGCGTGCGAGGAAGAAGCGGCGGTCGCGTCCGTGTTCTGCTGCAGCGGTGCGATGCTACTCGCCGCACCCGTGGTGGCCGGCATCCAGTCCATCTCATCCACGCACACATCGAAGTCGTTGAAGGTGAAGAAGTTTTTGCCCTTCAGGCTCCCGCTCCGCCCATTCTGGCCGCCGCTTGTGGTGCTGTCAGATGCCAGCAAGCCGCTGTCCAACGCCACGGCGGGCTTGCGACCAGCAAGGCGCCAGTGCTTCGTGCGTGCCTCATCTTTGGAGATGACGATATCGTCGTAGATGAACAAGTCCTCCTCGATGCTCAGCGGTGCCTGCTGCCGCTGCGCCTCCAAGTCCTCGCCATTGCGGAAGAGTCCCGTCTTGATGCTGTTGCGCGCACCGAGCCCGCCGGCGTGGGACGGCGACAGCAACTCTGGCGCACTGTTCACAGTGGCGCTGATGGTGCTGAGGGTGGCCGAGATGTCCGACAGCATCGACTCCCGCATCGCGTGGCACGTGTTCGAGTTGGACGCGGCGGACGAGACACGGCGGTGCGACGGGTTCGACTGCACGGGTATCGGGTGCTGCAGGGTGTACTGAGGCAGCTGCGGACGGATACCGTTCACGCCCCTCGCGCCGGCGCTGCCACTCGCTGATGTGCACCGCGTGTAGGGCGGAGCAGAGGTGGAAAGCGTGCCGCCCGTCGTGGACCCGGTAGAGTTATACGTGCCGTTGCCACCGCCACCGCCGAGCGACAAGACACGTTGCTTTGTGGGACTCGAGGTGAAGGGACTGCTACGTAAGGACAGCTTCGATTGACGAGAGGCAGAGGACGGGACGCTGGCGCTGGCAGCAGACGGGTGTGGTGATCCATCATCCGCAGCAGCAGCAGCAGCAGTCGTGGCAGCCGTGCACGTGGACCCCTGATGAGGGCTTTCGCTGCTGCGTGGGTCGTCCGCTGTCGCATGTGGGACAGTCTGCTTCCTGCGTGACCCGGCGTTGATCTTTGGGCGGTTGTTGCGCCGCGCCGCCGCGACCGGATGCGGCTGCGTCGTCTCGGTCTCCGTGCAGCTGCCGTCCTCCTCGCTGATGCTGCTGCTGTGGCCGGCGCCGACGGCGAAGCTGTTGAGGGTGGGTTGAATGGGATTGGGCAGAGGAGAGCTGGTGTCCTTCTCGGCGTGCGTGGGGGCGCGGGAGTGTTCGGTGGGGTACGTGCCGTGCTCTGGTCGGGCCTGGGTCGCCGTCCCGGTTTTCTGCGACGACGGCGTACACACCACACAGCCCATTGCGAATGCACTGAGGATTAAGACACAGTAAGAGAGAAGGGGAAAAAAACTCAGCTGAAAAAAAAACACGTGTGTGAGGTGCCTACGCGATACAGAAGAAAAGATGTGTAAGCGGGCACGGTGGCGAGGACTGTGCGAGTGTCGATGGCACCCCTCTCTCCCCACTAACGAGCTGCAACTCCCACGTGATCGCAGAGGATTTCTTCAAGCGGTGAGCAGAGGACAAGACAGAGGAAAAAGAGAAGAAAAAAAAGAATTAAAATGCACCTCTCCAACGGTATTTTTTTTATAATTTGCTTGATTACTTCCTTCTTTGATTGTGTGTGGTAGTCGGCCAACGACAATAATGCGTGTCGCGTAGTGCAGCTCCTCACCTCTAATAATGCGCTTTCCGTTTTTTTTTGTTTTTTTTAGTGCGTGTGGAGTGTGAGTGCGACGAACGACGTCTTGGTGCTGTTGCTAGAGTCGTTTTCCTGTCGATGTCATCCACCTAGACACACACACGCACACAAACACACACGCAACACCCTCTCGCCTCTCTCTTCCTCACTTCACGATGAGCGGCAGGCGCGGGTGTGCGTGTGTGTTGGTGAGAGCGTAGGCTCGTGTGTGTGAGAGAGAGAAGCGCGTCAGGGAGCGCAAAAATGTGGTTGCAAAAAAATTGGCCGGCACGCAAAAATAAGAGAATGCAGCGGATTTGTACGCTGTTCGCTTCCTTGTGTTTTTTGTTGCTCTTGTTGTCCTTTTCTTTTGTCGTTGAGGCCTCTGCCGTCTCTTCGAGAGAGAATAAACTCTAATTAAAGCTAAAGGAGTAGTTGTCAAGTAGTAAGAGATGAGTGGCGTGTGAGGGAGAGAGACAGCGCACAGGTGTAGGAGAGAAAAGAAAAGAGTGAAAGAGAAGAGAGAGAGAGAGAGAGAGAGAGATTGATGAAGAGGAAAAATTGTTTCTGATTTGTATTTGAGCTTTTGGATACGAGCTGAGGACTTGGCGCCGAGCACGTAGTCACACTGCTGCCTTTTCTCCGCGTATGCACATGTTCAAGTCTGCGTTTCTGCGTCGGGAAGACACCGGTGGAGCACCGAATGTTCCACCTATATTTACAGCTAGCAGCTGAACGTCATTCAAACGCACAAAAAAAATGAAGAAAAATAAGCCAAACACTCCGTGCTGCCGTTGCGTGTGGTGCGCGCGTCGCCGTGCTGCCACTCTTCAGACGCACTCTCCTTCCTCTAACCGCACAGTCGATGAAGGGACGTAACAGAACACAGGCCGAGCCTGTTCTTCTCAGGAGGGGCAATTCTAAACAATTTGTCTCCTCTCCGCCCCCAGCGGCTGAAAATGGCGATCAAACGCGTTGTTTGTTTCCTTCGTTTTTCTTTTTTATGAAGTATATACCACGCAAACACACAAGGCGACAGTGGAGGAGAAGAGAGGGCATAAACGCACACAACTATTCAATAAATAGTAAAAAGAAAGAACGCGGCCAAAAGAGTTGGGTAAGTTTTTTTTTTGTCGACTTTACAGCAAACAAAAAATAAACACGAAGAGTGAAGAGAAGCAGGAAGCAGGAAGTCGCTGTAAATCAAATATTTCACAACCACGCAAACGAGAAGAAAAAAAAACAAGAATGAAAAACAGATATCTGTGTATTACGATGACGCGTAAAAGCGTCGATCCGTCGCACCAGCAGCAGCACTGCCCGCAACACCCGCGGCAGCGCTCCGCGTCGGTGCCGGCCCCTGCCCACCCAAGACCCAGTCCGGCGGGTAGAAGACTAATGGGTCTGAGGACACTCCACCCTGACGCAGTGGGACGGCAGTGCGAATACCGCCGCTGACGACGGCGCCGAAGCCGCTGCCCTCCCTACGCCCTGGAAAGACGCCAGGACGAGAGGTTCGCCCCGCTGCAGCTGTGTTGGGGTAGGCATTAGAAGTGCGCGGCAGTGCTGCTCCGCTCTGTGCGAAGCCGTGCAAGGGGTAAAAAGAGGAGGAGGAGCCGCCATGGTACATGCCGTCACCGCCCTCTCCCATTTCTGTCGTCGCCTCGTCGGACATCAGTTCCTCCACGTACGCGAAGGTGTGGTGCAGCCCACTCACCACAGCGCGCACGTTGACGTGCTGCAACCCACTCACGAGCTGGTAGTGCGGGTGGTGGTGGCCCGCGGTGCCGGCGAGAGTCGGCCGCCCTCTGCCCCCCACACCCACCACAGAGGAGGGCACAAAACTGTTCGGCAGCCCAGCATTCACAACGCCGGCACCGCTTGCGTTAAAGGCAGTGTGACCAACCGATCCTGGTAGCGTGCTCCCGGCGAGTCCGGTAAGAGGGACGCCATGCGGTCCTCCCAGGTTCCCGCGGCCCTGCCCCGCGCCGGCCAGCCCAGCCGCGGCAGCAGCGGCAGCGTTGATGCCGGTGTTGCTGGTTCGCGTCACCTCACCGAAGGAGTACACCTGCGCGTGTGAATGCGCAGCCCGCCCTGCAGCGTCCACCTGACAGCACGGCCACCCACACCACGGCTGCGGCCCCTCCATCACCACAACGGTGTGCTGCCGGCCGCACGCGATACTCCGCGCGACGCCGCCCGCCACGTACTCGAGCCCCACCACGCGGTACGGCGCGGTGAACGCGTCGGGGCTGTTCGCCGTCGTGCCGCACTGCCCGCTCGCGTTATCGCCCCAGCAGAACACAGCACCACGGCTGGTCAGGGCGACGGTGTGGAAGGAGCCGCATGCCACGTCGACCACCCGCTGGCCCTCAAGTGCGCCTTGCACGAGAGTGGGGACGTAGGCGGGTGTCTTGGAGCCGTGGCCCAGCCGGCCTTGATAGCCGACACCCCACGTGAAGAGCTCACCGTGCTCGTTGATCGCGCCGCTGTGCCACTGACCAGCGCGAATGCGCACCACCTTCTCTGAAGCCCCCGCAGCAACAGCAGCAGCAGCAGCAGCACCACCACCCGCACCATTACTGGTGCGTCGCCGCCCACGCACCGTCACAAGCTGCGGTGTCAGTACGACGCTGCGGCGCTCGTTGCTGAGGGACTCGCCAACCACGGCGTGGTAGCGCCGCTCCACCTCCTCGGGGGTACCGAGACCGACACAGTCGACGAGGCCCCAGCTGTACAGCGCACCGTCCTCGCTCAGCGCCAAGGCAAAAAAGCTGCCGCAGCTCAGCTGGATGATGCGTTTGCCCTCCAGCGTCTCCACCAGCACCGGCGTGTCCACCTTCTTCGTGTGGGGATCGAAGCAGCCACGGCCGCGGCCGCTCTGGCCGTGGTTGTTGTTTCCCCAGAAGTAGACGTGGTGGCCGGCAACGATGGCCATCGCAAAGGCGTAGCCTGCCGCGACGTGCATCGCGGGCATCTCCTCAAAAAGGGGAATGCGGCGCGGAATAAGAAGTTCAACGGGAACGTCCGCCGCGGCGCCGTCTTGCCCCACGCCCGCTGCGCCGCTGCGGCCACCGGTCAGGGTGCTGCCAAGGCCCAGCTGACCCCACTCTCCGTTGCCGAAGGTGTAGACGTTGCCGGCGTCGGTGAGAGCGCAGCTGTAGTTTGCCCCCAAGGCGATCTCGCACACGCGACACCCGAACGGGGCGACTTGCGCCATCGTCGGCGTAGGCTCATCGCGCATCGCGTGGGTGCCCAACTCCCCGTTGCTGCCAGAGCCCCAACTGAACAGCAGCACGCGCCGCGGCACAGGTGGTCCGCGCAGCAGACGCGAGAGCCCCGACACGTTCAGGTAGTCCGCCATCGCCAGCACGCCCTCCACGCCAATGCCCTGCGGTATCATCACCGCGCCGTGGCGGAGGTAATTCAGGACGGGAAGGAAGTAGTCCGCATCGAGGTCAAGCAGAACGGCGTTGAAGCGATCGGTGTCTAGCGGCACGGCGGAGATGGCGTGTTGTGGGTTGACGACTTCCCCGTCGCCATCGCCAACTTTTGTGTGATGCGCCTCGCGTAGACCGCTAAGCGAAGGGCCGGCAGCACCACTAACAGCTGCAGCAGCAGCAGCAGCAGCGGGTGTGGGAGAAGGAGACGCCGCAGCAGCCATCAGGGATGCGTCAGGGAGGAGAAGATGAGGAGACGACGAAGATACGCCGACGCGGTGCAGCGAGTGTGCCGCACGTGGATCGGGCGAGGGATTCGAGTGGTCGCCGTCCCCTTCCGTCGGGCTGCTCACACCACCGCCGTCGGCATCATCGACGTCGCGGCGCGCCGACGCAGACGCAGCAGCAACAGCAGCAGCAGCAGCAGCGATAGCAGCAACGTCTTGGCCGTCTTCCACTGCGAGGGACTCTGCATCCCCACCACCTCCGCACATCATCATCCGCTGCTCCACTGCCACAGCAGCAGAAACAAAAGGAAGGGCCGTCTCTGCGGGGCCGGTCCCCACTGGGCTTCCACTCGGCGCCAGAGGATCGCGATGGCCCGACACACCGCGTCGCAGCGCCGGCAGCTGCGGTGGCTGCGGAAGGTGTGCTGTTGGTCGGCGCAGGCAAGCGCACAGCGAGGCCAGCATACTCTCCGGGTCTGACATGAGAGTGGTGACCGTCGTCGTGATGAGACGACCGCCGACGTTGAGCAGCACCCAATCGTCCGCAGAGGTGGTGGTGGCTACGCAGACGGGATCGGCATCGCGGTACGGATGACACGAGAAGCCACGCCGATCGGCCTCTTCGTCTTCGCGGCTCGCACGGGCTGCGCGGTGCGGCGGCAGGGGAGAGCCGGCTGTACCACCACCACCACCAACGTTTCCACCAACGTGCAAAACGCCGCCGGAAGCATTTCCCGCAGGTCCCCCGCGCTGCGCGAAGCCTTCAGCACCGCTCTCTCGTACCCGGAGACGACCACCAGCATCACCACAATTGTTGCTCTGCACATCAGGAAGGCGGCTATCGAAGGCAAGAGGAGTCTGTCGACGGCCACCACAGTCAAGTGCAGCGCGTTGCGCTTCGATTACCGCGGACCGGCTCTGCTGCACACCGGCAGAGCGGGTGGTAGTTGCGGCCACGTCGTCCAGGGACGTGGTTGGCACTGCCGGGCTGCCCACGCTGTGGTAGTCTACACTGTCCAGCCCATCGCTGTCAACACTGCGTCCGCGTGAGGAGGCGCGCCGGACCCTGTCACTGCCGTGCGGCACCTCTCGTCCCTCCTCTCTGGTGGCAGGAGGGGCCGCTGCTTGAGCCCACTGCGTCGGGCTAGTGGTGAGGGTGCTCGTGTGCACTGGTGGAGGAGGTGGTGGTGGTGGAGCGTACTTGGGGGAACGTGTGGGTGAGGGCTGACTCACGTCCACGCTCTCGGCATTGCGAGACATATCAACCTTGAGTGTGTGGGAACTTGTTTGTATAAGACACTAAATAATATTTATAACAAGCAAAGAACAATGAACAAGACAGAGATGTACCACCAAGCGGAGCACATATACGTACACACACGCGCACACAAACCCTAGTAACAAGAATTCTGCGTTCAAAACAAAATACACAACAATTAGAGAACGAGCTGTGCCGCGCAAAGTGAGCGAAGCCGCAAGCCAGAAAAAAATAGAAAAAGAGAAAATGCGTTTTTGCGGTGCTTCGCGAATAATGATACGAGCAGAAGGGGGGAAAACATTAATAGAAAAGTGACGGAAAGAAAAAGATGTCTACTTAAAGGAAGGAGCGATGCACGTCGTTCGTAATGCAAACTACATTTCGAAGCTTTTCTCGATTAAACATCTTGTTGTGTTTGGTGAAACCAAATTGGAGGCGTCACGAGACGATGACTACCTCTACCTGCTGCGGAAACCCTCCGCAACACGAGGCAGCGCGAAGCATGAGACGTTCAGCAACACACTCCTCAGACAAGACGCTAGACACAGGGAAATAGACGTGAGTTCACTCAACACTGTGGCGTACAAAACCACTGCAGCAGCGACCAAATCACATCGCACGCTGTGGCTCTCTTTCTCTTTCTCTCGGTCTTTTTTTTTCTTTTCTTATTGTTCATTGTGGGCGTAGTGTGCCCGGACTGATAACACGTGCTTTTCTTTTAGTACCTCTTTGTTGTTCGATAGCACGAAACTCCCAGAGGTTGCGATGCACAAGAGCGGATGCGTGCGCATGTAAACTAAAAGAGTGAAGAGATAGAGACGACATACACACAACAAGCACCACAGGAAAAAGAAAGGAGGCAAGAACAGAAAAAAGGGAAACAAAAAATGAGAAATAGGAGGAAGAGAAAAAAAAACAGATAAGCGAGCTGCGCACACGCACACATACAAACACACACACACGAAACAAAACAGTGCTCGCAAATGAATTGCACGTGGACATAAGAAAGAGAGAGACAGTCAACTTATCGAGCAAACAAATTTTTCTTTCGCCAGGGCCGGTGCTCGTTCAAGAAAAACAGAGGGCGAAAGATGCGCTGTTGGAGATAACATTGTGAATCTACTCGATGCCACGCACTTTTATGTAAAGAACACTTTCATTTTTCTTTTGTCCAGCGAACGAGACTCGACCTGTCCAATCTACCAGAGCTCGAAGTGTGAGCGCGGGGTTTGTGTGTGAAAAGAAGAAAGAGGAATCTCAAAAAAAAACGCTCTTCTCGTCGTGCGTGCGTGCGGGTTGTGGTGTGCGTGTCTAGTAGTGGTTGTTGATTGCTTGGCGGGTGTGTGTTGTGTTTGCATTGTGAGCCGTGCCTCTCCTCTCATTAAATTTGCCTTCCCGTTTTCAATTAATTTTTCTTAAAGTCGGTGCTTCTTTTTCTTCGTTTTCTTTGTTCTTCCCTCCTCCCAAAACATTTAAATTTCCCGCTTCTCTCTTCCCCGCCTTGGGTCGTGCGGTGCGCCACTTTTGCGGATACCGTTCTCTCTCGCTCTGTCCACCTGTTAAACCAATTTTATTTTATTTTTCCCTGCCACTGTGAGTCGGTTCACTTAAACTTAATCGTGACGCCTGTGCATGCGTGAAGGTGAGAAAGAGGGAGTGGCGCTGTGTTTCTTTTTGGTTCTTCGTCATTCTATCTTCGGTGCGTGTATGGTGAGTGTGTGTGTTGAGTAGCTCGCCGTGTCGCTGTCATGCTCCGTGTCTCATTGCTGTCACGCGTGAGTACCCAATAGCTGGAACTCAGAGGAAAAAAAAAAAAACAAGCTCTGCTGCACTCTCCACAACTCTCTTTGGCTTGGTGTATACCCTCTTTGTGACCCGAGACACGCCTCTCACTGCGTCTGCGTGCGCACCTGACCTTCGTCATCTCCCTCACTCTCCCCACCAGTGCTTGCCAGCGGGAGTCAGGCACGAAGAGTGGAAAGGCGAACAAGCTGGTGTGGCAACACTGAGAAGGAGCAAGTAGAAAGGAACAAAAACAAAAGTGCACACACACACACACACAGCAGCTGTTCACGGAGAAAACTTCGGAGTTGAGGAAGGCATCAAGGCACCTTCCTGATCACTCACCACGAGTCAGACACACCCACCAGCAGCAGCAGAAGAGCTTGAGAGTCAGAGAGATGCAGACGGCAACGGAAGAAAAAAAACTGAAAAATAGAGCGACCACAGCTACCACACACACAGACACACTCACACACACATACATAAGTACGCAGCATCCACCCTGCCTCCATTCATGAGATATAGAGAACGAGAGACGAGTAGAAGCAGAATGAAGCTGCGCACTGAACCTTCACAGGCGCCACCACCACCCTATTTCAACCAACCACGCACTACAACACACACAAGCGCACGAGCGCACCGTTCTCGCAGTATTTAAAAAACGGCATTTAATTAGTGGGAACAAAAAAAGAACAAAATCGACAGATGAACAAGACAGCAAAAAAACAAGTGTTCGAAGTACTGGTAGAGCACATAAAAGGTAAAATTAAATGGTCGAGGGAAAGAGAAAGGAAGGGAAGTGAATGAGAGGAGAAGAGAGAAATTTAGTGGGAATAAAGAAAAAGATAGAAAGAAAGACGCACGACCTGGAAGACCTCCGTCACCGGAGTCAGTGGAGAGAGAAGGAAAGGAGCAACGACGCACAAACAAAAGTCACACATACACACACACGTACACGGACACAGAGCAGCAGCAGCTTCATTCACCAAACATTGGAGGAAAAAATAGAGAATTAAGGTATAAAAAAACAGAAATCTATTCATAACACATAGCCGAGGAGCTCTTAAAAAAAAAATCCTATATTGCCGGCTTTTTGTTTTCTTTTCCACTTTGTGTTCTCGTCAAGCTCCTTTTTTTTTCTTTTAATAAATTCAGAGTTAACCGACATATATCGTGTTTTCCTTCTTTCTTCGGCATTAAGCGGTGTAAATAGGGAGATAATAAGTAAATACAAGCACATGACACGGACCCGAGTTCCCGCCACCAAGTGAAAGGTAAGGCAGAGCGACGGAGAAAGTGAGGTATTGGAGAGAGAGACCACAAAGAACACCGCTGCCCCTCGCTCTCTCGCTCACCCTAATAAACCACCTCTCGGGCCTCGCCTACTCCTCTTTCCTCAACAACACACACACACACACACATACCGATGTACCGTTCTACCTCCTTCACGTTGTGCGAGTTGGCTAAAAAAGGGAAAAAGACAAAAAACAACATAAGCCAAAGCGCAAGGAGAATCGAGGTAAGAAAGACAAAGCAAGAAGTGTGGTGGGGTGTCGTCCCGGATGGTAGTTCCGTGCAGAAAACGGTGTCATCGAGCAAAGAGTTCCGCCAACACAGAGAGAGAGGGAGAGATTAGGAGCACCCTCTACTGCGCGGCGGCGGCCTCGTACTGGGCCAGCTTGGCCTTCGCGGCCGCCAGCTCCGCCTGCAGCGTCTCGTAGGTCGGCCGCGTCACCTCCCCCTGCGCGAAGCCCTTCTCGATCATCCAGTTGTCATCGGCAAACTTCGCCATGTAGTTGCGGATTCCATCCGGCAGCACCACGACGACGCGCTGATCGGGGCGAAGGCCTTCGGGGCCCCGAGCGCCCCCCCCCCCCCCCCCCCCCCCCCCCCCCCGAAGAGCCCCCCCCCCCCCCCGCACCGGCGGCGGGGGAGGGACCCCCCCCCCCCCCCCCCCCCCCCCCCCCCGCCCCACCCCCCCCCCCCCCCCCCCCCCCCCAAAAAAAAGCAAACCCCCCCCCCCCCCCAAAAAAACACCCCCCCCCCCCGGGCGGGGGGGGACCCAAAAAGACACCCCAAAAAACGCCCCCCCCCTCTAAAAAAAAAAAAAAAAACCCCCCCCCCCCCCCCCCCCACCCCCCCCCCCCCCCCCCCCCCCCCCCCCATTAATCTCCTCCCGTGCGCGCAGCGACGTTGCTCGGTTCGAAGTTCAGCCTAGTCGCAGGCGGCGCGCCACACCGATCAGGCTCTCCGGGTGGTCGTGGGGCAGCGACGTCTCGGTGCGGATCACCTCGGCGCCAAGGGCCTGCAGCGTTGTCTCCTTCTCGTGGGACATCTTCTTGGGCATCGTGATGACCATGTGGTAGCCACGCACCGCCGCAGCCATCGAGAGGCCGATGCCGGTGTTGCCGCTGGTGGCCTCCACGATGACGGAGCCGGGCTTCAGCCGGCCGGCAGCCTCGGCGTCGAGGACCATCTGCTTGCCAATACGGTCCTTCACGCTACCGCCTGGGTTGAAGAACTCACACTTGGCCACCACCTCGCAGACAAGCCCGTGCTTCTGCGGGACACGGTTGAGGCGGATGCAGGGCGTGTTGCCTACCGCATCGAGGACGGTGTCCAGCACGTGTGCGTTGGGGTTCTCAGCCGGCATGGTGGAAGGACGAAGAGCGGCGAGTGCCGTTGATGTTCTTTTTTTTTGATTAGGGGGGAGAAGAAGACGTAGTGGAAGAAAGGAGAAAAGTTGGCGGAAGAGGCGGATTGGGCTGCGATTGCTCTTACTCGAATTTGTGAGTGGGAATAGTAAAAGTAAGGGGGGAGAAGAGAGGAGAGGGGAGGAGAGAGAGAAGAGAAGAGTTGTTAAGCAGTGAGACCCAGATATGCGTAGCGCATGAGAGTGTACGCTCGCCTTAAGACAGCCGCGCACACTTTTTGTTTAATGTTATGGAAAGAGGTAAAAGGGGGAGAATCATTCAGGTGTGCTGCACATCGTGGCGCATCGGGTCCGCTGCGTCTTGAAGAGATAAAAGTTATTTGTCATGTCCTTGTTTCGAGTAAGTGCGACGATGTTACACGCAGATATACATCGAGAGAGAAAGAGAAGAGAAAGAAAGGTACACTCCAACCGAGAGCAGAGCACTCAGAGAAAAGACAGAGGCGGCGAGTGAAGAAGAGACAGTTCCAATGCATTTTTCTCGGAGCGTAAGTAGAAGGAAAGAATTCAAAAGATTACGACGACGACAACGACAAATTGAAACAAAACAAGAAAGGACTAAACACAAAAAAAGAGGTGGCGTGTGTTGCCGTGACTTTCGCCTAAGTGTTATTTTCAGAAGGCAAGGACAGCGGCGCGTCTGAAGAGAAGCCAATCGCAAGAGAGCATTTACACTCAATTTAAGCCTTAACATGCCGAGTATTATTGTTACTTCTCAATTAAAACAAACTCAGTCATCCAAGCTTCAACCAAAATATTGGATAATAAAAAAAAAGAGGGCATGCATCAAAGAAAAGGGCAACGAGAGCAACAAGAAGCGTAGTGCAGCCTGGCATGTCGCGCCACCAACAAGCAACCTCGAGCAGCACGTGACACCGCGAGGCACCGTCAGCGTGGAAAACACCAGCCGCACATATAAAAAGGGGAGAAACAAAAAGCGAAGAGAGGTGAAGAGGAATACATGTAGATACATTACTTACTAAGTGCTGCAAATTCAAAAGAGAGAGTGAGAGATACGGCAGCAGCTAAAAAACAAAAAATGCGGCGGCGTGTGGGCGGGCAGCACCAATAGAAAGAAAAATGATAGTAAGAACATCAGTGCAAAGTATGAATAAAATAGTGGATTCCAAAAGCACAACAAATGGTAAGAGAAACAAAAAGAAAAGCCAACTCCCATAATTTTGGTCACCTCACCCACAGCTCTCACCGGCCATGAGTGTAGCCACACGGACAAGTGAACGTCGCCATCAAAAGAAAAACCAATTGAGGTCTCGTGTAGCGCAGCCCATCACTGTGGGCGTGCCTGCTGGTTATACTCCACCGCACGCGACAGCAGCCCTTTGTACGCCTCCTCCTTCTCGGCCTTGCTCGTCAGGTCCTCCTTCTGCGTCGCCAGGAGCCCGCGATAGCGATCCTTGCTCTCCAGGTGCTGACCGCCAGCAGGGCTGCGACACAGCTGCTGCACCGCTGACTGCCGCGCATCAGCGTCGTGCGGGAGGGTGAAGCGAACCACCTGAATCCCCGTACCAGCGGGAGCAGGAGGCGAAAGCTGCGCCGCTACGGGGGTGCCGCTGGGCGGAGACACGCTTCGTGGCGACACCGCACTCGCAGCAGGCGGGGCGGCCGTGTACACCGGGGCGGCCACCGTCGCTGGCGGGTGTGGCGCCAAACCCGCAGGCGCAGAGAAGGACGCAGACGTGGAAGGTGTAGGAGGCGAGGCACCAGCGGCAACGCCCTTCAGTGAACCCGAGAGGGACGTGGCGCGTACGTGGTTGGCTGCCTGCATGAGCTTTGCGTGCTCGGCCATGCTGCGTCGACTCGCGTCCTCGAGCTGCTGCTGCTCCATCAGCATCTCGCGCAGCGAGGGACGGCTCACTGCAGGGGCGGGTGCGAGCTGCTGGCTCGGTGGCGACGCCGAGGAAGCAGCGGACGCGACGGGAGGCGTGACGGTAGCAGCAGCAGCAGCTGAGCCGGTTGTGGAGTAGATCGAAGGAGGAGGTGACGTTGCGGTAGTGGACGCACCACCGCCGCCGCTGCTGCCTCCACCGCCCCCGCCAGCTGCTGCGGCTCGACTACTCAGCGCAGGGTTAAAGAGGCGACGAGGCGACGGCCGCGTGTGGTGCCCGCCGCTTCCATTTCCACCGCCGCTCACCCGCTCCCCGACGAACGCCACGCCAGCGGAATTGAGCGACTCGGTGGTCTGTGAGAGTCGCGACTGGCTCTGCAGCTGCAGCGCGCGGCGCGTGTTCTCGCGGCTCTGCTCCGACCAGAGGGACGGCGTTGGGGGAGCTGGCGGGGCCGCAGCGGAGGGCGGCTGCACACCGGTCCCGCTCGCTGCAGTGGTGGCAGCGCCGTCGAGCGCACTGATCTGCCGTGTGTGCGATGGTGGCTGGCTGGGCTGGACAAGAATGCTGGGGCGGCGGCACGCCTGCTCCTCGGCCGCAGAGCCCACCAGAGGCTGAAAAACCGGCGAGGGCGGGTGGCGGTCGTCCGCCATCAGCGACACACTGCTCGGCCGTGGCGTCGGCGCACCGCTGTTTAGAATCCCACTCGCCCCGCAACCGGCACCGGCGCTGCGTATACTCGATGGCGTGAGAGGTCGAGGAAGGCCACCGCTCGTGTTGCTCCCGCTGCCACCCATCGCACCAGTACCACCGCCGCCACTCGCAGCGTTGGCAGCACTGGCGCTCGTGTTGTTGCTGCTCGTCGCCGTCGTGGCAGATGCTCCGTTGTTTGTCGACTGCGCAGCAGCAGCAGCAGCGGTCGACGCAGCTGCACTCCCGTTTCCACCGTTTTCCAGCAGGCGGCTGCCCTCCTTGTTCAGAATGCTGAACACCGGTGTGCGGCCCGGCACGGCAGACTTACGCACCGCCACGAGCGACGGCAGCGAGCCGGCAGACGGGACGCTGTTGTTCGTGCGCTCATTCCCGCCACCGCCACCGCCACTGCAGCCGCTGGATTTGTGGTCGGGTGAGGAGACCTGCACGACGCTGCGGCGCTGCGGCGCGGGCGTTCGCCCACCAGTGCCGCCAGCGCTGCCACCGTTCGTGTTGTTACTTGCCAGCTCGCTGCTGCTCATGGCTGCGGTGGTGTTGGTGGTCGACGGGGCACTGCTGCTGCCCGCCGCGCTGAGACTGTGCAGGCTGAGCTGCGTCGTGCCCACCGCGGCAGCCGAGGGAGTGCGCTGCAACGTCGACGCTGCGTTTGTGTCGTCGGCAGCGTTGGTGGCGAAGCTGGGATGGGGAACAGAAGGGAAGACGGGCAGCCCGTTCGATGGCGACCACTGCGAGTTCGCGAGCGACGAGGACGACTGACGCTTGCGGCGGTCTTCCAGGATGGCGCTGCGTCCCACGAAGGCCTGCAGCGGCTCAGCTGTGCGCACCTTTCCCTCCACCACTGCCACCTCCTGCGCCACCTCGCGCGACAAGCGACCGAGCTCAGCGAGTTCGGCAGCCAGGTTCGCCGCAGGAGCAGGGCTTGAGGGGTGAGGTGGGGAGGAGAGGGAGGCCGCCTCTGCTGGATTGCTGGTGGGAGTTGGCTGCTTAGTGAGGCGGACCGCTACTGCTGCTGCTGCTGCGCCGCGGCCTTGCGTGGACTGCAGGGAGTACTGGAGGGGAGACATCATAGAAGGCGCCTCACCACGTGTGTAGGAGAGGGGAGCAGCCGACGTCGCCGGCGGTGTAGGCGCGGCTGCTGCGGACGTGGCGGTGGCTTGTGGACGTGCTGTGGTGTCTAGTTGCGCCGCATCGACATCAGCCACAGCCGTCGCAATAATTGGCGCTGCTGCTGATTCTGTCTTCATGGTGTCTTGCACAATACCTGCTGGTGCTGCTGCTGCTGCGGTGGCAGTGGAAGCTGGGGATTTAGAGAGGTGGGAGGAGCTGAGGGAGTGCGGCTGCGTGGGTTCAAACGAAGCGCTGCGGGCACGCGGGGGTGGGCCGTGGTGCGACGGCAGCGCTGGCGGAGCTGCAGCCGGTGAGGGAAAGGGTTGAACCGCCTGGCTGCCTTCTGCTCTCTTCGCGTCTTTCAACTCAGCAGCAGCTGCTGGGGCTGCGGTCGATGTGGCCGGCGGCGCAGCAGTGGGAAGCTCCAAGATAAAGCGTGCATCGCTCATGTTGTGCTCCGCCAGCACCTTCTGGATTGCTGACATGACTCCCGTCACATCCCCCGCGGAGGAGGGCGGAGGGGCAGTGGTGTAAGGGCCCGGAGCCGACATCTCTCCGTGGCCTGACCTCGGAGCACAGGCGCTGACAGACAGAGAAGAAACGCTTTCCCTCTTCTTAATTGTTTTCTTTTTTTTTTTAATCACCTTCCCTTTCTTTGCTGCTACTCTGTGTTGCTTCGCCGTTTATAAGAGGAGCAGAGGCGAAAAGGTGTGCAAACGTTGGGGAGGGGGAAAAGATGACGCGTACGCTGAAGAGAAGGTGATGGAAATGTGCGAGGCACACGGTACAGCCTTCTGACGTGCGTGACTATTATGCGAATATTGTTGTTCATGTTTGTGAAAGAAATTTTAGGAAGGAAGAAGGATGTTGGGAAAGTCATCGCGCACTAGCATCTAAACAAGCAGCCTGTAATCTGACTTTTTCCTTTCTTTGCGCTGAAGGTGTGCGCCGCATCAGCACAAGCCGCTACGGGCTGCTAGGCCAAGTCCCACAGCTTTTTCACATCGTCCTACTCAAAAAGCAACACCACTGACCTCTCAGTGGCAAACTCGACGTCCCCCGCAGACCCGCGCGGGTCACGAGGGAGGAGAGCGGTGAGATGTGTGCGAAAGCGACCGGCTTTTTTTTCCTTTTCCCCCTGCGTCGCGAGTGTCCAGTAGAGTAGTGCTCCCTTGACTCTCTCTTCCTCGCTTTGTCTTTCTTCTATTACCACAATAAAAGAACAGGAAGGAGAAAGCGGCCTTGCATCGTCGACAACGTCATGAAGCTTCTTGGCTTTCACTCTCTCTCCCATAAGCGCAAAGCCCGTTAATCAAAGCTTCAGTGAGCGTAGCTAATTTTTTTATTTCGTTTTCCTTTCCTTTTTTCTGTCGATGACGAAGAGGTACACGCGAAAAAGAGAAAAACGAGTAAAGAGTAGAGACACGCACAGCAACAAAGAATGAAGTACGGGTGTAAGCGGGTGCTTTTGAGATGTGTGCGCAGCGGCAAAAGAATGTGATGGAGCTGAATGCAACACACCAAGATTGCAGCGTGCGTAGGACCACACGCGCCACCCACAAGAGTAAGACGCACACCCAACTCTAACAACAGAGACGGTATTCCGGTAGACAAAGAGAAAAGGGAGAAGAGAGAAAATGACGCTACACCACAATACGCAACAGCTGAAGATGCAAAAGGGCAGAGAAAAAAAAAGAAGGGGACACGCCAGCACTGAGAGACGCGCACACGTACGACCTCTCGTAACTCTTTCACACACACACACACACAAGCACCTATCAAGCTAACCCGGCCAACTTCTCTTTCTTTACCATTTTAACGCTAACGAGGCAAGAGAGCAGTGGCACAAGAATGGACTCGTGAAGAGCGCAACAGCAGCGGCTTACTTCTTGGCGGCACCGGCGTCCGCCTTCTTCTCCTCCGGCTTTGCATCGATGTCGCGGCAGTACGGACCCGGCGGCTCCTTGAAGAGAAGAGAGGTGCGGCCGCCAGCCGGCTCCGAGTACTTCCGGTCTGGCCGCTGCGTCCCAACCCGGAACGGCTTACCGGTGCGGAGGTTTTCAATCAACGCCTTGATGCTCTCCCAGGTAAGATCCTCCACCGGATCATACGAGAAGTGGGGTGGGTTGCTATAGTCGTTCACGATCAGCATCGGCGCATTCACGCAGGCGCCGAGGCACTCCATCTCGCCAATCGTGATAAGCCCGTCGCTCGTCGTTCCGTGCATGCGCACATTCAAGTAGCGCAGCGTGCGCTCCATGAGGTCGTCGGCGCCGCACAGCATGCACGGCGTCGTGCGGCAGAACTGCAGGTGGTACTTGCCGACCGGGTGGCGGTTGAACATGGAGTAGAAGGTCACCGTCTCGAAGACGTGCATGGGCGGCACCTCGCAGATCTTGGCGATCTTGTACATGGCCGTCACCGGGATGTAGCCGCCCTGCTGCTCCTGAGCCAGGTGGAGCAGCGGAATCGTGGCTGAAATACGCTTGCCGCGGGGGAACTTGGGAAGAATCTCGTTGTGGATGCGCTCGTAGCTCGCCGTCGTGAAGTCCCAGGGGATGCGGGTGTTGTCTGTGTCGGTGTTGACGTGGCGCATCTCACCGTGGACGCCGCGGGCGGGCGTGCAGAGGAGCGGCGATGTCATCGTTGCGGGGGCCGCAGCGGCGCCGGCGGTGACGCTCGACGTGGCGGCGCGGCGGAGGGCCGCGGAGGGGAGACGGGCGAGGCGGAGCATCGTTCCTACAGCCGTGTGTAGTACTTCTTTCAATGGAGCTCCGAAGAAAAAAAATAGTTTCGCTCTGGAGAGAGAAGTAGGAAAAAGAGGAGACTAAAAATACAGACTTTCAGGCGTATGATGCGACTACGTGTGCGTTTGTGTGTGTCGCTCGGCTACCTAGCTTCTTCGATCACCTGAGGGAAGCCACAGCTGAATAAACAAATGGACGAAGGAAACAAAAAAAGGAGGCGGTACTAACCCTCGCGTGTGAAGAAGAAGAAAATAGCCCTTAAAAACAAAAGCCTGTAAGCACTAAACCCGGTGAAGAGCGCTAAGTGTTAAGAAGTAAGCGTGGGTGCCGCAGTGGCGGTCGTATGCCTAGTGAATACGTCGTTGCCGTTGACCACGAAAACGCAGCCTTTGCGATGGAAAGGGAAAGGGGAAAAGACGAGCCGACTGGCAAGCACAAGCGCGCGCAGGAAACAACAACAACGACACCACCAAACAGAAGCACAAAACGAGGTGGTTCTAGACTAGCCGTGGTTGAAAAGACCCTTTGCTTCGTTCCTTTTAATCTTTCTCTCTCACACACTCCTGTAGTCTTCTAAATTCCGTTTTTTTAACAACGAGAGTTCCACAAGAAATGCTACTATTCCTAATTGGATGGAAAAGACGGAGGGCTCAACGAAGCTATTCAGCCGGGTTGTGAGTTTCTGTCAAGACGATGACAATAAAAATTTCTAGGAAAAGACGCACGCGGTACTAAAGAGAAGAGAAGGAAAAAAAAAGAGGTGCGTTGTCCTAGAGAGCCAGAAAAAAAACTGATGAGTGAAAAGCGGCAGAGAGAACAGATGGAACAAAGAGAGAGAGAAATCTTGGACACGAAGGTGCAAGTCGGTTGCTCGTCCTCTGCCTGTACGTCTTGATTGCTCTCGTCTTCTGCTCGCTCGTTGCCCTGTGAGGTGAAGAAGGTGGTGTCGTACGTTGGAGTGCTGTCCGACAAAAGCGCAACGTTAAACGCAATACAGGTCAGTCGAAACACATGGTTAAGAGAGAACGAGAAAAACAGAGAAAGAAAGAAGGTGAAGGAGGGGATGTAGCTGCAGAAAAGAGAAAAGACGTGCGCTGCCGCTGGCAGAGAAGGAGATCATCCCGTGTGTGCGCCTCACAACTCTGCACGGGGAGTGCGACTTGTAGCAGCGAACTGCGGCTGCTGCTGCTATCAAGAAGAAGTATGCCGCCGGCGTGAGGCTCAACTTTCCGACCGTTTTACTCATGTTGAGAAGGAAAGCGGACGAGCTGCCGCAGCTTTCTTTTCTTTGCTTGTCTTCCGCCTGGCAGACACCCACAGGGTAACAGCGAGAGCGGTAAGAAAAAAAAGACTTTCATTTGTGCTTCACACGCGTCATACCGCGGCGCGCCAAGCCTGAAGCAACGCGTCCTATTTTTTCTTTTTTGTTCACGCATGCTCTCCTCTAGAAGCAATACGTGGATCTTTGTTCTTCTTCTGTTTCTGTTTTAGTTTCCTTCTACAACCCTCATTGGTATGAAAGGGCTTTGTGGAACAGTACGTGATCACCTTCATGAACGGGGGAGAGAAGGGGGAGACTTCTCGCGTCTGAGTTGCGCGCAACTTTTTTTTTGGCTTTTTTTCTCTCTGACGCGTCAGCTCCCCTTCTCGGTGTAACGCACGCACGAACGCATCAGAAAGCAACAAAGTCTATCTGCAGGTAAGCCTCAAAGAAACGTCTGTTCAGGACCACGGCACCACACGCACAAAAAGAACACAAATAGAAAAGAGGGGGAAAAAAAACACAATACTTCAGATACAGCTCTAATCGGCAAAAATGCTAGTGGAAGTACGAGGGGAACAAAGCAAATAAGGTAAAGAGAGGGAGAGATACATGACAGGCTTGGGTCGAAAACGCACGCAGCGTTACATTCTTTGCTCGTAACCGCTCCCTCCTTCCTCAGAAGCTGCTTATTCTCCTTTTCTTTCACAGCTAAACCAAAAAAAAAAAGTGTTGTCACATTCCCTTCTCTTCTTCGAGGTGTGATGGAGTGATACTGGTGCGGCTGCTGACTACCAAAACTCTCTCTTTCTCTTTTTCTTCTTCCTCCTATCCTGCACAATGCCCAGCCTTTATTCGCGCATAGAGATTGAGACAGTGACACAGAAAGAAATTAGGAAGACGAGAGAGAGAGGGGTTCTAGTCACATAGTCGACAATCACCATAGCAACCACTGCATCTCAAAACACCCAAGAGAAGAGTCGACAACCACTCGGAGAAAAACGTACATCAATCACGCGCATCTATGGAGTCCTCCCTAAACAGCAGGGAGGAGTGTAAAAAAAAAAACGAGAAGAAGCCACCACTGCGCAGACACACACAAACACGTAGGTGCTGTTAAGCACGCGCTCTAGCAGAAAAAGAAGAGAAAAAGAAGTTGACGGCCGTCCTACAAAGTCAGCCAACAAAGCAGCACAATATAGCGTCATTGTGAGAGCGAGGGAGAGACGTGTGCGTGCGTGCCTGCAGCGTACACTGCAATCTATCGCAACCAATTCAGGGGGAAAAAAAGCTGGTCTCTGTGTCTGCGAAGAGGCTGCGTCTGTTAGATGCACTGAAGACGCACAAACACACAGTCAGGGACAGCACCACATCTTCACCAGCGGTGCAACGCTAAGAAGAGGGAGGAGAGCTGAACCATCATAAAAATAAAAAAAGTAGGCGGCACTGCTATTCTACCGCGCTCATCTTCATGGACCTCTTCATCTGCGCGTCTGGGTGGCTATCTGCGTGTGCACATGCTCGTGTGTGCTCGTGTGTGCTTGTCTCTCTATCTGCCGTGCAGCATCAACCCCTCTACGCCGCCCGCTTCGCACTCTTCTTCTTTGACTTCTTCTCGAGCGCCTTGTGCAGGTTCGGCACGACGCCACCACGGGAAATGGTCGCCTTCACTACCTGATTCAGCTCCTCATCTCCGCGAATGGCCAGCAGCAGGTGGCGCGGCTTAATGCGCTCCGTCTTCTGCGCCTTGGCGGCCGCACCGGACAGCTCGATCACCTCCGTCGTTAAGTACTCCAGCAGCGCGGCGCAGTAGATCGCAGCCGACGCACCGCAGCGCTGCTTGCGGAAGAGGCCCTCCTTCAGGCGGGAGTGGATGCGACCCACCGGGAAGTTCAGCTCCGCACGTGCGGCGCGCGACATGCGATCGCGACGGCCCGCCTTGCCGCCCGTCTTCCCGCCACGCTTCCCCTTGCCCTTGCCCTTGCCCTTTCCCTTGCCGCCGAGCTTGCCACCAGAGACGACGCTCGTCTGATCCGCCGTCGCGGAGCCGGGGCCCATCATCGGCGGCTGCGGCGGCACCGGCGGCACGCCAGACGGCTCCTCAGCAGTGTACGACATCTCTGTAAAAGTTTGTTGGTTTGTGGGTGTGTAGGTGATGCTTCCTTTCTATCCTCTTTTGCAAATGCCAAAGAGAAGGAGAGAGAGAGGAAGGCGAACAGCAGCAGCGAAGTTCGGTGGTGTTACCCGGCGATGATGTGCGCACGTGTGTAAAGGCTGAATGTGTCTCTTTTCTCTATTACGGTGGTTTGGTTGGTGTGTCTGGGTGACTGTATGAAAAGAGAGAGTGTTTGTTTGTGCGTTGGCGTGCAGGAGAGGAAATATAGAAGGAGAAAGGCTTTTTTTTCCTTTTTTGTTATTTCTGAGAAGAGCTTTGCGGAACCGAGACGACAGGAGAGGTGCGTGATAAGGTGCGGCAGAGGTTGGAGAAGACGTGCAGTGAAAGAAGAGAGAAAGGTGAATGAAAGTGGGGAGCGCAGTATATTGTTTTTCTTGAAGACTGCTGAGCACTGGGGCGAATGACACGCCTACAATCTATGTTTTATAAAAGGCAGTGATAGCACTTTTTTTTTTTTGGCTTGACGGTCAAAAGTTTACTCTCATTGGCCTCAAATAAAAGAGAAAACAGACGAGTATTTTTGATCAAGGCTGCTAGGTCGATATCTTCGTTCTTTGCCTGGCGAAGTATGAACGTCGATCACGAGACGCACACAAAATCGGAAAGTCGCGTTCATGTCTTGTCTCGCTGCTTCATGTGTCCAAAAAAAAAAGATGAATGGAGTCACGGCACTGTCATGTTTTCCCGTCACAACAGTAGGCGTCACAAAGCGTGAGAACGCCGCCGAGTCACGTGTCGCTCATGGCAGGCCCCACACCACACCTCTACCGGAGGAGCCGCAGATGCAGCAGTCGTCATCGTCGTCTCCGTCGGTGCGCCGCGCACGCACACGTCATGTGGCCGGCTCAGCACGCTGGCGTCGTCGTCGAGTCCAAAAACGAGGCAGGCAGAGGCGCCAGCGAGGAGGGCACACGGGTAGTGGTAGTAACGGCCACAGCTGCTCTCTCCTCTCTCCACCCCCTCGCAGGTGCGCAGGCCAACGCCGAAGACGTCTGGTGTCAACGCTGCCATGGAAGACGCAGAATTTGCACAGAGGGCACAGCGCGGTGCTGGTGCAGGAGAAGCGAGAGTAGTCGGCCCTGTAGCACCGTGTTGCTGCCGTTGACCACCTGATGCATCGTCATCCTCAACCACTCTCTTCCTATTTGTCTCGGTGTTGACATCGGCGCTTCCGAGTCGATGCAGCCGCCACAACGTAGCCGCCAGCAGCTGCCATCGCGCAACTCGCCCCGACGTGTGAGCGGCACAGAGGCGCACCGGGTCCACCATCGGCACGGACATCCGCAACACAGCCTTCGATGTCACCGCAGCTGCCGCGTCGTCAGGTGAGACGGCTGTGGAGGAGGTGTCGGTAAACTTGTCCAGCAGACCAGCCCAGCAAAGACAGTTGTGATGAGCAACGCCACGCAGCGCGTGAGGCATCGCGAATTCTCTCTCTGCCGCTTCTGCTCCGACACAGTAGACACCATCGCAGCCAGTGACGGGTGCCGAGGCGTCGCAGGCACACACCACCTCCCACAGCGGCCCCAGCAGCAGCGCCAAGCTGTCCTCCGTCTGCGCAGACAGTTCAGCCGGGTCGCATTGCGCAAGAGGGGAGCGCAGGAGGCGCTGCAGGTGATGGCGGACAGCTGTGCGGTGCACCACGTTTAGCCCGCAGAGCACACAGGTGCCGCTGCGGTGAAGACGAGTGACTTCGGATGGCGTGAGGGACGACGGCGTCGCTGACGCAGCAACACGGCGAAGACGGCCACGACTCGAAAGAGAGCTTGACGCGTTGGCTTTGTCCTTTTCACCATCGTGAGTGCTTGCCTCTTGTGCGTGCCGCTGCGAGTGTGCTGCATCCTCAAGTCGTAAAGCTGGTGGACGCAGGGAGCAGTGGACGACGCCTTTGCCACGCCGCCACAAACGCCAGAGAGACGACGACGACGACGTCTCTCCTTCCACCTCCGCTGCTGACGGAGGAGAAAAGGGGACGAGACGGTTGCTGAGAGGCACAATTGCCTTCCTTTCCTCTTGCTCTTCTTCTCGTTCAGGGAAGTCGAGGCGTGGCGTGGAGTCGAGCTGCTCCACCTCCTCCGCAAAGTGAGCCTGCAGAAGCAACGCCAGCGTCGGGGTGGTCGGTGAGGTTCTCTCTCGTTCGCCTTCAAGAGCTGCACTCGTTGTTGCTGCTCCCTTGCAGGTGGCTGCGTGGGGAGAGAGAGCGCCATCAAGCCCCAACTCATTAGTACTATTAACAATCGCTGGTGGTACTGTTGACGGTGGTGGTGGTGGCGTGCTCTCTGCGGAATCGCTGTCGAGCCGCTGTGTGTCGTGCAGTGCGCCACGCAGCAGCAGCAGGTCGGAGAGCGGCTGAGCCACACGGATCGGGGTGTCCGACGGCGACGGCTGCGGGGGTGGCCATACCTCGGTGCGGGAGCGCTTTACGTGCTGATCCGCTCCCCACGCGCTCGACTGTGCTTCGAGTGATGGTGGCCGTAGCCGCTGCACACGCAGCCCGACCTCTCGCACCGCGATGCAGAAGAAGGAGAGTTGCGGCAGCGGCACGATGTGGCGTGTGTTGGGGACGGAGCGGTTGCACAGCGGGCATCGCGGGCGGGCGGTGATGCAGCGCTCGGCGCAGCTCCGGCAGAGTACGTGCCCGCAGTGGAAGGCTACAGGGTCCTTGAGGACGTCGAGGCAGACACGGCAGGTGCAACTCTTCTGCGTGGCGTGCAGGAGTGGGAGGGCGTCGGACATGCCTGGCGTACGCGAGTCGATTCTATGTGCTGTGATGTCTATGGTGTGAATTCTATCCTTTTTTTTATCCTTTTTTACTAAAGGCAAAAGCATGTAGAATGCAGAAGGGAAGAAGATGCAATGGTGTGGCTCTTGTAGTTGTCAGTATGAGTGGTGCCTTACTTCGCTGCGATGAAGGTTTCCGTCACGCCCGCAGCGGCTCATCACACCCATCACTAGAGATGATCAGAGGTAACAAATAAGGGGTTTGGGCAGTAGATGCTACTACGGTGGTGCAGAAAAAAAAACGGGAAGGGGTAGAGCGAACGTTGTGCAAGTCATCATCCACTCTCATGGAAAAACCGGTACCAAACCTTATTTTGCTCAATCCACAGAGGAAAGGAGAGAAAAAATGAAGGACTGCATGCACCTTGTTTTCCACATCGAGCTGTTTTTTTTTTAGGATCTTTTATCGACGCTGCGAATAGAGAGAGAGAATTAGCCGTGTCTTATTTTTGTTTTCGCTTCTATGCGTGTGTAGATGAGAGTGTGCAAGTGCTCAGCTTATACTCACTCCTTTTTATTCCTTCCTTTGTTGCCGTCGCCACACGCCTAGGCTCCCGGTGCCGCTGCCGTCTTCGTCGATGCTGCCGCCACAAACTCCCACAATCTGCGCTTCCAACTCACCACCTCTCCGCCTCATCACCACCGCCTTTACAGCACGTCGTTCTCCCCTCCGCTGCTCAGGGCGACGCCTTCTTCGTCTCCAGTCGCTGACGCCGGGCGGCACGTCGACGCATCTTCTCACGCAACAGATGTGCCTTTATGGCGGCTGACATGTCCAAAAACGCCTTCCGCAGTCGCCCCCACGGAGTGTCTGCGGCAGCACTCGTAGCAGTAGCAGTGGCGGTGGTGGCCGTAGTGGTAGACGAGGTCCCTGCGGCAGCAGCTGTTGCCTCCATGAAGCGCATGAGCACCACACTGCTGCTACGCAGTGCAACGGTGCCGATGTAACGTGGACGTGGCAAATAGTCCGCCAGGGAACTCCGTGCTGCTGCCGCTGCTGCCCCATCCCCCATTGGATCGTACAGAGCACTCCCTTGCATGCTACTCGCCAACAGGTGCGCCTCCCGCTGCTGCCGCACCTGCCGCAGCGCGCGATCGACATCAAAGGCACGAGCGCGTCGCACGAGGCTCTCATGCAGCACCACGTTGTAGTCCGCATCCATTAAGGACAGCTTTCCGGTGTAGGTATAGCCTTGCTTCGTCTCCACCTCTACTTCCATCCCAGTGAGAGACGGCGATGGCCCTGACGCTGCTGTGGTGTCGTTGTTCGTGACGCTTCCGCTGCCGTTCGATGACAACAGTGGGAGTCCAAGTGCGTGCATTAGAACCGCAGCCGGAGCGGGGACATTCTTTGGATTGCGTGGTGCGACAGTCGCCGGTTCCGCAGCCGCGGTGGTGTCCTCCTTCGCTGTGGTAGACGACGACGGCTTGGTTGAAGACGAAGACGTGGGCCCGCGGTGGGACTTCTTCTTATTGAGTTGCGCAGCCTTGGCAGGCTTTCCTGCTGACTTCTTGACGTTGCGCGAAGAAGCTGGGGGCGGCATCGCCTGTTGTCTGCGTCTTTCCTTCTTTTGCTTTTCTCTCTCTATGGGCACAGGGAAAAAATGATATTTGTTATGGTCAAGAAATAGAAGAAGAAAAGATAAAGATGAGTTGTGTTGCAGGCTTCATGACTGACCCAAAAGCGAGGAAATGAACAGCTGCAAGCAACGTGGGAAGCTGCATTGACACGTCGCTCGTTCCACGGCTACCATACAGCCTGTGCCTTGCATTGCAGCTGAGGTGCCTTCCGATACGTGTCGCAACAGCCCGCACCACGTATCGCAGAGGCGGGCACTAATGGCACAAGAGTATTTTACTATCTTTTGCTTTTTCTCTTCTCTTTCTTTTCTTCTAGGCCACCTGATCTACGTAGGCGTTCGTCTCGGTGTCAAGAAAGCACCGCAGCACGCAGTCGTACACGTACCGCTGCGACACATCCTCGCCGCGCACTGGCGGGTGTGGTGGGGGAAGAAGAAGAGCACCAGCACCAGCAGCAGCAGCAGCAGGGGAAGGAGAAAGAGCATAGCCCACCACAGCCGCATCCGCTTCATTTCTTCTCTCGTCTTTCATTGACGGCATCGCCGATGAGTGTGCAGCTGCACCACCATCACCACCACCACCATTAACGGCGGAGAGTCGCACCACCGGTGGCTGCCCGACACGACGCACCGCAGTCGTTGCGTTGGTGTCCGAATGGGTTGTCTGTGACGTGCGGCTGTGTCCTCCGCTAGACGGCGTTGTGAAGAACGGGTAGCGAGCCTGCGCGGCGACCAGCACAGGCATTGGGTGCGGCAGCCACATGTGGAAGCTGCTTGCTGTGCTGCCGCTCGTGTTGTTCGCACCGCAGCGCTGCGCAGAGGGCGGTGGGGGCTGCCCTGTCGGCGTGCGCACTGCTGCGTGTTCGCTTGCGTTGGTTTCCGCTACTGCTGCGGGGACGAGAGCTGCGGAGAGCGGCGTGCTCTGTCCTTTCCCATCACCACCAACTCCATTGGCCTCTGCTTGGGTTGGTGGTGGCGGTAGTGGAGCACCACTTAAGGGAGGCAGCGGGGGCGGCGTGGACGGCGTCTTCCACCGATGCAATGCCAAGCCACCGCCATGGCTCTCACTCTTCCCACTCACCTGGCGCATAGGGGCAATGCTGTGATCGTTGTTATCACGCACGTTGTCATTCTTCTCCGTGTTGTGGTGTGCTGCACCAGCAGACGGTCGTCGCCACACCACCGCCTTCGTGGCTGCAGATGCAGGCCGAGCATTGGCGACACAGCTTGTGATGCCGCTGGCGTCCTCGTCCCCCTTAGTGTATTCCGTTTTCCCCGCGCGTGGGAGGGCACTGGCGGCGGCAGCAGCAGCTGGGCCCCTGCCAGAGACCACTGCTGTGGTGGTGGTGGTAGTGGTCGCGGTGGCGGCAACGGAAGTAGAGTGGAACGTCCACGAAGTCGCCGTGCTGTCTGGCTGTGGTGGGGCATCGTTGACAGCAGCAGCAGCAGCAGCAGTTGTGATAGCAGGTGGGGGCTGCTCTGCTGCTGCGCTCGTTACCGGCAACCACCCAGGTGCTCTTCTTTCCGTTGGATGTGTGCCCTCGCGTAAAGGCTGCGCAGCGTCGCCCCGCTCTTCTTCCTTCTCTTTCTTCTCGAACCTTTTCTCTTTGTCCGCCTTTCGCTGTGGGGTGAACTGAGCGGCAAAGGCTGGCAGCTGCAGCGGCACTTCAGAGGAGCTCCAGAGGTCAAGCACCGCCTTCGCATCACGCACAGGCACAGCAGAGGGAGGTGATGAAGAAGCAGGAGGGGAAGACGTGTTCGTGTTGGTTGGCAGCACCTCTTTATGAGCCGCTCTCTCCGTCCCAACCACCACAGCGGCCATCAGCGACAGCGGCGTCGCTGAACCACGTGCTCGTGCCGGCTCCGGAGTAGGGCGGGTTTCTGCAGGCCGCACCGCCACCCGGCTTCTCCTCTTCTGTAGTCGCTGTGCCCAGCGGAGGAGCAGCAGCACCAGCGGCAACACTGGCCACAGCAGCGGATGCCGGCCGTGACGGCGCAGGCGGGAGTGCCTTCCACGCCGCGCCGGTGTTCTTGTCGGCCAACACGGCGTGCAGGCGGGCCACACGCTCTCGCACCTCCTCCAGCAGCTCCTCCGCAGCCGCTGATGTCACTGAGGCTGACAGGGACAACGTCTTCTCCGCTGCCTCCGCCGCTGCCTGCGGGGCAAAGGGGTGGCGACTGCCCGCACTAGCTAACGAGTCCGCAGAAGCCACCGCCCAAGCTGTGTCGTCCGCCTCGGAGAGCTGTGAGACGTCGTAGGTGTGCTGCACGAAAGCCGGTAGCACAGACGCAGGCGGGGTGTGGCGACGCTGGTTCTGCAGTGCCACGTCGTCGTCGCTCTCCTCCGGCTCTTCTTCTTCCTTTTGTACAGTCCACCTCTCGCTGTTAGGAGGCGTCGCAGACGAAGCCGTTCTTCCACCATCTTCGGACGGACGTGGTGAATCCTGCGGCGTGCACACAGCCTGCTGCTGCATCGGCGGTGTCACAATAGCGTCGTTCAGCGCGGCAGCACCACGCGGTGGACGCAGCGGTGGTGTGCGCCACGGCAGCTGCGACGCACGCGGGACTTCGTGCACCTGAAACACCTCCACCGTAGACTGTGATGACGGTCGTGGCGGTGGTGGTGACGATGATTGCTGTGCAGCCGAAGGCGTGTAAGCCGCTCCCTGTGGCGGCGGCGAAGAAAGAGGAAGCTTTCGTCGTGAGGTCCGTGATAGCGCTCGCTGCTGTTGGCTCTCTAAATCTTCCTGGCGCTGCCGCAGCAACTCCAGAGCGGTGTACGGCCGCCGCTCAGGAGCTGCTGCAATGGACGTTGTCGCAGTGATCTTGGCTCGCTGTCGCAGAGGCGGCGTTGCGTGCATAGGCGGACTTGTCTGCGGCTCGTGGTGGCGCGGCTTGGTCCCAGCACTCTCGCCCCTTTCTTGCCGGTGGTGCGGTGAATTTAAGGGAGAAGAAGCGCGCTGTATTGCCTTTGCCGAGAGTTCCACGCGTTCGTGACGGCGCTGCTGCTGTTGCTGCTGCTGCTGTGGCTGTTTGCGTCGCTGCGAAGAGGAGCGAGCTATTTGCTCCTCGTTCTCCGCGTTGTCGTGCGTTGACGCGTATTCCTCTGTCGATGCAGCATCTGGCGGTGGTGTCGAGGGTGGCGGTGGTGGTGGTGGAAGCGACGGCGGCACACGCAGCACCGGCTCCTGCCCCGTTCGCACAAAGAGGGATAAGGTCTCGCCCGCCTCAACGGGCAGCCGCAGCGGCTCCGGCAGCGTCCAGCCACCCCGCGCCGCATCTTCCTCGACATCTGCTGCTCCTGCTGCCTCTGCCATCGCTGCGGCTGACATGCTGTGCTGCCCCGCGGCGTGTACGAAGTGATCGAGCAGCGGGTAAGGCGGCAGTGGAAGCCCGTGTCCCGCAACGATGCGACGCACGTAGAGGCCTCCGCTGAATCCGCCAGCAGCGGTGCCGATGCGAAGCTGATGAAGCCGCACCACAACGCGCTGGGCAGAACGAGCAGAGGCACTTGACGGCTGGCACGCTTGCATGATGCTGTCAATGTCCATGTAAAGCTGCACCCACTGTGCCGTGCGAACGCACCGCAAGGGAAAGCGGGTGTGGTGGGCGTGGCGCTGCACCTCCGTGATGGCGTTCGTAAAGCGAAGGCGGTAGCTGCCAGCACTGCTGCTGCTTGCAGAACCAGCGGAAGTGGTGATGGTGGTGGTGTTTGTGACAGTTGTGGGAACCGCAGTCGAGCCTCCAGCCCCTGACGTCCCTGTCCGCACCACCAGCTCCACATGCACGCTGCCTGGCAGCGGTAGGTGCGGTGACGACGGCTCCGGCACCGCACCAACACGATGGCGCTCTCCTGGTGTTCGTACCGGTGCCGCAACACACAGCTGTATTGCTAAGATCGTGTTGGCGACCGCGGCTGCGGCAGGCAGACCGGTGCTCGTCCCACGGGCGTAGCCAGGCAGCCGCACACACGCTGAGAAGTCTGCTTCGGTGCCGGGAGAGATGTGGAGCAGCTGCGATCGGGTGTCGCGGTCGTAGACACACCGCACACCTTCTGGCGCGTGGGCAGGGCCTCGCGTACCACCAGCAACCGCATCTTTTTGCAACCCAAGTGCGCGGTTCCGCAGAGCCGCCTTACGCCCCGCTACGTCGCTGCTCTCCAGCACTGACCCCGGCGCGGTCGACAGCGTGGTCGTCGTCAGCCCCTCCAGCGGCCGTGGTCCCTGTGGGGTGAAGAGCACGAGACACGGAATAGATGAAGTCGGCGCGCTTCGTGGTGGAAGAGGTGGAGACTGCGGTGATGACACCGAAGAAGCTGCACGCGGGCGTCTCGCCTCGCTGAGAGAAGAAGGCGTGGCGGCAGGCGGAGTCGCAGCTGCGCTGGCGGGCACGTCGTGAGCACCGATACGCGTCGGCGGGCCGTGGCCCTGCGACGGTGCACCAGTCACTGCGGGAGTACGCTGCGTTGTTGCTTGCCGCTACTGATAAGGGGTAGGAAAGAGGTCGAGTCCCCGTCACGTTGTAGAGGTGTCCACCGCCGCTACTGCCGCCGCTGCTACCCGGTGGAGCGGCGCGTGGGGTGCGAGTTGCCTGCGAGGGCGGCGGCGGCGCGGCGTGACTGTAGAAGTACGCGTTCATGAGTGAGTCGACTTTAAAGAAGATACGGCGTCCGATTAAAGCAGAAAACAGGACAAGGGAAGAGAAAGAAGAAAAAAAAGAAAGCAAGCTCTATAAATGGATGAGGCTGGAAAACAGAGTAGCGATGTTAGCAGTAGCTACACAGAAAAATAATAATAATAATAATAATAATAATAAGAGAAGTAGTACTCGCCTCCGTCGAGTGTGCTTTAAAGTCAATCCAAGTTGGTGTATGTTGTGAGTCTAGGTGTAATCGAGCGTGCGTACGTGTTTCAGGCGTGCGCAGCAGTCTAAAAGTATCTAAAAAAAAAAAGGCAAAACAAATGGTACAGGAGGCAGCTGTGTGGCGACAAGCCGGAGCCTCGACGAGTGTTGCCCCTTGTTTAAGAGACAACTTGTGGAAGAAAGAGAGAAACATGGAAAGTGAAAAGGCGATTACAAGAGCATGTCGTCTATCTGGGAAAGGGAGGAGAGCACCGCGCACAGACAGTTCTTCACGTAGTGGGCTGCTCGGGGAAGAGCACGCGGTGGCAAACCTCCGGAGGTAGTGAAGCAGCGCACACGTTTAGTCCAAACGTATTTCCAATGGGGCTTTGCGTCGCTTACGTGTTTTTTTTTTTCGCGTTTACTTTACTAGCAGAAGGGGTAATAGTAGCAGCCTAGACATTAAAAAGGAGAGTGAAACAAAACAGGAGTGTCAGCAGAGAGCAGAGAAGCAGCTTTTGCATTGTGAAAAGCTCTGATAAAAAAAAAATAGAACACATACTAGAAGTACTGCGGATACGAAGCGCGCAACTCACGCGCCACCGACGCCGTCGAGCGCCGCCCGCGACGGCTTTTCTTCAGCACGGCTGCCTCTGTATCGCCCTCCGCACGCGCACGCTTCCCGCACCTGTCATTCTGGGTAAGCTTTTCCCCCTTTGACAACGGCGACCGTACAGCGTTGCAGTTTGTTAGCGCCTGGTGCTTCGTGTTGTAGAGGTGGTCCTCGCATGCCGCAGCTGCCGCAGCCACTGGCACAGCACCAGACGCCTGTGAAGGATCTGGGTGGGAACCTGGGGAAGATGAATCATCAGTGGCGGCCGTGGAAGGCAGAGAAAGGGACTTCGGCGGCACGTTGACTGCAGCAGCAGCAGGAAGCGGCCCACGCATCCGTGCAGCACCAGCAACACCAAAGCGCTCACTGCTGCCATAAGCAGGGAGAAAAGCTGCGGTTGGGTCATCGCCGCTCAGCTCTGATAGTTGCCCCGCAGCCGCAGCATCTCTGGCGTGCTCTTCATCGGTAGTAACTCTCTCGCTATACGGTATCAAGTGCAGCTCCATCACCTCCTCGATCACGATATCGAACCCGTTAAAGGAAAGCTCTGTTCCCGGTGTCCACGACGCACCACGACGTGCAGCCTGCATCTTTGCAAAAATGCGATTCGGTGCCACGCCGGTGCCTTTGCACGACATCACACACAACTTGGCCTCTGTGTCGAAGAGGATCGCGGCGTGGTAGCCGACAGAGAGCTGTCCCTCGTGCCGTGCCCGCTGCTTGCGGGAGCCGGTGTTGCGGCCAAAGACGACCAGGAAGCGCGAGGCACCAGCAGGTGGCGGCGGTAATGGTGGCTGCATGGGAGTTAAGAGAAGACGGACAAAGCGAAGCAGCAACGGAAAGGAGGGGCGTAAACAGGTGGTGCAGCGTCTGATGCAAAAAGGGGAAAAAAGGGGAGTTGTTGTACGCGGGTGTCTTCCCAGGTATTAAGAAATGTGTTTCACGGAAAGAGTGAAGGAAAAGAGAGTGACAAGGGGGAAATCGTGAGCAGAGAGGCGAGTGCAACTATCCTGTGCGTCACGGTCGACAGACTGCCGCGGACAGTCGTGTGCGTCACTGCGCTGAAGGTCGCACAGAGATAGACTAGATACGAAGGCGAATGCGTGCACTTTTAGAAATTTCACTAGCGCTTTTTTTTTCTCTAGTTCTTTATTTCTTACTGAGCACGTTTTCTTGTGGTAGTAACGTAGGTGTGAGCAAAACGTGCGGCGGCCTCGTCCCACTGCCATCCGTACGTCGCGAAGAGATCGGCCTTTCCCGTCGAATCCGATACACGCGTCAGACTTCCTTGCTAAACATGCACATTGTCCGGGATAAGAGACCAAAAAAAAAAAGGCTTCACTTACTTCTGCCAGACAACGTCTCGGATGCCATCTTGCGCGTGGCCTCCCAAACCGCACGGTAAAGCCGCCACGCCGCGTCGCCGCTTGTGCTGCCCGTCGCACGCCCCGCCACCCACATCCCCGACTCCGCCAAAGGAGAGTCTCGTTGCAGCTTCCCCCTCTCCCAATGGTGGTCCTTCGCAGCATCTTCGTGGACCAAGCTCACACGAAGCAGCACCTCCGCTATCCACTCTCCCTCCCCTTGATGCTGGTGAGACGCTGGCGAGGACGATGAAAAAGATGCACGGCGAAGACGCACCGACGCGTGGCAGCCCGTCCACTTCGCCACCAACGCTTCTGTTCGCTCCGCCACACCCCACCGTGTCGCACACGGCACACAGTCCATCTCGGAAAAGCGGGCACGCAGCAGCCCACTTAATTCCTCTGATACACGAGGCGTCAAGGAGCACTGGTCAACGAGGTGAAGCAGCCACCGGGTTGTACAGCGCAGGAGCTCGAAGGCCTCTACGTGAATTGCAGACGCTTCTCTGCCGTTTGCTGGCTGAAACCTCGACCAACCACCCCGAGAGGATGCAGGGGAAGTCTGTGGTGTGTAGTGGGCCAACAACGCTGCGGTTGTGCTGCGAAATACAAGATTGCTGGCAGCGCTAGAGGAGACTTTCGCACCGCAGCTTTCGGAAGTTGCGGTTGCGGCAACTCCTACTGGCTGCGAGGGTGCTGCTTGCTGCAAGGCCGCGAAGCTCCGAGCGCGTACTTGCACCACAGAGAGCGTGTCGAGTGGCCGGTTCTGCCGTGCGGAACCACTTCCACCACGTCCGGGTGCGTCTGATGCCACATCCCCGTCGCAGAGGAGTTCGACGATCATGTCCTCTCCAAAGTACACACCTAGCGCATCTGCACAGGCGTGCCACACGCTCCTCGTGTAGTGTGTGGTGACGCGCCAGCTCGAGTAGCGGACGAAAGCCGTGCTGAGAGGGTTTTCCAAAGCGCTGCCCGGTGTTGCAAAACCGCCGTCGCCCCACGTCGATCTCCACGCGTCGGGTAAACTTCTTCGCGCTGCCCTGGCAGAACTGCTTGTCTGCGCTGCTCGGTGTGCGTCGTGCACCATCCGCAGCACCGCTCTTCCCGCCTGCACGTAGGCCTCGCCGGGTGTGACAGCAACAGCAGCTGCGGATGCACTTGTCGCCGGTAGCGTTGTATGCGAGCCATCTGCGCAGACAAGGTCAACAGAGCAGCTGTGCATTACTGTATTTGCAGCAGGAAGAAGGTCACTTTTTTTGATTTCTGCGAGAAGGCCGTCGTGTCTCCCACCGCCACGCAAGACCACACACAAACGGGGCGGAAAGAGGTCTGGTAAGAGGTTCTGCTTCGCTGGCACCACCGCCGTCCCCTCCTCCGCCGTTGAGATGAAGCAGGCCAAGCTGGTCGGGACGGTGTGTGAGCTCGGCGACATCACGCAGCACCTCCACCTGTGACAGGGCGGAAGGGAACTGTAGGCGCAGCGCCTGCCACGCAGCAGACCGCCACGCCTCCCGCTTACTCCGGCCCACGCCGCGACCCAGCAAAAAGCGTGTAGAAATCGCAGCTCTGCCAGACGTATCGTTTAGAAGCTGCTCCGCCGGCTCGCTGCATGACGACGGCGGTGCGTGAGTGGTGCTGCGGCTGCCCACAACGCTGTCAATGAACAAGGAGCACACAACCGACGGCGGTGCCAACCTCGCCGCAACAGCACGGTCGCGCTCTAACCATAAGTCGTCGGTGCCGTTCTGCTTTTCTTCTTCTCCCGGCGTGTACAGAGAGGGCGTCAGATCGGTAAAAGATGGTGGATGGGTGCGGCGCGGGAGGCACTACGTGAGACATGTCGACTATCCCACCAGCACCGCTGTCGTGCGGTGGCGCCGCTGCGGCGTAGGAGCAATTGTACTTGCCCGCAATGCCCTGCAGCAGCTCACCGAGCAGCTTTGGCGCTGCGTAGAAGCGCGCATCATACGGAGGGAAGCCATCCTCTAATCGAGCAAAAACGGGATCGGCGGCCACACACCAGCTCGCCACATCTTCTTCAGAGGGAAGCACGGCTGCGATACCAGCGTGATGGGAGTGGCTCTCTGCGTAAATGTAGTGGAGTGCCTCGCGACAGAGCACTGTGAGGGCAGGCAGAACGCCAGCGGGTATCGCGTCTTTATCACTGGCGAGAGGGTCCACGCGGCAACGAAACGTCACACAAGACGTCTGCTCAGCTTCAGTGTCCACGTCCGCAGTGAGAAAGGTTGCCGGCGGGCGAGTACGCAACGTCAACTCCACCACACCAGCGGGTGGCGGTCGTGTTTCTTTTCCCGAAGGACGCTGAAACCACGGCACATGACGGCGACCCACCCACAAAAGCTCCTCCTCTTCTTCATTCTCCCCAACGCCCATTGAGTGCAGTGCGTCGGGGAGAAAACGCGCCGACAGCACCTCCACCTCTGAATTCGTATCACCGAAGAACGTAGCGCTATGATGCGGTGCGGCGACGGTTGCCTTCGCCAGTACCGTCACCACAGTCCACAGCGCGCCAAGTTGGGAAGAGCTAGCAGTGATGCAGCGCCGCAGTAGCCGTCTCACTTCCAGAGGCGACGAAGCATCACCTGAGCAACTCTGATGGTAAGCGTCCGTACCAACCTCCGCTTTCGGCTTAGAAGTGCCACGCGCAAATACACGTAGAAAAGCGCCTTGGGCGTCCTGCCACCGTCGGAGCTGCACAATAGAGCGGAAGGGCCGCGTGCCCGCGGCGGAAGTGACCGTGCGAGCATCCTGCTGCATCTGGTTCGTCTTAAGCGCCAGGACGTCGAGATGCGCCACCGTGTCCGCGACTGTGGTTCCATGCGTCTCGGCGAAAAGAACGCGCTGCCCAAGCAGATCGTAAAACAGCATTGCGCGCACCATGGAGAGGCCCACCTGATTGCTTGTGAACCCGTCCGGCGTGCTCATCCATGGCGAATCCCCGTGCAGCTCCGACTGCATCTTTGGTGCCGCCGTCCCGATAGAAAAACAGCGGACCTGCGGTGTTGCACTGAACCAGGAGTAAAGCAAGAAGTCCAGCTCGCGGCGTGAAAACGGGTGCTGGATGGGTACAGTGGGGTAGCCGTGCGGGCCCTCTCTCGGGCTCCCCGATACCTGGTCAAACAATGAGCAGACCGCAGCCACAAGCAAGGGAAGTGGGCCTCTTCGAAACCCGGTATCTGCACAGGATAGCCACTCTGACACAACGTCCCGCTCGGCGGCAGGAAAAGAGTGAAGGGCCGGGTCGCTCACCGCGCTGGCCACGTACACACCTCTCGACGTTGCCCACTCAATGCGAACCTTTGTAAAAACGTCGACATCACCGTAGAGGCCCATCTCCAGCTCACGTAGGCGGCGCGCAGGGTCGTGCACGGCTCTCTGCTCAAATCGGACATCAGGAAAAGTGTCGTGCGGCAAACCCAGAGACAGGCGCACCATCGCAAGCATCACGACAACATCTGGGCAGTGCCATATGTTTTGAGAGGACGCGCCGCCGCCGTGAGAGAAGCCATCGTCACTTGCATGTCCACTTCGCTCTTGCGCTGCAGAACCTACCACCTTCGCCGACGCGGGAGCCGTAAGCAGGGCAAGCAATGGCACAAAGGAAAACGAGAAATGGGACGAGGTGCAGGCATTTGCAGAATCTGCGGACAACACACTGCTTAAGTGTTCCTGAGACAAATCGTGCAGCTTGTGTTGAGAATGAGAGGTGCAGCAGCGGTGAAGAGCGCTCCTCTGCACGGCAAAAAACATCAACACCGCACCAGGGAGGCAGCGACGCAACCACGACAATTGGTAGTCAACCTTTTGCGGAGCCGGTTCTTTCACAAAAAGCGTACCCAACTCCTGCATTTTTGAGAGCGCGACTGGCAGCGTGAAGCTAGAGGACATCACGACGCGCTGTGCCGCGTGGACGTCCCTAGAGTCACGCGCATCGCTGGCAGCAATTACCTCCACCAAAGTCGACAGCTCACTGTTAGGAAAAGCAGAAGTCACAGCGGAGTCACTCTCTCCATCTTGGAAAGAAGCTTTGGGCAAGTTTTCGTCTACAGGCGGGCTGAACCGCACTGTCCATCGTAGCCTTCCCTCATCTCCATTTTGACCCACCTCACCCGCTTCGATCCCGGAGGAGAGCCTTAGAAACTTGTCCAGGTGCATGGTATCCATCTCAGCGGTGCAGCTTCCGCCAAAGCGAATTTCGTGGAGGAGAAGAGCAGCCTCCTTTCCGACGTCCTGCCACTCTTCCGACGCTTTATCCTGAAGGATGCCAAACGACTTGATGATCGCAAGCTTCATTGCATCTCGCACAGAAGCGCACCAGTTACCGCTGACACCGAAGTCGTAGTGCGGCGAGGAACCACAAAAAGATGGCCGAGGTATGCCCGAATTAGCTGCAGGAGGAGCGGTACACTCAGACGATGAAGAAAAAACAACATCGTCGCGACGAGTGATGATTTTGTCGCTGTCATCGATGGAGGCCCACTCCAGTGAAACTGTGGCTTTGAACTCATGCGAGCCCTTCGCGTTAAAGACAGAGTGTGAAGAAGTTTCTCCTTTCATCCGCTTGACTGAAAGTCGCCTCGCTACACGAATCTCCGCCGTCGCATTTGCCGACCGCAATAGCTGCGTAAATTTCACAAAGATGTCAGAGTCGAGCACTCGCAAAATTCGACTCCACTCTGTCGAAGACGGAATCATGCAGAGACCTTCTGCAAGAGCGTGAAGTTCAGACCCTTCCTTTGAAGAGCCCCTGCACGCAGTACCACAAAGTGAAACACCGTTGCCGACGGTGAAGCAAACTGACGACTCAAATCCTTCTCCAAAAGAGCCCACCTTCTGCGTGCGCAGAAAAGTCGAGCGCGATGCCGCATTTTCCGACTTGGTGTTGTGGAAGAGATAACTAGTGCGTTGTGTTGACGAACCCGCGAGGCAGTTGCCCTCCAGCCGAGCACGCAGATGTCGGTTTTCAGCAGCAATGCGCTTCAGCACGCGATACTTGCCGATCTTTTCCGCCAGCGACATTACTGAAGAGCAGTGCGTGGGAGATCATCCGGCAAGCAGCAAGTAGAGACTGCTCGCATGGGTACTGCCTCGGCTGCGTAGGCGACGCGACCCTTGGATTGCAGGAGTGGCGTCGATGCTAATGTGTTACCTGCAGGCAAAATAAAAAGCTCAACTTAAAACTCACCTGAATTAATGAAGAGACGGGGTGTCTGGTGGTGTCTCGTGTGCCAATGTATCCAGAAGCCTCTCAATCCAGTCGCGTAAGCCCAGAATGAAGCAGATTGTGTGTTCAGTAGCGGGCCGCTTGACCTAAGATGGAGTGAAAAGCTCTATCGAACTTGTGAGCAGCAGTAATTTTTATGGCCGAGATAGCTTCGTAATACAAAGAGTCAGGCTTTTTCAGAGAACTAAATCTTCCGCTTCGAGGAGAGATCAGTGGGTCCTCTGTCTCGAAGCAGGAGAAGAGGCAGGTACTCCCAACAAGATACAAGACAAGATCACGGAGAGAGTGATTGATAATGAGTGAAGCGTTCCATTCTCATTCGCAGTTCAATGAGAGTGAAAAAAGCGTCTTTCGCGGTCTGCTCTTCTTTTTTTGTTGTTGTTGTTTTGTTGTCAAAATGTGCCAGTCTGCACTTCATGTTTCGACAACAGCTGCATTCACATGAAACTCTGCCCGCGCACGAGATTTGCTGCTGTCGAGGCGGGAAATATTTAGTGGTGCGTGGAAGAGAGAAACACACACCCCTCCACCGCCTTAACTGCCCGTAACGCTGCTCTTAATTTTCGCTTGCCAGAAATTCGAAAAGAAAAAAGGCAGAACTGTTAGAGAGAGTGAAAGCGTGCTTTGTGCTACACGATTACCATAAAAAGAGACGGGGAAGCAAGAAAAACAAAAATTCAGCAAAAGGGAAGCTAAATCCACAAGCAGAGTGTCAGAAGCAACTTATTGTATAATGTTGCTCGCACTAAGAATTTAATTTTTCTCATTTCACTTCGCTGAATGCAGCGCGTAGCCGAACTTTGGCGCTGGGCACTTGTTGCACACGATCTTAGTGAAGCCGAGGTCAAGAAAAATAGTGTCTGCGTTAGGATCGTACGTGACGTCCAGCGTCAGGCCATTCTCTGTGAGAACCTTGCCGATGCAGTCGTTGGGGTCGGTGGCTCCAGTCACCTGTGCATGGTGCGTCGAAGGGTCGTAGATGAAGGTCTCGTTATAGCACTGCAGGTCCAAGCCGAGCCCAATCATCACCATGTCGAATTTGTCACTGCCTGCTTTCATCGTCAGGTTCCCGACAACAAGGCCGTTAGCGTAGTTGCCGCAGTAGACGCCATCTGGCACGCGCTCCTCAGCATAAAGCGCCAACGTCACGCTGGAGAGCAGCACCAACGCAACTGTGGCAAACACCACGATCCGCTTTGCAACGACAGACATGTTTGATGCAAGGTGTGCGGCTGCTGAAGATATAAGGAATAGGGAAAAGGCAATTGGGTGATGAACGCGCAGAAAGCTGGACAGAAGCAGATTTTAAAAGAGTACAAGAGGCGTGTAGATCTAGACACGGAACACGTGACGAAGTACGAGAAGCGCGGCAGTAGGTGAGTCCGTGAAGTGTGAAAGTGAAGAAGGGTGCGGAAGGCAAAGTTTAGATAGTAATAGCGAGGCTGCATGGTGAGCAGAAAAAGAGAAGCGGATACGCAATTCACGAGTCTGTGCGTGCTCAGTTCTTAGAGAAAAAGAGAGTTATCCCTTCTCTAGAAACATCAGACGAGCGATGTAATTTCTTTTCAGGCGAAGAACGATAAGAGGAAGAGCGCTGTTCAGCTGCATGCCTACTACCTTAATAGAGCGTAGCGCGTACGCGCATTGTGTGCATCGGCACCACTAGGACACAGCAAAGTCCAGACAAGACAGTTCCACGCTGGTGAATACTCGCGTCGGTATTTTTTTTCTGCAATAAAAGAGGTCCCGGAGTGCAAGGCAAGAGCTCAACAGAAAAGCGGCACAAAGCTGTCCCTAAGAATACCTAATTTCTTGCTGGGTAAACAAGGGAGTAGAACTTGGCGCTGAATGAAACGACTGTAGCAGCGAGTAAGGATGGATGTAAGCACTTCACGTTGTGACGGCATCGGAGTTTGCGATAGACCCTTAATCTGCACCGCTGAATGATCTGTGCGTGCTCAGAGAAAAAAAAACAAATGGATTGACTGCACCTGTCGGCTATCTTTGAAGACGGCTCCGCAACTGCCAGGTCAAGCACGCGCACAGCACAACAGCGGTGCCGAAATTCAGAGCTAGCGACAGAAGTCCTAAAGACTTCCTCTCATCTACGTGCTCTATGGGGCCGTTTTTCAGCAAGGCAATGCGCTGCTCGATAATGATGTCTTCCGCGGCCCAAAGCATCTTGCGCGATCGATCTAGCTCCTTTTCAAGGTTTTCTATTTTGGCGAGCAGTGTATCGCGCTCTTCGACACACAATTCTTCTTTCGCACTGCTGCTTGCTGCAGTTTGTAGCTTCTCTGGAGTCGAGCGTAGAGAGCTGCGATTTGCTTCGCGCTGCAGCAGCGGAAGCTGAGAGCCTCCGCTTACGAGGTTCTCCTTTGCATCTATTGCAAATGCGAGTCCCGTGAAAACAAAAGCGGAAAGCCCTACTTGCGTGAAGGGAGGAGTGCGTTGAAGATCTTGAGTACGTCACACGGTTCAACAAGAGCAATAGATAGCAAGGTTCGTGTAGGAGATCAGTAAGTGAGTAGTGAAAGGTAAACACGAAGCGCTTTTAGCATAGCGAAGAAGGTAAGCACCACCGCTAGCACGCTCTAACGGTGTTTGCCTGTTTGCAACGAGTCAAACTCCGGCTGCCTCTCACACGTTTCAGCAAACATGGACAACAGCTGCCCCAACACTATTTGAGCGGGAATATGCGCGATTGCTTTACAGCAAACAAGCAAATGTAATATCATTTTTTTTTTTTTAACTGTTGTCCTCGCGTGACTTTCAGAGTTCTACATTTGTGAGTTGCTATTAGTTTTGAAGCAGAACGCAGTAAGGAAATTTCCGCCGACTTACAGGGCACTAATTGCTCTCCAGAAATTAAATCAGCAGAAATAAAAGAAGCCTGAATAACCGCGAATCGAGGAGCACTCGATTCCGCTTTCCTCTCTAAAAAAAGCAGTGCAATTGCTCTTCTTTTCAATATTTAAAGAATGTGAAGATCTGCTTTTGCAAACACATCACCTCGGACATTATTGAAGCTGCTCCTCCGCTCGTGCGGCGGGGGGCTGTCAAGCAACGCGCGCGTGTCGTGGACATCGCTGCCTTGTGCTGGCCCGTTGGTAAAAGGCTCTCCGTCAAGGAAGATGCGCCATAAAGGTGGGAAAGGGCTTTGCTTTGTGAAAACCCCCTGCTGCTTTTTTTCTCGCTGCTTCTTCAACAGTAGGACGGGAGCAAAATGGAAAAAGCGGCCCGGGCTGCAGCCTGCCGGCTGCGAGGGAAAAGAAGAGGGAGGACCGAGGAAGACAGGGTAGGGGGGAAAAAAGAAGGAGGAGAAAAAAAAAAAGAGGGAAAAAAAAGCCCCCCCCCCCCCCCCCCCCCCCATCGGGGGGGGGAGGGGAAAAAAAAAAAAAAAAAAAAAAGGGGGGAGAAAAAAAAAAAAAAAAAAAAAAAAAAAAAAAAAAAAAAAACACGCGCTCGCAAGACAATAATATCAATTGGAAGGAGCCAAAACAAGAGCCAACTATCGCGTTCAAGTCGGCGAAGGAAACTATCCGCTAATCTTTTTTTTTTCCTGCAATTTGTGTGTGTGTTAGTCTAGTGCCGGCTCGTTAGCTTGAGGACGCTGCGGTTAGTTTGGCGTCACAATGAGCCATATTGTTAACAGAACAAAGAAACGAGGAAAGGAACAGCCCCGGTTTGCATATATACGCGCAAGCCGATCTTCACATATGCACCACCGCCGCCGCAACACAAAAAACTGAGAACTCTCGCAGGCAAATTAGCCCTCCGCCTCCATGGCCTCGTCGACGCCTGCTGTGTTGGTGTAGCTGTTGCTCTTGTGCTTCGGGGTGAAGCGGAACTTCTCCTCCACGGGGCCCAGCAGCAGCTCGCTGATCCGAATCCAGTCCGTGACGCTGTCGCTCGCCATGAGCGTCTCCAGCTCATCACGGCCCTCGTAGAAAGGGGGACGCTCGTTGATGCGCTGCGGCAGGCGCTCCAGCAGCCCCACCGGGACGTAGCGGTGCAGGAACGACAGCCACTCGCACAGGAAGCGGCGCGTCGTCATGACACCCCGCTCATCGGCGCCCCAGTGCGCCATGCCGAAGCGGCAGAACTCCTTCAGCATGTCGAGCCGCTCCGAGCTGCTGATGTCCCTCACCTGCCCCGACTTGATCTCCTCGAAGAGCCACGGCTTGATGAGGGCACCGCGGCCAATCATGTGCGACGTCACGCGGGGCTGCTGCGCACGGTGCTCGAGCACGTCCTCCAGGGACATGATGTCGCCGTTGCCGGTCAGCGGCAGCGGGGTCAACGCCGCGCACTGCTCCAGGTAGTCCCAGTTGGCGAACTTGGTGTAGCGCTGCTTCCGCGAGCGGCCGTGCACCGTCACCGCCGCCGCCCCCCACGTCGCGTACTGGTGGATCTGGCGGTGCAGCGAGGGCATGTCCTCATCCGGGCCGATGCGGCACTTCACCGAGACGGGACGGCTCTGGTGGAGGGCGAGGTTCTCGACCACGTCGCGCAGGCGGCCAGTGCGCTCCCACAGCCCACAGCCGCAGCCCGACTTCACGATCTTCTCCACCGGGCAGCCGCAGTTGATGTCGAGGAAGTCGTAGGAGTACCCTGACGCCTCGAGAGCGTGCGCCACGGTGGCGGCCTCCTGCGGCCGCGAGACGGCGAGCTGGATGCCGAAGATGTCCTCGCTCTCGTGCCGCCGCAGCAGCGACCACTCGTTCTTCTGCAGGCGGTTCAGGTTGAAGACAACGGCCATCTCGCTCACCGTGACGTCGGCGCCGAAGGACTTGCAGATGCGGCGGAAGGGCAGGTTGCCCACCGTCGTCAGCGGGGCCAGCACCAACTTGTTGGCGAAGAGACCGCGGGTGCTGGCCTGCCGCGCCACAACCTCCCGTAGCCGCTCCTGCGTCTGCGAGGGACGGGCGACAGCGGCTGCCGCATCGTCGCTGCCAGCCTTGGTGGTGAGGTGGGCCTCGGGTGCCTCCGCTGGCTGCGGCGTGGCCTCCGTCGTAGCCTCCGTCGCGTCCTCCACAGCGGAGGGGCTGCGATCGCGCTTCTGGCCGATGGTGGCTTCCGGTACAGCCTCCTCTGCCGCCGTTGCCTCAGCAGGGTTCTGGTTTTTCTGCTCTTGCTGCTGCTGCTGCTGCTGCTTCGGGTGGCGCTGCTTCGTGTCCCGAACCGCCTGCTTGATCTTCTGCAGCGTGGCGCCAAGGAAGAAATTTTGCTCCCCATCCCACGTCGGGCGAGAGGTGCCGGCGACGTACTCAGAGTGCTCGCGAGCGGTGCCTTTGTTCATGCCGCGTGTGCGGCCCTCGGCGTCGAGGCTGACGCGAGCCGGTGCGGGACGCAGGTAGGCCGCCTTGACTGGACACACGCCTTTCTCCGTGATGATGAGCGGCTTGGTGGCTGCCACGGCGGCGTCCTTCGCGGGCTGCTCTGGAAGCGGCGTAGTTGCGGTGTTGGGCTCCGCGGCGACAGCTGCCTCCACTACTGGTGCCTCTGCCGGCTGCATCGTCTCAACCGCCGGTGCCGCAACTGCTGGGTCGCTCATCGCTCTTGCGCACAAAGACGACGAAGGCGGAAAGGTGAGTGGGAAGGGAAAGAGGACGCTCAACAGCGTGTCAAGGGCCAGGCGTGACTTCGTGCTACTTTCTAGCTTTAACGTTCACTTGCTGTTATGTGCCCGAAACGAGAGTCAGTGGAAGAGATGAAGGAAAGGCAAAATACGTGGAGGCTAGAATGGGTGCAGGTGGGTCTCATACACCGCAGTACTGTCCGCACGCGGAGCGGAAAGGCGAAAAAGTACACCAATAAAAAAAAAAAGAAGAAAGTCGCGCACGCCATTTATCCTTTCTTTTAAGCACACCGACCATTTTTCAATTCGCTCCTGTCTGCATTATTGAGCTCGAGACAGGAGAGCGAGATCGACCAGAAGCACTCAAAGCCTCTCTTCTTTTCATCTGAACTCAGAAGGAAAAAAGGCTCCTGTGCTTATCTAGCGAAGATTCGCTTGTTTGCATCTTCTGCATCCACTTCTGCCTGTCCAGTTTTCTCGTTGTTTTCCTTCGATGGTGTGGATTTTGATAGAGGTAACTGAGATTCACTCACGCAGACCCCAATGCATGCAAGCCGGGGAATCGGCACTGCTTTTAATTTTTTGCTTATTCGTTTTGTGTTCGTGCGTGTCTGTTGTGAAGGCGGCAGCTCTGTTTATGCTACTGCAACCGCTTTAAGATAAAAAAAGAAAATAGAGACACAGAGCCAACAAGGTAAGGAGAAGAATAGCGCACACACACACTCGTGAGACGGACAAAAGCTTGACGCTATTCGCCTGGCAGTTCAATTTGTGCGCGGCGGGCCGCAGCTGTGGTGTCACGATGAACGAGTCTACCACCACTTCAAGGCTGAATCTTCGCCAGCGCGGCGACGTCCATGCCGATGTCAGACGGCCCGAACTTCCCGGGAAGGTAGTCGGCCAGGCGGACCAGCTTCGCGCGTGTCGTGTCGAGCGCGACAAGAATCACAATAAAGTCCTCAAAATTCTGTGAGAGGTCGGCCACCTCGGCCAGCAGCTGCCGGCACAGCCCACACGGCGTGCACAACGTGTCGGACGGCGGCGGGTTCGCCACCGCGGCTGGCATGTAGCCACGGCCGTACACCGCCACAGCGTTGGCACAGCGCCGCCCCTCCACGTTCGCACGCACAATAGCGCACCGCTCCGCGCAGCAGGACTGCAGCGTGCAGTTCTCGTAGTTGCAGCCCGCCGTCACGCTGCCGTCGTCATGCAAGAGCGCCGCCCCGACGCGGAAGTTCGTGTAAGGGGAGTAGGAGTTGGCGTGGGCGGCCACGGCGGCGGCTGCGGCCTTCTGCATCTCGACGGGCAGCTTCGCGACGGCCATGAGCTGGTTCATGACCAGCGGGGAAGACCACTTGATGGCGGGCATCGCGTGTGTGGGGGCGATTCTGGTGTTTTTATTATTACTTTAAATCACCCTGCTGTTGTGTAGTGCGTTGGGACCGCGTACGGGCTGAGACTATGTATGTATAGGCTTTTGTGTGTGTGTGATTGTGTTCGCCTCACGCGCCAGTGCCCACCACACCGACGCAAATACAGAAAGTAAGGGAGAGCGAGCGAAAGAGAGAGATGATAAAGATGATAGAACAACAATACTCCTAGCCGTATGCTCAACAGCACGAGCAACTGAGGTGGCTCAACTCTGCCGTTGCGGAAGAGCAACTATCACGTTCAATGAAGTGCGAGATAATGCACAATATAAAAAAAAAAAGAAAGTGTTGTAAGATGCCGCCTGCCATTTTCAGGTCTCAAACAACAAGGAGAAGCGGTGCCGTGCTGTGCTGGCGGAGGCTTCTCTCCACCCGCAGACACCTATTTAAAGTCGGCAACAAGAAGACGCATCCTCTTCGCAATTTTTGATTTTCTGTTGCTATTTTTTGTTGACACGTGCTGTAAGATGACGTGCACGGCAACTTTGCATGCGTGCATGGGCGTGTGTGTGCGTGTGAGAGAGCGTGTGTAGTCTACGACGGACCCGCGCAGCGATGCACTGGATGTGCGCGAGCCAAAAATGAAAATATATATTCGAGTAAAACGCCACGTCACACGCACGCACACTTCTTTTGCTGCGCTGTGGCGGGGCTTCGAGCGTAAGAGAAAGGCGACAAGAACACGTCGCAGTGGTGCTCTTCACTCTCCGCACCCATCCTCCCCTCCATTAAGCCCGAAGACCCGCAGAGGCGGCGTGCCCCGCCGTCACCGCTGTCATGTCCGCCGGCTGCGTCACGGCCTCGATTCCCATACTCTCCAGCATGTCCCAGTAGGCGTGAATGAAGGCCGTGACGAAGGTGACGTAGGTGTACTCGGACACAATGAAGACCGGCACCACCTCCAGCTGCGCCTCCCAGGCTGCCGGCTGGCTCGCGGTGCGGTGAGGGCCAGTGGTGGTCTGAAGACGCTGCAGCTGCCGCAGTGCCGCGTTACGGCGAAAATCTTCCACGGCAGCCGCACTCGTCAGCACCGCGGTTGCCTGCGCCGTCGTCAACTCCAGCGCGGCTTCCACTTCCCCGGCGGACGACTCGTTCAGCAGGCGGCAGAAGGCCCAAAATGAGAGACAGTACGAGTCTTCCACGGCGAAGTCGAGATAGGCCTCCTCGACGGCACCGATGGTACACCAGCCGTTGCGCTCCAACTCCACATAAAAGGCTTCGGAGTCCATCAGCACGGCAGAGAGGTGCGCCGGAGAAGCAGCACCACCGCTCTGACTCGGCGAGGCCCAGTGTGCGAAGCTGCCGTATCCTTCCCCGCCATCCACCTTGCCCTGCGAGCTCAGCAGCATGTTGTCTTCGGACTGCGTCGCGGTGAGCGCCGAGGCGAAGCACGGCATGGCACGTGACGACGCCGACGTCCGCTGCTGCCGCTGCTGCTCCTGTGGACGATACTGCAGTGGTGGCGTGTCGCTGGCCAAGGGTCTTGCCTTCGCAGCGGCTGCTGCCACACTCACAGCCTCCCCCGCTCGCTCCTCTCTCTGAGCCTTGGCGGCCGGCACAGCAACACCAGGCGGCGTGAGGCTGCGTGCAAATGGTGAAGAGAGCAACTTCCCCGGGCTGTTGCCGGCGTGCCGTACGGGTGAGGTGCTCGACGGCGCAATCCTCACGACGTCCGTGTCGGGCAGCGAGAGCCGTGGTGCCATCATCGTCACCATTTCCGCCTCGGTGGAGTCGCTGACGTCGACGCCCACGCCACGCAGCGGCATGCCGGACTGCGACGTCACGACATCCTCGGCGTCCACCGCAGCGCCACCGCCGTCGCTCAGCAGCGGCAGCATCGCAAGGGACCCGCCACGCAGACGCATCGTGTGGTGCTGCAGCAGCTGCGAGTGGCGAAGGCGGGTGCCGGCGGAGCGCGTCTCTGCTGTCGAGGTCAGGCACCGCAGACGGCGCTCGAAGCGCTGCCGCTCGTGGCGGCGATCGCGCTCTTGGTTCTGCACGAGGCGCAGCATCCACTCGGCAAAGTGCGCCGCTGCCTCGAGACGGGTGGTGGCGGTGACGGGCTGCGTGACGGCGGAGCGGGGCGAGAAGAACTGCGCTGCGAGGGGAGAGGAGAGGCCGTCTGCGCCGCCGAGGCCACCAGATGCCCTCGCTGCTGCTGCGGCTGGTGGCGCTGCTGCGGGCCCGGCTGCAGTCCTGCTGCTAGCGGGGGCGTTGCTGGGCAGCGGCACCGGGCCACCGGGTCGGCTGCTGAAAAAAGCCTCCCGCAGGTGCAACAGCATAAAGGAGGAGACGCTTGGGGCCTGTGATTGGTGGTGGTGGTGGTGCGGGGAGGCGGACCCGCCGCCGCCGCCCAGTCCACTACTCATGACGCCGGCCGCAGGCAGCGGACGTCGACGGTTACGTGCGGCAGCACTGTTGGCCGCCCCACCACGCCCGGACTGCTGCGCCGCCGCCGCCGCACGCTCCGCCTCGAGCTCCTCCCCGACGTGCAGGCAGCGGTGCCAGCAGTGCAGCGCGGCGTGTGTCTGCAGGACCTCTGCCAGCTGCTCCGGTGGCACATCACGGCCCACTGTCTTGATGCTCCAGTCCATAAAAAGGTTGATGTCCGTGGGCCGCACACGGCCGTCGTGGTCGTTGTCAAGGATGTAGAGCAGCGATACGCGGTGCAGGCTCACCCAGAGCGAGTCAGGGAGGTAGCGCAGGGCGTCGCGCAGCTCGTCGAGGGAGTAGTACTCAGGCTCTAGACTCACGAACGGGCCGAAGCAGTCGGGCGGTGCCGGCAGCGGCGATGACGAGGCCGATGACGACTGCCGCTCAGCCGAGCTTCCTACATTTCCGCCATTCGCACTCGATGTTGCCGGTGGTGGTGTCCCATTCTCTCTTTCACGTGGCGGTGTGGTGTGGTGACTCGAGGGTGCGGGTGACGCGGAGGGCTTGCGGTAGCCGCAGGCGAGCAGCAGCTCCAACTCCTCGGCCTGCTCCTCGTGCTTGAGCCGGAGAAGAGCTCGCTGGACGGAAGACTCCGCGTAGGAGGCGGCTTGACCCATTCTGAAATACAAATAAAAAATAGAAGTAAAGGTATTGGAGTAAGTAACAACGCAGTTCGTCTTCTTCCTGGACCTTCTCTTTCTTTATCTCTCTGGCGGTTCTGTGGCTGAAAAGGGAGAAGAAAGAAGACGAAGAGGGCAGAAGCAAGTCCGATACACAACGCAAACGAAAATAAGAAAAGCAATGAAGCTCAAAGCGCAATTCTCAAAGAGAGAGAAAGAGAGGACGGAGTAGACGGTACAACTCAGCGAGACGAGATACACTCACAGTTTTTTCTTCCTTGGTTTTAAAACCAAAGACAAGAGATACAGCCTGAAGGGCGTCAACAATGGAAAGAAAGAGAAAGAATATTTTTTCTTACGAAAGCGAAGAAGGCAACAATGAAAATTAAGATATAGAATAAAAGCGCCGCGTGTCGGCACCTGCGGTCACACAACTGGATGAAAAGGTGTGTGTTTGTGTGTGCACAGAGAGGCTTGAGGAGGGGGCGCGGGCTTCACAGGCACACGAGGACAGCCGAAGTGCGCCGCCAAATCCGCGAAGCGATAACAAACAAGAGAGGGAGAAGCAGATAGAGAGAAAGAAAGTAGCAAAAAGAGATTATTCAAAGCGAAATTATTTTAATTTTTTTCCGGCGCATCTTAGGCTTCTCGTCTCGATGAGCGCGTAGTGCACGTAACGACGTGATGTAGCAGACAAGCAGCCGACTGACATTGTACGACAGACGAGAAAAAAAGAATAAAATTCTGCACGCTTCCTCAAAGACAGGAAAAGCACGTCGTCGAGCAACGTTGTGTTCACCCTATTGCGTTCCCACGCGTTTCTTCTTTCGCTATTTGCACTTTTTTCTTTTTTGAATTGCTGTTGTTGCTGTGTCGCGTGAAAATCACACGCGCGTGTGTGTGCCAGGAATAAAACACAACACAAATAAAGCAAATAGAAGTGGAACATATGACGAGAGAGAGCGAGTTGGAGCAACGGGGACAAAAAAGGAATAAGAAACAAGAGAGATAAGAGAAGCTGGAAATAAGCCGAGGCACAACAAATAAGCAGCCATCAATGCAGCGCGAAAGGAGAAGACCGGATGAGGTGCAGCGGTGATGCATCGCACCGCCCACTCGCCATTCTAACTCTCCGTTCCCCCTTCACTTCACGTAGTGCTTCACCACCGCCAGAACCACGATGACGATGATGCACACTACAATCGCGATGACGAAGAAGATGACAAGGCGATCTCGCGCCATCCGCCGCATGAAGCTCTTCAGCTCAGTGCTTGCGCGGCCAAGCTCACCATGCATCTCGTCCAGCTCTTCGTTCGTGTGCTTGATCTGCTCCGTCTGTCCTCGTAGCGTTGTCGCTGCCTCCGCGCCGAGGGTCTCTGTCTCGTTCAGCAGCTTCTCCGACTGCCCGAGGGACTGCAGTGTGCTCTGCTGCACGTCGTGGATGCGGCCGGCAGCTTGGCGTGCCTCGGGGCGGTTGCTCATGACGGGGCCGTCGCCGTTCTCACCTTCCTCGTCGCCCAGCGCCGTGCCCTCCCGCGGCGACCACACCACCCCGCTGCCACCCTCCACTCCGCGGTAGGCGGCATTGCTCGTGGCAGGCGCGGCTGCAGCGCTCTGAGCTGCACGCTCCTTGCTCTGCTGTACACGCTCCTTCAGCGCCGCGATCTTCTTCACGTGTTCGGTGGCCCTCGTCTCGTACGTTGCCCGCTCCCCACCGTCGAGGAGACGCACCTCCACCCGCAGCTGTTGGAGCAGGCGGTTAAGACGCCGCAGCAAGTCTTGTGCTTTGGTGAACTTTGCGGCGCGGGCGGTGGTGGCGCTAACAGTGCTGCCCGGCTGCTTCAGCTGTGCCTCCACCTCAGCGAGAAGAGCCTCAACCTGCTGCTCAAGGTCCAGCAGCTCCTCGTGGTAGAGGGCGGCATCGGACATGGCGTGGCCGCACACACACGCACAGCAACACACACGCCACGATTACTCTCTTTGTTGTTTTCTAAAGAGGAGACGTCCACGCCACACGGGTAAGTGTTGAGCGACCGCTATCGAGTCAAGTCCAGCCAACTCGTCCTTTATTTTTTCTTTTTTTAGCTTCTGTAACGTGATGCTAAACAGCAGCTGGCAAGTGTACCCTTGGAGAAGGTCACGGAAGGGGGGAGAAAAAGGCGTATTGTCAAAGGCGTGGTAAAGGAGAGATGAAGTATGAGAGGGAAAAGTAGGGAGACGCAAACATTTCCTTTTATTTGTGTGTATGTATCCATCTGTGATGACGCATGTAGGCAACAAACAAAAGAGAGGAGAAAAAAAGCACTTCATTTTTCTTCACAGTAGCACTTGCAGCACTTTCTAAAATAAAACATTTAGAATTGGGCGATGCCCCTTGGAAGCAGATCCCACAACTGCGTGCATCTCGCCACAGGAGCACTTAACGTGAAAACGCCCCTCTTCTCAAGTACACAGCTCTGCGGGTCTCGCCTTGACAAAAACAATGTTGCTTCGTTACTAATATTTTTTTTTAATTTGCATTCTCCGCTTTGAAACGATGACGCACGTCCCAAAATGGCGCAGCAGCACCCGCAATACACAAGACAACAAAGCCTCGCTCACTTCTCAGCTCAATAAAAAAAGTGTTCGTGATCTTCATATTGACCTTCTTCTTTGTTCTTCGGGTATGGGCAAAGACACGCTGAATGCTCTCCAAGCACGGAACACAGTACTCCCATCCGCAATACGTATCCGCAGATACAAAAACAAAGAAAATACTCCAGCAGAGAAGTTACAGGCTGTATAATACCGAGCCGCTCGCCATTTTTACTTTTCTCCTATTATTATTAACAGGTTTCAAGAATAACGGAGAGATATGTGAAGAGTGCGCTGCCGGCAACGCGGGACACCACAAACGAGGAAAGAGGAAGAGAAGTAGAAGACTCAAGAGCTTTTCATTGAGTGTTGCAACGCACACCAAGGAGAAAGAGAGGGAGAGAGAGAGAGAAAGAGAGAGAGAAAAGAACAGCAGCGTCCGCTATAATAGGCGACAGGATGACAGGACGCCGCTCGATGTGAAGGTCATAAACCAGCCCAACTAAAAGGTAGCGAAATATCAAAGAAAAAACGGCAGGGGTGGAGGCTACAGTGTATGCGCTCGTTAAAGAATCATAGTTGACTTCCTTTGATAAAAAAAAAGAGGCAGAACAGCGCACGAAAAACACCACAACCACCGCAACTACCAGAAAAGAAACAGCAAAATTGATCCTTTCTTTTCCGGTGCATGTGTCTGTGTATGTTCATCCTGACATAAAATAAGGGGGAAATGCCATGATGCTTGACAGCTCTTGCGCCGACAGTGAGAAAGATTGCTTTGCCCTACCTTGATCTTTATTCCTAGCCAGACCAAGCTGCCGCATTGTGTTTCTCGGCACAACATGTAAAGTGAGAAGAAACGGAGGAATAGCAAAGCATGCGTGCACCACACCAGTGAAGAAGCCATGCGTGCCACCGTGGTAGGCGGCTTCGAGACAACAACAACAACAAGGGGAAAAAAAAACAGGAGAAAGAAAAAAAAGAAAGCGATGGCAAAGAGGAGAATGTAAATGTCAAAAAATAAGGAAAGGAAAAAAAGCGTCAAGTTGTGTTGCGTCGCGCTCGCTTGGGATACACACACCGATGCGCTCTCCGTCTTCAAAAGCGCAACAGCACAACAAGAAAACAAATCTAATTTAATTTCAATATAGTAAAGAGTGATACACAAGGAAGACAGCAAGTATCGTAAGCAATGAAATATAGCTTGTTTTATTCAGTAAACTTGAGAAGAGAAAATAAGAATAATAGTAATAGCGTAACGGAACGCAACGCAAGAGATGAGCGACTGCAAGATTAAACACAGCGCACACAGACATACACAGAAAAAGAGATTGGATAACACACGGGTAAAAAAGTGAATTGGAGTCTCGACGACATCAAGAGTATGAAAACAAAATTGCAAAAGAGAGAGAGAGCGCGGTGGCACCTCCAACTTTTAAATTAAAGTACGAAACAGCGCTACGCGCCGATAAAGCACAATCACCCTCGACCTTCCGGCAACCCAATAAAGGACAACTAAAACCAACATTTTGCAACGAAGCTTCTTCCTAAAAAAAGGTAACAAAAGATACTGAAAAGCAGCGGCGATTGCGCTCCTCCTAAGAAGAGTACGCTGCGCTACCGCACGTGAAAATGAAAAATTGAATAAAGCACTTATACTTCGGGGCGACATCACGGCAAGAGAGTGATAACGCGAGGCCTTCCGACATCAGCCCTGAACACACCACAAAAAAAAAAAACCATTCCACTAAAACGAAGCATTACTACATCCAGCCAACAAAAGAAAAAAAAGATGAAGCAAAAACACATTAGGCAGCACCTATCAACGCACAAAAAAAAACGTTCGAGTCTACACGGCGGACTACGCACTTCTGCGCGGGCAATCCAACACGTAACTAACACGTACAACATACTTAACTCCACCGCCTCACACACCACTGGATGTGCATCAACTCCGCTCATCCAACGTCTTGAAGAAAGGGTGCTGCAGGAGCTCACTCGCCGACGGCCGCTTCTTGCGGTCCACCACAAAGATCGCGTCCAGCATCTCCAGCAGCTCCGCACTCACCGCATCGTCGCTGCTCGGCTTCTCCGCCGCACCGCTCTCATCACTTGGCACGGGACCCACGCTCGAGGACGCCTCCTCGCCCCTCGCCTCCGCAGCAGCCTTCGCAGCAGCCTTCAGCGCGTCGTGCGGACGCTCCAGGTGCGTCGCGTCGTCCAGGCACCCAACCTTGAACAGCAGCGCGATCGGCTCCGGCAGGCTGCACGTCGTCGAATTGTACCACGGCACCTGGCCACCAATCAGCTGCACCACCGAGCACCCGAAGGACCAGATGTCCGACGCCGACGAGTAGGTGCCCTGCACGCACTCCGGCGCCATGTACGCCGCAGTCCCCGTCACAGAACCCGACTCCAGCGTGCGGTGGTTGCCGCTCAGCACCAGGCTCGTGCCGAAGTCCGTCAGCTTCACCGCGCCGTCCGAGCTCAGCAGCATGTTGCCGGGCTTCACGTCGCGGTGGATCACGCCGCGCGAGTGCAGGAAGGCAAGCCCCGACAGCACGTCGCGCGCGTAGCGCCGCACAACGCTCTCGCGCAGCATCCCGCGCGGGTGGTGCCGCAGCACGTCCTGCAGCGACCCCGACGGCACCCACTCCATGTAGATCCGCGCCGTCCGCTTCAGCACCATGAACGCCACAACGCGCACAATGTTCGGGTGCGACAGCTCCGTCAGCACCGTGTACTCCTGCAGCACCTCCCGCACCGCCACGCTGTGCGCCTTGCTCGCGTCCAGCGGCAGCTCCTTCACCGCAAGGTAGCACCCGATCGCCTCGTCCCACGCGCGGTACACGCGGCCGTAGCTGCCCTCCCCCAGCGGCACGTCCATCAGCACCTGGAACCGGTCCACAAGCTTCATCGTGTCGTTGCACGAGCACTCCTCGTTGCAGATCACCACCACGTCGTCCTCCTGCAGCAGCGCGTCGATCGCGCTTTCGTTGCTGATCTGCGAAGGCGGGTGCTTCAAATACATCACGTCAGTGCGAGTCGTCGAAGACTGCCGCAGCTGCGTGTCAGACCGTAGAGAACGCAAAATGTACGTCGAGCTCTTCGTCAGGGTATCAGACACGCCATCGTCGGTCGACGTCGCACCGCGCTCCGCGCTTCCACTCTGAGTCGGAGATGAACTCTTCACCTCACCCGACGCCATCAGCGCCTTCTCGGCAGCCGCAGCGCCGTTGTTTGTGAAATCCTGCCACTGCTCATAGAGTCCGGTCAGCCCCGCGCTAAAAATTTGGTGCAGAATCGCGGCTTCTTCCTTGTCGAAGAGGTCGCACACGGCGTTCAGCTGCTTCACCCAGACGTTCTCTTTGAAGGTGCCGTTCGCGTTGTGGAAGTCGTACAGGGCACGCAGACTGTGCCGCACCGCGTCGTCGCTCATTGGTGAGCCACTAAAGCTGGGGTTTATGGTCTGAGGGTCAGTCGGTGGCGCCTCAGCAGCAGCAGCAGCTGCACTGCAACTCTCCTCCTCTGTGCGTTGGTGTAAGTACTGTTGTGCGGCACGATGCAGCGTGGCCATTGTCTTCTGGCACATGGGGTGTGAGAAGGCGCGGCGAGACTCTTTAAAGGCCAGGATGTTCGACTCCGGCAGCGCCTTGAAGGCTGCCACCGCCTTCTTCGCTGTTTCGCGCTCTAAATGCTGGGCAGTCGCGCAGTAGTCGCGCAGCATGTTCACGGTGCGGTTGAACTGGTACACGGCGTTGTAGTAGTCTGTAGAAAGCTTGTGCACGTACTCGGGCGTTACCGAGAAGTCCAACGCGCTTGGATCGAAGCTGTTGTCCCATTGGTCACCGCCCATGGAGTGAACAAGGGCAGTGACGGGACTGCTCGGCGTTACGTCAGTAGAGGAGGGCAGCTGCAAGCCAACCTGAATAGACGCCACAAAGGTGCGGAACTTGGCCACAGCAGCGTGTAGCAGGCGCACCAGCGCACGACACGCTACCTGGTAGAGAACAACGGACTCTCGCACGTGTCCTGTGGCGGCGGCAGCTCCCATTGGACCGATTCGGCAGTAGGGGTCGGTCACCGCGACGGCTTTCATCAACTCCAGCGTGTCGTCCAGCAGCTCCTTCCACACTTCAGGCGAAGACGGGTCACACGGCTTGCACGCATCACCGTCCCCTTCCGTCTCACCTGGCTTGGTCGTTAGAATTTCTCCGTGCGCGAGGTCCAGCATGGGGTGGCGCACGCGGTACTCGCACAGCGACTCCTGGTAGGCCACGCTCGTCATTAAGTGCGTCATCTCATCCTCTGGAATAGTCGAGACGAACTTTTGCCCACGTATCGTGCTGATGTTTGCAGAAAGCATTTTGCTGGCTTGGTCGCGCGCTTTACCAAAGGGGTCCTTGGGATGTGACCTGGACTTGACAGCATTTGCTTTCTGCGCCGCGGAGCCACTCTCGATGGGCTGCAGCTGGCTTGGCAGTTGCATACCGGACAAGTTCTCCTGCGGTGTTGACTTCAGCAGTGCGACAAGGTGGGAAACCTGGAAGAGGGCAGCGCCGTAGTCGTGCACGGCGGCAACGAAAGTGTTCGACCCACGCCACAGCAGCGCAGATAAAAGCTTGTGAGTCTTGGCAACTACCCAGATCTGACCTGTCGCCGCGCGATCGCACATCTGCGCCACGAGCCAGCCGCACATCTCCTTCTCCGTGTACAGGCCGTCTGTGTTTTTGGTGAGAGAAACGAAGTAATCGACCAGCTTAGCAGACTGCGGCGTGGCGTCGTTCTTCGTCGCCTCCTGCAGCGCCAGCGTACTCTTCGTCCACTGGAAACGGCGAACACCCAAAGAAATGCCCTCCGCCGCGACATCCACCTCGTTTGTACCTCGCTTCTGCATCGCTGACAGTGCCGTCGGCGCCACGTCCGCCATCGAAAAATCGGGCATCGTAGCGTCCGCACAGGGACACTGAGCAGCGCTGCAGTGATCATTGCCGAAGTCATCAAAACGAGGCATCGGCACACGCAGCCGGCGCTCCGCTGTCAGCACGCCGTCAAACCCATTCGCATCACCTGAATGCGCCTGCACAATTTCACACGCCGCTCGGTCAATCGTGGACATCATCGCGTCATCCTCCGCATCCCTGTTGGCGCTGTCGTCGCCGAAATTTGACTCTGTCGAGGCTGCTGAGTCTGCCATCGAAGTGCGGTGTGGAGTTGGGGTGTGTTGCAGCGACGCGTAGGAGGAGAAGGAAGGCCTCATGAGAAGAGAACAACCTTCAAACTTGAAAGACAGAGGGGGGAAGAGAGAGGGAGAGAGGGTGAAGGAGCGAAGGGAAGACGAGTGGAAGAAACTCGCTACATCAAAGTACTTTGTAAAAAAGAAACAAAAAGGTAGTCCTCTTATTTATATATTTATTTTTTGCCGGGATCCAAACGAAAGCAGCGAGAATGAAAACAAAATGTCGCCGAGCTCCTCATGTAGTCAGCAATAAGAAAGTACGTCATCGCATTCGTCGCATTGCCTCCTCCTCGCTCCTTAGTCGTCACGCAGATGAGAGAAAAATAAACAGCGTGTAAGGCGTCTGTTCCGTTCACGGACTCACTATGCACGGTGACAGGCAGCGCGCATTGGGCACCTTGTCCCTAACCGGCTACGCACACACACATACCAACCTCTTTGGCCTCCGAGAGGAGAAAGGGTGATGTGTTGGGGAAAAGGCAGTGGAAATTGCCCATGCCTTTTTCTTTTTCTTTTCCAGTTGTGTATTCTTTTTGTTTTCTTTTCAGAGTCGTAAAGTAAGCTACAGGTAGAAGAAAATGGGAAACGGAAAAGAAAACAGAGAAAACAAAAATGCAATAGCTGAAGGAAGAAGAAAGGAGAGAGACGGCTCACACCAAACAAGCACAAAAACACAAAACAAAAACATTTTCTTCTTCAAATGTCACATTCAAAAAGTCAGTTTATTAGATAGACAAAAAGAGAGTAGTGGCAGTGGTGGGCGTAATAGTGTGTGGTAGGCAGCGAAGAAGAAAAAACGCAGAGACTCAAGCACTTCTTATTGGGTACGGGGACCTCAGAGCGAGACTGGCTTAGACACTGCTCCACACACACAAACACACAAACACGCACACAGACACAATACAAGTGAAGAGAGAAGATAACAAGCAGGCACGCATTTTTGCTTTACAGGAGAACCAGAAAAAAAAACTAAAAGAGTATTACTTAAACAGACAAGAAGGAAAAGCAGACAGCACATAATTTAACGCTGCATCAATGCCACAGTACCTTAAATCAGCGAATAAAGAAAAGATGTAAAATAAAAGGGAGATAAATAGTTAGGTGTATAGAGCACTTTCTTCAAAACTTTTTTGCTTGTGTTCCTTAAAATGAGAGATGACCTTCTCAGCGGCAGACGTTGAGCTGGCAAGCCATCAGCCACCCGCCTGCACGCTGTCTCAACAACAGATCTCATAATGGAAGAGAGACGAAGGGCAAGAAGAACGGGTTATCAAACAAACCAAAAAAAAATGAAGTGGTAGCCAGAATAAAATAAAGTCTTCTCCGCCTTTTACGCTGCATTCGACGCAGCGTTCGTGTGCAAAGCACACGCGACACGAAGGGAATACGCAAGAGATGAGAAAAAAAAAAAGACAAGTCACCACCGGCCTCCGGAAGCACAGAGTGATGAAAAGTAACAAGAATAATGAGAGAAACGAAGCAAACAATAATAATAATGATGAAACGTCACAGCGGCAACGCCTCGCACCGCCACCACTCACAACAAGCTTCAAGAGTATGCATCTTCCGCTTTCTGTATGGTTTTACTTCCTCCCAGAGCTGCACCTTCTCCACCGGTTGAAGTGGCCTTTTCTCAGCGCTACGCACTCCATCAAAGAAGAAAGACGATTAAAAAATGAAATGGGAGTGCGTAGCTGTCACTCCCTCCACTCCGCGCTGCACCGGAAAATAAAAGTGAGCAGATGTCGCTGCAGCGACGCACATGAGCGCTGTATTTTTATTCTCTATTTTGCGACAGATGGACAACGTAGGCGAGCAAAACGAAGCCGCTACCTTTGCAAGAAAAAAACGCCGCAAGCATCATCGCCATTACTAATCACTCGCCATCACCTACACATTCACACGGAGAATAAAACAAAGAATTTTGCACAACGCAACTTTCGGATATATTTTCCCTCTCATCACAACAAATAACGTCAACACACCTTCTGCGTCAACAAACGAAAGCAGTATACCTCACGCACGATAAGCACACAGAAATGGCAGGGACAAACAACTTCCAGAGTGTACTAACGCCCTCTGTTGCCTTCTCCGAAGCGGTACGACACAAACCTTCTCAGTTCCTATCGTATCAAGCCACTTATTCCATCTTGAAGAAAGGGTGCTGCAGCAGCTCGCTCGCCGACGGACGCTTCTTGCGGTCCACCACAAAGATCGCGTCCAGCATCTCCAGCAGCTCCGCACTCACCGCGTCCTTCGCGCGCGGCTTCTCCGCCGCACCGCTCTCACCACTCGGCACCGAGCCCACGCTCGAGGACGCCTCCTCGCCGCTTGCCTCCGCAGCGGCCTTCGCAGCAGCCTTCAGCGCGTCGTGCGGACGCTCCAGGTGCGTCGCGTCGTCCAGGCACCCGACCTTGAACAGCAGCGCGATCGGCTCCGGCAGGCTGCACGTCGTCGGGTTGTACCACGGCACCTGGCCACCAATCATCTGCACCACCGAGCACCCGAAGGACCAAATGTCCGACGCCGACGAGTAGGTGCCCTGCACGCACTCCGGCGCCATGTACGCCGCAGTCCCCGTCACAGAACCCGACTCCAGCGTGCGGTGGTTGCCGCTCAGCACGAGGCTCGTGCCGAAGTCCGTCAGCTTCACCGCGCCGTCCGAGCTCAGCAGCATGTTGCCGGGCTTCACGTCGCGGTGGATCACGCCGCGCGAGTGCAGGAAGGCGAGCCCCGACAGCACGTCGCGCGCGTAGCGCCGCACAACGCTCTCGCGCAGCATCCCGCGCGGGTGGTGCCGCAGCACGTCCTGCAGCGACCCCGACGGCACCCACTCCATGTAGATCCGCGCCGTCCGCTTCAGCACCATGAACGCCACAACGCGCACAATGTTCGGGTGCGACAGCTCCGTCAGCACCGTGTACTCCTGCAGCACCTCCCGCACCGCCACGCTGTGCGCCTTGCTCGCGTCCAGCGGCAGCTCCTTCACCGCAAGGTAGCACCCGATCGCCTCGTCCCACGCGCGGTACACGCGGCCGTAGCTGCCCTCCCCCAGCGGCACGTCCATCAGCACCTGGAACCGGTCCACAAGCTTCATCGTGTCGTTGCACGAGCACTCCTCGTTGCAGATCACCACCACGTCGTCCTCCTGCAGCAGCGCGTCGATCGCGCTCTCCGTGGACGTCTCAGATGAGGTGCGCTCCAGTGTGAGCACGTCCGGCTTGACTGACGCAGACGTGGAGGCGCGGCCGCCTGAAGGCAGCGAGCGCAGAATGTACGTCGATGTCTGCGGAGACGGGTCCGAAACGCCGTTCTCCGACGACGAGAGCCCTGGCATGCTGCTGACGGCGCGTTGACCCGACAGCGTGCCGAAGTCAACGGAACTGGTCAACGCCTTCTCCGCGGCCGCAGCGCCGTTGTTTGTGAAATCCTGCCACTGCTGTGAGAGGCCCTCGATGCCGGCATCAAAAATCTGATGCAGAATCGCAGCCTCCTTCGCATCGAACAGGTTGCACACGGCGTTCACCTGATCCTTCCAGAGCCGCTCCTTGTACTCGTGGTTCTGTGCGTGAAACTCCACGACATCTTTCATGTTCTGTCGCACCTCGTCATCGCTGAGAGGACAGTGAGCGGCGGTGGGCGACGAGACGTCAGAGATGGAGAGAATGCTGCCCGATGCGTCGGCCGTGCCGCCGTTAACACTGCTGCCACGCCCTTCGGCCGACTGCCGGGCCGCGCTGTGCAGCTTCGTTATCGTCTTCGCGCACGTCGGGTGCTCGAACACCCTGCGAGACTCATGAAAATCCAAAATGCTCCGCTCTGGTAGCACCTTGAATGAGCTGAGCGCACGCTTCGCCATCTCACCGTCTGTGTGCTCGGTGGCGGCGCAGTGCGCGCGCAGCATGTTCACGGTGCGGTTGAACTGGTAGATCGCGTTGTAGTAGCCTTGCGCGTATTTGCGGATCATTTGGGGGGTCAGGTCGTAGTCGCGTAGCAGCGGGTTGAAAGCATCCTTGCCGAAGTAACTCTCATCGCTGTCCACTTGTGAGCCGCCGGAGCCGGGGTGTTGACTAGTCGGTGTATTGGTGAAGGGCACCTGCAGTCCAGCCTGAATAGACGCCACAAAGGTGTGAAGCGAGGAGACAACGGCGTGTAGCAAACGCACCAGCGCACGGCAAGCCACCTGATACAAGAAGACAGCGTTCTTCATGCGTAAAGAAGCGATGGCCACACCGATAACACACGTCGGTGGTGTCGGGTCGGTCACCGCGATGGCCTTCAACAGCTCGAGCGTGTCGTCCAGCAGCTCCTTCCACTCTGTGGGCGAGTGCACCTTCTGCACAGCGGCCAAGTCCGCCACATTGCGCTCTACACCCTGCGTCAGGATCTCGCCATGCGCGAGGTCCAGCGTGGGGTGGCGCAGACGGTACTCGCACAGCGACTCCATGTAGGCCACGTTGGCAATCATGAAGCTCAGCTCCTCGTCTGGGATCTGCGAGAGAAGACTGGCCGACTTGTGCCCCTTCGTCTTCCCATCCACGCCCGCTCGCAGTTTTGCTATCTCGGCAGTACAGCCGGCATGTTGCCTCACCTTGCCACCACTCGAGGTTTGCGCAGCGCACGCCTTCACGATGGGCTGCAGCTGGCAGGGCAGCCGCTCGCCCGACGGATTCTCCTGCGGCGTGGTGCGCAGCAACGTGGCCAGATGAGCGACATCGAACATCGCAGCACCCTTGTCATGCACGGCGTCAACGAAACTGTTCGACCCACGCCAGAGCAACGTGAAGAGAAGGAGAGATGTCTTGGCCATAATCCACATTTGACCCGTCTCGACACGATCGCACATCTGCGCCACAAGCCAGCCGCACATCTCCTTCTCCGTGTACAGCGCACCGCTACGATCGAAGGTCAACGACACAATGTAGTCCAACAGCTTTGCAGACTGCGGCGTGGCGTCGTTCTTCGTCGCCTCCTGCAGCGCCAGCGTGCTCTTCGTGCACTGGAAGCGGCGCACCTCCAGCGGAATGCCCTCCGCCGCGACATCGACTTCATCCTTGCCTCGCTTCTGCGTCGCCGGCGCACGCGCCTCGCAGTCACCGCTCGCGTGTTTGTTGCAGCTTAAGGCCGAGCCGTCACCGCTTGCCTTGGCGATTGCGCAAGCCGCCTGTTCAATGGTTCGCATCACCCGCTCCTGATACTCGTCGGTGGGGTCCTCGTGCGTGGCCGCCCCCGACATAAAACACTTCGACTTTACCATTTTTGTTATTACTTTCCGATGCCTTCACAATATCGGGTTGTTGCGGGAAAGTGTGAAAGGCGAGACACAACTATAAAAATAAACAGAAAATAACGTTTATAGCCTGTTACTGCGTCAAGTGTATGTTAGTAGAGTAGTAAAAGAACAAAGGGGTGAACAGCAAGAGAGCAAGAGAGAACAGAAAATATATATAGCAGGTTGCACACAGAGACACGTTTGCTCGTAACTCTTTATTCTCTGTGACTCTTAGCTGGCCTTCCTGTATTTTTTTTTTTACTTTACTTTACTGGAGTAGCAGAGGTCTGCAGTCAGACTCCACAGGCGCAATGAGAATGAAAAAAAACAAAAAGAGAGAAAAGGAAAGATGAAATATGTTGCAAGGCGAGTCTGTAAATCACAGCAGAGATGCGGCACTACGAAGAGAGAGACGTGGGAGTCTCCGCTACGAGCGACACGCTGCCCTTCGCGATCTTTGTACTTAAGCGTGCTTCTCCTTTTTTTTTTTTCAAGCAGTGTGGAGAAGAAAAAAGGAAATCAAATCAGAAAATAAAATGTTCTTTAAATAAATTGCTTGAGGCCGACAAAGAAATCGCCGTACATGCAAAAAAACGCAACGACAACACAGACGCGCTGACTGTAGTGTATATCGCTGTGTTAAAAGCCCCAGAAGCACGCGCGCGCAACACACGTGGTGCGCAGTTCAAATTTTAAGGGCACAAGCACAAAGATCAAACGCAAGAGAGACGGGGGAAAGGAGGCAAGAGAGGGAGATAGAGCTGCAATTCTGATACAAGACACACTTTCAACTATGGGAAAACGAAGCAGGCACAAACATCGCAATGCGAATGCTGGCACCACTTCGACCACCGGAAAAAACAGAAGATACTGAGCGACCTCAGTCACTCGTAACACTGGCACTCGTAGCCCCCTTTACAGTAAAAACACTGCCCTCAATGATGAGGCTCCTTCCCGCAGCGCACACAGTCGACACCACTACGTTCATGTGTGTGTCTCTCAAAAATCTTCCTTAATTCATATTCTGTTCTTTTCGTTTCAAATGACCACCCCAAATGAGCCAAAGATAGTATAAGCATGTGTATAACACAGAAAACAAAATCCTAATAGTCGTGGCACTAGAAGTAGTAGTAGTAGTAGTAGTTGTTGCAAGAAAAACATGAAGAAAACGTATGTTGACGCAGTGCGCAGAGAAAGGCGAGAGGTGACACGTGCACGTCGTCGCTCCGTCCTGCGCATCCGGTCCACAGCAATAATAGGCGCAAGACAGCGGCCAGAATGGGCGAGGGTGAAGAGAGAAGAGAGATAGAGGTGTTGGCAAAGAGAAAGCAGCGCGCTGCACCTTTCCACCACAATTCCACTCACCTCCATACCCACACAGACACGCATGTCTCGCTAAGAACGCACCGTGGTCAGCGGCTGTGCGCACAGAAACATACGCACACACATGCACACACGGATACGTCTCGAACATAAAGCATCACAAAAGCAGAAGCAAAAAAAAAAAAAAACAAGAAGGACTGCCACGGGGCCCGCACATCCACACACCTCGCCTACTCCATCTTGAAGAAGGGGTGCTGCAGCAGCTCACTCGCCGACGGACGCTTCTTGCGGTCCACCACAAAGATCGCGTCCAGCATCTCCAGCAGCTCCGCACTCACCGCGTCCTTCGCGCGCGGCTTCTCCGCCGCACCGCTCTCACCACTCGGCACAGAGCTCACGCTCGAGGACGCCTCCTCGCCCCTTGCCTCCGCAGCGGCCTTCGCAGCAGCCTTCAGCGCGTCGTGCGGACGCTCCAGGTGCGTCGCGTCGTCCAGGCACCCAACCTTGAACAGCAGCGCGATCGGCTCCGGCATGCTGTCGCTGGTCGGGCTGCACCACGGCACCTGGCCACCAATCAGCTGCACCACCGAGCACCCGAAGGACCAGATGTCCGACGCCGACGAGTAGGTGCCCTGCACGCACTCCGGCGCCATGTACGCCGCAGTCCCCGTCACAGAGCCCGACTCCAGCGTGCGGTGGTTGCCGCTCAGCACGAGGCTCGTGCCGAAGTCCGTCAGCTTCACCGCACCATCCGAGCTCAGCAGCATGTTGCCGGGCTTCACGTCGCGGTGGATCACGCCGCGCGAGTGCAGGAAGGCGAGCCCCGACAGCACGTCGCGCGCGTAGCGCCGCACAACGCTCTCGCGCAGCATCCCGCGCGGGTGGTGCCGCAGCACGTCCTGCAGCGACCCCGACGGCACCCACTCCATGTAGATCCGCGCCGTCCGCTTCAGCACCATGAACGCCACAACGCGCACAATGTTCGGGTGCGACAGCTCCGTCAGCACCGTGTACTCCTGCAGCACCTCCCGCACCGCCACGCTGTGCGCCTTGCTCGCGTCCAGCGGCAGCTCCTTCACCGCAAGGTAGCACCCGATCGCCTCGTCCCACGCGCGGTACACGCGGCCGTAGCTGCCCTCCCCCAGCGGCACGTCCATCAGCACCTGGAACCGGTCCACAAGCTTCATCGTGTCGTTGCACGAGCACTCCTCGTTGCAGATCACCACCACGTCGTCCTCCTGCAGCAGCGCGTCGATCGCGCTCTCCGTGCTGCTGTCGAGGGACCGGTTCAGCGAGATCACGTCCGTCTTCGTCGTCGACGTCCGCCGCAGCTGCGCGTCGGACGGCAGAGAACGCAGAATGTACGTCGAGCTCTTCGTCAGCGCGTCTGGGCTGCTGTCCTGGCGTCCGGAGCTGCGGTCCGCAGAGGCGCCAGCGTCCGATGACGACAGCCCCTGCACGTTGCTGCCGGTGTGCTTGGAAGAAAGGCTCACCGTCATCATCAGTGCCTTCTCCGCTGCAGCCGCGCCGTTGTTCGTGAACTCCTGCCACTGCTGTTTCACCCCATCAACGCCAGCTGTGAAGATTCGCTTCAGCATCGCGGCTTCCTTCTCGTCGAAGAGAGCACAGACGGTATCGACCTGGTGCATCCACATGAGCTGTTTCTTGTCGCTATTCTCGACGTGAAACTTCTGGACCGCCATCATACTGCGCCGAACATCGTCGTCGAGGAGAGGCGATTGTTGAGCCAGAGTTGCAGTGCTCGTTGAGGTTGGACTCTGCTCGTGACGTTGCGATGCTGCCCGTCGGGCTGCAATAAAGAGACGCTGAATGGTTTCTTCACAGAATTCCCTTTCCGATCCCGTCATCGAAGATTTCAGCTCCATCAGGTACGTCTCGGGCAACGGCTTCAGCGCTTGCAGAGCACGGCTGGAGGTGGCCTTCTCTAAATGCTCGGCACTGGCCACGTAATTGCGAAGCATGTTCACGGTGCGGTTGAACTGGTAAGTCGCGTTAAAGTACTCATTTGTGTAGCCGTAGACGACGCCGGGGGAAAGAGAGTAGTCCAGCACGTTCGGGTCAAAAGCAACACCCAGCAGGTTGCTCGTACGTGTGGGCGAAGCCGCCTTCGCACCAGCGGCCAGCAAATTCGATGACGGCACCTGCAGACCAGCCTGAATAGAGGCCACAAACGTGTGCGACGCGGTCAACACAGCGTGAAGTAGACGCACCAATGCACGACACGCCACTTGATACAGCAGCACGCCCTCCCGCAGACGCAGAGTGGCGGCTGAGCTACCAAACGGACAGAGAGGAGCTTGTGGATTTGTCACTGCGATGGCCTTCATCAGCTCCAGCGTGTCGTCCAGCAGCTCCTTCCACGCCGTCGGCGAGTACGTCTTGCGCACCACCTCCGCAGCCACCGGGTCCGCACACGCCGCGCTGTCTGACGGGTCCACCATCAGAATTTCGCCGTGCGCGAGGTCCAGCGTGGGGTGGCGCATGCGGTACTCGCACAGCGACTCCAGGTAGGCCACGTTGGCGATCAGCAGGCCCATGTCGCCGTCGGGGATGCAGTCGCCGCTGCTGCTCTTCGACCCGCCGCTGCCGCCAAACGCGCGCCGCTTCATCATGTCGAACACGCACGGCCCGCACGGCTTCGCCTTCCCGTGTGCTGATTTCTGTGCGGCAGAGGCACTCTCGATAGGCTGCAGCTGGCAGGGCAGCCGCTCACCTGGTAGGTTCACCTGCTGGGTTGACCTCAACAACGTGGCCACGTGGGAGGCTTGGAACATGGCAGCGCCGTAGTCGTGCACCGCGGCAACGAAAGTGTTCGACCCACGCCAGAGCAGCGCTGACAAAAGTCCATATGTCTTTGCCATGATCCAGACCTGACCGGTAGCCACGCGATCGCACATCTGCGCCACAAGCCACTCGCACATCTCTTTCTGCGTGTACAGGCCATCTGTATTCTTGGTGAGAGAGACGAAGTAATCGACCAGCTTGGCAGACTGCAGCGTCAAGTCGTTCTTCGTCGCCTCCTGCAGCGCCAGCGTGCTCTTCGTGCACTGAAAGCGGCGCACCTCCAGCGGAATACCCTCCGCCGCGACATCCACTTCATCCTTGCCTCGCTTCTGCGTTGCGGGAAGTGTTGTTGGCGCCATGTCGGTTACCGTGTGGTCCAGTGTCGCGACATCAATGTCAGGACAGGCTGGCGCCACAAAGTCTGCATCATCGACATCAAGGTTCGACTGCGGTACACGCAGCCGCCGCTCGCTCTTCAGTGCCGCGTCGTCTTCTGCTGCTGCGTCACTGAGTTGTTTCTTGGATAGTGCGCTGGCAACTAAGTCGATCTGGTCCAGTACAAGGTTGTCCTCTTCCGAGGTTTCCCCAAGGGTCAGCTGCGGCGGGACTGCACGTGCGCAGGAGAGGCTTTCCATTGTTGGCTACTGGTGTGTGTATGTGTAGCTGACGTGATGGAAAAGAGAGGGTAAAATAATGGTTGCTCTCAAATATTTTGATATAATAGTTTTGCGGGTATGCATTAATAAGCAGCTGCGAGGACACTGCAGTCGCCTCAGAGATGATGTCTGCTTGCCTATAAGTTGAGCTTGTGAACAAAGCAAAAAAGTAAAATTAGTATTGATGGAGCAAAGGGAGATGACAGTCAACCCGTTTCCTTTCGTTGATGTCGGTCCCGCTTGCCCAAATCTCCGCGTGCAGCACGAAAGAGAGCGTCTTAATCGTGACGAAGATGTGCGAGTGTGCGAGTCAGGGTTGTGCGTGTTTTCTTCTTTACGCAAACTCTTCGGTGTTCGAATTATAAGCAAAGCACGTCCCGTTGTCACGAAATCGTAAAACAGCCGTTGATACGAATAGAAGAAGAAAGAGTGCCTGTTGCGCACGGCAGATACGCGACACGAGAATCAGAAAGAGAAAAACAAACTGAAGTGGCTGTGAGCGTTTCCGGGGAAGGATTCGACGCGAGAGGATCTGACGCCACAGATAATAGAAAGAAAAAAAAAACGCGAGGTATAATCACGATTGCAAGAACACTGAGTACGTCTCAGCAGGAGGCACCAGAGAAGAAATAGGGGGAAAAAAGAGGTTGATAAACAAGCGCAATAATATGATACAAGCGAGCACAGCGGTGTGAGGGATTCGAATGTTGAATCGCCGAGATAAGAGAGAGAGCGAAAGAGAATAGTGCAATCGAAACAACAAAAAAAAGTAGAAAATCACAACGGGGAAGAGAGAGCGAAAGAGCAGGTGTAATTCGGTAGAGCGCTGTCGGATTGGTGACGACGAGCTCTAAGAAACACAGATTTGAAAGAGCAAAGAAAAATAGGGAGAAAAAAAGCAGTGATGTCTTGCTACGTGACTGTGAGAAATATGAGGCAAGTATGAACGAGTTGGTGCGCACTCGGCAACGGGTCCAGAAGGCGGTGCCGATGAGAGGGCACAGGAGGGAGAAATATATTTAAAAGGAACAACACTGCGCGATAATGCGCGTCGAGTGTGACGTCTTTTTTTATTTTTCTTTCCGCTTCCACTTAGCTGTAGTGTGGCAAATCCCAGGGAAAAACAACAGAGCGCGAGAGTAAGGCGGGTGTTATGGCAAAAAAACGCGACGGCCAAGAGGACAAAGACGAAAACGGAAGAGAGAAAAATAGGGGGATAGGGAGAGAGCGAAGGTGGTGTCAGGATGAAAAGCGGTGGTTTATTGGGGAAGGCACAACAGCAACACTATTAGTGCGATGCAGAGCCTTCGAAAAGCGATAATTTTTCCCGCAAAAAAAGGAAAAAAAACGGCCACTGTTGCATCTGCCCTCGCTGTCGTGCAAAATTGCGCCAAAGATGCTCGTCGTATTACTATTATTATTGTTGTTCTTTTGTGCATCGCACTACCTCGGGAGAGCGCACTTCTGCCCTCTTATAAATGTACGCTGCCGAGAGGCACACGCTCCTTTGCTGCAAGCCGCACTCGTGTCCCACTTCCTCGCTTCCAATCGTTTCCTTTCTTTTTTTTTTTTCAGGGTGCGCTACGGTGGCGGTCAGCATTCAAGCAAGTGTATATGTAAAGTAACGAACAAAATTAACATCATGCATCGCAGAGTGACAATGTGCGCAGCAACGGAGGGAAGAGAAAGCAGAAAAATAGGTAATGTCAAAGAGGACCATAGCGTAGGTCTGCTGGTGATCTCCTTCGCCTGATTTCCCTCTCCTTCTCTTTCACTCGACTGGCCATGACGCTTTTAAAAAAAAAAACTTTTTTTCCCTATTTCATCCGTTGCTTCTTTTTTTTTTTTCTTGAGTAGGCGCTGGACAGCGGCAGAGGGGTGGTAAAGACAAGGAAGAAAAGGAAGCCGACTGAGAAGTAAGGGGGAAAGAATCGCAGACATGCTCGGAGGTCTTGCATGCACGCCCGCACTGCATGAAGCAATGCACCCGCGTTAGAAAAAAAAAAAGCTTTTCTTCCCTTTTTTGAATCGTGCATTTTTGCCCTTACCCTCTCCCACCTTCTTTACCACGTCTCCCTTCCACAACGTTGTCGATGCGCTTCTCTGATTATAGTGACACAGCGCACCAACGCACGCAGCTGCCTCGTCTTCTCGTCTCGCTCAGGGTGCCGCCCCACACACACCCATCACTCATCTCAATCATGTATGGAGGAAAGAGAGAAATACAGAAAGAAGTAAGTAATAAAAAAGCAGAGCAGTAGACTATAGAAGAAGACAAACAAAAAATCGATTTAGCAAAAAAAAAAGAGTAAGCTCGTATCTGCCTCTCATCCCTCCTTTTCTGTTAAGGTCAGGAAAAGTGAACAAGGCAGCTTGACGACCTCGCCTACTCCATCTTAAAGAAGGGGTGCTGCAGCAGCTCGCTCGCCGACGGACGCTTCTTGCGGTCCACCACAAAGATCGCATCCAGCATCTGCAGCAGCTCCGCACTCACCGCGTCGTCGCTGCTGCCGCCCGACGCAGGCACCTCGCTGGCAACCTCCGACAGTCCCATGCTCGGGCTCGGCATCGCACTGAGGCTTGATGGCATGCTGCAGCTGTCCTGCGAAGCCGCCACCGCCTTTCCGGCCGTTTTCAGCGCGTCGTGCGGACGCTCCAGCTGTGTGTCGTCGTTTAAGCTTCCAATCTTGAACAGCAGCGCGATTGGTTCTGGTGAACACTTGGTAACTGGGTCGTACCACGGCACCTGGCCACCAATCAGCTGCACCACCGAGCAACCAAAGGACCAGATGTCTGACGCGGAAGACTGCATACCTTGCATACTCTCCGGTGCCATGTACGCCGCGGTCCCGGTTATTACATCAGACTGCAATGTGTGGTTGTTACCCTTGAGCACAAGGCTCGTGCCGAAGTCCGTCAGCTTCACCGCACCATCCGAGGTGAGCAGCATGTTGCCGGGCTTCACGTCGCGGTGGATCACGCCGCGCGAGTGCAGGAAGGCAAGCCCCGACAGCACGTCGCGCGCGTAGCGCCGCACAACGTTTTCGCGCAGCATTTTCCGTGGATGATGACGCAGCACGTCCTGCAGCGACCCCGACGGCACCCACTCCATGTAGATCCGCGCCGTCTGCCTCAGCACCATGAACGCCACAACGCGCACAATGTTCGGGTGCGACAGCTCCGTCAGCACCGTGTACTCCTGCAGCACCTCCCGCACTGCGATGTTGTGCGCCTTGCTCGCGTCCAGCGGCAGCTCCTTCACCGCAAGGTAGCACCCGATCGCCTCGTCCCACGCACGGTAGACACACCCATAGTTTCCTTGACCCATCGGCACGTCCATCAAGACATGGAAGCGGTCGACGAGGCGAAGCTTGTCGTTGCACGAGCACTCCTCGTTGCAGATCACCACCACGTCATCCTCCAGCAGCAGCGCGTCGATCGCGTGCTCTGCCGAGTTGTCCACCGCCGTGGTGTTGAGGGTGATGATATCGGGGCGGCTGCCGAAAGAGGCGTGGAGGCGCACACCAGAGGGCAGCGAGCGCAGAATGTACGTGGAGCTGCGCAGGAGGCTGTCGGGTGAGCTGTCGCGGAACCCACGCGGGCGATCCGCAGCGAACGTCCCGTCAGAGATGGAAAGGCCGTGAAGACGTGGGGTGTCCCCGGAGCCGGTCATATCCTCCGTATCCGCGCTTTGCCCCAACGCCTTCTCCGCCGCGGCGGCGCCGTTGTTTGTGAATTCGTGCCACTGCTGCCAGAGGTCCGCCAGTCCAGCGCCAAAGACCTCGTGCAGCATGTGTGCGTCCCGCGCGTCGAAGAGCTCGCACACGGCCTGCACCTGGTGGCGCCACAGCTTCTCGCGGTAACCACGGTTTGCTGTGTAGTACTCGTAGATCTCCAGCAGGCACTCCTGCACCTCCTCGTCAGCCAGAGGGTTTTGATGCGTCGCGGGGTGCGAGGAGGCCTCCGACGCGGACCGCTGCGACGCCGACGCGATGGTGGTGGTCGGGGTGGCGGCCGGCGTGGTGAACTCGCTGTCCTTCCCCTCCGCACACTGCTGAGCGGCCTGATGGAGCTTCGTCATGGTCGCGTACACCGGGTGGGAAAACTTTTTGCGCGACAGCTTAAACTCACGCAGCGCCGCTTCGGGCAGCATCTTGAAGGCGCTGAGGGCCCGCGCAGACGTCTCGGCGTTCACGTGATTTGTGGCCTCGCAGTACGCACGCAGCATATTCACCGTCCGGTTGAACTGGTAAATGCCGTAGTAGTACTCATGCAGGAAGCCGTGCACGACGTCGGGGGTTAGGGAGAAGTCGGGGGTGACGCGATCGCACGGCGTCCTGCCGAAGCAGACATGCTTGCCACTGTTCGTGGAGGACGGCGTGGCGGGTGTGCCAGAGGGCGAGCGAGCGGGCGGCTGCACGAGCAGGCCCGCCTGCATCGAGGCCACAAAGGTGTGCGACGCGGTGATCACGGAGTGCAGCAGGCGGACCAGTGCACGGCACGCTACTTGATACAGCAGCACCGCATTTTTCAGGCGCATGGTGGCGACGGACGTGGTGATGGCGCACGTCGGGGCTGTCGGGTCGGTTACAGCGATGGCCTTCATCAGCTCCAGCGTGTCGTCCAGCAGCTCCTTCCACACCGCTGGTGAGTTCAGACGGGGATCGCCTTCGATGTTGTTGCCCAGGTACCCGATTCCCAACGCCACGATCTCGCCACGGTTAAGGTCCAGCGTGGGATGACGCACGCGGTACTCGCACAGCGACTCCAGGTAGGCCACGTTCGCAATAAGAAAAGAGATGCGCTCGTCGTGGACAGCAGTTGCCGTTCGTGACGCACCACCCGCGCTCCTGCAGGCAGCGCTGGGGAACAGCGGGACAGGCGCGCGGCCACCCGCCCCGCCTACTGGAGAGACGGTGACGATGGGCTGCCGGGACGAGGGCAGCCGCTCGCCAGACGGATTCTCCTGCGGTGTGGACTTCAGCAGCGTGGTCAGGTGGGAGGCTTGGAACATGGCAGCGCCGTAGTCGTGCACGGCGGCAACAAAAGTGTTCGACCCGCGCCAGAGCAACGTGAAGAGAAGGAGAGACGTCTTGGCGACTACCCAGACCTGGCCCGTCGCCATCCGGTCGCACATCTGCGCCACGAGCCAGCCGCACATCTCCTTCTCCGTGCACAAACCACTGTTGTCGAGGGTAAGAGACACAAGATAGTCCAACAGCTTCGCAGACTGCGGCGTGGCGTCGTTCTTCGTCGCCTCCTGCAGCGCCAGCGTGCTCTTCGTGCACTGAAAGCGGCGCACCTCCAGCGGAATGCCCTCCGCCGCGACATCCACCTCGTTCGTACCACGCTTTCTCGTCGCCGGAAGCGTCATCGGTGCCATATCAGTCACCGTGCGCTCGGACGACGGCTTACTCACACGCGGCGGCTCCAGGGAGACAAAAACGTCTTCGATATCGTCCAGTGGGCTGTGCGGCACGCGCAGCCGGTGCGTGACGCCGGTCTGAGGGCTTGACCACTCCGACTCTGTGTCTGTGGGTGGGGAGCGGGCGAAGGCGAGTGCTGCCTGGTCGATGTGGTCCATCACCCCCACCGCCCCGTCCTCGTCATCGGCGTCGAAGGAGAGAAGGCTGCGGAGGGGTTTGTGGGCCTCTGTGCTGTAGGCGGTGGTGCCGGACTGCTCGAAGTCGTCCAGCGGCGACAGCGGGCCGTTGTACATCATCTTGCCGGTAAACCTGCGCTTCTGCTGTCTGTGTGTTTTAAAAATAAAGGTGGTAGACTTTTCTCTCTGTGTGTGCACAACGGCGCTAGATGAAGCTGTAAGTGGCTTCAACCTGATTGTTTTTCTTTTGCAGCAGGGAGAGGTACGAAGAAGTCCCACTTGAAAAAGTATATACGTGAAAGGCTAAAACAATGTATATTTTTCTTATTTTAGACGGCCGCTGACAGTGTCGGAGATCTTCTGCGCTTCTCAGATGATATCGACGACGCGAAAAAAATAAAAAGAGAAAATACTATCAAAAATAGAATTTGCGCGCCTTTTTCTTTTTTTTTTAAGGACGCTCGGTTCTTTATTGTGTTTCTTTTCGTTTATTTTCCGTTTAGGAGGTGTATATCAAAAAGGAAAGAGAAAAAGGGGGAGGGAGGGGAAAATATAAAAAATTGTGCGACGAGCGGCGCGCGCAGGAGCGGTCAACAGGCTGCCCCCACTAATCTGCCTCGCGTAGCAAAAACAAAAAAATAAAAAAGGGGTGAGTAAATACAAGCAGGGAACAAGGAGGAAGGCAACGAAAAGCAAAAAGAAAGGAAGAGAGAACGAAGAGGGGAACCAAAAGTAAAAAGTAGAAAATTCAAACACACACGCACAGCACTAACGCTCGTATTGTTTTTCTAACAAGTGCACTTGACCTTTTTGTTTTTTTTTAGAGCTGTTAGGCAAGTGCGTTTAAGGACTGCTAGAGAAAGAATGTGTATGTGCTTCCTTTTTTTTTGGTGCTGAAAAGGAAGAGATATAAAAAATTGTTCCAGTGAAAGAGAAATAAAAATTGTTCCAGTGAAGAAAAAAAAAAGCTTGCAAATCACAGAAAGCAAGAGGAAAAGAGAGGGAAAAAAGAAGCAGTCGACTCCTTGCAAAAAAAAAAAAAATAGGGGACGAAGTAGATATAGTTAAAATATAAATATAAAATTGTTTCTTCGCGTGCAGGTAGGCTCCAAAAAAAAAGAAAAAGTCGATAACGACAACGACTCAGTAAGACTCCCAAGAAAGAAGAAGACAAGAACTGAACACAAGCGCCTTTTCCTTCTGAGACGCCACGCAGACACACACTCACACAAGCACGAATACGGAGAGAGAGTAACGCAGTAGCTCAGAGAAAGTAGGGGAGAAGGAGGAAAAGCAGGAGGAGCAGCACAAAGAGAGAAAAAAAAGCAAGGCGAAACTATTTGTCAATCTAGAACAAACCGTGTAGCTGAGAAATGTTCGCCAAAAAACAAACCGGAATAAACACAAACAAAAAAAGAGACTTCAATTTATATTTTTTATTAGATGTGAGACCGTGGAAAACAGAAGAAAAAAAAGGAAAGAGGGAAAGCAGCGTGTATACCAGACGCGGGGCGTCTTGCTTTTCTTACTCTCTGATGTTTTTTTTTTTCAAATATTCAGTTGTTTGTGAGATAAAATGTGAAAATAAACCGCACAGACAAGAAAAGAGAAAAGAAAGGAGAAGGAGAAATGGCAATAATAAAAATTGACGAAAGATGTGAAAGCGGAAAGCACGGTGAATTTTTTCCCTCAGCACAGGATCTAAACAAATAAAAAAAATTGTTTAATAAAGAGAGATAGAGAGGGGGAATCAGCGGAAAAAAAATGAAGGGAGGCTACGATAGCTCGAGGTATAAGAGGCGCAGTGTGAGACACCTTCTCTTCTTTATCGTCTTTTTCTTTTTTCTTAGAGAGCAACAGTGATGCTGCACCTGAAAAAGAAAAAAGTGAAAAGAGAAAAGGAAAGTTTTCCAACACAGTAACCACAGAATTGAGCTAATGGATTGCAAAAGTAAAGGAAGTAAAGAGAGAGAGAGTAAAAAACTTTTAAAGCGATATTTAATCAGCGTAAAAGTGTCAAAGTGAAATACATAAATTTTAAAACAAGAAATGTATAGTGTAAATATATGCGGTAGTGCGGTGCGCGTTTACGCGAGCACAGCAGGTTAAAAAAAAAAAACGAAAAGTTTAGGGGGTAGGAGAATTCTCTGCTACCTCTGCAGGCGGTGATGCACAGTGTATTATATAACAAAACGAGAGCGAAAGAGAGAGAGAGAGAGAGAGAGAGAGAGAGGGAGGTGAAGATGAGCAGGACAAAGAGCAAAAGAACACTCCATGAAACACAGAGCCCGCACGTTTCGGCCAGAACGCAGCACGATTACTGCAACTGGTCTCGGGACCGGATCGTTGCCAACATCGGCGCCACACAAACACACGCTGCCATACCAAAGAACAAAATCCACTGCAATAACCGAGACTGCCACGCCACACCCCTTCCACAGGCGCACTTCATCACTTTCCCGCTCCTCAAATTTATTTCATATATTTAGGTATTTCCTTCTTCTCTCAACGTGACGAATGACGGCGCTGGGCCTACAAGCATGTGTATAAAGTTTTAAAGCACAAAAGCAAGACAGGTTCTGAAACATAAAAAAAAAAAAATACGCGTGTTGACGCAGTGCGCAGAGGAAGGCGAGAGGTGACACGTGCACGTCGTCGCTCCGTCCTGCGCATCCGGTCCACAGCAATAATAGGCGCAAGACAGCGGCCACAGTGGGCGAGGGTGAAAAAAGAGGAGAGAGAGATGTTGGCGAAGGGGAAGCAGCGCGCTGCACTCTTCCGCCACACCTCCACTCACCTCCACTCACATACACACGCATGTATCGCTAAGAACGCACCGTGGTCAGCGGCTGTGCGCACAGAACACGCACACGCACACGAACACACGGATACGTCTCGAACATAAAGCATGAAAAAAGCAGAAGCACAAAATAAAAAAGGGCTGCCAAGGGATCCACACATCTCACCTATTCCATCTTAAAGAAGGGGTGCTGCAGCAGCTCACTCGCCGACGGACGCTTCTTGCGGTCCACCACAAAGATCGCATCCAGCATCTCCAGCAGCTCCGCACTCACCGCGTCCTTCGCGCGCGGCTTCTCCGCGGCACCGCTCTCACCACTCGGCATCGAGCTCACGCTCGAAGACGCCTCCTCGCCCCTTGCCTCCGCAGCAGCCTTCGCAGCAGCCTTCAGCGCGTCGTGCGGACGCTCCAGGTGCGTCGCGTCGTCCAGGCACCCGACCTTGAACAGCAGCGCGATCGGCTCCGGCATGCTGTCGCTGGTCGGGCTGCACCACGGCACCTGGCCACCAATCAGCTGCACCACCGAGCACCCGAAGGACCAGATGTCCGACGCCGACGAGTAGGTGCCCTGCACGCACTCCGGCGCCATGTACGCCGCAGTCCCCGTCACAGAGCCCGACTCCAGCGTGCGGTGGTTGCCGCTCAGCACGAGGCTCGTGCCGAAGTCCGTCAGCTTCACCGCGCCGTCCGAGCTCAGCAGCATGTTGCCGGGCTTCACGTCGCGGTGGATCACGCCGCGCGAGTGCAGGAAGGCGAGCCCCGACAGCACGTCGCGCGCGTAGCGCCGCACAACGCTCTCGCGCAGCATCCCGCGCGGGTGGTGCCGCAGCACGTCCTGCAGCGACCCCGACGGCACCCACTCCATGTAGATCCGCGCCGTCCGCTTCAGCACCATGAACGCCACAACGCGCACAATGTTCGGGTGCGACAGCTCCGTCAGCACCGTGTACTCCTGCAGCACCTCCCGCACCGCCACGCTGTGCGCCTTGCTCGCGTCCAGCGGCAGCTCCTTCACCGCAAGGTAGCACCCGATCGCCTCGTCCCACGCGCGGTACACGCGGCCGTAGCTGCCCTCCCCCAGCGGCACGTCCATCAGCACCTGGAACCGGTCCACAAGCTTCATCGTGTCGTTGCACGAGCACTCCTCGTTGCAGATCACCACCACGTCGTCCTCCTGCAGCAGCGCGTCGATCGCGCTCTCCGTGGTGCTGTCGAGCGACCGGTTCAGCGAGATCACGTCCGTCTTCGTCGTCGACGACCGCCGCAGCTGCGCGTCGGACGGCAGAGAACGCAGAATGTACGTCGAGCTCTTCGTCAGCGCGTCTGGGCTGCTGTCCTGGCGTCCAGAGCTGCGGTCCGCAGAGGCGCCAGCGTCCGACGACGACAGCCCCTGCACGTTGCTGCCGGTACGCTTGGAAGAAAAGCTCGCCGTTATCGTTAGTGCCTTCTCCGCTGCAGCAGCGCCGTTATTCGTGAACTCCTGCCACTGCTGCCAGAGATCGGCCAGGCCAGCCGTGAAGATTTGCTTCAGCATCGCAGCTTCCTTTTCGTCAAAGAGGGCACAAACAGCATTCACCTGGTGCAACCACATTTGCTCCTTGGACTCGCGGTTCTCGCTGTGGAACTCGTAGACAGTCATGAGACCGCGACGGACTTCTTCGCTCATTATGGCGGGCTCTGCGGTGGTGGCGGGCAAGGCGTTGACCGGTGCAGACGAGCCGCGCAGCATGGCCTCCAACCCTTCGCGGGCCACACGGTGCAGCTGAAACATCGTGTTCTTGCACACGGGGTGCTGGAACTTCCTGCGATGGTCCTTAATCTCCAAAATGGAACTCTCCGGCAGCGTCTTGAGGGCGTTCAACGTACGCACCGCCATATCCTTCTCCAGGTGATCGGCATTGGCCACGTAATTGCGAAGCATGTTCACGGTGCGGTTGAACTGGTAAATCGCGTTGTAATAATCGTTGGAGAAGCCTTGTACGACGTCAGGAGAGAGAGAGCAATCAAGCGCGTTCGGATCAAAGGCAACACCCAACAGGTTGCTCGTACGTGTGGGCGGAGCCGTCTTCGCACCCGCGGCCAGCAGGTTCGACGACGGCACCCGCAGACCAGCCTGAATAGACGCCACAAAGGTGTGCGACGTGGTCAACACAGCGTGAAGTAGACGCACCAATGCACGACACGCTACTTGATACAGCAGCACCGCCTCGCGGAGACGCAGAGTGGCGGCTGACCGGCCGAGAGAGCAGACGGTTGCTGTCGGGTCGGTTACAGCGATGGCCTTCATCAGCTCAAGCGTGTCGTCCAGCAGCTCCTTCCACGCCGTCGGCGAGTACGTCTTGCGCGCCACCTCCGCAGCCACCGGGTCCGCACACGCCGCGCTGTCCGACGGGTCCACCATCAGGATTTCGCCGTGCGCGAGGTCCAGCGTGGGGTGGCGCATGCGGTACTCGCACAGCGACTCCAGGTAGGCCACGTTGGCGATCAGCAGGCCCATGTCGCCGTCGGGGATGCAGTCGCCGCTGCTGCTCTTCGACCCGGCGCTGCCGCCAAACGCGCGCCGCTTCATCATGTCGAACACGCACGGCCCGCACGGCTTCGCCTTCCCGTGTGCTGATTTCTGTGCAGCAGAGGCACTCTCGATGGGCTGCAGCTGGCAGGGCAGCCGCTCACCCAAGATGTTCTCCTGCGGTGTTGACTTCAGCAGCGTGGTAAGCTGGGACGCCTGGAAGAGGGCAGCGCCGTAGTCGTGCACGGCGGCAACGAAGCTGTTCGACCCACGCCAGAGCAGCGCAGATAAAAGTTTGTATGTCTTTGCCACCACCCACATCTGACCTGTCGCCACACGATCGCACATCTGCGCCACAAGCCAGCCGCACATCTCTTTCTCGGTGCACAGACCATCTCTGCTCTTCGTCAACGACACAAGATATTCCACCAGCTTTGACGGTTGCGGCGTCAAGTCGTTTTTCGTCGCCTCCTGCAGCGCCAGTGTGCTCTTCGTACACTGAAAGCGGCGCACCTCCAGGGAAATGCCCTCCGCCGCGACATCCACCTCATCCTTGCCTCGCTTCTGCGTCGCGGGAAGTGTTGTTGGCGCCATGTCGGTTACCGTGCCATCAAGCGTGAAGTTATCAGGAGGAAAGCCACCGTCGTCGTCCTCGAGGTTCGACTGCGGTACGCGCAGCCGACACTGATCCTTTGGTGACTTCACGGCTGACATCTCATCGTCAGTAGGAGTGTTCTTCGCGAGAGCCAGCGCGACCTCGTCGATGGAGTTCATGATGGTGTCCTGCAACGCCTCGTCCGCTTCGGTGTCGAAGAGGCGCAAGGTTTCCTGGCTTGGGGTGTACCGCGAGCACTCACGCTGCTGCATCGTGGCGGTGTTCATCGACATTTGGTCGCCCCTGTTTGAGTGGTTTGGTTCTCCAGTCGGTGTAGTGAAAGGGGGAAAAAGACGTAAGAGGAAAAAAGTTTGTAGAGTCTCCTGCTCTTCCCTAACGCAAAGGTGGAAAAATAAAATACACTTTATGTTTGAGAGATGGCCAAAAAGTGGCGAAGCTTCAATAATGGGGAGGGGCGATGCACCGAGCAGATCTCAGCGACCAGAAGTAGTAAGCTCTATCTTGTATAAAACAAAGTCGAAGAGAGGTAAGCAATAAAGATAATAATACGTGAACAAAAGTTCCTGAGTTTTTGTGCAGGCTCCAGGTAAATGCGGAAAAGGGGTGAAGGGGAAGAAAAAAAAGTATGGCAGGCTTCACGCAATTTTTGTTTTTGATTTTGTTGTTTGGAAAAAATCTTGTGTTCGCTTTAAATCAAAAAAAAAGAAAAGAAAAAAAAGTAAACAGAAGGATAGCAAAAGAAACGAGAGAGCACGAACCTGAAAGGGAAAGAGCAAAGAAAAGCTTTTCAGCTTAAGGCAAAAAAAAAGAAAGTGGCGGAATCTTCTCTGATGTCGAAGAATACGCACACACTCGTTTTTTTTTGTTGTTGATATAATTCGTTTTTTTTTCTTTAGTTGAGTGAAGAAGATAACGTGGGTACACGTGCTCCTCTTCAGCAGCCAGAAAATACGAAAAGAAGCAGAGACAATCTCGAAGGTAAAAAATGTTCAAAGCAGCAAACTGAATAAAACCTTTGAAAAGACGCAAAAGAAGGAACGGGTGAGCGGGGAAGAGACTAAAAGCTGAAGAAAAACAAAAAAGATAATGAAAAGCTCGCCAAGTGTGTGTGTTTCTTTGCGAAAATTGAAAAATTCAATGTGTTTTACTTCGTGGAAAAGAAAACTCAAAAGAATCAGCAGCTGCGTTAGTGCGCTGCGGAGTACAGGTGGTATCGCCTGCTGTGCTACGACTTGATGAAGCAGGGGAAAGAAAAAAAGAGATAGTAAATCAGCAATTTGAATTTTTTTGGTTTCGTTTCTTGTTGTAGCGCGTGTGCGTGGAAAAAAAAATAAAATTGAAAAGCTGAGGGTTAGCGTAAAAAGAGAGGACGAAGAGAGAGAGCGCTTGTCGAATGTTCACTGCGGACTCCACGTTCCGTGCAGACGGGTCAACGTAAAATTACTATTATTATTATCCTCTTTTAGCGCGAGATGCGTTAAAACTATCGAGCGTGTATTTATGTTTGTGTGTGTGTGTGTGATATTTCAAGAAGAGCGACGATAGTGTGTACAGCACACCACGCGCGCCGCAAACGGAGAAGTAATTCAATCATCAAAGAAAGATAAAAGAGAGAGAGATAAGAGAGATAAAGAAAAGTTTGGAGCCGATAGCAAGGAAATTGCAGTGCCACGCGTTACTTGACGTAGAGGCATGTCACCAGACACGCACACGTACAGGAGAAGGTTATGAACTGTTAAAGCAGAATAAATACCTTTTTTTTTCTTGGCTGGCGGTGTGCTTTAAGTCCCCATTCGTCTGCGCACCCCATCAGAGAGGCTCACTGGCCAGTAAACTACTTAAAGAAGCGCAGCAGCCACAAGTAATAGCAGGCACACGCAGCGTGCTACGCTACTGCACGAGCTGTAGATACTAGATGAAAGACGGGCTCCCTTCTTGTTTCTTGTTATTATTCTTTTCTTCGACTACGTCAAAGTGGACGGTGTATTTCAATCTCTTTTCACGCTGCTGCGATAAAGAGTTTTTAACGGCAAACAATACGTTCGCGCAGGCAACGACAATAAGCGCACAAGTAGTAAAACAAAAAAACCACGAATACAAACAAAATAAAACGATGAAGAACAACAAAGCAGTTGGTGCAGAGATGAGGGCGTGAGCGCAACACACTCACACACGAGCAAAAGCCGAAACTTAAATGACAACAATACGCTGCCGAGTGAGAGTACGTACGCAGACATAGAGCAGGAAGTGGAAGAGATGCGCAGAAGAAGAGCAGCGAGTCGATGAAGCGTAGCTGAAAAAAAAAAAGGGAAGTGTGCACCAAGGAAATGATGCGATTGTCGAGAGAGAAGTGGACGCATACACAGAGAGAGAGAGCGAGTAGAAAAAAGAGAGCGCAACTCAAGTGCACGCAGCAACAGGACCTTATAAGAATTACAAAGTAGTCGGCGAATTGGAAGGCGGAGAGGAGACGGAAGGCTGTTTTCTCTCAGTCTAAAACAGAAAACAAAAATGAGAAATTGAGCAGAGAACAAATCAGAAAAAAGTGATCCGCACACGGCTTGAAAACAGACAAAAATGAACAGTAGTCTCCCTCCTCATGATCTTTTCTAATTCAGTTATTGCGATCAGAAAAGAAAAAATGGATAAATGAAACGACGAGCATTACAGAAAAAAAGAAAAAGGCTGAGTTAGCGGAAGTTTAGAGAAGCAAGTAGCGTGTGCAATCGCCTTCGTCAGCACTATGCACAAAACGACGAAGAAGGACAAGAGGAAGAGACAGGCGCGTGTATGAGAATGGCATCGCAGCTTTGTACCCGATGCTCTTTTACAGATGCGTCGCAAAGCATTCTCTCCTCTCATTTTTTATGTAATCGGCTTTTCACTTTCAGCGCTGCATTATGAAGGCAGAGAAAGCAGTCTAAAAAGACATGCGTACAAAAAAAAATGCAATGAGAAGCAAAACGGTGTTGCTATTTTTTTTTTGTCTACGCTCTTTCGATGTTGTCGTTCACCTCTCCCACAATCCCCATAAAACAAGCAAAATGGTAAAAAATAAAAGACTCTCTCTCTCATTCTCTCGTTCTCTCTCCCTCTCTCTCGCTGTGTGCGCTTCTCACGCCGCCACTCTCCCGCAACTCCTTCCCACCTACATCACCTGCTCCGACTGCGTCTCCGTCCTCGCCTCCAACGCACTCTCGACACCACTGGTTCTGCCCCCGCCCTCCTCCTCCTCCGCTGCCGCTGCCGCAGTGAACGTGTACCCAGGCGTCAAATCAAAGTACGCAGCACACGCCGCCACGTTCGTCGCGTTGAAGTAGCCGCCGTCACTGGTCAGAACAGTGCCCACAGCGATGGCGAAGGGCTCATCACTAACTGGTACACGAATCCGCAGCCGATACACGTTACTCCGCAACGTCTCCTCCACGTTGGTCAGCGAGGGCATGTAGTCGCTGTGCCGGCACACCGGGCACCCATTCGCCTCGTTCACCTCACCATCCACCTCTGCTGGCTTGTAATGGTAGTGGGAGCCGATGCACTCGACGTGGAACCAGTGCCCACACTGCGTCCGCAGGATCGGCAGCGGGCCGTGCAGGAGCTGCAGGCAGATTGGGCACAAGTCGTCCTCTGCAGCCTGGCCTTCCACCGCCTTCTTACTTACGTTGGAGATGCCACACGCCTCCTGCCACTGTGGACCGGGCACTGGCAGCGCGGCGTGCTCGGCTTCGGTGAGCTCCACGTACTCGTCCGAGAGGCTGCAGGCGTCGGCCAGCGCGTCTAGACGATCGCGCGGCAGCACCCACCCCACCGGCAACACGCCGAAGGGCGACACACCCATAACAACCTCCGCGACTGCGGTGGCTGCACCGTCTTGCCCCTCTTCCTCAGCGGCGATCACGCGTAACGACTGCACGACAATTTGGGAAAAGCGTCCGTGCGCGAAGGGCTGTCGCACCGCTGGATTGGGGTGTATGGCACGCAGCAGCCGCACCTCGCACTCCTTGTAATACGTGTAGCTGCACGCGATACACACATCGTAGCCGATGCAGCCCTCATACCCGATTATCACCTCGCTGCGCACCCCGCTGTCCAGCACAGCCTGGAAGCTGACGCGGCGGCCAGACAAGCAGCACATGTCGCACTGCATACCAGACGGCGAAAAGCTGGCAGGGTTGCTGAGCTGCAGGCGGAACGCATTCGTGGGGTTCACCAACACCGTCAGCTCCCCTGCCCGCGCTTCGTAGGTCGGGGAGGCCCACGCACGCACTAACGCCGACTCCCCGGCAGGGGTGTACTCATCCGCCAGCTCCGTCAGCCGCACCTGCATCCACCGCGTTAGCAGCTCCTCCTCAGCAGGTGTCATATACGGGGCAAGACGCACGAAGCCACCGTTAAACTGGCGTCGCTCTGGCTGCTCAATGCAGGGCAGCAACGCGGTGGGGCCCATGCCGGGCACGGTGTCCATGACGAGCTTGGTCAGCGCGCAGGTGCCGGGAGTGCGGCTGCTGCTGTAGTCGGCCACAAGCTGTTCAGCTGTTGCCGAGTCCACCGGTGGGATAAGATGCGCCGCATTCTCCTCGTCCTCTGTTGCCTCAGCTGCTGCATGTCTTGTCCCTTCCTCTGGCGCTGTAGCCAGCAGAGATGACCCTGAGACCGTAGACGGGGAGCGGTCAAAGGCTACGTTGCTGCTTGTATCACTGTCCGACCCCACCGTGTTGTCGTCGGTGGACGACTCGCCATCCACCGCCGGCTTTGCCGCTCGCGGCGCCAACATAATTGGTGCCAGTCGGCCCTCACCGCTGATGAGCCACTCCTCCAGGAAGGCGGCGGACTGGTCAGCGCGGTCGTCGCGCAGCTGCGCTAAAATATCCACGGGGTCTCTCTGCCAGGTGCGCAGGGAGTGACACAAGTTCAGCGCCTCCTCGCAGACGCGCTTCAGAATGGTGACGGGCGCCTCGTGGCGCATGAGCACTGCCACGTAAAGGGAGAAGAAGGAGGAGAGAGTGGCGAGCTTGGTGCGGACCATGTGGTCGGGCAGATTCACCGTGACACGACGGGCCTCTTCGTCTGACTGCTCCATGTCCTCGTCGTCGGCGTCGCCATCCTCGGCTGCCTGTTCATCCCTTTCCGTCTTCTGTTGCGTCGATGATGCCGCGCGGTCACGGCGCTCACGCAGCAACGCAGACCGCTGCTCGATACGACGCCGCCGCGCCGCCATGAAGCTCAGCAGCGTCTGCAGCTCCAGCAGGTACTGATCAATCTCCTCCGTGTACACCTTCGTTGCCACGCAGATAAAAGACAGCAGCCACTGCCGTGGATCGTTGTCGAACAGGCGGAGCTGCAAGTTGCTCTCCAGCTTCATACGCGCGGTGCAGTAGCGCGCCATGCGGTCCTCCTCCGACTCCTCCGGCTCCTCTTTTACAGAGGCTGCGGCAAATTCTGCATCTGCCAGCGCCTCGAAAGCGGGGAATCCCGCAGCCGCATCGATCGTGTTGGGAGACACGAAGCTGCTGCTACTGCTACTGCCGCTGCCACTCGCACTACCGCCGCTTCGCGCCTTCTCGTCATCCTCGTCGTCTGTGTCGTCACAGGAGTGGATGGCGGATACGGTGATGGAGTGGCCGCCCTCACGCAGCTCGTTGCGCCGCTCACGCTGCTGCAGCAACACCTCGTCGTCGTCTGGGATGACGGTCATCATGCGTCGCACGGCGGCCATGACGATGCGCAGCTCGACGCCGGTCTCCTTCACGTCGCCCACGCGCTCTTGGAACATGTCGAGAAGGCTCATTGTGAACCGCACTTCTTTTCTGGTGTTATGTGAAATAAAAGGCAAAAATGATCTGTGCGTGTGTTGTGTATGCGGATGTGGTCCGGTGGATAACGGGAACACGTTGAGAATTCAGAATATGAGAGGAAAAGAATTATCTAGCGGTGGCAGACTGTCAACATAAAAGCACAGAAAGAGAGAAGAACAAAAAAAAAGAGGAAGAGGGAGAAAGGTGAAGGCTGAGATACGATGCACTAGGATGTAGCTCGGGTGTTGCTCGGCTTGGAGGGCGAGTCGGTAAGGTCAAAATACTCTCCTCATCCCCAGAGGGCATCAAGCAGATTTTTAAAAAGAAAGCCAACTAAGCCGTCAAGAAGCACGAGATTTCCCTTCAGCCCCGAACGCAGCGCCGAACACCGTGTCTTTCTCCGCTGTGCTGGACGCTCGCACAGACCGTAGAGCAATGCGGTAGCCCGGTAGATGCTCATCTTCTCAACATCACAACGACGTACCACCTTATGGCAGATGGTGGGAAACAAGAAGACGCACTTCTTGCCACGAGTACGCCGCACTCCGGGGAAGGAAAGCAACGGCCACCAAGGCGCTGGCAAAGGCCGGCAAGAAGCACCGCTTGTCGACACGTGGCGCCGGAGATCAACTGCCTTGAATCACCTGATCATCGCCATCATGTCTTTCTCTCTCAACATATATCGATACCGCATGTAATTCGGTATCTTAGTTCATATCAAATTCTGTTTTTGAAGGTTGACACGCCAAATAAAGTTTCGAGAAATGCGTTCAGCGCGGAAGGTAAACACCCAAAGAAGAGAAAGATAAAAATAGTAAGAGAGGGAGAAACAAAAACAGTATCAACTCTAAAGCCGGAAAAAAAAAACAGAAAATGACGAACACACACGCGGAAGAAAAGTCCAACACACAAACAAACAAACATACGCAAACTACTCGAACGCAGAGACAAAGAAAGGGAAAAATAAACTTGTAGCGCGACCGTAAAAAAAAAAAAATTCAACAGCGGCGGTACAGCGCAAAAATTTACCCAAACGCAAACACACACGCACACATACACGCGACACTACGTCGAGAGGGTAAAGAAAAAGATAACGAAGATAGAGGGGCACGGCAGTGCACGCACACACACGCACGCAGAAAGCCGAGCAAGAAAGTCACAAGAAACAAGATAAAAAAATAAAGATGCTCAATAAGAAAGACTACTTCGATGAGATACAGCTATCACTCTGTTGCAACGACTCTCAAAAATCTGCACCACATCTCTACGCCGCCAACAACGACGACAACAGCAGCAAGACATAAAACTGGGACGACGTCGCTACGTTGGGTGCTCTACTACAAAGGTAAGAAAAAAAAAGACACAGAAAACAATTCGGTACGTCGTCTAAAACCGTAAAAATAGAAAACAGAAACACGAAGTTTCCATCTGCCTTTCTTGAAGAATCGGCGGCTTTCAACGTCCGACTACGAAACTAAACAAAAAAAGAAGAACAGAGCAAGAAAGGTGATGGCGGCGGTGATGCGTGGCAACGTGCACTCTGCACCCCCCTTCAAACAGACCACCATCCACCACCCCTACTCGGGTACAATGCGGAGAGAAAGAAAAGCGAACGAGGTGACGATACAATTATATAAAAAAAAAAGGAGAAGTGAAAGGTTGCGAGAAAAAAAGAAAAAGTGAGCGAAAGATGAAAGGAAATAAGACAGCGCTCAACAACAACAACAAAATGAAAAAAGACGTTGAGTTACTTTCAACTTTCACCGTGATCATCACGTCCCCACAACACGCACACATACACACGTTAACTTTCTTGTCGGAGGGGAGAAGATATCAGACACTCCACGAGGAGGTAAAAGCTGCAAAATGCGCACAGCTGACACCGGACATAGCTCAATAATACTAATGAGAAAAAAAAACACCAGAGCCCTTCGCATCTCTAATACCGCCACGGACGCACCGCACGCGGCTTCTCCTCTGGCGGCGTCGTCGTCGGCGACCTACGCCGGCTGTGCCCGTTGGCCGCATTCCCATGCGACGCACCATTCACCGCGTTACCGTTCTGTGTCGCAGCAGCAGCAGCAGCAGCCGAACGCTTCGTCGCGGAGGCGGACGGCGAACGCGGCTTCTTCGCCGATGTCGTCTTGGCCGCTGCCGGAGCCGCTCTTGCGGCGGCGGTGGGCTGTGGTGTGGGCAGCGGAGGCACGCTACGCACTTCACTCTCCTCCGCATCCGCATCTCCCTCCGTGTACGCGAGGTGTGCGGCGTGCGTGGTCGGCTCCTCGTCCTCTGCGTAGTCCACCGTGCCCTCCGTCACGTCATGCGAGTCATCGTCGTCATTGCCGTAGCGGTGCGGCTGCTGCTGCTGCTGCTGAGGGGCCTGCGCGGTCTCCTCGGTGAAGTTCACAGGGGTCAACACCTCGCTCTCATCGCCCACCACAGAGAAGCGGATGGAGCCGTCGGAGAGAAGCACGTCATGGTGGTTCTGCTGGCGCTGCTGTTGCTGCTGCGGTGGCGGTGGGGACACCTCTCGACTCTTCTTGATGGAAGACGGAGCCGCACGCCCTGTTGAGCGAGCTCGCACGTTGGCCGGCGCGTACTTGGCCACCTCGCCTTCTGGTGCGCGCTGCACCGAGCGGGGCGTCTTGTGCTCTTGCGGCTGCCGTGGCGGTGTAAGGTGCGAGGAGGCCTCGGAGGCCGGCGTAGGGGTGGCAGCGCTCTTCGTCGCCGCAGCACGGCCCTGCTGCTGCGGCTTCGGGTCCTCGGACCAGCTTGACACCCACGGCGGACGCTGGTCGATCGGCACGCCGTGACGGGCCGAACTCGACCGCGAAGGCTTTTTTGCACCAGGCGCAGGGCTGCGACGGCGCGACTGCCGCGACGAGACGGAGTACCCGCCCGCACGCGGCGACGCAGCTCCGCCACTGTTGTTCGCGTTCCGACCAGCAGCAGCAGCCGCTGCAGCAGCCACCTCTGCTGAGGTGACGGCGGCGTCGTCGGCCCCGTCGTCCACCGCCTGCAGCCGCTGCGCTGCCTCGGGGCTCATGTACAGCTCCCGGTGCTCGCGTGTCCCGTCCGCGTCGCGGCGGCGCGGCGTGGTGACTGATGGATGCGCCGCACCCGCACCGCCCTCTGCGCGGGCAGCCGGCGACGGCGAGTTCGCCAACGATGGTGGGCCGCGTGGGGTGACGCTGCGCGACGTCGGCGCCCGCCGCCCCGAGGCGCTGCTCGCGCGGCGAGACACACTGCGCCGTGGCAGAGCGGCGGCCGGGAAGCGGCGGTCCCAGCAGTGAAGAAGGTGCTGCGCCTTCACGTCCATGTCACTGCAGTCACGCCAGAAGCGGCGCAGGGATTCGGTGTAGGCGCCGTGGCAGGCCGGGTCGGCCAGCAAGTCATCGACGCGCTCCATAAAGTCTTCGGCCTGCGCCTTAATCTCCAGTGCGTACTCCATGGAGTCGGTGTTGACGTACAGGTTGCGGTGGTAGGTGGCGATGGCCTTGTCCAACTTCGGCTCCTCACGCACGAGGAAAGCATAGATACGCACACGCACCATGTCGAAGTCCTCAGCGAAGCTGCGCATCTCACCCTCAATCACCGATGGGACAAGATGACGGCGGCCGTGGCGACCCGAGGCGCTCGCGTTGCGGTACGAGGACTCCTCGTACACCGAGCCGCCACCACCACCCTCCTGTGGGCCGTTGGCCGAGTGCATGGACATCGACCGGGCACGCTGGCGGCTGTAGGAGCGCAGCTGGCTCCGTGACGGGGTGCGGTCGGTCGTGCGGGGCAGCAGGCTGTTGCGCCGGTCGTTCTCACGCGTGCTGAGGCGGGAGGCGGAGCGGGCAGAGGTGACGGGGCCATTGTTGGCGCTGTTGTAGCGGGGGAGTAGGTGGAGCGAGGGGAACGTGCGCTGGTCGAACCCGCGCCGCCAGCATGGTTGTGTGCGCCGTCGTTGTTGTCACCCATCGCACCCAGCAGCGGCAATGACATGCTTTCCCCAGCGTCGCTGTACCCCTGCGAGGCCACCGCCGGCACGCCCGCCGTCAGCGGCACCGCCTCCTCGAAGAAGCGGTTGCTGAGCAGCGCGGTAAAGAGGGAGTGGTCGCCCATCACGCACAGGTTCGACGCACCGTAGGCGCTCTCTGCCTCGTTCATGAAGGCCAGCAGCTCCGGCGAGGCCGCCTCCAGCCCGGAGTTGAGCAGCACCGCCTCCGACGTGTTGTCGATAATGATGTAGAAGTTGTTCGGCAGACGGTGGGCGGACGCACCGGTTTCGTGCTGCGCCTCCACCAGGCGCCGAATGGCCTCCTTCGCGGCCTCGACATCACCCGGGCCGTACACAGCGCCACCGCAGTCCTCCACGGCGCGCCAGTACCGCGTCGCCGCGGCATCCGTGAAGAAGAAGAAGACGCGGTTGGCGAAGAGGTCGGCGCGGCTGCGGTTGGTGATAGCGGTGGCCGGAATGGGAAAGAGGGAGAAGGGGCAGGTGTCGGACTCGGGACGCAGATAGGCGGTCGTGGTCGGGTGCGTCGTGCAGCGCACCGGCACCTCGAAGCGGGTTGGCGAGGGCAGCGTGCTGAGCGGCGCAGCGGCCTTGCGTGAGACGGCGGCGAAGAACTCAAAGACGTAGGTCGGCTGCACAATGGAGTAGCCATAGGCAAGCGCGGCGAGGCAGCTTGTGCTGTCATTTACCTCCTCTGCGCAGTACAGCTGGCCAATCGGGGTGTGCGGCAGCTCGCTGGACGGGACCGGCTCCTCGACGAAGGTGGCGCCAAGCTGATCAAACATGCGGCGCAGATCGCGCACGTAGTCCTCAGGGTAGGAGCCGACCTCCAGCCCAACCATCAAGGGGCGGTAGTGGAAGGTGCCGCTGACGTCCTCGCCATCCAAGCACAACACATCCCCGTCGCGGGCAATCACCGAGTCGCCTGGCTGCAACGTGACATTGCCGATGCGGACGTCGCCGTCGCCCTTGGAGGGGAGCGCCGTCACGCGCACCACGAGCCGGTCGCCGCTTGAGGCAGGTGCACGCACGGCGTCCGCGTCCTCCTCGTCTTCACCCGCGCCGGCATCCGCACCAGCAGCAGCGCTGTCCTCGCTGCGAGGTGCCGTCGCCTGGTGCCCACGCGTCGCCGCCGCAACCTCACGCTCCGCCTCCTGCGCGTGCAGGACGGTGAGCGAGACGTGCTGCGGGGCGATGCCGTCGCCGGTGATGGCGATGTCAGCTGCAGGGTGGCTGCCGAGGATGTATGGGTCGCGGACCACGAGGGAGTAGTAGGGGGCCGACCCGCATGGGGTGCGCGTGGTGAGCTCGAAGGCGAACATACTTTTTCTTTTTCGCTTTGTGTGCAACGTTCACTTATTGTTCTTATTGTTGTTGTTTGCAATTGGTGAGGCCACCAACCTTTCAATTGAGCTCTACGGGAAAGAGAGAAGAAAAAAAAGTTGCGCAAAAACAAGAAAAAGGGGGCAAAGACGGCCCACCGAACTATGTGGAAGAGACGAAGTAAAAAATTGGTGTCCTTTATGCGCTCTTCGGGGAAGGAATAAAAGGAAAATGTAAAAAAAAAAAATGCCGATGAGAGCAAAGGCGGAGAAGTACAGGCGTCAAGAAGTGAAGACGAGGAGTGTGAATTTCGTGCGCCTTTTAAAAGAAAAGAGAGAGAGAGAGAGAGAGCAAAGCGTTAAAATGGATGCTGATGCTGCACAGGCGTCAACGAGGCTCTTCAATACCCTTCACGACACACACACGTCTCTGTCAATGACGCTCGCTGCAGAAATTGTTTGTGTGTGTGCAGGCGTATGGGAAAAAAAAAGAGTGGGGTGAGAGTATGGGGCAGAGAAAAAAAAAGAGAGAAGTCAAAGTCAGGTGATAGTGAAGAAGAAAGCTTCTTCTTTTTTTTTCCGCGAAGTGGCCGTGAACTCTTGTGTGTTCATGTGCAGGTATGCGTGTGAAAATGTTTTCATATATATTAAATTCACCAACAACGACGCAGGTGTAAAAAAAAAAAAAAATAGATCGAATCACAGGAATACGGGAAAGGAGCAAGAGAGGAGAAGAGAGAGAACAGAAACTGGAGTGAAGTGCCACGCGTTGCAGTCGTCTGAGATTTCTGCACACCGTCCGCACGCAGAGCGCGAGACGATGCATAAAACACCAACGGAAGTCTGCCAAGACACTCGAAGCCTCTCACGCCTAAGCCAACGCCGTGAGTAAGCCGCTAGAAAGCTAGTGAGGTCCAACATTCACGAGTTGGCGCCACCCGCCATATTTGGTTCCTTTGTTAAACTACAGTTTTTATTAATATCATTGAACGCTGCTTGGCAATGCTACATGGCTGGATACCGCTGAGTTTCTAATCGTGCTTGCTCCAGTAAGGCGACGGTGTGTGCGATGGCGTCTTCAACTTTAGCGCGTCTAACCGCTTCCATCTGCCTCGTACCTTTCTCTCTTACAACTTGTTCCTCCGGAAGATCACCACGCGCTTTTCTTTTTATTTTTCTTTTTCTTGAAAGTGCATCCTCTGCCTTGTCGCTAAACCTGCTTCAGCTCCTTCATCCTCTGTAGCAGCTCCTTCATACGCGCAAATATGGGAAACTTGTACCGCCCCGTCGCGTCGGCAGCCAGCTCCTGCAGCGGCGCCTTCTTCGCCTCCACTGTGCGATACGCAGCGATGCAGTCGGACATCGCAGCAGCGTACGGCACCTCACCAAATGACTGTTGCTGCAACGCCGCCAAGGCTTCCTCCTGCTGCTGGACGTCGTGAGCGAGCTGCGCCATCGCGTCCAGCTTTGCGCTGCGCTCCTCCTCACTCGCCGTGATCGCCGCCGAGACGTCCTTGATTTGCTGCTCCACCGCCGCCGTGTCAGCCCCGGCGGTGGGCAACTCCTTCGTCAGCTTCACGCGCTGCCGTCGCAGCTTCATCTGGCTGTCCATGTGCCGCTGCATGACATCGATGTGCGACTTGAAGGTGTCGAGGTCGGTGCGCAGCTGCACGCAGGCGTCGTACACGGGTCCGTAGGATACACCCGCGCCACCGGCTGCTCCTCCTGTAGCGGCATCGGCATTTCTCTCAGCAGGTGGCACGTTGCCATCCGGGTACATCGTCAGCCCCTCAGGGATGTGGCCCCACTCCATCTTCTCGATCGGGATCGAGTCCCAGTCTACGCCCTTCTTCTGCGCCTCCTCAGCACGCTGCCGAGCAATCGGATCGCTGGCCAGCTGTAGGTCACGCTCGTACGCCGTCGTCGGCAGCCGTGCCTCGCCGTCGCGCTTGCGTTGCGCCATCTGCGCGGCAAACTCCTTCTCCGAGGAGCGGAGATCGTTCGCCATACGGATGGCTGCCAGCGTGGAGGGCTCCAAGTCCGTCACCTCTTTATTCGGCTGCGATAACACCGTTGGCTCGTAGGAGAGAAAACAGACGTACTGGTAGGTGAGGTGCTCGACGCGGGGCATGAAGTCCGCAATAAAGAGAGGACGGTCCATCCCGCCCTCCAGCATCGTGTGGTTCTCCAGCACGGTGGTGAAGAGCAGTTTTCCCCCCTCCTTCAGCAGCAGGCGTGTCGTCGCGATGTAGCTGGCCCACACCTCCGCCGTGATGAACGGGGGGTCCGCCACCACGTAGTCAAAGGCAGCCATGTACTGTATCGGCACCTGCTCCGGCGCGTAAAAGTCGTACTTCACAAAGCACGGATCGGCGTTCCACTGCTCATCGTACTCGAAGAGCCGGCTGTGCTGACGCAGTGCGTGCAGACGTGCATCTTCGGCGGCATCCTCGTCACCGCGACGCTGGTCGAGGGCGAAAAAGAGGGAGGGGGTGGAAAGAAAGGCGCAGGCGGTCGCGTGGTGGGCAACCTCACGCATGAGCGCGTTGATTGTGTTCTGCGAATACCAGTACTGGTTGTACTCGCCGTTGGCCTGTGTGGCGTCGAAGGCACCACGTGACGCACCCGTGTTGGCGGTTGTGGAGGCCATGAGTGTAGCAGGTCGTGTGGAGAGAGCGCACTAGTACACTTAAGAGAGAAAACAGCAATGCTGAAGAGCAGCTCGCCGAGTGAGCAAGAGCAGGGAGACAGTAACAAAGTACGTTCTTCAGTCAATGAGTGTGCGAGTCGTGCGGCACGGCAAAGAAGGCAAAAATCGAACTTTTGTTTTCTTCTTCTAAAAGAGTGTATCTATGAAGGGTAGGTGCGCTGAGGGGTCCGTCGTGGCAGCGGAAGTCGTACACTGCGTGTGATAAAGTTTATAAAAAAAACCCAGAAAAATAGCCGGGTACTGTTGATTGACCGCAAACGGGAGAGAGAGAGAGATAGAGAGTAAGAGAGTAGCAGTTTCAGGCAACAGTGACTTGTTTTTTCTTCTTCTATCATAAACGCGAAGCATAATGGAGCGGATTTTATTGAAAAGCGCATCTCATCGCAACCCGTGCAGGCAAGCGGAAGGGTGAGAAACTAAATCAGATATGTATACCGATGCCTCCATAGGAGATGCTGGCACCTTTATAGTGACACCCGCCGCTCCTCACAGAAGCACACGCGCAGGAGATCATTTCTTTGATCAGAGTGCCTTGCAGAGCACAAAACGGATGGGAGAAGGCCACCGCTCTCCCCCCTTTTTGTATCTTTGCATATCGCCAGCCTCTTCTCAATAAAACTCCTCACCTCTGCTAAGTGGCCCACCTCTAGTATTCGAAAAGGTTTTTTTGTACAAGTAATCGACACGTACGTCAAGGTTTCAGGCAACAGCGCAAGATTTCTATTTAGCTGTGTTAAAGTCCATTTTATGAATTTCTTCAAAAGGCGTATCTAAACATTCAAGTGCTCTCCTCTCTTCCCGGATACCACTCTAAGTACCCCACGCACTCACCGCAATGAACAGAAGAGAAAAAGAACAAAAAAAAAAGCACTCGCCGGGAGAAAAAAACAATATCCGGTAAGTGCCGAGAGAGTGAGCTCTGCGTATGCGCACACACACACGTCAATAAATGGTGTAGCATGAAACAGAGGAATCTAGTGGGTATATCTTATCTATATTTGTTGTCGAAGGCACCTCCGCCCACGCAACAAAGACGAAGACAGAAGAAAAAAACTGTTTCTAATGAAGAACACAGCCTCACTGTAACATAAACGGTTTGTTCCTCTTCTTCTTCCTAGATAGCTGCTGCACAGGCAGCACACTTCAACACCAACAAGTTCTAAAAAAAAAACTGAAAAACTGAGGGTCGCCTTAAAAGAGATAGCTGTCAGCGTCTTGTAAAGCACAAAAGCAATAGAAAAAAATAAACTGCTCTATCATGGCATCGGCAGCCCAACTCTGATCCTATGAAAAAAAAAGAAAGTTTCCCACAGTGGGAGTGTCCTCACTACAGCTCGCGAAGGCTGTCCGTGAAGGTGCGGTAGTACACGAGCACATCCAGCGGTGGTGGTCGCGCCGCAGACACGCCCGCATGCGGAGTCGTGGCGGTGCCATCACCCTGTCGCAGTGCGTAATGCTGCCGTAGACGCGGGAAGACGGTCTCCAGCGGCCCCTCCATCTCGTTGAGCTCGTTGTACACGTCGAGCTCCGCAGGCGACGACACGTCCGTTTCCGCCGCCTTTGTCAACGCAGTAGGCGTCTCTCCGCCCTTCAGCGTTGCAGCCACCAGACGATCTACCTTGACGCGCTGCTGCCGTGTAGCGGGGCTGTCATGACGACTCGCGTTGGTAGCCCCGAGGTGCCGCCACGCGTACCGCTCCCCGAAAACCTGCTTAAACGCCTCCAGCACCGTGAAGTAGAAGTTCAAGTACTCCTCCTCCTCCGCGCGTCGCTCCTGATGCGCCATCACGCTCTCCAAGGTGCGACTGGGAGAGGAGCAGGTGCCGCTGTCATTGTGGTGGTCGTCGTGCGGGTTACTGCGCGATCGCTTGCGGCTGGATGCACTGTTGCTCACCATCGTAGCTCCCCTTTCTATCGTCAGTCGCTGCCCTCGTGGCGTTGCTCCTACGCCTCCCTTCGTAGCCGACAGCACCCACCCAGACGGTGGTTGCATGGCCTCCTTCTTCGCCATGGATGCCCGCAGCGGGGTCGTCGCGACACCGCCCTCTGCCGTCCGCAGCGTCCACGTCGCCGCTGGCATGTGCCGCCGCGTCACCACGAAGAACGTCACCCGCACCACCGTCTCCATCGGCAGCACACCGTGCTCCTTCGTGTCGTACCCGCAGAGGCGGCGGTGGATGGCATCGGCAGACTCGGCCAGCGTGCGGCGCAGCGATAGGGCAGCAGCGCGAACTTCACCAGACGGCCGGACCGACCACACATTTGCTGGACTCTTCACGACCACCGCCGCCTCCTCACCATTCCTGTCAGCGCCAGTTACCGTGTCGGTCAACACCAACGCACGCGTTGGCGTGGTGGCTGGTGTGGCATCTGCGGTCGCTGTCTTCGCAACCGGTGGCAGGTCGGGCAGGTGAAAATCTGCGCGACGATCGCGCAGGGTGGCAAGGAGAGACGCGCGGGTGCGGCGCACTTCAGCCTGTGCCCGTTCCACCAACTCGCGCACCTCCTCGCTCACCCGTGCCGACTCGCTGAGGGTGGTGGACGGCGATGAAGGAGCCTGCGACATCGTGTCAGCTGCGTAGGCGCGGCACGGGGGGACGGGCCGGGCCCGGGGGGGGGAGGGGAGAAAAAAAAACCCCCCCTGCGGCGGCTGCTGCCGCGGTTGTTTTTTTTTGGGGGGGGGGGGGGGGGGGGGGGGGGGGGGGGGGGGAAGAAGGGGGGGGGGGTTGCCCTCACCCGGGGGGGGGGGGGGGGGGGGCCCCCCTCCGCGGGGGCCGCCAAAAAAAAAAAAAAAAAAAAACCCCCACACCCCCGGCGCGGGGGGGGGGGGGGGGGGGGGGGGGGGGGGGGGGGGGGGGGGGGGGGGGGGGGGACAAAACAAAACCCCCCCCCCCCCCCCCCCCCCCCCCCCCCCCCCCCCCCCCCCCCCCCCCCCGGGGCGGGGGGGGGGGGGGGGAGGGGAGGAGGGGGGGGGGGAAAAAAAAAAAAGAGAGAGGGGGGGGGGGGGTGGGCCGCGGCCCCTCCCGCCCCCCGCCGCCCCCCCCTCCCCTCCCCCCCTCCCCCCCCCCCCCCCCCCCCCCGCCGGGGGGGGGGGGGGGGGGGGGAGCCCAGGAAAACACCACCACCCCCCCCGCCCCCGGGGGGGGGGGGGGGGGGGGGGGGGGGGGGGGGGGGGGGGGGGGGGGGGGGGGGCGGGCCCGGGGGGGGGGGGGGGGGGGGGGGGGGGGGGGGGGGGGGGGGGGGGCCCCCCCCCCCCCCCCCCCCCCCCCCCCCCCTTTCCCCCCCCCCCCCCCGGGGGGGGGGCGGAGGGGGGGGGGGGGGGGGGGGGGGGGAGAAAAAAAAAGAAGAGGGGGGCTGTTTTTTTGTTTGTTGTTGTGGTGGCGCGGGGGGGGGGGGGGAGGGGGAAAAAAGAGAGGGAGAAAAAAAAAAAAAAAAAAAGGGAAGAAAAAAAGGGGAGAAAAAAAAAAAAACGCAATACAACCCCCCCCTCCCCCCCCCCCCCCCCCCCCCCCCCCCCACACCCCCCCCCCCAAAAAAAACAAAAACCCCCCCTCCCCTCCCTCCCCTCCCCCCCCTCCTCCCTTCCCCCCCCTCTCCCCCGCGGGGGGGGGGGGAAGGGGGGGGGGGGGGGGGAGGGGGGCACGCGCCCCGCCCCGCACCCCACAAAAGACGGGCACAAAGACACCACACCCAAAGGCGCCGCGCCAGCCCCCCGGCGGGGGGGGAGGGGGGGAGGAGGGGGGGGGGAGGAAAAAAGGAAAAAAAAATTAATTTTATTGCATCGTTGCTCTGGGTCGGCGTGGTGACGGCGTCGCTGGATGGCGCAGCAGTCTTCTCTTCAGTAGAGAAGGGCACGGCTTCCGCTTCTGCTGGCTGCGGAAGAGATGCGGCAGGGTTGCCCTCTGACATCGTCCTCTCCTGCGGTGACGGCTGACGAAAATGATGGTGGTGGTGCTGCTGGCGGTTGCGGCCCTCGCCCTCTCTCGCACGAGGCAGCTGAAAAGCACTGAACCCAACCGCGTCGCTGTCACGCGTCACCAACATCTCGCTTCCACGTGGCGCCTCCTCCGTCTTCTCCCCTTCTGCCATTGCCTCTTCCTCCTCGTTGTCGTTGTCGTGTGTCGTGGTGATGGACGCGGCGCTGCAGCGGCGAGAGAGGACGAAGGCGCGACGGGGCGGTGGTGTTCGCGACCACGTCCGACTGCAGTCCTCACTCCCTTCCGCATCCTCCTCGGCACCGTCCTCGGCACGCTCTCCGGTTATGTCTCGGCAGCCTTTTTCTTCATCGCGGCGGAACGAAAAGAAGGAGAGATCCAGCCCACTGTCCTGTGCCTCCGCGAGTGTCGTGGCAGCAGCATCACCAACCCCGACTTCGCCCCTCGCATCACCTTCGACAGAGTCGCCCTCGCCGCTCTCACGGTGGTGGCGTTGCAGTTCAGCGCCAGTAGGCAGAGAGGCGAGAACGCTGCAGGACTCGCTGAAGGTGCCCTGGAAGGAATCTGGTAGCGTGACGGCCATGCGTGGTGCTGGCGACGTCGCGCGCTGCGCGCTGACCGAGCTCTGTCGGCTCATCAGCCCCTCCGCAATGTAGTCCTCCACAAAAACTCTCCTCTCGCCACCAACATTGCTGAGAGCACCGTGACGGGTATGCGAGTCGTCGAGGGGCAGCTCCATCTGTGTCGCCTCGCTGTCCAACACGGTGTCCACCACCGCCGTCGGTGACGGGCTGCAGCCGCCGCTGACAGAGTGGGACGGCGCAGAAGCGGAGAAGACGCCGCGGCGACGCGCTGCGGACGACTGCTGCTGCTGCTGCTGCTGCTGGCCATGACGGTGCTGAGAGGGCGGCCGCGAAGAGCCGAGAGAAAGCGAGATGGAAGTGGCCTGAAGGCTGCCGCTGACGGTGCGACGGGAGTGCGACTTTGCGGACGCCGTCGTCCCTCCGCCGCCCTTGCCACCACCCACATTCATGTCCTTCGGAGCGAAGAGCGCAGAAGGATGGCTCACGAGGCCTGGGCTCGCGGGGCCGCTGCGGGGGCTGCCGGTGCGACTGCTGCCACCGTGGAGGAAGGAGAAGGAGGCATCAAGGCGGATAGCGGGGCGTGGACGCACCTGAGAAAGGCTCTGCGAGTCGCCGTCATCGCGGTGCAGCGAGGAGGCGCTCGTGAAGTGGGCTCCGCGGTCCATCGTGCAGAAGAAGCAAAAGGAAAAAGAGGCGAGTACAGAAAAAAAAGAAAAAAAAAACAGGAAGCAACAGTAAGGCGAGCTGACTGAAAATCTGCGCCGCTTCGTTGCCTCAATCTATCGGTGGGTCTATAGTGCGCGTTGGTGTCGGTGTGTGCGTGTGTGGGTATGTGACGGTTGTGAAAGTGCTTCTATCTATGCAATGCGCGTTTGTACGTGCGTGTATGCGTGTGTGTGTTTCTAAAAACGTTCGCCAAATGTGCGAAGCAGACTGTGAGCGCGGGACGTGTCCAGGTGTGTGCGTCTCTCCTTGTGCTGAAGGAGCAGTGAAGAAGACAACTCGATGTAGCGTGTCAACGGCAGAATAAGAAGAAGCAGGAAAAAATAAAAAAGAGAGAGTGGTGAGGTAAGGAGAGAAACATACACGGCAAGAGATTCACCGACGATGTCATCTCTGGCTGCTAATGTTTGCTCTTCGTTAGCATGACAAGCCAAAACGCGACAATACTGATGCATCCTCCGAAGCGTTAGAGGAAGTAAGAAAGAAACAGCGTCGCGCACAAACACCAGCACTTGGCGCATCTCTTTTAACACACAAACTCTATCTTCCATCTTGTAGCATGCATCTCCCATGGCGTTCGTGCGGAAGAGAGAGGTGGCATAACACGGTGAACACCGCACACCATTTGTTCTTCACTGTATTTTTTTTTGGTTTTGTTCATTTTTAGCTGCACTGTATTGGGGCATGCAGGACACAGCTCCAATGAGAAGCAAGAACAAATGCATGCGTGTCGTGTATTAGAAATAAAAAAGCAAAAGCTGCGGTGCTGACTTTTTAAGAGAGAAAGTGGTTTGCACCACGCCACATACAGAGCTATATGAACATCATCGTGTGTTGCCAATAATAATAAAAAGAGAGAGAAAGAGAGTTTCAAAGAAAATGATAAAATACATCGACAAAAGTGACGCATCAAAAAAGAAAACACAAAAAGAAAAAGAGATGAAACACAGAAGCCTTGTCGAACATCTTCTTCGCCGTCGTACCTGCACGAAGTAAGCAGCGTCTCCAATAAGACAGTCTCTTAACCAAACCGCCCACGCAGCAAAGCTCACCGCCTACACCCCTTCCTCAGGCAATGACGGTGTCATCGAGAGCACCTCCGGCACACCCGTCATCTCCGTCTGCGCCGTGTAGACCTTCCTCTTCACCGCACGCCGCGTCGGGTCACGCTTCGCACGCAGCAGCGCCGTCCGCGTTGGCCGGCGCGCGAGTCGGCGGTTCATGTGTGCCTGCGATGCCATCGGCTGCAACGGCGGCAGTGCAGCAGCAGCAGGACTGGTAGTTGTTTGCCTACCCGACGTGGCCCACGAGGCCGCAAAAGCAGAAGCCTGCGAGTTGCTCAGGAAAAAGGGAGAAGAAAAGGCGGACATCGCCTCACCACCACCACCGCCCTGGCCAGGTGTTCGTGGCCCATGCGCCGATCCCGCTCGTGCAGCGCCTCCTGGCGCGAGACGTGTTGGGTAAGTCCATCCTGCAGCTACCGGGAGGCCATGAAGCGAGAGGCGGGCACGAGGCAGCAGCCCGCGCCGCAGCAACAACGTTTCAACCCGATCATGCCGCCGCTGCTGCTGCCACGTGCGCGGGACGTGCAGTCCACGACCGCCTGTGCTCGCCTCTGTGGGGTCGAAGAACGTCTGCGAGAGGCGCTGCCGGGTCGACCACCGCCGCGGCACCTCCGCTGAGGTCGAGAAGTAATACTGATACTGCGTCGCGGGCTGCATCCAGCGCGGCGGGGCGACAGAGGTGATGCCTGGGCCCGTGTACGGCCGCTGCGGCCCATCAGCGTTCGCCGCTGCAGGCTTCCCAAAGAACGGAAAAGAGTGGGTGCGGCGCAGACTGCGCATGCGGCGGATGATCAGCGGACGCGACACGCACCCGCTCGGCACAACGGTCCGTCCCTCGCCGCCCTTCGCAGTGTTGGCGTTATCGTTACCCTTGAGGCTCTTGCGGGCGAGTAGGCGATGTAGCACCGCGCTGCCGTTAATGCCCAGCGAGGCGACTGAACGCCTTGCGCCGCCGTAAGCGCCAACTCCATCACCACCACCGCCGTGCCCGCCGTTGTGTAGCGAGAGCGACGAGCGCACACGCAGCACCTGGTAGACCAGCTGCAGCTCCTGACGCGGAGAGAGCCGAGGGGGGTTGACATACTCTGGTGGTTGGTGCTGCGGCTTGTGGTGCTGCAGATGCGGTGGCTGCGGCGGTGGTGGGGCTCCAGCAAAGAGAGCCTGCAGCACGCGCGACTTCTGCTCCGCGTCGAAGGCGTCCGAAGGAGACGAGTTCGCTGCACCTCTGCTGTCGTGTGTCCCATGGACATCACCCACGCGGGGCCCGCTGCGGCTTCCTTGCGTATCAGGCCGTCCCGCCACGGCAGTGCCCACCACATAATCCTTCGGGGAGTCGGGGCTGCCACGACCAGCAGCGCTTGTCTGTGGCTCGCCCGATGGAATCGCCGGGAGAGCCGGACGCTGCTGCGGCATCGGGGACGAAAACGCCGTCTTCCCTGCATGCGCCATAGAAGGGGGCAGGAAATCGTTGGAGGCACCGGCTGTGCCGTTACCAATGGGGTTGCCCTTCCCATGCGGAGGGAGCGGCGACGGAACCTTCAGTGGCGGCAGTACTGGGGAGGCGGTGAATACAGTCGGCTGCGCCTTGTCCTGTCCGATGCTCGCCCTACGCCCCGGCGCGCGCTTCAGCGACCTCACCGACCCCTGCCGCTTAGCCGACGTGACGCTGCCGTTGTTGCTGCTCGTGCCGACGCTCACGAGACTGCGGTGGAGCAGCTGCGATGAGGCGGCGGAGCTGCGGTCCGCACCCGCCCACCGCGTTGTCGCCGTGTTGTGTGCGTTGTGGGCTGTGGTGTTGGTGCGCGAGCCGGCTATGTGCAAGTGCTGGTAACCTGACGGGTCGTAGCCGAGAGCACCACCGAGGTAACTCGTCGACGGCGGCGCGCCAGGTCCTGGAACACCGGGAAAAGACGGTGGCTGCATGCGACGGCCGACAATAACACTCGCTGTCGCTTGCGGAGGTGGGGAAGAAGGGGCGGAATGCGTCAGCGTGTTGGGCGAGACGCCGGCCTTGGAGGCTGCAGCCGAGGATGGTGGTCGTGGTGGTGGTGGTGGTGGTGGTGCTTGCGCCGTTGCTGTGGCGGGCGTTGTGGCATCGCCGCTGCCGCTGCCCGCAGTGGATGTCTCTGGGGCTTTTGCTGGGAAGAGAGGCGCGTTTGTGTTGGTTGTTTGTGGGGAGAGGAGAGAACCCTGCGCATTAGCGCTCTGCGGCCTGCTTTGCAGATGCACAGAGGACGCCGCCTTGGACGACTGCGGCCGTGAGGGGACGGCGAAGTGGTGTCCGGGCGTCTGCGCACTTAACACGTTGTGCGAGCTGCCCTCGACCACGAGCTGCACGTCACCGAGTGGGTCCCAGCTGACTTGCGGACGCGGCAGCGGTAGGGTCGTGTCGTGCGTCTTGACGGGGCGGCGAGGCGCACCTTTCGATTTTGTTGGCTGCTGCTGCTGCTGCTGCTGCGGAAGGCTGGCAGCGGGAGGGACATTAGCAGCAGCAGTGGCACCAGGCGGCTCGTCTCGCTCGTCACTGCCATCATTCTCACTGCGGTGACCCGATTCTCTCTCTGTCTCGTCGTCGTCATCATCGTCGTGTGGGTAGGCAGAGGAGTGCGTCGACAGCGTAAAGGCGTCGTCGGCGGTGTGCGCAGAGGTGGCAGTGGACCCGCTCGCAGCGTTCTCGCTGAGGACACCACCCAACGGAGAGGCAGAGTGGCGCCGCCGACCTTCATCTCCGCCCTCCGGCGCAACAATCTGAGGTCGTAGCGGGGCAGCAGTGCCATCAGGGGTGTGCTCCGCCGCCGTCGACGAGCTCGCCGCTGCTGGCGTTGCGTCGTGCAGGAAGCTCCCGTTGGTTGGCGGCAGCGGACTATCCTTTGATGTGGGTGCTTCACTGGGCAGTAGCGCAGATTCGTGATGACTTTGCATAGCAGTAGCTGTCGCCTGCTGAGCTGCTGCAGCTGCGACCAGTGCGCGCGCCAACTGCTCCCGCAGCTCCGCATTAACTGCCTGCACCTCTGACAGTGCCTCTGCTGCGCTGGCGAGCTGCTGCTGATAGTGGACGACCTCCTCCGCTGTCGCTGCAGCCACTGCCGTTGAGTGCTCTCGTTGCGGCTGCTCACTCACGCTCTCGCCGCTAGATATTGGAGGGGGAGGAGGAGGAGTGGCTTCTTGCGCATCCTTTCCCCCAACGCTCTGCGCTGCAGGAGCGGTTGAAGCCGATACCGTACCACTTCGTGCCGCCTCGTCACCCGCGCCAGATGCACTTGCCGCGCGTGCAGCTTCGGTGGCAACCGGCGCGGCCACGTCAGCTGCGACACCGGTGGGAACGGCCACGATACTTGGTAATCGCACCGCAGGGGGCAAAACAGCCGAGACGAGATGACTGTCCGGGTGCGACACCTCCATGAAAGAAACCGCTGGAGTGTCAGCTGCACCCGCCGTATTCGGCTGCGCCACCGCCGCAGGAGGAGGAGCAGCAGTACTCGTTGCTGCACTGAGGGGCAGAGACAAGGAGCTGCGGCCCGCTGTCACTGCGGTAGTGGTGGCGCTGCTCAGCCGCCGGCTGGCCACCGCGTCGTCCTCGTTGCTCAGCGTCACCGTTTGCTTACAGTTCGGGCAGCGGCCCGTCAGCACGATGCGCGTGAGCTGCGGCGAGGGAGGGGGAGGAGGCAAGGCGGCCACGGAGGTGCGCTTCGGTGTAGCAGCGGCACTCGTTCTCTCTGCTGTTGCGGGTGCTGGGGAAGCGGGAGTGGTGGGCGGTGGATGCAGCGACGCAGGGGGACTTTTATTGGTGTTCTGCGGTGGCGGTGGTGTTGGTGGGGGTGGGAGTGGGGACGGTGATGTCGTCGGTGAAAAGGGGTTGCTGCTCTCTGCTGCGCGTACCGGCGGCTTCTGCGGTGTTGGCTCCTCTCCCCCACCTTCTCCAACTGTCGCCGCTGCGCTGACATCAACAGCAGCAGGAGGACCGGCTGGCTGAGCAGCTGGTGAAGTAGTGGACGGTGCGGCAGCAGCAGTCGAGGCGGCGGGAATAATCGATTCTCCACTCGCAGCACCAGCAGCCGCAGCTGCCGTGCTTGTTGCAGGTGGAGCCGCCACAGTCAGCTCCACCTGCACTGCTACATCCTTGCCCGGCCCAGCAGGGTGCGCCATCACCCCGACATGCACCTGCTCTGTCACCGCGGGGGTAGTGGCAGACGCACTCGAGCGTGTTGCTGCTGCTGCTGCTGCTGCGGCTTCCTTCCGTCGCTTCGTCTTAGAGCTGCTTGTGTCATTCCCGGCATCGGTGTTGTCGGCAAACACGGCGGACGATGTTTTTCGCTGCGGCCCCCTCGCCGCGTCGATCTCGGCCACGAAGCTGTTCTCCTGCTCTAGCAGCCCCACCACACCCTTTCCCAGCTCCGACGCACTCTCTCGCAGCGCCGCAGCCACCGCTTGAGCAAACTCCGGCACGCACGCCTTCTGCCACTCTTCCCTCACCTCCTGCAGTGTCAGGCGGCGGTGCAGGACCTCTTCTTCCATGGTGCTGAGAAAGCCAACGAGATCGGCACCGGCCTGCAGGGCGTGGCGCTGGGCCGCGACACACAACGAAAGACCGCCGTGCAGGCGGCTGCTGTCATCGAGGTGGACCTTGGCGAAGCGCTCCGCCGTGCGCCGCACCTCCGCGGTGAGAGCGGCAAAGCTGGGCAGTGTTGGCGAGGCATCGGCGTTGCTGACACTCACGCTGCGCTCACCTTCTCCAGCCGCGGCGGCGGCGGCGACGGGAAGCCGCTCACCGGTTTGGAGGTTCACGATGCCGCCGTAGACGCCCTGCTGCTCGCCATCGAAGTAGGGCGTGCGCAGGCAAACGTGTCCGCCCATCGCGTCCTCGCGCAGCATCGCCTCGGCCTCGTAGCTCTGCAGCGCGAGTTGCACGTGTTGGCGGTACTGCGTGTGCTGCGTCAGCACGGAATCCTTCTCCTCCTGAATGCGGGAGAGGCGGCTTTCGAGGTCGGCGAGGCTGAGCTTCATGCGTGCCTCCTGCGCTCGTCCCTCGACATCCGCGGCGATGTTTTCCAGCATGTCTGCCGTGTAGGCCGCCTGCGCCGCGCTGTCCTCCGCGCTGGCGTTCAGCCCGTCCTCCTCTCCATCTTCACCACCACCACCATCCTCCGCGCCACTGCGCCGGCCGCTGCCACCACGCCCGTTGCCGTAGCCCAGCGGCCCTTTCTTCATGAGCTCGCGCCGCAGCGTGTTCACCACCGCGTCCTTCTGCGACAGGGCGACGAGGTTCTCTGCGACGCGGCTCTGACTTACCTGCAGCTCCTCCTCACGGCGAGAGAGCTTGTGGCGCAGGGTGTCCAGCGCCGTTCGCCCTTGTCCGACTTCACGCCGCAGCTGCTCCACCGACACCTCCAGCTTCGCCCGCTGCTGGTGCAGCTCGGTGTTGCGGTCCTCGGCTTCGAGGTTGCGCTTCCGCAGCACCTCGTACTCCTCCTGCACGCGATGCAGATCTTGATGCACGATCGTGTACTGCTGGTTCCTGTTGAGGAGGTCCGCTTTTGTGCGCTCCAGCACCTGCTTGGTCGCGGCAAAGCGGTTTTGGACGGCCTCGAAGAGCTCGAAGGAGACTTGGATGGCGGGGATGGTGCTCGACGGCGGGCAGCCGTAGCCGGCGAAGAGACTTTGGATTGTCTCATAGTTGGGGGTGCCGACCGCATCCAGCAGCTTGACATACTCGGCGGCAAGTTGAGAAGCAGTGGCGGTGGTGGTGATGGAGGTGGGGGCCGCAATCGTAGATGCCGCAGCAGCCGCACCAACAGCAGAAGGCCCGGCTGCGTTCTTGGAGAGGTGCGAGTTGAGCGCGGTGCCTGATGGACCGCCATCATCACGCCCCGTCGAGGGACCTCCACGAGTTGCTGCTGGCATCTCGCGGGTATCCCAGCGTGCGTGCTAGGCAGCAAGGGGAGATAGAAGAGAGTTAAAAATATACAGGGAAAGAAAACAAATGATTGATGTGTGTGATATGTACAAGAGGCTGTGGCTCTTCTGTGAGAGGTAGAGGAAAAAAAGGATTTATCTCTTGTCAGCGCAAAGGTGACTGTACATAAAGGAAGAGTTTACCGGAAAAAGAGAGAAATTAAAATAAATGAAAACAGTTGGCGGCAGCTCTCGACTCCCTCCCAGTCTTGTGCGGAGACAATGAATATCAGCAGGATGTGCGAGTCGAACCGACTGGGAGAGAAGAGAAGCAGAGGTGTGTGTGTAAAAAATAAAAACAAACAAGAAAGAGAATGCAGCAGATGGCGTAAGATAGAGAGAGAGATAAATGAGAGCGGGTAGGAGAAGGAGAGAAGTGGGGTGTGTACAAGGCCAAAAGCGGTCACGTCAACGACGCATAGCTACAGTGACCACGGTAACGCCGAGAAGCAGTTCTGCCTCTGACTGAAAACCCGCTTATCCGTCAAGGCGGACGTCGCCATGCCCTTTATCAGCGTAAAAGAAGCGTTCGGAGTTGCTCTCCCTATTCTTTTTTTTTCCATCTTCTTCGTGTGTGGTGGCTAGTTTGGTGTGTTCGGAAGCAGACAAAGAAAGGCAAGCTGCCTCTAAACAAGCCGAGATACGCGACGTACGTGTACCCACGCACTTGAACACTACAGCAACGCAGGCGATAACAACAAAAAAACAATAATTAGGAGCGCGAGAAACCAACCCTCTCCCTCCTACTTCGCAGCTAGACGGACCGCAGTGCCTCCTCGACAGCCCGGCCGTAAGCCTCGCCAAACAGGTTGAGGTGCATCAGCGCGTAGTACAGCTGATACCACGGCACTCGCATCTCCGCCTCCTCATCGAGCGGGTACGCTTCTTCATAGGCACGATAAAAGTCGGGGCCGAAGCCGCCAAAAAACTGAGTCATGGCAATGTCCATCTCCCGATCACCGTAGAGCGGCTGCGGGTCGATGAAGACGGGGCTGCCCGCCGTGTCGAAGAGCAGGTTACCACCCCACATATCGCCATGCAGGAGACTGCACTCCGTCAGCGATGGTTGCGGAGAGGCGGGTGCTTCCATCTGCGCTGTATCTCCTACCACGGCTGAGGAGGAATCGGGAGAGGAAGTGTGGAGAGTGGATACGGTGGCTTCTCGTGTTGACGACGCTGACGACGGAGTAGTCTCTTCCTCCTCTTCTTCCTCCTCTGCAGCCAACGCAGCACGCGTCGCGAAGTGGGCTCGGAAACGTTCCGCGAAGACGTCCATGAGGCGCTGCCGGTCCGCAGACCACAACCCCCGCTGCTGCGCACGTGTTACCTGCGGCTGCACGAGATGCTGGAGATAAAGCTCGGGCCAGCTGCTGTGCCAGACAAAGGTGCTCAGATACGCCTCAGCAGCTGCACTGCTTCCACTTTCCCCAAGCTGGACAGCGTCGACGAGCGCGGGAGGCACTTCGACGTCCCCGGTGTTCAGCGACGCCGCCACACGGCGACAGCCAAAGCGGCCATCAGTGCTGCGATGACGATGAAGAGCAGCGAGTGCACGTCCTGCTGCGGCCTCGTCGCGCACGGCATGCCAGTTTGGAATGGTGCCCTTGCCCGAGACAACGAACTTCTCGGCCAAGAACGCAGTCCCCTCGATTTTACCAGCGAGGAGAATAGGCGGCACTGGCAGACCAGCACAGCGCAGTAGCGCCAACCCTCCCGCCTCCATCCATATTTCGCCCCGTCGGACACCACGTGACGACTTGAAAAAGAATTCGTCTGGTTCTGCCGTCGGCGCTGTGGCGGTCGTTACGTGGCAGATGTCGTTGACAGTGCTGCCGTGAAGGGTTTTCACAGCTACAGGGGTGGCGTTGCGTGGAAAGGGGACGTGGAGGATGAAATGGAAGCAGCGGTCCATGTCTGCAGGAGTGACGGCAGGTATCGCGTGCGCTGTTGCAGCGGCATCGGCGGTGGTGGAAGAGGTTGGCGTGTCCATGTGTGCCTGTTGTGGCGTTTGCGTGTGAAGCACTCTGTCTTGCGAACAGTTGAAGGGAAAAATGCGGCTACACCGCTGCAGTAACCGCCTCGGGCTGCCTGAAGACACGCCGGCGTGCAGTGTTTAAAAAAAGGGAAGAGAGGGGTTGATGAGCAAAGAGATGAAGAGCGGCAAGAGAGAGAAAAAAAATGGATGAACTCCACGCTGGAGAAGATAGATCTATTCTTCATTCCCACAGCATCTCTAATGCTTGTGTTTTTTTTTTCGTTTGAACGCGCGCTACTTTATGTTTTTTTTTTTTCGTGACAACAGAAGCAAAAAGGGGTCCCTTTACACGACGGTACGCGTCTTGATGAATGACAGTGAGAGTGCTCAAACTCGCTTTCACCCCTTGCAGAGTACACAGTGTCGTCTGATAAGGCAGTCGTATGGGTACACAATTCTTTTTTTTTTTTGCAGGTCTGCGCTACACAGAACTGCAGCTTCATGCTCGCATAACTCTCCTTTTTTGTTGTTGTTTCTGTCATTCGCTTGCACTCGACGTCTCCTCTGCGTGAGTTGCGCGGGCGGTGAACTAGAAGAGGGAAAAAAAAAGACTTAACTAGCAATAAAGGATCGAATCAATATGACAAAGGACATGAGAGATACTGCTACTCGCTGGGTGCTACTCACACTACTAGTGTGACGAGCACACTCCGCGGAAGAAAATAAAAAAAGCGAGCCGTTCAAATTGCCCTTTCGACGCACATGAAACTAGACGATAGCGATCGCGTGGCGTAGCATACACAACGTGGAGACAACGAAAGAACGGTAAGAATAAAGAAGGAAGTCGGGGAGGGCAACTAACAGAAATTTCAAAATGGTGACGGAAGTAGATCAGAATAAACTTGAAAAAAAGTAAAAGAAAAAAAGCCTACGTGCACTAAGAACAGTGAAGGACAGAGATGAACCTTGAAAGCAACGGAAGAATAAATGTGCCGCGCCGCGCCAGCAAGAGAGACACAGACACAAGGGAGAAAAACAAAAACGAAAGGCACAAGAAAAGAAGGAAACCATGTAAAAAAAAATGGAAAAAGAAAAGAGCAACGAAGACAACTTTAGCTCGACACAGCAGTGATCACCGCCACCACTGCACGTGTGTCCTGCTCCTGAAACAAATGGTGTCAGCGAGTGAAACACGTAGAGGACAAGACGGAAAAAAAAACGCGGTATTCAAAGAGTAATTATTGAAGGAAAAGAAAAAGATGAGAAAAGATGTTTAAGGTCAGCTGTCCACTGGGGGGATGCTGCACCAGTGAGGATAAGACAGCAACAAGTTTTGATAAACGTTGCCGTCGTCCCCTGGCCTCAACAGCAGCAAGACAGTCTTATTGCCAGCTAACAATAGAAGGAAGAAGCCAGAAAAAAAAAAGGGAAGAGGGAACTGCTTCTCTCAGAGAAGGTAAGAGCCAAGAACAGATTGAAAAAAAAAAACACAGATAATAAAGTGCACAGAGAAGCTGCAGTGACAGGAAAACTCATCGGCTCTCCTCCACCGCCTCCTTCGATCCACACTTTAAAATAAAAAAAAAACAGAGAAAAAAAACAATGAAGTATTGGGGAGAAAAAAAGTACACGACTGCTTGAGATAAATAACGACACGAAGAGGCAGAGGACGAAGACGACAAGGCACAAAACGTCGCGCGGGAAATTTTTCTTTCTTTTTTACTTTTCGACTTGCCCTTTGCAGTCCGCAATGACACGATTATGTCGCCTTCACTTGTCTGGTTATCTCTCTCTCTCTCTCGCCCAACGCGCACCGTTCATTTCTCCACCATTGACATTATTATTCACCTTTTTTTAAAAGCGACGTCTCCCTCAAAATGAACACACGACAGCTTCTTGCACGGTACATGCAGCCACGGGTGTGTGTGTGTCACTCAACGAAGAAGACGCAGCTGCGTCTGTTGGTGCAGATTCGCTAAACGTGCACCTCCAGTGCTGCTACTCTGATGGATCGTGGAAGAACGGGTCGGGGCGAGTACCCACGCGGCCCACACGCGCCTCTACATCCACCGGCATCGGCGGCCGTGGCACCTTCGTGAAGGACCGCGGCATCCACGCCCCCTCGTGCACGCCCGTCGCGGGGCGCTGTCCCATCGAGCGAAAGCCCTCCGACGGCGGCGGCGGCAGTGGCGTGGAGCGTGTTTCTGCACCTCCGATCGTTGTGCCGGCAGAAGAAGATGTGCGGTGGCCGGTGTTGTCGTTGCGTGACGGGATTGCGCCTTCAGGGACGCCTCCGTTGTGATAATTTGCGTGCCACTCGAGACCTCCACTGCCACCCGCACTAAACTGCGTAAGAGAGAGGTAGGCGACGCTGCAAATGATCATGAGAAGTAGCGCGACGGTGGCGCAGCGTCGCGCAGATCGGAAGCGCAGGAGGACGACATCTCGTATCTTTGTTGTCCGCAGTGTGTACAGCCATGTGCCGTGCATCTCACCTGCCGACGGCGACTCGAGCGACGGTACAACGGAGAAAAGTGGAGAATAAAACACGAAGAGAAGAGAAGCGCTGCTTCTCCTTCGTTGTGGCAGAAGAAGAATTAACGGATTCTTTAATTTCCAGTGATCAGAAGCCGCTCTCTCCCTCTCACTCTTGCTTCTTTGCGCTCTGCTGCTCTCAGGCAAAGGCAGTTTGAGCACTGTGCGTACGTCTCTCTGAGTGTCTGTGTGCGCGTTGAGTCGAGAAGAGTGCGGCCGTACTGCTTTTCTCCTTTTAGCAATTTATGTGTTATCTTTCTGTGAGCATGAAAGAAGCAGGTTTGACAGGAGAAAAGAGATTTCGAGAAAGCGAGAAAAGAGAGAGAGAGAGAAAGAGAGAGACAGTAGGCGAGGCCGTGACAACAATTTCACGCATACAAATACACATACAAGTAATATGGGCAGTGACATCAACCAGGGTACGGCTAAGCAAGACGTTTTGATTCTGTTGTAGTCGCCAAATCCTCCGGTAGGCTCTCATCGCGCTAAAAAGACACGCACATACACATATCAAGGGCCACATTAGCCACTTAGATGCGTACGCCGTAAAGTGCACAACAGTCGTCTCTCCGCCTCGCCTCTGCGCTCTTCCTTTACTCCGTTGATGTTGTTCGTTGTGTGCAGAGCACCCCCTCTCTTCTACAAGCCATCATCGCACAACCCGACACAGGCACATACACACACCGCTGGCGTAGCTGCCGTCTCCTTCTTAGCTTCCCATTCCACTTCGCATGTCGTGCCAATCCATCTCCACCTGTTGCCGCAGCTGCTGATAGCGGCCTTCATGCACATGATAGCCGGCACTCACCCCGCTGCTGATCGGGTTGAACCGCGTGTGCGTCCCTCGCACCGCCTCCTCCCCTGTTGCAAAGGTGGGGTGGAACTCTGTGGTGGACTCCGACGTGGCTGCAGCAGCGGCGGGGATACCAGGTGTCGTGAGGAGCGTCGCGGCGACAGACAAGTAAACGCGGTGGGCCGCCTGCACCGCTCGCTCTGACGCACGCAGCTGCCACGCCGGTGGCGACACGCCCGTCGCGGCAAACGCACTCACAGGGAAAGTGGGGGAGGCGATGCGTGGACTGCTGCGTGCTGCGGCGGCGGCCTTCTCTGCGAGTACGTAGCAGCCCTCCTCGGCCTCGCGGACGGCCCTCCACGCGCCGTCGAGCACCGCCACGGCAAGCGTGTCCCACGTCAGCAAGCGAGACGTGCGCTGCGGTGCCGCCACATGGAAGGGAGCCGTGTTTGTCAACGCAACGGTGGAGGCGGAGGAGGTGGACTGCTCTCCCGTCCCCGCTGCCGCCGACGTTGACGAGGACCGGCTCCGCCGTGCCCCGTGCACCTCCCACACCTCCACCGGCAGGACATCACGTGGCAGTCGCAGCAGCACCGCCGCTGCAGCGGTGAAGTTGCGACGCCACCGGAGTGCTTCGGCAACCTCCAGCAAGTGGCCGTGAAGCTCAAAGAGGCGGACGGCTTCGTGGAAAACCCACTCAGCCGCCGCGCTGTCGTCTTCACTATGCACCACCGGATACTCTTCATCGCAGTCAGTGCAAGATGCAGCTGCCGCATGTGAACAATTTTGTACCTGCCCTTGCTGATAGACAGCCAGCTGGTAGCGATAGCGCTCCCACCACCCCAGCAGTGACCGGGCCGTGCTGCAGCTCGGCTCCACGACGCCGCCGCGCATTAAACTCCTCACCCGTCGCGCGGCGCGTCCCACCGCCCTCATAAACGCAGCGACTGGTACACGTGCGGATGCACCTGCTGTCGTCGCTGCCACTGACGCAGCAGCCCTCTCTTCCTCTAGGAGAAGCGCTCCGGTGTCGAGGTCGCATTGCAGGACCACCTCCAACAGAAGCTCTTGCAGCGCAGGCAGTACCGGTATGGCGAGGCGGTGCAGCAGCCGCACGTGGCCACACAGGAGCTCCTCGCAACGGCGGCGCTGCTGCGTCAGTAACTCCTGTCGCCGCTGGTGACAATGCGACATCGGTGCAGCCTCTCCGCTGATCTCACCGAATGCGTTGTCTGCCAGCTTCTCCTTCAAGTCATGCCACAGCGGGGCCCAGATAGCCGTCACAATGTCTTCCTGCAACGGCAGACCACGGTTGGGGACCGTTTGGGTGGGGGGGGGGTTGGTTTTCCCCCCCCCCCCCCAAATTTTTGATTGGAAAAAAAAAAAATTTTTAAAAAAAAAAAATCACGGCGCGTAGGACGTCCCTATTTGCCTCTGTCAGCGGATGGGAGTGGCGGCAGGCAAAAGCAACGAAGGAGCTGAGCGACGCCGCCGTCACCACCTCCCTCTCCACCTCGCCTGTCTGCTCTGCAGGCGTTGTTGCTGCTGCCTGTGACGCACGCAGCAGGAGAAGCCACTCCGCCACTGCGGCGTACTCGACGCGACAAGCACGCAGCGAGCCATCTTGCTTGTGAATAACGAGCGGCACACGTGAGCTGCGGGGCCACACACAGGCATCATACGCCACTTCAACTGCTGCTGACTCTGCCTCTCCACTCTTCCCCTCTTTTCTCCTCCTGCATGGTGGCTCCGCAGCAGCACAGCGGGTCCATCGGCGCGAGATGCACACCGACCACCGACGTCTCACCGGTGATGGTGCTGACAGCAGAGGAGAGATCGAGCACGGAGCCGGCCACGGCGGACACCATCGAGGTCCAGTCCCCACCCGCCGCTCGCCGCCACGCCGCATCGCCCTGCCCACCACCGGCTGTGCGCCCCTCCGACCCCGCACTCATTCTCCTCCCACCACCACCATTAGACAAGGAGGAGGAGGCGCTGCCAGCGCGGTTGTGTGTGACTTGCGTCGCGCCAGCTGCAGAGGCGGCCCCGCTGCTCGGGGCGTCGCGGTGCAGGCGGGCCCAGCGACGGCTGCGCTCTGACGCGACAGCCCAGAGAAGAAAATCGCGGGCAGTCAGCTGCTCATCGCCCCGCGTCGTCGCCCCTTCAGAAAAATGCGCCGCACCGCGCTCTGCCAGATCGAAGGCGGCAGATCGTCCAGTGCGAAGGTGGTGCACGAGGAGAATGCTGCCGTCACACACCTGGACAGAGAGGGGGTGAGGCCCTGCCGCTGCTGCTGCTGCTGTACGACTACTGGCGCTACTCGTAGGAGCAACGCCTCTTAATGGATTAGCCACCGAATCAACGGTGGTGGCAGGAGTAGACGATGGCGACACCAACTCCAACAGAGAAAGCCTCGCTACGAGAATATAGGCACCTCTGCGCACCACTGGCGGCGCGGCGGACGCACTCGCCGACGACGCCGCCACCGCCCAGCGTTTCAAAAAGCCGGTCGATGCACCGCCGTGCGCACCGGCTGCCTCCGCACTGGGCGTCGTAGCAGCTGTGGTGGCGTTGGTGGTGGTAGTGGGGGAAACCGGCGCGGAATCGCCGCTCTCGCTCTCCACGCTGCCTCCCGCTGCGTCGTCCGGCAGGTAAAGATAGACATTCATGCACAGCTGCGGTGGTGCGCGATGAGCTGTGGTCGGGACGTGGTAGACGAAAGGAAGTCCGTAGGCCGTGAAGGTGCCGATCACACAAGGAAGGAGAAGATCGAGGCGCTCGTCGTGTGGTAACGCACTTGGGGCAGTGTTGCTGTCATGTGTGTGGAGTCCGAGTGAAGTGCAGAGGCTCTCTGGCAGCGTCAGCTCGGACCACTTCACGAGTGACACTTGCACTTCGTTCTCAGCTGGGCCACGTTCAGCACCGTTGCGATTGTCTGCGTGCTGCGTCCCACACTCTCTCACACTCTCGTAGTGCACCGCGAGAGGCTTCACGACAGCGGGGCGGGTAAAGTTGAAGCTCAGCAGCACGCGACTGCGGGCATCATACGTGCACCAGTCGGTGTGCGTGACGTAGCGCTGCAGCACCGTCACTGTCATCTCCGGCACAGTTTCCGCAGCGGGTGCGGAGGTGGCGGTGGATACTGCGTTCGCCGCATCAGCAGCACCGGCAGCAGTGGAGGGCTGTCGCCGTACGGCGTGACCCGAGTTCATCATCGTGGTGATGTCTGGTGCGTGCGGGTGCCCGTAGCCGCCACGCGTGTCTCCTGCTTCGCGGTGGTGGTGGTTGTGGTGTGCATCGCGAATCGCGTGCGAAGGTGTGTTGTGGCGCACCAACAGGAGATCCACACAGATGGAAGAGACACATAGCAGGTGGTATTCTCGGTAGACGTGGCTCTGTGCCGCTACCTCGCTATCCTTCTTCTCTTTCTTTTCACTATACTGATGTACGTTGGTTGGAGGAGCACCGCCGTTACTGCTGCTGCTATTGTTGCTGAAAATTTTGAGCGGCTCCTGTGGGCTGCACCAACAACACAGATGGAGCGGGTACCACGCCTCGCGAAATCGCAACGTGTTCGGCGCACAGACGATCTTCCGCAGCGGGCGTGCGATGGGGATGTCGGCCGGCTCGATCATGTCTACCCCTTCAGGCAGCACGGCACACTCCACTATCACGATCGACAGCACCGTGCGTGGCTCCATGGCATCATTACCACCACCAACACGTACAGCACTCGTACTCGCTGCAGCTGCAGAGGGCGACGAGCTGGGCAGCGAGAGAACGGGAACGGCAACAAGCACGGCAGAGGCGCGACGCAGTTCCTCTGGTGCAAGTGGGAGGCGCCGAGGGAAGCACCGCTCGCCGATGATCCGCGAGACTGAAGTGCGTCGAGATAACGCCGACGTAGAAGACAAGGCGTCAGGGGTAGCTGTTGATGCTGCTGTGGGTGTCGCGGTGTTTGCGTGACTTGCTGTCCACGCCTGGTGCGGGTTGCCCAGGCGCAGACACGCCGCAACTGCGGGGACTCGAGAAGAAAGCGGCATTGCCGGCTGCTGTTGCCGCTGCTGCTGCTCGTCGGGCTTTAATGACGCTGAGGATGGAGCAGCACTGGCCGGTACGGTGCCTTTGCTGCGCGTCGTCTCCTCCCCGGCAGCAGTGTACGAGGTGCGCTGTGCTGCGTCGCAGTGCAGAGGCACAAAGAGTGTGATGCTGTCCTCGCAGACAAGAATGGCGTCCTGCGCAACATCATCGAATTGGATGGCGTTGACGCGAAACGAAGGAGAGGGCCGAGCTGCTGATGCCGTTGCCGATGTTGTGTTTGTCGCGTTCGCCTCCGTGGCTGGGGCAGCGAGACTGTTGGTGAAGGTAAGACCGAGGTGTGTGAGCGAGGAGGGGAGTAGCTCGCTCAGCTGAATCAGCGCGGGCGTACAGGACGCAGCTGCCTGCTCCTCCGCCACGTCCGACATCGCTTTATTTTTCTTCCGAGGAATTACTAAGATAGAAGACTGATGAGAGAGAGAAGTAAAACTAGTAGCAACAGAAACAAGAAAAGCTTAAGCAATACAAGAGCAGAAAATATTCAAAAAAAAAAAGAAAAAGTTGTGTGGGAAAGGCAAAGCACTACAATGAAAAGCAGTTCAAAAAAAAGCAAGGCGGCAGATAAAGGAGCGTATGGTGATATTGTGTGTGAGCGTGGCAGTCGACACGTCTCGTTTTGGTGGCGATAAGTGCGTCGTGAGATGACTCGGTGTTAAGCAGCACTGCGTGAAGGAGCAACGCAAGCGGGGACGTGAAGGAGAGAAAGAGTGTGACAGCGAAAAAAAAACAAAGAAGGGGAGGCGGAGAGGGAGAGAAAAAGATAATGATGAGCGCGGAGAACAAGATAGAAGGGTCATATCGCATGTGCGACGCGACGAACACTTTGAACAGCTGTCTCTTTCGTACTCACACTGCACATGCTGCGTCCAGTGTAAGCAGGGTATTTTCCTTTTTTCTTTGAAGTAAAGAAAGTGAGTAGCCTACCTTCACAACTTTCTTTGACTTGGGGAGTACTGAAGGACCTGCAGAGATACACAGCTGCCTTTCTGCGGAGCTGCGTAAAGTCAACCTTCCACAGCATACTATTTTCGGTGTTTGATGTGCCCGTAGTCTTCCGTTTTTTTTTCCGTTCTGTTTGATGTTGTTTTCTTCTTAGTTGTTATGGGTGACGACATCGCAGGTCAGCACTGCGCGACACGAGAGCACTCCACCTCCTCCCTTTTTCTCTCCACTACGACTACTCACGTCACTTCTTTTGCTACTTCAACTTCAACAACGCTGAGCAGCGGCACGCAGGATAAAGAGAGAGGGAGAGAAGAGAGTTGGTGCAAACAAATAAAAACATTTAAGGATCATAAAGGAACAACAACGGGTGAAGAGTAACGTGTTGAATTCGCAACAAAGAAAAGGGACTGCGTTCATTTAAACGACGACTACTGCGTCGTCGAAGGGCAGCATCCATCCCCACCACAAGCACACTCACAAGCATACCGGACAAAGTAAAGAGGCTGAGACAAAATAAAGAGGCATCTTATTTTAGTAGCCGAGCTCGCGGCGCAGGAAGCCCTTCGGACTCGTCAGCCACGCCATATCGTAGCTCCTGTACGCCATGATCGAGTAGAGGAACAGCATGCACAGCGAGGCCGGCGCCAACATCGTGTGGAACAGCACGTCGATCATCACCGTCAACAAGAACACCGAGGTCAGCATCGGAAAGGCGGCGTAGAAGCGACCCAGAACGTAGAAGCCGATCAGGAGAAGAAAAATGTGGAAGCCACCGGGCGTGCGCCACTTGACCCAGCTCCAGTACCGTGGCATCTCGTCCACATTGCGCGCCATCCACTCGGGCAGAAACTTGTAATAAAAGTACTGCGAGTCGGAGACAAGGTTGCGGTAGCGGCGGTCTAGTGTGGGACTCTTGGTGATGAGCTCGTAGGCCTTGTTAATCTGGTTCAGACGGGGGATGTCGCCGACACCGTTGGCGGCCATGTCTGGATGGACCTCCTTCATCAGCTCATGGTAGCGCAGGCGGATCGTCTGCGTCGACGCACCAGGCTTCAGCCCGAGCACCTCCCAAGGGTTGTAGCCCGCGACGTGCGTGCTGACCGCCTCGTGGTCTGCCTCCTCGGCTGTGCCCATGTTGCCATGCTCTCGACGCCGCTCGGCACGGCGGACGTCTTCTTCCGCTGGCTTAGCCGCACCGCGTGGCCCGTCGATGTCAGAGGCCACCGTCCCGTAGCCAACGCTCTTGCCTGTCTGCCAGCGGCGTGCACTTGCCCAGGCGGACAATAGCATGGGAGACGCGCTCACTGCGCTACTAAAGTTGGTGCGGCGTGAGAGGGAGGAAGAAGCGCAGGAGGAAGGGGGATGACGCGCTACGCCGGTGTGGGCAAAGCGCATCTGCGTTGCATGCGAAGGGATGGCGGGACGGAGAGCAGCACTACGGCGTGCGGTGGTTGCCGCACCCGCGCACCGCTGCAGAAGCGGGGCTGCGGTTGTTGCTCGAGTGAGCATGGCGCTTTTTTTTTTTCCGTTTGCTCGCCTACTAACGCGTGGGCTCAAAGGCTTCCCGTTCTAAAGAGTGAAGAGAGAACAAAATCAACAAAATGATTGGTGCTCACAAAATGACCACGGCGAAAGGCTGGCAATGACAACTGGTGCTCCTCTCTCTTTCTCTTCTCTATTCTTGCAGATGTGAACGAACAGTAGAAGAGGGGCGTGGAAAGGATGTCGTTAAGATGCAGGTTGAGAGAGAGAGAAGAGAAGGGAAAAAGAGGAGTAAGACGCTTGCGTTGTGAGTTTTAGAATAGGCTGAAATTCAAGTCCTGCTAAATCGACTGATGGTCATTAGAAGGTGAATAGTATTAACACAAGTATTATGTGTGGGTGCGATAGCGTACGTGCAGCCATCTGTTCAGCGGTAATGTGTATTTTCCTTTCTGCAAAGATCCAAAAAGAGTGCTTTTTTATTACCTCAATCGCAGGCAGAACAAGACGAGGGAAAGGTCGCGGCTGAGTAGCGCATCACACACCTTCTGCACGCGGCACGATGAGCGACGAAATGCAACGCAAAATTCTGCAACGCTTCCTTCCTCCGTCGTACACGCAGACGACTCAACGTACGACACTCATCTCGTCTCTCTCTTTTTCTTTCCTTCTTTTTCTTGTCATGATTAATGTGATGTTGAAGTTACACGCATTAGTGAAAACGCCGTCGCGGCTTATGTCGTGCCGTTGTTCGTGCGGAGCCACAGAACCACTCTCTCGAACAACCATGGAAAAAAAAAACCTGAAAATTCAACTCCAAACACGTCTCTCATCGCCAGCTCCGTGGGGTAGGACAAGCATTCAAATAGAAGGAAAAAAGGAAACAAGACTGTACAGAATGTCGCTGATCAGCTCTAGCGTGGCAGCACCAAAACAAAAAAACGGTCGCAACAACAAGAAGGGCAAAAATAAAAACAGCGACAAAAGTTTCTACAGCAAGAAGTGCGCGTAGAGCACCGAGGCGACGAACAACAGCACCAGCTCTGGTCGACGACTGTGATACAATGACAACGTCCAGAGGAGCAAGCACAGTCCTGTCCACAGCACCGGCAGAAAGGCGAAACTGAAAAAGAGGGAGATGACCGCCATCGCGGTGTAGGCGAGGCGGGCCCGCTGCTGATCCTCTAAGAAGGACTCTGACAGCGCTACACCACTGCCAGCACCACGTGCACGAGTCACAATGACAACGCCAAGCAGCGGTAAGAGCGTGTAGCACAAATAGGCCATAAAGGCGTGGTGCAGCAGGGCAACAACAGAGAACAGCGCCGCCCTTCGCGCATGAGCAGAGGCACCGCGTCCTGGTGTGACTGATGAACCGCCAAGTCCCATCAGACGCCACACCCACGACCCGCTCCGCACCGCCACCACCGGCGCCTCCGTCGCGAGCAGCGCGTCGGTGATCGACACCACCGTGCACGCCGTCGGCCCCGCACACACGTTGAGAAACACCGACGCGTTCACCACGAGCCGTCCTGCCGCGTCGCGGTGGTAGTCCATCGCGGTGCGTGCGTGGCGACGGTAGCGCAACACGTCGTTGGCGACCTGCGTGTACGCCGCCCCGGTGACACTCGCGTTTACCGTCAGCAACAGCGGTGCAGCCAGCACAGCGTGGCCGAGCCGCCCTGTCCACGTAGCAGCGGCGGCAGACTGCACAGAGAACGCCTTGTTGCGCTCCAGTACTGTTCGAAGAGGCACGGGCGCGGTGGAGAGCAGCACGGTGGGACGCAGCTCTGCAGGCAGTTCCTCGCCGGTGATACTGCGCACGCGGTAGACCACAACGTCCATCACGACAGCCAAGGCGCCATGACGGCTGCCACCGACGTGCTGGGCGAGGCGCTCGAGGGCGTGGTGGGCGGCGCTGGGACAGATCCAGTCAAAGCCCCACTGCGTTGGGATGGCGGCAACGGTGTCCCACGGGATGACGAGAGGCCGGGTGAAGTCCGCGCTTGTCCACCCGCCGGTGGCACCAGCAACAGCAGCGGTGGCAGCCTTACGCGTTGCATCCGCACTCGTGATTGCAGCAGATCTCGGCGACCACACGCCGGTGAGGTCGCCCGCAACGAAGAATGTGGTGTCCGCCAGCAGGCAGCCCTGGCACTCCGTCGCGATGCCAGGGACAGCAAAGAGAACCTCCTCGACCTTGCAGAACTGTCGGACGGCGGGGAGAAGCGGCGCTGAGCCTTCGCTGGGGGGTGATGAAGGACGTTGCTGATGAAGCAGGGTTGATATTTGCTGTTGCCGCGGATCGGCGTTGTACGCGCTGGGATGGCGCTCGTCCCCCATAACGGCGGCGCGGCGCGGCGGCACAGCCGAAAACGGTGGAATGACCACGCTAGCGAAGGTGGTGTTGTACCGATGCACAAACGTGTGCGACTGCAGCACCGCCGGGTCACTCAGCAGCGTGGAAAAGAGGTAGTTGATGAAGTGCGAGCGATAGACGCCGCCGCCCTTCAGGTAGAGGTGGTGGCTGCTGTCGAGGCTGTGGTGCTCGACGACGCTGAAGCTGTTGATGAGGGCAACGTTGGGTGGGGCACGCTGACGCGGCAGGGCGGCATGCTCTCCTCCTCCTCCTCTATGCGAAGCCGTTGACGCTGACGCACTCTCCTCACCCACCGGTGAGGTCCACGTATCACCGATCAGCTCAATCCCAAGCTGGAAGCCGTAGCGGCGCAGGTCGGACTCGCAGACAAGCAGCGGTCGAGCCGGTGTTGGCGCAAAGGCATAGCGGGCTGTTGACGACGCGGCAGCGCTGGTCGGTGTTGATCGCGTGTTAGTAGCTCCGGTGCTTGCAGGAACACCACCAGCCTCAGCACTGCTGCTGCTACTGCTGCTGCTGATGGCTCGGCTCCACCAGCTGCCCTCCGCACTCCCGCCACTCGCCTGCGCGGTGTGGCCTCCTGCAGCACTACGGGTGACGGTCACAGGTGGCACTGTCATGTCGGCGGCGGAGCGGAGGTGCAGGCGGGCCAGCGTGGGACGCACCTCCACAATAAAAGATGCATCTGTGGAGGAGGGAGAGACGGCTGCTGCAGCTGCCGCGTCAGCAGAGGTGAAGGACGTCCGGTTCTGCGCCAGCAGCCCTGCCTCGCTCGCACCACTACCCCCAGCGCTCTGTCTTGCAGCTGTGTGCGCTGCAGCACTGCGGCGAGACAAGAAGCTGTCCGGCTGAATGGCCCGCCGCACCGTCACACGCAGGTAGCGCGAGAACTGCAGTCGACGCAGCAGCGCCTCGCTGTCTTGGTGTTCGTTGTACTCCTCCGGCGTCAACATCTTAAAGAAGGGGCAGGCGCTGAGGTGGACGTAGAGCCGCTTGTGTGAGCCTTCTTCGACCACTGCCTTCACCCCGCGGCGCATCTCTGCCACGCAGGCCGTCAGACCAACTTCAGCCTGCTGCTGCGGCAACAGCCCCGACTTCACCAGCTGCGGGTTCGCCACCTCTTCCAGCACAACCTCTTCCATCGCGTAGCGGTCGTGTGCGAAGCGCGCGCCGCTCAGCTCGAAGGTCAGCACCGGCAGCCCACCCTCCACCTCGCACTGCTTCACCACCGGCGGTGACAGGCGCAGCACCGGCGGTGTGTCGCGAATTTCCAGCCGGCCCAGCGCCACCAACGCGTGTGGGTTTGACACGGTGGGCTGCGCCGTTGCCCCGGCCGCCGGCAGTGCGGGCGGAGGGTCGATGGACGTGCCGCACACGACGTCCTTGTGCAGCGCGGTGCGAAGGAAGAGATCATAGGGGACGGTGAAGGCCTCCAGCACGGGCAGCTGCACCCGCAGCACCGCCACCTCGCCGCCCTGCGTCACACCCCGATAGGCCTGCAGCGCGCGTGCCAGTCGCTGTACTGGGGTCAGCTGCGACGGGGCATTCTCGAGCTCCCGCCCCACTCCTTGATGCTGCTGCTGCCTCTGCTGCTCCGCTGCCTCCTCGGCGGCCTGTCGACTGCGACGAGCGGCCTCGATGGCTCGCAGCTGCGTTGTGGTGATGCGGCGGTGGCTGAGTGCGCTCTGCAGATCCGGCGACAACCCCGTCACGTCAATCCCGTCTGCCGTCCACCGGTAGCGCCGCCGAATACGGTCCACCTGCGCTTCCATCTCGGCTAGCGAGACGTACGGCGGCGATGACGACGACGACGCTGCAGCTGCCTTGGACGGCGACGACGCAGCAGTGCGCGTGCGACGCCCGTGCCAACCGCGCCGCTGCTGCTGCGGTGACGGCGGCGAAGCGGAGGAGGACTCCGGGGCAGCGCTGGGAGGGTCCGCGGGCTGCGGTGGGCTGAAGGAAGGGTCGTAGCCCTCCTCCACGAGGTGTTCCAGCGAGGGAAACAAGACGTCGCAGACAACCGGCACGTCACGCACGGCGTGCACGTAGTCGAGCCACTCCTGCGCGGTGCGGTCAACCCGGCCATCCGGACGATTCGTCTCGGACCAGTACTGCAGCACGTCCGCACCCATCACGGTGCCCTCCACACACCGGTGCACGAGGCTCCCCTCCGTCACGGACACGCCGTCAGCTATGGTGGTGGTGGTGGGGCCAGCAGCGGTCACCGTGTAGCCGCCCATGTGGCGTGGGTTTGCCAGGTCCAGTCGCAGCAGCACCGTCGCCGCAGCCGGCTCCGCCTCTCTCGCCTCGGGCTGCTGTGCAGCAACGCTCCGTCGGTGCACAACGCCGAAGCCACTCACACTCAACTCAGATGTCACGTCGTCGTCAACGCCGCGGAGAGCGATGATGGGTCGCATCGTGGCGTTGAGGCGGCGCAGCGCGGTGGGCTGCAGCACCGGCAAGAAGTGGACTCCTGCCCCGCCCTCACCGTCCCGCGCGGCGTGGGGCAGGCCCAGGTGAAACAGTTGAGAGAGCCCGAGGAAGGAGCGGCTCGATGGGGGTGAGGATTGCGTGGCGGTGGCCGCAGACGCCTGCCCGGCCTCCGCGAGCGGGGCTCCGTCGATGATGCGCGACGAGATAAAGTCGCCGTGGAAGGGGCACCCGCTCGCAGCACCGGCGGCGTCCCCGAACTTCGCTGCTGCTGCGGGTGTCGACAGCGATGCCGGTCGCGGCACGGCAACAAAAAGAGGCTGCGCAACTTTACGGGGCGAGAGGTGCCGCCCCGCCTGGACAGCGAACGTGGCGCACCGACCTGGCAGCGCCACGCCAGCGGAGGGCCGAGACGCAGCCGTGTAGGTGAGGCCGGACCACCGCGTCGTCGGCGCCACCCACCACGGCGTGGCGCAGCGGCCGCCGCTCCTCTGCTCCACCTCGCGTGCGCCGCGCTTCACAACGTCCTCGAGAAGCTCGGGGGCGACGAGGCGCACCTGCGACTGCCAGAAGTGGGCGTTGGGCTGTGCACCACGACGCGCGCTCTGCTTTCGCCCGGGTGACGCCGTCGCTGCACCACCCCTGCTGCGACTACTACTACTACCACTACCGCTACCAGATGCACCAGCACCAGCAGCAGCAGCAGCGACGCCGTCTGTGTTGAGGCAGAGTGTAATGCGTCCGCGGCCCGTGTAGGCGTCACACTCGTGGTCGAGCGTCGTCGTGGCTGCCACGTAGGCCGACACCCGCTCCACCTCGTAGAAGCCCTGCAACGCGCAGCTGTGGCCCACCATGCGGCCAAAGAGGGATTGTGATGGCACCACATCGTAGCGAAGATACGTGGTGCCAATCGGCAGGTGCTGCAGCGTCAGCGCACCGCTGCCAGGACGCGGCTGCAGGCCGTAGTAGGTGTGGAACTGCGCACGCCCCGCTTCATCGCCGCGCAGTGCCTCGAGGAACGGCGTGATGGCGCTGTGGCTGTAGTTGAGAACGGCGTGGTGGGTCAACCGCACCGCAGCAGCAGCAGCGATGTCCACCTCGCTGCTGCCGCCCATGCTCGTTGCCACCTCCTCCACTCGCCACTGCTGCGAGGACGAGGTGGTGAGGATGGTGGCCTCGTCCGCGAGAGTGACAAGGCGATTCGACGGCAGGTTCTCGGTCAGCACATACACCTCCACCGCGTCGTAGTCCACCAGCACACGCTGCCGCTGCGTTGTGGCAGACGCGCTAAACTGGCGAGCATCGGGATCAACAGCAGGCAGGAGACGATAAATGGCCCAGCGAATCGTCACGATGCCAAACGGCAGGCCATGCACCAACGTCTCGGCCCGTGCGCCACGCTCGAAACGAATCCCGGTGAAGTTCACACCGGCTGTCCACACGGTAGACTCGTCCGTCGCCAGCGACATCACCTCCCACTGCCCCACAAACTCATGTGCAATCTCGCGAGGCACCGGTACCGCCATAAGCGCGGCGGTGTCGCCACAAACAAAAAGCTCCTTCTCCAACACACGCGCATGAAAGACGTCGAGCATGTCCGTCAGCGTCACGGGCGGGCAGACCGACGGGTTTTCTGGATCGGGCAGCGTGTGGGTGACGGTGTAAAGACCGGGCGTTAGCAGCCCCGTCACGTGCACCGTCGATCCGGCGCCGGCATGCCCACCACGCGCCACAACGGCAGGGTGTTGGTGCAGCACGCGGAACTCCACACCAGAGAGGAGCACCTGCGTGCCTACCGAAGTGGTGACGGTGGGCACGAGGCTCTGCATCGCCCACCGCGCCGGCCCAGCGCCGGCCGGGGCATCGACATGCAGCACCACACTCTTGCCCACCACCCGGCGTGCCTTGGCGAAGGGATAGGTGTTCGCGGGAGCTTTGTACAGCTCCTCCACCGTCACCGTGGGGTGCGTTGCATTGGCGTTGGGGCTCACGTTCGCATTTCGCTGCGCCGCACGTGCGGTGCGCAGTCGCGACGCCGTCGCATCTGGCACAATCTGCAGCGAGTCCGCCGCGTTGTCGCTCAGCACGATGAGTGCCGTCGTCGGCAGCGGGCTGGGGTAGACGCGCTGGACGAGAAACCAGTCGCGCCGCTCCGTTTGAGTGATACGGTTTGTGAGAGTCAACTCGCAAAGCGTGCCGGCTTTTCCGGCGCTGCTCGTCGTGCTGCCACCGCCGCCGCTGCTGCTGCTGCTGCTGGTGAAGACGTTGCCACCGAGCTCCGGCGTGTGCGAGAGAACAGAGTAGGTGGGGTGGTACTTCGTCACCGTCATCACGCCCGCCTCTGGGCAGCTCCACGTGTAGTCGTAGCCGTACACGGTGGACAGCTCCGGAAAGCGCGCAAAGGCGTAGTGCGGCGCGCAAAACGGCAGCACCGCCACCGCTGGTGCGGGTGGGGCCGGCAGCACCGTCCCGTAGCGCTCATCCTCCTTTACCGAGCCACGCGGGGTGAGGGCCAGTACTGCCATGGCACCAGGCCGCTCCACACACAGCCCGCGCCGCGCAAACTCACGCCTATCCTCCTCTGCCGCTGCCGTGCGCACCGCCGTGGAGCCACGCACCGCGTAGTCCATCAGGTAGAGCGACGCATTGCCCACCTCGGCGACACGCAGCCGCCGGGCATCGGCGTCGTGCACCACGATGTACGTCTCCCCGAGGTGTTGGTCGATCTCGCGGCTCTGCTGCTGGTCACGCAGGCGGCGCTGCGCCGCACGCGCGGCGTCCTCTACTGCACTTGTAGACGCGGGTCCACCAGCAGCGTTGTCTGCGTACGTCTCCCAGAAGCCATCTGACTCGTCTCCACTACCACTATGAGAGGTGCCGCTCTCCGACACCGACTGTGCGGCCTGCACCGCCACCGACACACGGCGCCGCAGCACCAGCACGCCGTCCTCGTCCGGCCCCACGTAATCGTGCCGTGTGTTCATCAGCTGATTCGCCGCCTCATCTGGCAAGGGGGACAGGTGCATCGCGAAGTGCTCCTGCAGCCCGGTGTAGTTGAAGGAGTACCCCACAGCAGCCTCGTAGCCGGCGATCGGGATGACCTGCCGCTGCCGGCGCTGCAGCCGACTGCCACTGACAGACGACGTCGCACCACGTCCTCTCACGTACGCCGCCTCCTCGAGTGAAGGCAGTGGCCACACGTCAGCTTCAGGATACGCGAGACGTTGCTGGCGGGCATCGAGGTGGAAAAGCACCTCTGGTGGCCGCTGACAACGCCGAAGAGAGTAAGTCTTGTGCACCGCGGCGAGGACGTTGTGTGCCGTCCACACCACATCGCAACGCTGCTGCACTACAACGCCGCAGGCCATGAGCACAGGAACGCTGCGATGGCGGTCACTGACGGTATCGTTGCGGGTGGCGTGAGGCGTGTAGGGGGAACCGCCATCGCCACCAGTGATCACGTAGGCATGCTCCTCCAGCTCCTCGGCACTGAGACGTCGCTCGATGAGGTAGGGGCCTGCACCGTCATGCGCCTCGGCAGCACACGGTGGGACGTGCCACTCTGCGACCTCATCCTTGCGCAGCTCTCGCGGTGGCACCAAGACAACGCAGTCCTCCTCTGTGTAGATTGGCGCGTAAGCCGGAAGGATCGGCACGGGGGGAAACGCAACAACAACCAGCCGATAGTCCACCACCGTGTCGGGACAGCGTGACGTGTATGTGATGGTCTTCACTGCCCCACCAACCCGCGTTGAGGCGGCAACGATCTCACCCTTATCCTGCGCAACGAACTCCAGCGTGCGGTTCGGCAGCGTCTGCTGAACGTTTGGCACGTCGTTGGTGTCGATCTCCGCTCTTTGGTGCTCATCCACAGAAATCACACGGATGGGCAGACGGGACCGCCAGTAGCCACTCGCCGCGCCATCTGATGACGCCGTGCTTCGCGGTGCCGCAACGGACCACCGACGTGCGTGCATCGGTAGCTCCACGTTCATCACAGCCGGGTACGATGTCATGCGACGCACAACAAGAAGAGGGTCAGAGCGCACCTCGACAAGAAAGGTTTCATTGGCTGGTCCGCGTGCCGCCACGGTCGCGTACGCAGGGTCGAGGTTGCCGGCATCCACCAGCTGCGCCTCCGCTACCGCGACGCGCACCGTCCACACGACGGCGTAGACGCCACGCTGGCGCATATGCAGCTCCGCAAAGCAGCCGCTGCCGTCTTTCGCGACATCCGCCACGGTCCAGCAGTCGGGGGAAGCTGGTGACGCAGCGGCGCCGCCGACGACCACGCCCTTTCCAGCAGCGCTGCAGCGGTAGTCGCCCTCCGCAGCCACGGCGGCCGGCAGCGTGGTGTCCACCGACCAGCTTGTGTTGGGCACCGTCACGGCGATACGTGCCTCGCTGCGCATGCGCTGGTACAAGTCTCGCAAGACGACAGCAGCAATATCGGTTTCGCCCCCGCCACACGCAGTGAGGGGCCCAGCAGTGGAAAAAAGGCTCTGTACCGCCCAGACCTCATGGCCTTCCAGCACCACCGGGTCGCACACATCATCGACGTCGCGCACCATGTACGCCATGAGGTTGCGGCCGAGAAAGAGGGGCAGCGAGACACCGGCGGGCGAGGAGTCGGTGAAAGGGTTGGACTTGACAGTCCAGGCATGCTGCGGCCGCAGCTGGTCTGTCAGCGGCGCGTTGGCCCAGTAACCGTAGTGGAATAGCGTGCGGTTGGGTGCGGCGGAGGCGCCCGCAGCACCGCCGACCCAACGCCCCAACCCGAACCAGCTTCCGCCACTCGAAGCACCCTCTCCTGCTGTTCCTGCCTCTGTCGACTGCGGCCACCACTGCGGGTTCAGCGCTGCCGCCACCGCGTCGTGCTGCATCGTCGCGTTGGTCAGCCGCATCCACCGACGCATGCCGAAGTGCGGAGCCGGCACCACCGGTGGCAGCGGCCAGCTCCGGTTGAGCGGCAGCCGCAGTACGAAGCGACCGGTCGCGCTGCGAGAAACGCGCAGGTGCTGCCAGTGCTGGGAGGACACAAGGGTGGCGTCTGCAGTGCTGCCAGCCCCCTCAGGTGCACCGTCACTGTTGCCCTCCGCAGTCAGGCCTGCTTCGCTGGCGAGATGCCGCACACTCGCAAGCATCAAGCGTTGCAGCGGGCCGCGCCACACGTCAGCAGTGACGGCGTACCGCACGTTTGGCTCGACCAGAAAGAAGGGGCTGGCGGCGGTGCTGTACTGCACGGTGCCGGCAGCATCCACTTCAATTGGCAGCACACGCGTGTGGCGCAGCGCCGTCGACGTTAACGGTGCGCTGCTGCCGCGTTCGGGTGCTTCTCTTTCTTCTACTGTGCGAATCGTCCAGCGGACGAGTGTGTTGGGAGGCAGGCGCTGCTGCAGCTCGAAGGACGTCGCGAATGCCACCGTTCCATCAGCGCTCCGCACCTGCCGAACGCGATGCTTTGCAAAGGCTTGGTGGCTACTCTCTGCTGTGGCGGTGGATGACGTGGCAGCTGCGCTGCGGTTCTGCGTCGGCTGCACACCGCAGTGCGAGCCGAGACCGGCGATAGAGATGGCCGGCAGGGCGTCGCGCCGGAGGTGCAGAAGGGGCATGACGGTCAGAATGTGCGGACACTTGCACTTCAGGACGCGGTTTGTGATGCGGAGCTGCATGTCCGTCGAGGCGAGAAGGCTGCCAGCCTCGTCGCGCGATCCTGCGGGCCAGTCACCGCTCTGCGCATCAACGCTATCCTCGGAGAGGCCAGACGCAGGGGCATCAACACCACCGCTGCGGCCAGTTCTGCTGCCAAGGGTCAGCGAGGGTGAGGCGGACACCACCTTCCGCAGCGCTGTAGAGGTCAGCACACCCGTCGTCAGCACCAGCACATCCCCATCACCGTCGTTGTGCGCCGCCACGTCCGCCGCGGTGGGCGTGTACGACGTGTTGTAAACTTGCTTCCTGCCCCAGGTATCCACCACGTAAAGGTGCTGCTGCGGGAAGAGCAGCCGCTTCTCAGTGGTGCTCAACGACTGGAAGGGCGAGGCCTGCAGGAGCTCCTGTAAGAAGGCGTCGTACACGGCGCGGCTGCGCAGCAGTGTACCGTCGAAACGGTACTGGCAGCACAGGCTCAGCCGCAGCTGCAGCCCCAGCGGAAGAGCGAGGCTGTGTGGCGTGAGAAGGCCGGCCGTGGTGAAGCTGCCGCTCGCCCACGCCACGGAGGAGCGAGGGCAGGTGAAGTCCGCCGCACACATCGACGCCGCCGACACGTTCGCATCTGCTGCCTGCGCAGCGCTGGACGCGAGCGAAATGCGACTCGACAGCCGGGGCTCAGACACAACACCCTCCACTGTAGCTGCTACCGTGGCAGTGGTAGTGGTGGTGGTGGTGTAGAGGCGCAGCGCATCTGCAACCTCACTCTCTGCTACATCTGTGAACTCTCTCGCTGACACTGCGGAGGCGCCTCTGCTGTCCGTGTCGTCTCGCGGCTCAGCAAGCTCCACGTGGTGAAACGCGTAGGGAAGGCCGTGTGTGTAGGTGTTGAGCTCCTCTAGATTCTCAAAGATGTAGTCCGGACTACGGGGGTCATTACCTCCCGACGAGGTTGTGTCGCCGCTCCCTGCAGCAGCAAGGACACCACCGCGGTGGGTGTCGGTGCCGGTGAGAAGGAGAACCAGCGTGGCAGTAACGGCGAGAAGGAAAAGGCGATGAAGTAAAGGAGAAGAACGGCGAAGACTGTGGCTGCAGCAGTCGCCTTGACCGCGTCTTGATGCCTCAGCGGACGTCGCTTTGGCTCGGCCGCTACTCGTCAGCAGGCTCATTGTCTACAGTCACTTCTTTTCAAATCCGAGTTTTTTTTTGTTTTGTTTCTCCTTGCTTCTTCTACTTTAGTTGAATTCCTATCTATGTAGTAGTGTGCGAGTGTGGGCGGGGGTGGCGAGAGAGAGAGAGGGAGGCTGATTATGACCTTCTGTGCCTCTTAGTTGGTGCCTCCTTCAATAAAAGAGGAAAAGAAAAAAATGAATTAGTGGGAAAGCTACGAAGGCCTTTTAGTTTACCTCGCCAACTCCCCGTTTGTTTGTCGCCTCTTTCTCTTTCTACCTCTGTGAAATCTGCCCGTCTAAGAGGCAGCCAAGACAAAAAGAAACAGTGAGAGAGCGAGGCTCACCGAGGACAAACCGTCAGAGAAAAAAAAAAGCGCCAAATACGCAACAACAAGAAAGAAAACAAATACTGCGATACCGCAGCATGCAATAATTGTTATCGACGGAGAGAGGCGTGTGAAAAGAGAGAGAAAGATTTTTAAAGTGGACGAGACGATTTGCGCATCGCGTTCATAAATTTTGGAAAGTGAGACGGAGGCTGTCAAGTGCATCGCTGTTTCCTCTCTCTCACTCACCGCACAATACAGCTGAAAAGGGTGGAGCACCACCGCCTCGTCACCAACAATTGGCAACGTGAGCAGCAGGATGCCTTCATGGAAGAGAGAAAGAGAGAGAGAGAGAGAGACGAGGCGGCGAGTTGATGTCACCACATACGAGGTCGCAAGTCACTCATCCTCTTTCTCTCTCTCACGGCTGGCATGTGCGCAGGGTTAGCGTCGGAGCACAGAAGCACAAACGTGTCCCGGTGTCCGTCCCCCTCCGTCACGTGCCTGCACTCGCCTTCAATCTTTCGCTTCCAGCGGCACACGCGTCGATTACACACACACAAACACACACACACACACACACACAGTTGAGGTGACCTTCGTGGGGTGTCGGTCCGCAACAACGCACAAAACGCTTTGTTTGCCTCATCTATCATTTTTTTTGTTGTTGGTCCTTGTTTGTTGTGGTACTTCGATGCTATACCAGAAAAAAAAACTCGGGTAATGGGAAAACACTTTTTCATTTCTTTTGTTGTTGTTGTTGGCAATGATATGTTTTTTTTTTGTTTTTTTTTTCCGTCTCCTCACCTCGTTAAGGCACTGCGGAGAAAGAGGACGGGTGGAAAAGGAGATAACAAAGGAAGAGCAAAAATTCTTTTTTTGTGTGTGTTTTTCGGGGGTGAAGTGCTCAAAAAGAGTGGAAGAAAGAAAAAAGCACACTGAATCTCTTTTTTTTTTGTCCTTTTTCCAGCGGGGTGGTAGTATCTTCATATCAAGAGTAAAAGGAAAAAAATATACACCTTAGACTATAACATGGTGGGTCAAATCGAAACAGAAAATAATAGTATTGGGATAAAGAGCACACAAACACATACGGAGAAAGAAAGCGAAGTAATATTTGGAGAAAGCCTCCGCGCAGCAACTCCCCTTTCTTCTGTGGGCCTTCTTTGAAATTTTTTTTGGGTGAGTTTGTGTGTGCGTACATGTTGTCTCCCTTTTGCGTTAGAATGGGTGTATCACTGCTGCCCATGCGAAAGGAAAAGTGAAAAAAAAAAAAACAAGCAGCTCTTTCTTGTTGTTGCCGGTAGTGACGATTATTTCACCTCCTCTCTCCACTTCGTGGATGAGAATACCAAGCAGCTGTGCGTTCTTCTTTTCTTTTGCCTTCTCCTTTTTCGGTATTATTGAACGAATACAGTTGACAGCGAAGTGGTTTAGGTAGAAAGACCATTCTGCTTCACCACCTCCTTCAGCGAAGGTTGAGTTGAAGAAAGAGAGAGCGAGAGAGAGAGAAAGAAAAAGAAAGAAGAAGATGCAACACCGCCGCCTTCCTTTTTTTTTTTCATTTAGCCTCTTCACCTCTTTTTTTCTACTCGTGTTTGACCTTTTTGTTTTTGTTGTTGTTGTTGTTCGCTTCCGCATCTTCAGCAAAACCCAACGTTTTCCGCGCATCGCAGCCCCAGCATAGACGTATTACCCATGCACACATAACACCAAAAAAAGAAAACTTTCCCCGGAACGTCGACATCATCACGCGGCGTATGTTGCAGCAACAGTTCGTAACGATAAAGAAAAATATAAGATAATAAAGCGCGAAAAGAAATAAAGGAGAATCGATGGCTTCTCCACGGAGAGCCGTCGTTGACTAATGCTTTATTTTTTTTTTCCTTTGTGGGAAAAAAGAGGGAAAAGAGGCCTTCAATGACCTCGAAAGACACCATAATTCGTTGCTAAACCAACAAAAAATGGGGGAGTACAAAAAAAAAAACACAGCGCAGCGCAGAGAGAGAGATAGAAGCGACACACGTAATCAACACTTCAACGGTAAAACAAAACAGAAAGTAGACAATGGAACAGAAATACAAAACAGCTAAAAAAAAAAAAAGAGCAGCGAGCCTATGCCCCACAATTTTTATTCGTCAACCAACCAGAAAGAGAAAAATGCCTCCATGATATGGAGAGGCCGAAAGAGATTCTGAAAACGGCTGCGGAGCCGGCGCGCTATGAGGCTCCGGCGGCGTCCCTGTTGCCTTTTGGTTCTTTCTTTTTTTTTTTCATTTTTCTCATTCCCTCTCCGCCATCGTCGACGAGTACCACTATGGAGTGAGAAACGAAGAGAAGAAGGAGAGAGGCCCCCAGAACAGAAAGTGGGGCCGCTAGGAAAACGAAAAAGAAGCAAAAAAAAAAAGGGAGGCGTGAGGGCAGCAGAAGAGGCAGAACCACTCATTTTTTGTTTATTTGTTTTTGTTGTTGACTCGCCTCGCAAGCATTGTGTATAATGGCCGCACGATAAAAAAAAAAGGATTGTAAAACAGCCCGTTTGGAAAAAACACTGATGGGTATCAACAAAGGAAGAACACGAGAGAAAAAGATGGAGAGAATAGAAAATTGAAAGCAACACACAACTCACCACTCACAACTGTACTCAAACAGAAAAAAAGAAAGAAAAAAAAAGACAAAAAATTGAGTATTGAGAACGCGTGGAGCGGGCCAGCGAGGCTGCGGTCTACTCCAAAGAGAGGTGCCTCTGTGGATTTTGTGCGGCTTCTGCGCATCGACAGAGCGGCGACACGATGGCGGAGAGCTACATCTCTCCCATCTGCTCGATGCCAGCGCCAAAATGCACTTCTTCGCACCACGACTGCCTTCAAAAGCGTATAACGAAGGCAGTACGTCTGTCTGTGTGCGTGTTCCCCGTATATCTCTCACCTCTTCACGAGACTGCAGCTGTGCTAGAAAAAGCTTCCAGCAATGAACCAGCACCCACCTGTATTGGGTGCGTCTGCCGAGGCTCCGGCAACCTCCCCCTTGAGTGCCCATCGCTTCTTCGCACTTTGCGACTTCGATGTGTATATCGGCGAGTGTCAGCGTGTGTTTTTGATGTACGTGCATCTGCTTGTGTATGCGCCACGATGCACTTTCCCTTCATCTCTTTTCTCTCTCTCTCTCTTTCCTACCGTCGCACGGGCGAGAGCACCGCCTGCCCTGCACCGCCCGAACCACTAGCGAGGGATGCAAGGCAGCAGGGGACTTCGCGCTGTTGTCCTCTCTCTGACCTGCAACAACAAGAACAGCAGCAGCAGAGCCTCAGTGCTCCTCCTCCACGTCAAAGGTGCAGTTGCCGCGCATGAAAGTCAGCGCGGGGCCGACAAGCGCCATCCGCTCCGCCTTGCGGCCAATGACGATGCCCGTCATCGACCCGCCACGCTTGCTCGCCTGGTAGAACTGCAGCTGGTCGCCGACCTTGAAGTGGCCCTTCTGGCGCAGGCGCAGCCAGTACGGCGTGATGCTCGTCACCAGCGAGCCGGTCACCGGGTCCTCCTCCACGCCCAGCCACGGCGCAAAGAAGCGCGACACAACATCCGCGTCGGCCGCCGGCCCGCTCGTCAGCATCCCGCTGTTCAGCGCCGTCACGCCGAGCCCGTTGATCGGCCCCAGCGCCTCGTGGTGGCCCTTCATCGCAGCCTTGAAGTGCGGCGTCGTGAACACCGCCTTCAGTGCGGCAGAGTTCGGCCGGCACTCCAGCACGTTCTGCGGCGTAGCCAGGCGGGCCACGTAGTAGCCCGTCGCCTTGGAGTACGCGATGTCCTCCACGCACTCCGCGCCGTAGGGCAGGCCCAGCGCGTCCGCCACCTCCTGGAAGGTCTCCTTCGGCACGTGCTCCTTCACCGACACCGCCTCCGTCATGGGGAAGTGCACCTCGTACGTGTCCGGCGTGTAGCTGTAGCCCTTCAGCATCGACATGCTCCCGTCCGCCACCACGCCGCTCTTGCGGCGCACGCTGATGATGCCGGAGGCCGTCACGAAGCACAGCACGTCCGTCTGCGCCGGCACGAAGAACTCCATCGGGATGTGGGCCACGAGGTGGCGCGTGTTCTCCGACTGCACGAGGCGCGACACCTCGCAGATCACGTGCGCCGCCGCGAAGGTGGCGTGCCCACACAGCTTCACCTCCTTCTCTGGTGTGAACCAGCGCAGGCCGAACCACTGCGTGTGCATGCGGCGCGGGCGGCGGTTCTGCTCGCCGCCGAAGTTCGCGATCGACGAGCCGCGGGTGTCGAGGAAGCTGGCCCCGAAGTACGCCATCGAGAAGCTGGAGCTGGGCAGCAGCCCGGGCGAGTGCGGCGACGCAGCGCTCACCTCGCCGCCGCGGCGCGGGTTCAACGGCGTCGGCGCGCCGTCCGCACCGGACTGGTCCTGCGCCACAGACGTGAACACCGGCGGGTTCTCGTCGTCCTCGGTGACCGCCGTGCTCACGCGGCGCCGCACCTCCTCGTCCTGCTTCACCTTCTCCTCGTACTCGTGCTCAAACTCGTTGCACTTGCGCATGATCTGCTGCTGGATCGTGCGCACGCGCGACGCCGGCAGGCGGTAGACAAAGGCCGTCTCCGACAGGTTCACCTCGTGCGCCACCTGCTGGAACGCCTTCCCCATCTTTGCGTTGCGCTCCACCGCGTAGCGCTCACCCGCCTCCTCGCGCTCCTTCTCCGTCATCTTTGCCTCCGCCGCCTCCGGCTCGCCGCGGCCGAAGCTGGCCTCGAGGCTGCTCACAGCCGACCACTCCATGCAGTACACCGACGCCGGCACGAGGCACACCCCCGCCGGGTTTCCCTTGAAGCGCTCAGTCGTGAATGCATCGACGGTCAGCAAGGGTGTGGTCACGGGGACGGTGCGGGGCTCCATGGCTGGTGTTGCGTGGTGGCTGTGGTGAGGGTAGATGCGGTGTGTTTGCGGGTAGACCGATATGGAACTTGAACGAAGTGCTCGAGAAGAGAAAAAAAAACCTGGAAGAGATGATGGTGCTTCCGTTTGCGTGTGCGCAGGTAACAGGTCAGGAGAGAAGAAAAAAAAAAGAGAAGTTGGGCACACACACACACAGTTCGTGTATCAAGTGCAGTTTAGCGACAAACGAAGTGAAAAAATCTGATGGAAAACTCAAAAAAGAGAGAGAGATACTGATTGCTGAAGAAAACAAAAATTGAAAGTTCAGAACTACAAGGTCCAGGTGCAAGATGCCCGAAGAGCGAATATTCGTGTGGAGGTGAAGAAAATGAGCGTTGGGAATTGCGAAGAGAGAAAAAGACAAGCGTGAAATTGCATGAAGGGGAAGGTATGCGGTACGCTGGCTGCTTTTTTTTTTTTTCACAGCTACATCGCTCATTGCAGCCGCGCGCTGGAGGTGACGAAAAGCATGATAAGAAAAAAAAGGTATTTTCGTAACTTTACAAGTCATGTTCATCAGGACACTTGCCCCGCACTGCGAGAATGACACCAGCCTGTACCCGTCGGAGACACACGAAGCATTCTCCAATTGTAAGACTCTCGCGTTCTTCAAAATTGAACGTTTTTTTCATTTTCTTTTTAGATCTGACCACATTCACATAGTGCAGCTAGAGCAAAGCGCAAACGGTAGAGAAAGAGAAAAAATTAATGGGAGAATCGGGGGTAATCTCAAGTGCATCCCCTTAAGTGGAGCATCTTACAACTACACAGTACATACATCACAATATCACTACGTGCGACATTTTTTTTTAAAAAGGCAAAGCTTAGAGAAAAAAAAACGGCATAACACATCGAAAACAAAAATGTTCAAGTTACACAGACACAGACACAGTCAGCAGGCCGCCTTTGTTAAGGGGGTGGATATCGCGGCCGACACTAAAAAAATAGTTTTTTTCAAACAGAAAAAAGGGTAAAAAAAACAAGATGGATACATGAAGCAAAAGGATACATGAATAATAATTTTTTATTGTTTTTTTTTCTACAAAGTCCAGTGGAATTGAAAAAAGACATCATATGGGAATAAGTCGAAACAATATTCGGCGAGATGGTACATCAGTGTACAGGAGGCAGCGCAAAGGCTACCTTCGATCTCAGCACTGTGTGTGAGAGAAAAAGAGAGAGACTTTAAAGCAGAAAAAAAATGATGCTTTTCATGCTACATCGCGGCATGATCGTAAAGAGGGCGTCTGCATTGAGGAACACAAACCCTACGCTCTAATCCCCCTTTCTTTCATGGTTGTCTCACTGAACAAAAATAAACAGCGTAGACCTCCCTTTCTTATTTGAAGCAGAGAAGAAATTATATTTTCCAGAAGCTACGCTTACATCGAACTGGACAGACACGCTGTCAAAATAGGAGGAGAGCAGGAAAATTAAGAATAAGTAACGCGAGACAAAGGTTGAAGCTCCAATAAAAGACGAATTTGGGAGTCGAAGAGGATATCGCCATTCTGACTTTCTTTTTTAGCCCTCCGCCGCCGTTGCAGTGCTACATGTATCGAACACTTAACATTAAACAGCATAGAGCACGAGAAGGAAAGAGAAGAACAGAAAGCATCAATTTGTTTTGCTCGCTCAGCGCGAACGCACACACATACACAGCCTTTTTTTTTTCACGTGCTCTGCGTCACTCCCTCCTCTGTCGGCACCTCCTCCAGCTGCTTGTCTGGACACGTTATCCACGGGTGCTCTAACAGCTCCGCCGCCGTCGCCCGCGTCGCGGGAACGCGGTCGAAGCACCGCTCAAAGAAGCCGCGCAGCACTGCCGGGCAGTTCGGCGGCACCCCCGTCGGCATCCCCTGCTCCCGCGCGATGCGGAAGAGAATCTGGAAGATGTTCGTCCCGGTCGTCTCCCACGGCTCACGGCCCAGCAACTCGATCACGAGGCAGCCAACGGACCAGATATCCGCCGCGCTCGTGTAGCCGCCCTCCTCCTCGCGCATCACCTCTGGCGCCATGAAGAAGGGGGAACCGACCATTGTCTGATACATGGCGACTGGCGCGGCTGCCGGTGCCGGCGCCGGGGCGGGTGTGCCCTCTCCTGCTGCGGTGGTGGCGGACGGCGCTGCCTGGACCGTGTTGCCACCGAAACGCTTGCTGCATCCAAAGTCCGCCAGCTTCGCCTCGCCCGTGGCAGAAATAAGAACGTTGTCGCTCTTGATGTCGCGGTGGATGACGTGCTGGGCGTGGAGGTACGCCAAGCCCTCCAGCACCTGCCGCGTGTAGGACCGCACGAGTGAGATGCCAAAGCTCTGCTGCGTCTTGATAAGCTTGCGGCGCAGCGTGGCGAGGCTGCCGCCATGGCACAGCTCGAGGAAAATTTCCATCTGCTGACTGCCCGACGGGTTCAGACGCGTCTGGCAGCCGTAGTAGGCGACGATGTTGCGGTGCTTGAGGGAGCGCATCAAGTTGATCTCCGTCTGCAGCGCTTTAATCTCCGCAGCGTCGTCGTCGAGGGGCAGCTCCTGCACCTTCACGGCGAGCATCTTCCCGTCCAGCGTAATGCCCTCGTAGACGGTCCCGAAGGAGCCTTTGCCGAGCACGCTCATGCGCCGCCACTCGACCAACTCGCCCTCCTCCACCACAAAGGTAGAAGCCAGCGTGTTGCTGCGTTGTGTGTCGTTCAGCAGACCGAGCGAGGCGCTCTCGGGGGTGAAGGAGTCCGCCACGGCGCTACCAACGTGGTTCGACCGCATACTTGCCGCCGTGCCGGCCGTCTGGAAGCCCGTGGCGAAGTGCGGCGCCGCAGTACTACCACCAGCAGCAACAGGAGCAGCAGCAGTACCGCGGCTGCCCTGTCCGTGCAACAAACCGTTTGACCCTGAGGTGCTGTTGTTGGTGCTGGCGAAGAGGGTGTGGGCAAAGGGGCTGCCCCCGCTGTTGGGCAGGGCACCGTAGCTGCCGAGCCGCGCGGTGGGGTCGGCAGAGCGCAGCCCCTCCTCCGATGTCGGCCGCAGGGCGGAGAGCTGCTGCAGCTGGCTCGCAAAGAAGGACGCCATGTTCGGGTCGGTGAGGCGGCCAGGTGGATTCGGAGAGGCGTAGAGAGAGACGGCAGCTGTGTTGGGGGTGCGCGGGTTCTCCGGGAAGCCGTGCTCGACGTAGTACGCGTTGGAGTAGCGGACGTAGAGGCGGACGACACTCGCACTGCTGCGCCCGTCATCCTCCATGCCACCACCTAAAGGCCCACCCACATTCGAGGGAGCACGCGAACGCTGCCCGCCACCGCCATAAGCGAGGTCGTGAGGAGAGGCGTTGCTGCCCCGGCTGCTGCGTATATCCTGCGTTGACCCCGCAGCGCTAGAAAAGTGCGACGGCGCTGTTGTGACACGTGAGTCCGCCGATGCCGCCTCGTCTTCAAAGGCGTCTAGCAGCACCTCGAAGTCCTCCTCAACGTCGATGTCGACGCGATCGCCTGTGGGATCGATGCAGTACATGTCGAAATCGGTGGCCTTGGCGAAGCCGAAGCGGGTCATGATCTCCTTCACGAAGCGATTAAAGCAGTGTCGGGTGCGAACCGCGTAGACCACCTTCACGTTGACGTCACCCTCGCGTGAAATCTTCGTGCGAATGCGCCGCGGACCCTCCGCCTCTCCGTCCCCACGCGCACTGAATACACTGCCCCGTGGTGCCGCTGCTGCTGCGGCCTTATGCCCCGCGCGGCGTCCTTTCCCAACTGTGTCCCTCGCCGCAGCAGCAGCGCCGCTTTTCTTCCGATCGCTCTTGCGCCTCTTCACCGGCACCTCCTCCTCCTCTTCTTCTTCTTCTTCTGATTCCTCATCACTTTCTTCTTCAGTCTCCTCCTCGCTCTCTTCCTCATCGAATTCCTCCTCCTCATCAGACATGTCGGTGGCGTCGGCGGACTCGGTGGCAGAGGCGCCATCGTCACCGCCCTCTTCCATCTCTTCTTCCTCGTCCTCCTCCAGCTCTTCGTCCTCTGCCTCCTCGTCGGCCTCGGGCTCAGCTGGCGGTACAGACGCAGGCGTTTTCACTGCAACCTCTCCTCCGGTGTTGGAGTGATTGCCTGCAGCGCTCGCCGCAGTGGCTGCTGCTGCTGCCGTGGGAGATACTGGGACATTTCCTGTGCCCTTTTTGGTTCTCGCCAGGTGCTCCCTGTCGCCCAGGTCGTCGCTGCAGCGTTTGGATATTTGCACCGGTGATGGCACAGCAGCAGCAGCAGCAGCAGTCAACGCGCTTTGCGGCTTGTTGCCGCTCTTCGATACCTTCCCACGTTCACTTTGGTCTGACGTGTGGCTAGACGAGAGCAGCGTCGACCGCGAGGCATCAACGCCCCCACCGTTTACAGCACCGCGCTGCACTGCTGCTGTGGACTGCGGTGGGGCGGGTATAGCTTCCCCACAGCCGCTGGCACCGAAGAGCGGGAAAAGGGCGTGGGAGGAGGGGGAGGGCGTCGGCCGCTTGCTGTCCAGCGACGGCGACGGCGTTGGCGAGATAAAAGACGAGGAGGCGCTCGGGTGCGGAGGAGTGAGGGGGGCGAGAATGTGTGTGCTCTGTCGCGGCCCATTCAGCGAGTGCGCCGTGTACCGCGTGGTGCCGCTGTGCGACGCCGCGCTGCCGTGTGACGATTGCATCTGTGCTGCGGTTGCCGCCGCTGCCGTCGTGGCTGCATGAGTGGCTGCGAGGGACGGCTCGTGGAAGCAAGAGAGAGATGGGTTCGTTGGGCTGACCCCGCCGGTGTGGTTCTGCAGGGAGACGGGCGGCATACTCGTTGCTCTGCCCTCGTGCACCTCGTGAAGCAACGGTGGGAGCTTCACGCCAGCGGTGCGCGCCACCGTCGCTGCCGCCCCGACCACGTGCGCGTCGCTCTTCTTCTTCTTAGCTGTAGACACGCTGCGGCTCCGCTTTTCCGGAGTCGGTGAAGACGTGGAGGCGGCTGTGTCGTTTGTATTTCCTCCTGCTGCCGCCGATGAGGACGCACGCTTTGAGCTCGTGTGCTGCGTGGGCAGAGAGGGGGCTGCGGACCCGCCACTGGCAGGCGGGGCACTGCGAATTGCATGTGTGGAGTGCTGCCGTGGCCCCTTCACCCCCACAGTGCTGCTTCGATGAGAGCTGCGGCTGCTGTTGTTGTTGGAGTGGGTGGACGTGCCACGCCGGCGGGCCTCTGGCGCATCGCTGGAGCTTCCCTGTGTCACGTCACCGCTGCCCGTGCGTGGGGTGACGGTCTGTGCGAGTGTGTTGGACCGCTTCGGCTTCGCGGGTGTGGCCTTGGCTGCAGTGCTTCCGGGTGTGGTTTCTTTGCGAGGCTGTCGTGTCTGTCGTGTGTTGGCATTGTTGGAGGTGGTGGTAGTGGTGGTGGCTGGGGCTGGTGCTGCCGCCACACTGGTGCGAGTGTGACTCATCGCCGCGAACACGTCGTTCGCCGGCCTTGAGGATCGAGAAAAAGAAGAAGAAAGTCGCTGCTAAAGTGTGCTTCTCAGCAAACTAACACAAAAAAAAAAAAAGCTGTCGTTGAAGAAGTGTGAGTATTAAACCTCTGTGTACGTCAGTGTGCTCTGTACGTTCTCTTCTCTCTCCGCAGCCTCACATGGTGAGGGTAAAGTAAAGGAGGAGGAGCAGGAGGAGTAAAAGAGAGAGCGAAAACTCTGAAGAGGCTGCAAACTCGCTCTACGCACGTGTCCTCTCGTGTAGTATATTACTTTTTTCTAGAGGATAACTTAGTACACTAAAGATATCCATTCGTTCACATCAGAAAAAAAAAAGGAGGGAGAAAGAGGCAAGAACGTGAAGAAGGTAACGCAAAAAGGAAAAATAAAAGAGACGATCGTTCATCGAAGTCATCGACTACACGAGACACGAATCGCATCGCCTGGAGAGACCGCTGAACACAAGAAGCCCCGCTCTGCGTCACGGCCTCACTAAAGGGAGGGAGAGAGAGAAAGCAGCGCAGAGCAGCGGGCTGCTGCACAGCTCGTACGCACACATACCAAATGCTCGGGAACACCAAGGCAGGCGCAGTGCCCTGTCCCCTCTTTATGACTTTTAATACATTCTTTTTTCACCGCTTTCGCCTCAGCGAGAAGCAGAAACGTACACGAGTACAGAGAGAGAGAGAGGTACAGTACAAAAAAAGAGAAAATAGAAGTAGTAGTGTTAAAAAAAAAACTGGAGAAAACAAGTGGAGCCTCGCCGCACACTTCTCACACACTACACCTTCTTTTTGAAGGGAGTGCAGCACAAAAAGGCAACGTCAAAGTCTGCGGTGATCTAAAAGGGAAAAGAAAAAGGTGAATGTTATCTAACGGAGTGTTTCTGGAACGAGGTAAAAAAAAAAAAAAAAGTTGTGCCAAAAGAACATGTCAACACGCATCTGCAGCACACGCTCTCCCGTTTTCCTTCTTGAGGGAGAAGCAAGGCAAGGTAAGGTTTAAAGAATTTTGAAAAAAGCGGACGAAGAGGCAACAATTTTCACCGCAGCCACTTTACCCAAACAAGAAAGAGCGGTTGGCGACGCACGCGCCAAAACAAAGTGAATGAAAATAAAAAAAAACGGAAATTGATGGATCTTGTCAAAAAACAGTCTAAAAAAAGATAGCGAAAAAAAGAAGTAAACAAAAAGAAAATGCGAGGAGACACGTGAGAGGCGTTTTACAGCATGCCTACGCCGTCGTCTCGGCCCCCGCCTGCGCCTCTGCACCTGTAATGGCGGTGGCGTGCTGCGCGGGTGACGCGCGTGTCTTGCCGGAGCGGCGCACCGCGTTGGCCGCCGACCCCTCACGCAGCCCGGAGGAACGCGCCGGCCCCACCGACGCTCGTGCCGCCGACCCGCGCAGACTTGCGGTGTTCTCCTTGTCTGTGGACCCTGCAGCGATGATTACCGGCGCTCGCGGCTCCGGCTCCTGGGCCGAGATGGCCGACACGGACGCCTGGAACTGGTTCATCGTCGCCTCCATGGAGTGGAAGTCCAGGCGCTCGCTCCGCTCCTGCGCCTGCGGCTCGCCTGTCAGGTGCGTCACGCGCGACACGGCAAGACTTTTTCCCGCCGTCATGGACGTCGTTGTGGTCGTCGTGGTCGTCGTTGTTGTTGTCGTCGTGGCGGCAGTGTGCAGCGAGCCGGCGCTGAGGCTGTCCTCGCCGACGCTCGTGGCGGCCTGTGAGGCAGCGTGCTGCAGGAAGGAGGAGACGAAGGCGTCCTTGTTCACCGTCCCGTCCTCGTTGAGAAAGCCCTCACAGTGGCCATCCGTGGCGGCACGCGACAGGACGGTAACAAGCGACCGCAGTGCCTCTGGCGCCATATCGGCGTTCTCCTTGATGGCCCAGTTCTCAGCCAGCTGCTGCGCCCCCCCCCCCCCTTTAAAAAAAAAAAAAAAAAAGGGGGGGGTTGGGGGGGGGGGGTTTGGGGGGGGGGGGGGGCGGGGGGGGGGGCCCCGGCCCGGGGGGGGGGGGGAAAAAAAAAAAGGGGGGGGGGGCCCCCCAAAAAAAAAAAAAAAAAAAAAAAAGGAAAAAAAACCAAAAAAAGGAAGAAAGGGGAAACGGGCCGCGAGGGAGAGGGGGAGGGGAGAAAAAGAAAAAAAAAGGAAGGGAAGGGGGAAAAAGGGCACCCCGGGGGCCCCGCCCCCCCCCCCCCCCCCCCCCCCCCCCCCCCCCGGCGCCGGGGGGGGGGGGGGGGGGGGGGGGGGGGGGGGGGGGGGGGGGGGGGGGGGGGGGGGGGAGGGAGGAAAGAAAAAAAAAAAAAAAAAAAAAAAAAAAAAAAAAAAAGACAAAGAAGAGGGGGGGGGGGGGGGAGGAGACACAACCAAACCCCAAACAAAAACCAACACCACCACCGGGGGCCGGCGGGGCGGGGGGGGGGGGGGGGGGGGGGGGAGGGGAGAAAGGGGGAAGGGGGGGGGGGGGGGGGGGGGGGGGGGGGGGGGGGGGGGGGCGGGGGGGGGGGGGAGGGGGGGGGGGGGGAGGGCGAGGCCCCCCCCCCCCCCGGGGCGCGGGGGCCGGGCGGGGGGGGGGAGGAAGGGCCCGCCCCGCCCGCGCGGGCGCGGGGGGGGGGGGGGGGGGGGGGGGGGGGGGGGGGGGGGGGGGGGGGGGGGGGGGGGGGGGGGGGGGGGGGGGGGGGGGGGGGGGGGGGGGGGGGCCGGCCGGCGGGGGCGGCGGGGGGGGGGGGGGGGGGGGCCAACAAAAAAAAAAAAAAAAAAAAAAAAAAAAAAAAGGGGGGGGGGGGGGGGGGGGGGGGGGGGGGAGAAGGAAGGGGAGGGGGGGGGGGGGGGGGGGGGGGGGGGGGGGGGGGGGGGGGGGGGGGGGGGGGGGGGGGGGGGGGGGGGGGGGGGGGCGCCCCACCCCCCCAAAGCGCCCCAAACAAGGGGAAAAGAAAGGGAAAAAGGGGGGGGGGGGGGGAGACTCATCGAGTAGTCACCAGGGCCGTCCTCCGTCGTGGTCGTGAGGGTGGAGGGACGCTGGAAGCTCATGCTGGTCAGCAGGGAGTTCGCCACGTGACCCTCCACCTCCTCAGCAGCCACCGCCGAGAACGCATCTCGTGCTGCCGCCGCCGTCACGACAGGCGAGGCATCCACCGTGCAGCGCGATGGGCTGCCCTCCCGCTGCGGCGTCTCCGGCGTGCCAGGGGGCAGAGGAATAGGAGAGCCATCAGAGCCCTGCCGAGCGCTGCAGGCGCTGCCGCCGCGGAAGAAGTTGTCGCCGCCGATGTGGATCGTGAGCGGACGCCGCACACGCCGCTGCTCCTCCTCTACAGCTCCACTTTCATTCGTAGGATTAAAGGACAGAGGCGTGGCCGGCGGCATGCCCTCTGCCGCTGACATCGATCCCCCGAAGCGCTGCCGCGCCGACGCCCAGCCGGAGACGGAGTAACTCAGACGGCGGTTAATGCAATCAAGGGTGGAGGCGGACAGGGTAGAGGCGAGGCTGAAGGAGGCGTTGCGTCCATGCCTTCCATCCGCAGCAGCGGCGGGGGCGTCCGACCACACAGGCGACATGCGAGAGAGACTCTGCTCACGCACCGCCACCTCATCCTCCATCTCTGCCTCCCGGCCTTCTTCACCAGCACCATTGGCTTCGTGTTGCTGCACGGCACGACGTCCCGGTGCGTACGTGGCAGCCTCGGGATTCGTTGGCAGCGGCGACACGGTGCGCCCTCCACTCCGCGCGTTGCCACCCGCAGCAGCAGCAGCAGCAGTAGCAGACACGCCTCCGCGGGGCTGCACGTCCACCACGTGCACCGGGATCCAGCCGTGCCCGGTGATGTCCTCCGGCGTCATCGTCGTCGTCGCCGCACCAGCGGGCACGAGATAGATCACGTCCTGCTCTGGTCGGCTTGGCCGCGCGTCGCGTGTAGCCCGTGCCTGCTGGGCGGCGAGCTGACGCCCGACAGACGGTGCGTGGGGCACTGGAGAGGCGCGGGAAACCGATCCCGCCATCGATGGCGCGTGACTGCGCGAGCTGGCGTAGACGGCGAAGGAGGCTGCAGGGGACGTCGGGACGACGACGAGCGGCGACGCGGCGCTCTCCCACCGCCCGGGTGCGGCGCTGCGGTAGCTGGCGACACTCACGTCGCGGGGAAGGCGGCCAGCGAGGCGGGTGTGTCGCTCCGGCAGGCAGGGCGAGGCGGACGTGGCAAAGCTGCTCCGCAGGGTGTCATCGAGAGGCACGAGCAGCGTCTGATCAAAGCAGAAGCTGCCGCTGAAGCTGGCAGGAAGGAGGACGCTGCCGCCGTCGCTGGTGGCGTCGCGCGGTGGGGCGGGGGAGCGGCGCACGACAACGCGTGCCACACTCGGGGCCAGCGTCGAGCCGGCAGTGGCGGTGAGGGCGGAGGGAAGCGGGGAGTTGGGAAAGGTGGGCGTGGCGGAGCTGGAGAAGGACTTCGTCGCCGCAGCAGCAGCAGCAGCTGGCAGCGCAGCACCCCGCACGGGTCGGTGCGCCGGCTGCTCACGCTGCACCGGCATCTCCTCCAGCGGCTGTGGCACGACGATGGGCGACTGCGCACCGCAGGACCTGCCGGTAGGCGATGCGGCGCTGCTGCGGGCCAGCAAAATCGTCTGTCCCAGTGCGTAGCTCCCATCGAGCTGCAGGGAGGCGTCGGCCAAGTACGCCGTGCCGTCGTGGTTGTCGATGAACAAGTACTCGCTCTGTGTGCTTTCCTGCAGTGCTGTGGGCAGCGTCGCCGGCACCTCCGCACGGGGCAGCTGCGGGTGGAGGAGGGGGGAAGCAAAGGGGCCGGCGGTGGCCCGCACGCTGTACGTCGTGGCGGGCGATGCGGGGGCCGTCCGGTAAGCCTGCGTGCTGGCGGTGGTGGCCGACGCGTTCATCTCGAGTGCCGCCGTGGCGTCACCGCGAACGCCAACCGGACGGGCACCTTCCACTGTATCGCCGCTGACCTGGCGACCGCACGCGACATCTCTTGTCGGCTTCGTGGGGGTCGTCTCCAGCGAGTCGGGGATCTTGGGAATCGGGCTGGAGCCGCCCCGCAGCAGCGGCGTCTGTGCCGGCTTACTGGGCGTACGGCGTGTGCTGCCGAGGGATTGGAGGGTGTTGTTCATGAAGAGCACTGTCTCCTGGAAGAGGCCGTCTTCGTCCTCGTCGTCGCTCTCGGCGCCGTCGGCGTGCGGCCGCTCTGCTGCGTCGACGTGGTGGGCAAGTTCCCCCGCTGCGCGTGCACGTGCGGTGGAGCCGTCGCTCGGGTCGCGTGCCCACACATCCTCCGTTACTCCGCACCGCCCACGCATTGCATCGTCATCGCTGCCGGCAGCGCTCCGTCCCCTGACATCACCACCGCGCTCGCCCGCCGCGGTTGGGCGGTGCACGCTGGGTGAGAAGACGGAGGCGGACTCCTGACTGCCCTCCGACGGCGCCAGCGGCATCGTTGTGGCGTTGAAGAGCGCCGTGGTGGAGAAGAGCGCGGTGGTGGTCGTCGTGGTTGAGTCCGATCCATCCAGCGAGGCAAAAGGTCCACGTGTGGTGCGCGTCTCGCGGTGCGGTCCGACAGCGTCCTCGCTGCCACACGCGTCGGTGCAGCCGGAGTGGTGCAGGACGGGCTCGAGATGCAGCAGGCGCTCGTGTGCGCGAAGGAATTCGCTGTTCGCGTTGCACTCCCCACCGCTCTCACTGCGCTGCGGTGGACGCGGTGGCGGGGAGGCGAGATCGACCGCGTCAGCGTTGCTCACGGCGCGCTTTTCTGGCGTGACGTGAATGCCCGGGCTGCCTCCACCGATGTGAGCATGCTGGGGCTGCGAGAGCAGAGCTCCCTGCGGAGGGGTCCCGGGCGGCGCCTCGGTGGCGAAGTGCATCGACGTGGCAGCACGCGTGACAACGAAGTCACCGCCGTCAGCACAAGACATGATGGTGGTCACAGTGCAGGGAGAAAAAAAAACAAAGACGCGTAGCTCAAGGTGGGCAATAGGGTACAAGAGATAAAAATGGGTGAAAAGTAGGTACACACGCGTGCGCAAGGCTGTCAGCGACGCTCTAGATTTTTTTTTTTGTGTGTGTGTGTGCGTCGCACTCTGTCCTTCCTGGCGCGTCACGTACGAAGGAAGGGGAAGAAGAGAAAGTACAGGGGAGAGTTCAAGCGTCTGAAAACACACAACAGAGAGAGGCAAGGAGAAAACAATAAAAAAGCAAAGAAGAGCAATAAAAGTAATGCGTGTGTGTGTGAGCGCTTGTGTTTCTTTGATAGGGTTTGGGGGGAGTGTGCGAGAGAAATGAAAAGAAAAGAAATTATCTCAAGTGCAGACTTCGCTTCTGTTCTGTGCTCTGCGCCTCAGCAGAAGAGATGCCCCTCGAGAAGATCTAATTGGTGAAAACAAAAATGAATAAATAAAAAAGTCGGGAAAGGCGAAAATGAGATTTTTGGGGGCGGAAAATTTAAAGTACAGTCTAAGTGCTCACAAACAGCAAGTACACGTTGTTGGTGCGAGTGGGAAATGATAAACCAAAGAGGCAATGTGGTACAGTACAGTAACGTCTCTGTGTGTTTTTCTGCGTTGTGTGGATGTCAGAGGTGGAAGACAAGCAAGCAGCGGCAGCTTGCTATCTTAGAAAGGAGCCGGGAAAACAAGAGAGGAGCCTGAAAAGGCCTTTTTTCGGGAGAAATAAGAGAGACCAAAAGTAAAAGTTAAAGAGAAGACAGAGAGAGCTGTTGAGCAGGAAGTGCTACGAGCTCCGCTGTCCTTTCAGCTGTGCGTTCCAACCTTGCGGAGGCGTGTGCGAAGGGTGCTGCGTGGGTGGAGGAAGCCTGTTAGAGAGAGAGAGAGAGAGAGAGAGAGAGAGAGAGAGAGAGAGAGAGAGAGAGAGTGAAGGAAGGAACGGAAGCTTAGTGCACACTGTTCACTGTAGACGCGAAGGCGAAGCGCCATGGCGAATGAAACGAACTTCTCAGCGGAGCGTCGGGAAAGAGAAGAAAGAAGACAGCCACTCACGTCGCACCGTATTTGCTAGGCGGTCGTTATCCAAGCCGTGCCTCTGCGTGTCCACTTCTGCCTCAGCATCCATTTTTTGAAAAGGTTGGTGACGTCTGTGCCCATCAGTAAGGGCGAAGAACTGCGACAACTCGTACCTTTTTTGCCTTCTGTGAAGGCACGACACATACCCTTTTCTTCATGCTCCACAATGCAGTAGACTTGTCACAAGCCGTATTAGTTTTTTTTTTTTTTCTTTGCCTTCTTGCACTTTGGATGGCAGAGGGAGGCTCAATTCTAGCGGGTTGAGGAGTGGTACAAAGCAGTTGCCTGCGATCGAGGTGTGCCGTGAAGATACAAACGGTACGAGCGAGGAATCAATGAGAGAAATAAATAAGAGATGCGAAGTGCACGCCAGGGTACAAGACGTACAGGAGAGTGGTAGAAGAAAGGAGAAACAGCACAAAAACAATAATAAAAGAGAAGTGGGGGTGAGTGAAGCATGTGCGCGTTTCTACCGCGCAATAAAGTACAAGTCAGAGAAAGAGAGATGACAAAGATGTGTTTGTGCTTCTGTGGAGAAACACTTGTTACACACGTTCACACGCACTCTTTCTGCGAAGTGGAAAAAAGAAAACAAGTGAGAAGCTGAAAAAAAAAAAAAACAGGGAGGCCGAGTGGAATTGCAGCACGTGAAGAGGGAGGCAATCGCCATCGACGAACTCTGAAAAACCAGGACGCACCAATGCACGAGTACGAAGAAAGCGGTGCTCTCTCTCGAACTACACAAGCGGTTGGCCGGTGGAAGGCGGTAGGTGCGTTGTCCTTCTCCTCCTCCTTCTCTGGTCCATTGCCACAACCGCTCTCACTCCTCCGCCTTCTCTCTTCTCAGCTCCGCTGGCGCCAGGCTGCGCTCCCGCACCGGCGGCGATACGTCACGCAGCGAGTGCGAGCTGCACGTCGTCGCCGAACCAGGCGAGCGCGCCTCCTCCACCTCCTCCGGCAGTCCCCACCGCACGTGCTGCGCTGTTGGCCGCTTCGGCCGTGGTGGCGTGACGGAGGCGTACGCGTTTCCGCTGATGCGGCCAGTGGTGGACGGGCTCGATGGCGCCGCGGTGGCGGACGAGGTGCACCGCGTGCTGCCTCCTTCGTTTCTCTCAGAGGCGGCGGTCGTGGCCGGTGGCTGCACCGGGGGAGGAGACATCGGGCTGCAGACGGGGCTGGTACTGAACAGCCCCCTCTCCTCCTCATCCTGCTCGTTATGTGTCATTATAAAATGTGGGGGAGGGGAATCCGCTGAGTGGCGCGCAGCACCGCTCGTCTCTTCCTCCCACAACCCTCTCTTTCTCCTCCGTGCTCCTCCTGCCATTGCAGAACTCGGGTCCACCTCGGACTCCCACAGTGCAGGGTCGACGTGGCCGCCGTGTGCCTGCAGGTCCAGCGCGAAGTCGGAGGTGGCCTGCACGTGCAGTCGGTGCTGCCGGGCCAGCAGCTCGCCTACAACTTCCGCGTCGGCGTCCTCCATCACGGCCTGCGCGCGCTCCAAGGCAAACGTGTCCACCTCGGGCTCATCCTCGGAGGCGGAGCAGAACGAGAGAGAGGCAGCTCGCCCCGGCACCACCACCCCTTCCTCGTCAGCCCCGACTTCCACCACGCCCAGTCGCAGCGCCGCAGCAGCCGACGGCGCCACCGTGGCCTCCCGTACTGGGGCGAGCGACGGAGAGGCACCGCAGCGGCCACTGGCAGCCAACGGTGACGAAGCCCCTGCCTGCTTCCGAGACCACGGCGGTGCATCGGTCGACGACGCAGCAGCAGCGGCGCGCGCGGCGGAGACGAGTGGGCTGCAAGGGGGACTGGACGCAGCAGCAGCAGCCGCGGCCGCTCCTCCTCCTGCCCTCTCTTCCACCACACCTTTATTCCAACTGCTACTCGTGCCGTGGTGTTGGTGGTGGTGGTGGTGACTGCCACTGAAGGCAGGAGAGGTGCCGCTCACGTCCACCTCGTCCTCGTCTGCGCGGGCGAGAGAGGGAGAAGTGGCGCGGCGGCGACGCTCTCGCTGTTCCCACAGGTGTGCCTCGCTCGGCAGCGCGATGCGGAGCGGCTGGGCAGCCAGTGCCTCCGCCAGCGACGGCGCAGAGGAGCCGAGCGAGAGGGAGAGGGAGGCGAGCATCGGCGATGACGTGGGGCTCTCGACACACGTGCGCTTCGCGTTGGCGTCTTCGATGTCCTCCATGGTGCGGGCGTCACCAACGTTGCTCGTCACACCACCACGTGCCTGCATCAGTGACATCGCCTCCGCTGAGGACGGGTGAGGAAAAGAGAAGGAGGGAGAGGACAGGGGCGAGGTGCAGCGCTCATTTTCCTGCTGCCCACCGCCACCACCACCACAGCGCTGTCTCTCACCACCACAACCACTCCAGCCATGGGAGAAGGAGACAGGCGAGAGACTGCGGCTGCTGCATGCACTCGACAGCGGTGCCACGACGGCCCCACCGTCATCCGTGCCGCTGCTGCGCCACCCGAGCGACGTCGCGGCGCCGCTGCCGCGCTGATCACTCCACCGTGTGCTGGCGAAGGAGACGCGGGAGACGCTGTCAGAGCGTGCGCTGAGTGGCACATCACCACCACCATCACCGTCATCACCACCGCTGCAGCGGCCCCATCGACCACCGTGAAAAGAGTTGTGTGGTACCGTCGGCGGTCGTCGTGACTGCTCGCGCCAGACATGTGCCTCGCCAGTGCTTGTAGCGTTCACCTGTTGCTGCTGCTGCTGCTGCGGTGCGTCTGCTGAGGCGCAGTGCCACTCCCGCATCTGCGCCAACTCGCGCTCACGCATCGACAGCAGCGACGGCGGCGGCGGCAGTGGGCGATGTGATGCGCCGTCGCCGCCGCCTGCAAAGACTGCAGGAGACGGGCAGCGGCTCGACAGAGGCGTCAGCACCGACGGCGAGGAGACGCCCGAGAGAGCGGGCGAACCACATCGCCCACCCATCCCCGATGATGGCCAGTCTTGCATCGACGTGGCAGCGGTGGAGGCGATGCTGACAACACTGCTGTGATGGTGGAGGTTGGGGGCGTGCAGCTGTCCCCTGATCGCGTCGCGTTCTCTGACGTCGCAGTTCGTGGAGGCGTGTGTGCTCGTCCAGCTGCCGCACCGGGAGAGCGTTGGGGTACCGGGCAGCGAAGGCAGCGCTGAAGGAGACGATGGCACATCAAAGGGCGGCTGCGGGAAACGCGACGAGGCGCCGCCTGGGTGTGAGCGCAAGTTGCGCCACGACGCAGTGCGCTGCGGGCTGCGAGTGCCGTGACTATCGCGTGCGACATCTCCCCTCGCACTGTTCATCATCCCGCTGATGTTACCTTCGCCTTCCTCCTCCTCTTCCGTATCACTGGGGCTCGAGCGCTCGTCGCGCGGCACGAGAGCAGAAGCGAAGGAAATCACCAAGTCCTCGCGTCGCGAGTCGCTGCTGCTGCGCGGCTGCTTCGATGGACTGCAGCCGGCCGATCGCACCCAGTCTCGCACCGTCGTCACGGTGCCCTCGCTGCCGCTGCGGGCAGATGGTGTGGCGGATGAGCGGCGCCGCGGTGTCCACTGGCGCATTCTCTGCGGTACATTATTCCGCCCTTGGTCTTCGGTGTCGTTGCGCGGGCTGTCCCCACTCCTCCTCCTGCTATTGTTGTGTGCACTGCTGTCGATGTGCGTACAGGCGTGAAGGACTGCTGTTGCGGCAGGAGAGCTGTGGGTGCTGCTGGGTGTGGTGGACGTCAAAGCACCCCCCTCGCTGCACGCGCAGCCAGAGGCTTGAGGAAAGGCAGGGCCGGTGTTGGCGGCCGACCACGGACGTAAAGCACTCATCGCTGCTGGGTGATGAGAGGGGAGGGTAAAGAAAGTTGCGCACACGCGCGAGAAGAAAAAAAATGGAAAAGGCAGTAAAGCGGCACGAACTCACCGTAAGTGCGCAGAGAGGCGGCTAATCGTTCCCTCGTCGGCACAGCAGGAAAAGAGAAAACAGAAGTGTGTCTTGCCGACTCACCACGTCTTCGGGTGTGTATGTGCCTGTGTCTGTAAATTAAGGCAGAAGACGTCCCTGCTTCTGCTAGGAGTTCAGTAACTCGAGATCAAATAAAGAGTGTTTTCTCTTTTTCTTTCAAAGTGATATGGTGTGTGTAGGCAGAAAGAGCAAAAGGAAAGGGAGCAGGAGCAAGAGGAAGTGACGTTTCTGTGTGTGTGTACGACGGTGTTGAATTGACAGAACGGGGCAAGACGATTGCGTAGATTGCAGGTAGCACGAAGACCGCGGAAAGTGGGAGCTGGGGAGATAATGCCTGACGAACACGCTGTCCCCAATTTCTCGCTCATCACGGCTGAACCGAAAGACGTTCTCAGCCCTTCGTTTTGATAAAATTAAGTGCCTTGAGCAATAGACAGACATTCATTTATCACCTCCGCAAACCCACAAACGCATCTTCTACTCATGCTGTCAACTACCATGTGTTTTGTTCGCCTTCTTTTACTTTACAAGCAACATAAAGAGCAACTATATAGATAATAAAAGAGACGGAGGGAAACACGATACATGATCGTAAACTAGAGTGAAGAGAAGGAGAGAGAAGGTAGAAGTCACACGTATACATGCTTCGTCAAAGTAGTGATACAAAATAACGTGCAAAAAGAAAAAAAGAAAAAGGGAAATATATATGAGAGACGGTTTTCTGGACAAGTCTTATTCAGAACAAACGAACAAACAATCGGAGCAACGCTTCTCATACTCAGCGCACGAGACACACATAGAAAAGTAGTTGAAGGACCGCCGGACGGCTCTACAGCTGACGCATCTGTTTGTGTGTATGTGTGTGTACGCGTGATTGGGCGGGTGTGCGTGGGGGCGATGGGAGAAAGGGGCGGTGATGGCGGCTCTGGTCCTCTCCATCTCACCTGCTCTCTCTCTCCCTTCTTCCCGACGCCTCTACCACAGTGAAGGCAAAAAGGAAGATTGCAAGAAGACATATGTTTGTCGAAAAATATACAGCAGCAGTGGAATAATGGTTGACGCAAACACAAAACACAAGAAAAAAAACGTTGAGGGCAAGAAGAAAAAGAAGATGGCCAGAGAAGCAAAATGCTAAGATGCGCATACGACTGCGCACACAGGCAGACACACAAAAAGACATATATGTGAATTAGAAAAATAGCTAACGGAGCGAAGCCCTAATACAAGTGACAAATGCACCACCCATCCAATTCGGCCATAGAAAAAAAACAGGGAGGTTCCAAAAATGAAAAAAAGACTTTTTTTTCAATTTTCTACTGTACGGGCAGACTCCAGGCGGTCAGCTGAGCAGTCTTGCTCACGACTCAGACAACGACGTGCACGCGCTTCGGCGGGGACACCAACATGATGTCCGGTGGTGGCTCGTCCGAAGTGCGAGCAGCCACAGGAGGCGGACTCGCCGGGGAGGCAGCCAACGAAGACGCACCACCGCCTTCACTGCCTTCTTTAGCACGGCTGGCCAAACCTCTCTCATTCGTCCTCTCACCTCCACGATTGCTGCTGCTGCTGTACGCGCTCGTGGCGTCAGCAGACGCGCGACGCTCCTGTCGGCGTGGTGGTGAGGCGCCTGGCGTGGCGGGCGACCGGTGCGATCCCGCGCGCAGCGACGGCGACCGCCGTGCCGCACCGGCCCGCTCTGCCTCCACCCCATTTGCGACATAATTGCGGGCTGCATCACCCGTGGCAGCAGCGCTCCCTGCGATGCTCAGGTAGTTACCAGAATTAGAAGTGGTAGCGCTCAGCGACGTTTCACCAGAACGGCAGAGCGGTGCGGCGGCAGGGCTTGCATCGACGTACAGTCCCCAACTACTCGGCGGTGAGCGCACTTGGATAGCAGCAGCAGCAGTGCCACCGCGCGGGGACGGCGTCAGCACAGGCAGGTGCGAGCCCACTGGCGAGACGGCATCGATGTCACTCACGGAGTGTCGCGAGGTGACAAAGTCGGTGCGCACCGCCACGTCGGACGGCGAGGCAGCGCTGCCGGAGAGGCGGCTGTCCGCCACCACCAACCGCGGCGACGAGGAGCTGCCACCAAGGTTGTTGAGGGAGAGGGAGAGAACGCGGGAGTGCACGCCGCTCGTGCCGGCCATCGTCGTCGTTGCCGTGACGCCGTCGCTGTCAGTCGCTGCTGCCTGGGCACTGTGCAGGGTGGTGGCCGAGCTCGTACGCTTGCGCAAGATGGAGCGGATGTTTGTTGTGGGTTGGTTGATCTGCCGGACGAGTTCCGAGTTGGTTGGTGGGGTGTTACCAGCGGTGCTGCCGTTCGCAGCGCCGGCGTTCCCGTTTGCATCCATCACAAACCAGCTCGCACTGCTATGGACGTTGTACGCCACCAGACTGTTGCTGTGCGTGTGCAAGTGTGCTGTATAGGGGGAGGTTAGCCCGGCAGAGCCCGCAGACGGTGAGGCGACTCCGGCACCTGGGACACAAACACAATCGCCCTCAACCGCAGCCGCCATCGACTGGGTGGCGGGCGAGCGCATTCCGGGGCTGCCGCTCTGCCGCGGCGGCGGTGACGACTGCCCACTGCCGCTCACGCTTGTGATGCTTCCCATCAGCGCCGACGTCGCGCCTCCCGCCTGTCCAGCGTGCGTGCAGAGAGGCGAAATCGTGAAGAGGTGATCGATTTCTGGCAGCGGCACGTCCTCAGGGGCGTCGCTGGCCTCCATCGCGATGGCAGAGACCGACAGCGTGCCGACGATTGCGGACGGCGGCGGCGGTAATGCTGCGCTGAGGCGGTGTGGTGACACGAGCAGCACAGGAGTGCGGGGACGCGGGGACGCGTGAAGGCCGCTCGGACTGCGTGGGTGCTCCGGCAGCGGCTGCTGCTGCGCTTGCTGCTGCGGTGCAGGAGACGCTATCGACCGGCGCTGCTCCTCGCTTGCAGCCCCCTCCTCCCCTTCTGCTACCGCGGAGGGGCACTGCGTCGGGGCGGACGAGTGGCCGTCGCCGTTGGAGCACCACTCGTCTGACGCGGCGGTCGTTGCGCCTACCGGTGCGGTGCCGACGCCCGACGTTGCGGAAGCATCGACATCGGCCAGGAAGGACGACGGCGTCTGGGAAAGGTGCGGTGCCTCTCCTGTGCGCGGAGAGACGTTTCGGGTTGCTGGCTGCTCCATCGATGCCTCCGATGCATGACACCGCTCTGGAGCTGTCTCTGACGGCGGCAGCGTCGCGATCGGCAGCGGGGTGTCCATCCCCTCCGTCACCACGACCGCCGGCATCGTCGTCATCGAGGCGGGCTGCACCGACGCTGAGCGACTCGCCAGCGCCGATGGCGGCTGCGTCGACGCGATCGTGTGCAGCAGCGACGTGGAGTTCAGCAGCGCCGTCGCGGTCATGCCGCCGAGATCGCCGCGGCTGTACACGTCGCAGCTGTCACCTCCTTGATCGCAGTCCGTCAGCGTGCTGCTCTCGCGTCGCCGCAGCAGCGACGTCTGATGACCACTTGCACCACTCCCCGTATCACCGCTACGCGACAAATCAGTAAGTACCGGCGAGGGGGCGTCCGAGGTGGAGTGGACCGGAGCAGGGAGCAGCAGCAGCGGGGTGGTATCGGCTGCTCCTCCAAGAGATGGCGGCACGGCTGCCGACACGCGCGTTGCCTGCGAGGTCGGTGACGTCGCCGTGGGGGTGCAGACGACAGGAGTCGAGATGCACGACGCGGGGGAAAGGGCGGTGAGAGCCATTGCTGGCGCTGGTGAGGTGCTGGTTGCGGCAGCTGTGCCATGCTGCTGCTGCTGTAACGAAGGCTGCCGGTCTCCACGCTCTCCGTCTGCTGGTGGCGCGTGAAGGGGTGTGCCACTGCTTGCCGGAGGTGGTTGTGAAGTGGGCGATGCCACGGCACTGCTGCTCTCACCCTTGACGGTCTCGTCCAAAGCCGCATCGTGTGGCAGGCCGCCGTCGTAAATTCTTGAGCCATCGCTGTGGCGGCCGCGCGGAGGTGTGCGTACGCCCTGCGAGTTGGATGGCGTGGGGTGTTCGAGCACACCGGCGCCGTCGTCTACGCAGCCTGTGGTGATCGACAGCGCACCTTTGCTGGCCGTGTCAGCCAGCTTGCGTGGTGGCACTCCATTGTACGTGGAAGGGGCGTAGGTGCTGCCGCCAGCCGGGGGCGGCACGCGCTCCTTGGACTCCCTGCAACCCATGCTGCAAGTGCGTGCGCTCAAAGCAGTGATCTGTTGATTATGTACTTCTACCACGAAGGCACACACACACAGCAGTGTAATGTGTCTCGTAAGGAGCTTCGGTTTGGCCGACAACTAACACAATTATTTTTTTTTTTTACAATTGTAAAGGAGAACACAGAGGAAGAGAGAAAGTAAAAAAAAAAGTTTGTGACTCAACCTCTGTTGTTGTTGTTTTTTTGGCTTGTCGATGTAGAGGCGTCAAGCACAAAAAAGAAGAGAGAACACGTTGACAGCCACGGGATCGCTTAGCCAGGGGCTTTTTGTCTGTTCGTTTGTGAAAAAAAAAATGAGGGGGAAATTGAAAGTGAAAGAACGGCCAAAAAAAAAACTTGAAGGTTACGCACTTATCTTTCTCTCTCTTCCTCTGAGTGTTCGACTTTACGTCGCCCTGAAGGCGTTGGATGAGACAGAAGAGAGGTGGACGCGGCTAACTCGCGGCAATTGCAAAGAACAAAGAGCGCACAAAAGAAAAAAGAAAAAAAGGAAGAGAGTGAAAGCAAATAAAGAGAAGAAGAAAAATGAGAAGATAGGTGTGCTGCTGTGTACCCGGTCGACAGAGGGCGGTACAGCACACAAGCAGAGACACACGCACAAACAGACACGCACAATCGGCAAACTTATTAGGAGCAACGAGCGACAAATACTAGAGAAAAAAAAGCGTTGTAGTGGAACAAGACGAACTGGGGCAAAGGCACCAGTAACAGTTAAGAAGAAAAAGGATTGCACAAGTTGGTGGAAGACGCAGAGCCAGCTAAAAAAAAAAAAGATACGAGCGAAAAAAAAAAAACCAGACGAGCGGAAAATGGTCAAAGTGAAAAGCAAAATGAAGTAAAAACGGAGGCAAACAACTTTTTTTTTCAGCAGATAAAACCTAGAAAAGAGAAAAAAAGAAAACAGAGGCGGTTTCTTGATGCAGATCAGCCAGCTCAAGAAAATATATACTTGTGTGGTTGTGTGGGTGGGTGAGTGACGAAAAAAAGGAGAAAAAAAAAGCCTTCAGTTTGCCTTTTTTTTTTTACTTAAGCCAACTCCTGTTCGACCTCCTCGCCTTTCTTTGTTTCCCTTTTTTTTTGTCTGTCTGTGTGCGCCAGCAGGCGGTCACGTAAACAAGAGAAAAGGGGAAAGCGGAGGAGACGAGAGCGGCGATATGAAGCTTTAAATAAAGAAAAAAAGGACGGGGAAAAGAAGAGAAGTCTCGGAAGGAGCAGTGACGGAGAAGATGACGGCTGGTTGGAGGGGTGTGCGGTGGTGATAGGCAAGAGGGAAAAAGCAAAAAGAACAAGCTCTTAAGCTGGTGTTTGGCGCTGAATAGGCAAACGACAAAAAGGGGGTGAAAAGAGAAAAAGGTCGAAGAGAAAGAGGGGATAAGGAGAATTCACAGAGAGAGAAATCAAAACAAAAAAGAAGATGGTGCTGAGCTCGATTCACAGTGAGCACCGTTCAGCGCAGTCCCTCAGAGAACAAGCAGGGAAGATGGGAGGAGGGGAGGATATAGCCACCAGCGGCAACACCACTACCTGACAAACAGAGAGAAAGAAAATTAAAAAAGAAAAGACGAGAGGACTGAAAAGAGATGTGAAAAGACAAAAATAAACACGAAGAAGAAGAGGGTGATATGACTTTAAGTGAATCCAAATCAAAAATTGAGCAGTGAAAGCACAAAGAAATTCAGAAAAAAAAAACAAAGTAAGGAAGTCGAACAGAAGCAAAAAAAAAAAAGAATACTTTGGAATAGTAGAGAGGAGTCGAGGTGACCGCGCGCTTCTTTTATCCGAGTCGCAACTCAACTGGACTGTGAAACGAAAGGAAGCGGCAAGAAGACGCGAAAAAAAAAAAGCAAAGCAAAGCAAAGCGTTTACTGTGATCACTGAACGTCGCAAAAATGGAGAAAAAAAAGAGGGAAAAAAGGGGGCACTGAACGCCAACACATACAAGCTGGAGAAGATTAGGGCAGAGAAGCAAGGGGGTTTTGTACCACAACAACCGAGCTCTCGACGCGTACACACGCGCACACACACACACACCTCGCTGCGTTCCTCTTTATTTACAGGTGGAGGTCGTTCTCGCTGATGGTGACGGGAGTGTACGTGAAGGAAAAAAAAACCCAAGTTGACGCCACGAAAAAATAATAATAATAACTCCTGCGTGCTGTTTCGAGTTTTCTTTTTTTGCTTTTATGGTGTTTTTGACTGCAGTGTGCAAACGCACGAAACAACACCGCCTTGCTGGATGCAGCGGAAAAGGTGGACGGGAAGATGAGGGACTAGGGACGCTACCACGAATGCTTGACGTGAAGCTCCTTCCACGAAGGTGCTGCGAAAGAGAGCTGCGAGGTGGGAAGGAGAGAGATTAAGTCAGCACGTACACTCTGCACTATCAACGACGACGTGTGCGCGTGTGTGTTCTTTGTGAACTCTCAGTCCCGTCTGTACACTGCCTTTCTCTGCGGAGGTGTTGACGCGCAGCTAGAACTAGAAGAGAGAGAGAGAGAGAGAGAGAGAGCAAACCCTCGCTCCTGGCGACGACGTCGTTGAATGCGGTTGCAGTGTCGGCAAACAGTGCAGAAAGGAGGAGAAAATAAAGAGAAGAGTAAGGAAGCGAAGCGAAAGGATGAAAAGAAAGGAGTAAGGCGCTACTACACCGGTATGCAACGTGGAGAAGTCAAAGTCTGTCCACACTGACCGACGCGTCAGCGTGTTGGGGTGTTTGCTGCTTTTCCATTTCCATTTGAAGCAGGTAAGGTGTGGGGGGGAACAACAAAGGGGCACAATAAAAACTACGGTGTCTCTCCGTTTTTTTTTTCTTTGCAGCCCTGAGAAAGTCATTGAAGCGCGCGTACAGGCGAATGTGCGCTTGCCGACGACCTCATGTGCACCATCCGTCACAATGCGGACCGCTACGCTCCTCACGATGTGCAGTGTGAGTCTCTAAAGCCTTCGTTTGACTTTTGTGATCTGTTTTGTTTTTCTCTTTTGTTTTCCTCGCTTTCAGTAGCAAAACACACGGAGCACCACACAGGCCACAAGAGAAAAAAGAAAAGGCTGTCCTCCTCTATCTTCTATTTTAACCCTTACGCCCCTCTATAAGTTCAACCGCTGGAAAGAGCGCCTGTGGATGGAGCAACCAACAGCTACCTCAGACACATAAAAACGCATTCCGGCAGCTGAAGACATTAAGCACACCCAGAGAAAAAGAAAAAGGCGAGAGGGAAAGAGAGAGCGAGCACGGCGAGCCGAGACACAGTGCTCAATGCTGATTCGTTCCTACGACCGTGGCAGCGAGGCGGCGGCTCTGTTCAACGACCGTGCCACCCGGTCCGTCGCCTCCACCGAGCTGCGTAGCGTCGCCACCGAGTCGCAAGCAAGCTTTGCAGTTTGGCTCGCCGCGGTGGTCTCGGATAAGATGAATGCTTCGTCACGATTGGTGCCGCTGTCTTTCTCCGTTGTTGCCGCTGCGTTCGGTGAGTTTTGTGCCGAGTTCGAGGCAGATCTCCTTGAGCGAGCAGTGCCAGTAAAACCACCGCTGCATGCCACACCGTCAGACAGCGCCGTGACTAACTGCATTTTCATTGCCTCGAAGCGCACCACCAGCTTTTCATACCGCCGCACCACCTTCTCCATCTCGCGGTGGTGGCCGTCCTGCATGGCGCAGGCAGCTGTCTTGTAGACGTTGATCTCCTTCTCATAGAAAGCGCGCTGCGTTGCCAAATCTTCCTCCGTGCTGACAGCACGGGCCTGCCAGAGCGACGCCTCGGCCAGCTGCTCCTGCTGCTGCGTCAGCTCCCCAGTGGCGAGGCGGAGACGCTCCTCCATGGTCTGCATGCACGCCTCTCGCGCTTCTGTCGCCTCGCGCAGACGCTCCACCTCGGCCTCCAGCTCGTCGATGCGCTGCACGGCGCGACTGCGGTCCGCCTTGACAGCCTCCAGCGTGTCCACGGTGCGGACGAGCGCGTTCTCGAGGTGGGTGATGCGGGCTTTGGACTCGGTCATCACTGCGTGCTGTTGGTCCTCGAGCGCGACTTGTGCGGCTCGTGCGCGGTGCAGCTCTGTCCGCAGCTCCTCCGTCGCCTTCTGCGCGGCTTCCGCCTCGGCCTCTCCGCTGCGCATGCTGCTGCTGCTGCTAGACGAAGATCCATCCTCTTTTTTCTTTTGCTGGTCCATCAGATCGAGAAAGCTGCGCCGCAGCACCGCCCACTTCACCATCGTCTCCTCTCGCGCCGCAGCGAGTGCAGTGCGACTCTGCGCCTCCGCCGCCACCAGCCGAGCCTGCGCCTGCGCCTGCTGCTGCCGCGACACGTCTAGCACACTCGCCAGTGCATCTCGCGCGTCATCGAGCTGCGCCGCCATCGACGCCGCCTCCGTCTGCAGCTGCCGCGCCGTCAGCTCCCACTGGGCGGCGGTGCGACGGGCCTGCTCGTGCTCTTGCGCGAGACGCAGCAGCTGGTGCTCGCGCTGGTCGGCGTCCATTTCCTTCAGCGCCAGCGCGTGCTCCCAGCGCGCCGTCACGGCGGCGTTCTCCTCCGTCAAGCGGTGAATCTCTTTGATCATCCGCATTTCCTCCTCCAGCGCCTCGGCCGGGGTGCGGGGGAGCTGATAGAGATACTGCAGACTCCACGTCGAGGCGGAGGAGGAGGAGGAGACGGCGCGCAGCTTGTTCTGCAGTGCCGCTGCCGTGGAGTCGGTCAGCGATGGTGTCGTCGTCGTTGTTGTTGTTGTTGCCGTTGTCGCGCCAGCCACGTTGACAGGCGTGCGCGTTGCGTTGGTCGGTGCCGGCGATGCCGCCGTCGCTGTCGTCGCCCGCGCTCCGTCTCTCGTTGCCGCGGTGCTGGCGAGGTGGCCACCTACAAGAGAGCCGCTCGTGATGAGAGGACTCGAAGACATCTCCTCCGCTGCCTGGGTGGATCGCTGCTGCAGCCGCCCGTGGGCATCCAGCAAGCCCCCCATTGCGAGGGCGGCGCTGGCAGACAAGTGCGAGCCGCGCGACGTGGAGGAGGAGATGTCGTTCACCCCGCGCGCGTAGGAGGGGTCGTCGTTCGTGTCGTGGCCCTCCGCCTCGCCCTCGCTCTGCCCGCTATAGGAAAGAAAAGCCTGTGAGTGGTCCTGCCCATCCGTGCCAGCACCGGCGCCACCAGCGGCAGTGGTCGTCCCGGTGGCGAACAAGCCCACACGACGGGAGCCGCTGGTGGCGGAGGTGACCTCGCTGGCGGACGGGGACGGCGTCAGCATGGACGAGCTGCGGCGGCGCCGCGGTGCGTCTCCGGCAGCAGCGCCAATCACCTCCCTCTCTTCATTACGGCCCCTCGATGCAGTCCTCTGCGGTGCGCCGCGCTCGCCATCTGGCTGCGACGCGGGCCCCTGCGAGGGCAGCGGTGGCTGGTGCAGGGGCGTGGGGGAAAGGGAAAGCGCTGAGGAGGCGGTGTCGTCGGTAGAGGGCGAGAGCGCCGCCGCAGCGCCGCTGTTCGTCTGTGCAGACCCTCCAGGCAGCTGTGTGTGGTCGGCCTCTCCGCTACTCCCGCTGTCTCCTGTCTCCGGTTGTGGTGCCACTCGATCGTGCTGTGGCCGCTGCTGCGGGGGAGGAGGTGGAGTCGGGGTGGTCTCGGAGGAGACGAAGGTGAAGGGGGTGCCCTGAAAAGCAGCAGCGTTGGTGTGCCGGGCTGGAGAAGGCGTCGTCCTGCTTTGACGCACAGAGCTGTCGTGGTGTGTGGGCTGTTGTGCAGCGGAGGGGTGCTGCATGGCTACAGCCGCGGTTCCACTCGTGTAGGGCACAGGCGAGCGTGGCGGTGTCTCTAGCTGTCCCCTCGAGCCGGCTGTGGCAGCAGAAGCAGACACGGCAGCCGTCACGCCCTGCACTGCTGCCAGGACTCGCTCCTGACTTTCTGTTGGCACGAAGAGCGTCGAGCTCCCGTGGCCTGACGCGTGCAGCTTCTGCCGCTTCGCGATGAAGAGCTGCAGGCGCTGGTTCTCCACCATCAGCTTCTCCAGCTGGACCTGCTGCAGTGCGCGCTCCTCCGTCCATCGCGCCTCGTGCTGCTTCGCCTGGGCACACTGTGCAAGTCCCTCCGTGTACGCCTTCCGCAGCTGCTGGACACGGCTTCGCTCGTCGGCGTACGCGCTGCACTCCGCCTGCGCCTTGGCCAGCTCCTCCTGCAGTCGCGTCTGCTCGCGTTGGTAGCGCGCCGTCACCTCTTGGAAGATGGCCCGCAGCTGCAGCACCTCGGTGGGTGAGGCCCAGTTGCTGCTGCCGTGTGCGGAGGTAAAGGAGTGCGTGGCCGCAGCGAAGCGCTGGTCGTCGCGCGAGTACACCGAGGAGGCGTTGAACATGCTGGAGGTGTCCCCGGCGTTGTCGGAAATCGGAGTGCCGCTCTCAGCGTCCATGTTGATGGGCCGGTACGCTGCAGCTGCTGCCGATGGCGGCGGTGGGCTGCTTCGGCGTGGCGGGCTGTGGTGCACGTGCGTTGGTTGCTGGTGGAAAAAAGGCTGCTGTCGTTGCTGCTGCGTGGGTGGCGGAGGCGTGTGGGTCCACACCGGCGACTCCCCAAGGATATCTGAGAACCCGCCCTCCTCCATCTGAACCTTCTTGTGCAGCTTGCGTGCAGAAGTCGTCTCTGCCTCACCCGATGGCAGCTGCTGCGGTGACGGACGGCGGCGTTGCTCACGTGTCGTTCCCGCCTCAGGTGACTGCCACGCCGCTGCCTGTGGAGGGGTAAAGGAGGAAGTGGGGGAGGTGGAGGAGGCAACGCTGTCTAGCAAGTGCGCCATCGCTCGCCCAGCCTCTCCGGACGGCGTCGAGGAGGAGGAGGTGGTGAGCACAGTCGTGTCAAAGAGAGAGGACGCGGCTGCGGGGCACCGGCTGCAGCCACCGGCTGCAGCAGGCGACTGCCAGCTATATGGCCTTGCGGATCTCGGCTCGCGCGAGCGGAGGGTCGATCGCTGCCTTGCTGCACCTGCTCCTGGATGCGCACGATGCGCTGTCGCGTTATCATGCAGAAGCTTCTGTTAATACCGTTGTCTCCTGCAGCTTCTATGTTAAATGAGGTGCTCTCTTCGTACCTGTAAAGGAAGTTGTTAGCAACCGGTTGTATGAGGATGCGTTTGTGTGCGTCTGTGTGCGTGTATTTATGAGAGTGCAAATATAGAAAAAAAAAAGGGCAAGGTTTTTGTTTAAAGATGGCGCACTTTCCGTGGAGTCCTTCGTTAATGCTGCGACGGCGGCGCGCTACTGTCGCGCTCTACGATATGGACCCGAAGAAAGTCTTTATAGAATCCTTCACAGCGAAAGGTACGCTGTGGAGAAAAAAGATACTTCAAGAGAGCGACAGAGACGGGAGTCAGTGGACCTTACTGAACTAAGCGTGATATCAAGAGAGATGTCGTGCGAGAAGCCAACGTCTCACTGCGGATCGAAAAAAAAAAAAACGGCCTCATATAAATAAAAAAAAACCCAAAAAAAAAAAAAAAAAAAACCCCCCCCTCCCTTTTTTATAAAAAAAAAAAAAAAAAAAAAAAAAAAAAAAAAGAAAAAAAAAAAAAAAAAAAAAAAAACATCAACCCCCCTACTCCCCCACAAATATTTTAAAAAAAATTGCCCAAATCATGCGCACGCAATTTTCAGTTTCGGTAAAGACGAATGTAAAAGAGAAAAAAAAAAAAAGCATCTTGCAGCCAAGGACACACCTATAACAAACAGAGTTGCAAGACGCTTGCCACTACAGCACACTGCGCTTCCCCATCACCTATCCACCTTGACTCCCCAAGCTCCCAGCAGCCAAGACCGCCAGTTTCTCCCGCTAGAAATCAGCCAGCACGGCGGGCATCTTCACCGCGTTGGTAGAGCCGTCTTGGTAGATGTACCGCACACAGGCCTGCGCCGCCGCCGCACCACGCGCATTACCACCAGATCCAGATGGCGGCGGCGTGGACGAGGCAGGCGGCGGTGGCGTGCGTGATGAACCGTTACCAGAGCCGCCAACACGTCGTGCAGCTGCTGGGACATCAGCCAGTGGGCGGCCAAAGAAGTCTCGCCGGACAGCAGGGCGAGAGGCAGAAAGAACAGCAGCGGCGTCCTCCGGCTTCACACGCTTCGCAGCCGGTGCGGTATCGTCAGCGTCCGTCTTGACAGCAGCTGCCGCAGCGTCGCGGCTGGGCTGGAGGTGGTTGCTGCCGCCAGATGGTGGTAGGGCAGCAGCTGTAGCAGCGGCGGCGGTGGTGGCGACGTCCGCACCGCCCTCCTCTCGCACCCGCTTCATCATCGCCGGCGCAGCTGCAACTGCCGCAGTGCCCTCGCTACCACTCGTTTCAGCAGAGGCGCTGTGGTGCTGCTGCTGCTGCTGCTGCTGCTTCTTCAGAAACTCGAGAGACTGAAGAATGCGGTACTGGCGAATCTCGCCCACCAAGATCTGCCGCACCTCATTCTTCAGCGGCATAAGCACCGAGGCCAAGGCAGTACGCGCGGTGGCCGGTGTTGCAGCGGCCCGCTTGCTTTCAAAGCCGCCACCACCGTACGAGGTGCCCCCCGCAGCGCCGCCGTGGCGGTCTGCAAAGCGAGGACGGTGCGAGAAGGCGGCACCACTGCTGCTGCTCCTGTGGCCACCATTTAAAGTCATTTCCATCGGTCGCACAACACCTGCCAGCAGCCGATCGAGCTCCGGTGTTAACCGCCACGGCACGTCGACCTCCGCACCCGCGGCACCGAAAAAGTTGGGTTGGCTAGCTGCTGACGGGACGTAGTGGCGGTCCTTCTCGTAGGTCAGCCCATACTCCACGTGCCGGGCCACCGCAGCCTGCAGGATGCGCTGGTCGGCTTGGGGGAGGCGGCTGAAGGAGGTCAGGGCGTGTGCTGGCAGCCGCAGCGCACGGTCGAATAAGCTCCGCAGCAGCATCGGGGCCAAGTCGGTGCTCGTGACCTCCTCACCCCCCAAGAAGGCACACAGCTGCGGACGGCACCCGCTGCGAAACTGTTGGCCAACGTGCCGCGACTCGGCGTGCAGACGGCGCAGCGTCGCCTGCTCACGTGGAAATTCAATGCGGCCCCCACGTGCGGCGGTGCTGCAGTGGACGTAGCAGTTCAGCGCCGACACAACGTTGAGACGCTCGGCCGCCCCCATCATCATCTGCGGCTGCTGAAAGGCGGCCGTCATGACGACGTCCTGCCGCGAGAAGCCGTCGGCGGTGGCACAGGTGCGGGTGAAGCTGTAGTCGGTGTAGGCGCGCTCGAGGTAGTTCTCCTGCAGGCCATCGACCAGTCCAGCGGTGTCGGGGCAGCGGAGGAGCTGATGCGCGGCGTAAAGGTAGCCGGGGTCGACACGAAAGCCGAAGGCGACCTCTTTCTGCTTCTCAGCGACACCACCCGCCTGGCTGTCGAGCACATGACCACCTCCACTGTCCCTTCCTTCTCCCCGGGCAGTCACGCAGGCCGCACTGAAGGACGGCTGCCCAACGGCGCGCTCCCGCTCCTGCTGACGCCGTGTTTCAAGAATGTGGCGGCGTGCGTGCTGCGCCGCAGCGGCCTCTACCAACTCCTCGTAGTCCACTCCACACTCCTGCTTCAGCATCTGCACCGCTTTGCTCCGCTCCGGGCGGGTAAAAAGAAGCTGCCAGCTCTCCTTCAGTGCCAGGCGGCTGTCTTTGCCCTGCATGCGACGGATAAGCTCGTGAATCGTTTGCCGCCGCGACGGTGGCAGGGCGGCGCCGCCACCACCACTCGAGGCTGCAAGTGACGACGACTGCTGCTGCTGCTGCTGCTGGATGCCTTGCTGGGTGATGACGCTGTTGATGAACTGCATCGTGTTCAGGCAGCTCCGCACATCGCCACCACTCGTTGCGATGAGCGTTGAGAGGGCCATCTGGTCCAACGCGGTGACATTCTCCCGCCGCGCAATCTCCTCCAGCCGCGTCAGCAGCCGCTGCGAGCGAATTGGGGGAAGGTGGTAGACGTGCGAGCAGCGCTGCCGCAGCGGCCGCAGCGAGGGTACGTACAAATCATTGCAGAGGCAAAAAACGGGACGGTGCAGCTGCTGCTGGACGAGGTAGGCGGCAACGCTGCTGCTGGCAATGCCATCCATCTCGTCAATCACGAGGCACTTGGGGCGAAGCAGGTGCTGCACGAGCGACGTCGACGCACCACCCTGCGCATCGTCCGACTCGGCGTGGTGCCCTGCTGCTGAGGACGTGAGGGGGCGGCGCAGGCGTCCACCGGGTGCTGGGCCTGCCGCCGACACCGCCGTCTTGATGAGCGCCTCAAGCCGCGACGCCGTCCGCTCGACACTCGCGTTGACTTCGATCACCTCGTAGCCGCAGTGGGCGGCGAGGACGTGGACGAGGGTCGTCTTGCCCACTCCGGGTGGCCCGGTCAGCACTGCGATCCGCTCCTCCGGTGGCGCCGCGGCAGCGCCGGTTGCCGGGGCAGCGGAGACGAGCGCGGCTACACCGTCCTTCGCAGCTGCGGAGGCGCCTCGGAGAGAGGTGGGTGGCGCTCCGGCTGCTGTCATCGCTGGGGTCTCTGGGAAGACGTAGGCGTCCCACGACTTGAGCCACTGCAGGAGACGCAGGTTGATGGACTCGTCGCTGAGGACCTCGCGGAAGAGTTTGGGGCTGTACTTCGTCACCCACAGCTCCCCGTTGGTCGATGCAGCCGTGTGACGCGGATGCGCTGTCTTCGATGGCGTCACGCGAGTCGTGGGAGCATCAGCTGTGGGGTCGCTGAGGAACGGGTCGTGTGGATCGCCCATCAGTCTTTCCGGATGCTTCGAGCTTCTTTCCTCGGCCTCGTCCTGCTTCTTCGCGTCTTCGGCGTGAATCTTGCGGAGGAGGTCCTTCACGTTGACGCCGTCGCGCAGAAAGTTCGGCACGCCGCCGTCGTGCGGGTGGGTGGCCGACTCGGCAAAGCCGTCGTCCGAGTCGCTGCACGGGGCGTCCTCCTCCACCGCGGCACTGCCATCGCCAGACCAGGATGCAGCAGATGAGCATGAAGAGGAAGAATCGACCTCCACCACACCACTATCATCGCTCGCCATCACGTCATCGTCATCAACAACTTCGATCACCTTCGTCGCGCTGCGTGTCCGCTTGCGTGATGCGTTAGGACGGTGATGGCGCACTAGGGAAGAGGCGCTCCGTGTGTCGTCTGCCGTCGTGACCCACCTCACCCTGCCGTCGTCGCCGCGCAGCATGAAGCTTGAGGCGCGGACGGGTGGGAAGTCCAAAACACCACGCGAGGGCAATTTCATCGGCTGGCGCTGCGGTGGTACTGTGCTACTGCGCTGGGCGGGCCTCTCCGGTGCGGCAGCAGTCTGAACGAGTGTCCGCGTCCGTGGTGCGCTCTGCGGCATCGACGCAACTGCTGGAGGAGCTACAGGTGCTGCAAGAGACGGCGCCGGCACCTCCGGTACTCTGTCGTTGGCGAAGGGCACAAGCTGGAGGAGGTCATCATCGGAAAATTCGTCGTAGGGGTCGTTGTCCTCTGCGGCAGCTGCGGTGTCTGCCACGCCTCGGTTGCCCTTGTTTGATGAAGGAGTAGAGGCTGGCTGGCCCCGTGTCTCCTCCTCCCGCATGGCTTCACGCCACGCCTCCTCGAAGTCCATTGTTGCTAACAAGATTTAGTGGTCTATGAGAAATTCGCGCCGCTTCTTCTTCTTTTTATGACTGTGCTACGTTGTATGGTAAACACCTGTATTCTTTCTATATAGGTTTTTTCTTTTGTTCTATGAGAAGCGATGTTTTACGGAGGCAACTCGCTGCTTACCCTCCCTCTCTATATTTCTCTCTTCGAGGCGAAAAAGTAAAGTACAGCGCGGGAAGCCGCAAGCTGTACAGCTGCGCTCGCAGTGTACGGAATAAAAAAATTCTTTTCTGCTTTTTTTTATTTTTTTTGGCCGATAGAAGAAAGGTTGGGAGGTAATAGAGCAAAGGTGGCGTGAAGAAGATCAGGTGTTCAAGATACATATCAGCCAGTAGAGAGGAGATCTGTGAAGCTAATTTGAGTGTCGCGCACACAAACCGCGAGAGACTTTCATTTGAGAAGCTTTCTATCGTGACCGCACCTCACTTCTCGTTGCACGTAACCGCGTGCATTTTTCTAGCGCACCATCTCCTACTCGCTTCACCTATCGACTAGTAAGCTGCTTCGAGCTTTAGGCCTAACACGCATTTACTTTTATCGTCGGACTTATGAAAGTTCTCTTTACTCGTTATTCGGCGTGCCTGTCAGGCGGGAGCAGAGGAGCTTGAAGCACAGCGCAGCTGTCAGAGAAGATTCGGACTCCCACCGCCATCTGCCCGCGTGGCACACACACTTAGAGAGAGAGCAAGAAGCACGTGTACCGGACTCAGTCAAGTCAAGAGCAAGGAAAAACCATTTGCCGGCGCCACGTGCCCATCGTTGGAAAGTGACAAAAAAAAATACTCAGATGCAGCCCACACTTTCGAAAGTGAATATTGGAGCATTTCTTCTTGCCTATTTCTTCCCAAGCACACACACGTAAGTTGAGAAGTTAACGGGAGGAGAGGCAGCAGCGCGTCGTCAGCCCTGCCTCGTACGCCTTAATCAACAGTCCCAAAGCCACATCAAAGCCACACGTCTCACTCCTTCACGGGCAGCGGGCGTGGGCTGCCCAAGTGCCTCCACAACACCTCCAGCTCCGCCATCTCCGCCGCAAAGTCAGCGGCCCATCGCTCGGCAGAGATGTCGCCCCGCTGCAGCGCACGTATGGCCGTCTCGTAGACGTGGTAGACGGCATCCATCTCCGCCGGCGACGCCTGCCCCTCCTCCGCCTGCATGCGGATGGCAGCACTGATGGCACAGACACCATCAAAGAGGTGCGACACGGCGCGCTCCTTCTGCAGCGCGGCCTTCTCGTCGGACGAGAGGGCATCGTACACCGCCTGAGCAGATCGCCGCTCCTCCTCCTCTGCCGCCTCTGCCTCCACCTGCCGCTCCGCCCCTGCGGCGTGCAACGACTGCAGCACCGCCTCCGCAGACGACTTTGCCCGGCGCATCGTCAGCGGCGTCGGCGCAGCGTACTCGGCACGGCGTGCGGCTGCGACGTCGTTGTCAACGCGGATGCCCATGCGCTGCAGAAAGGCCGCCGGCACGGCAGTGTTGGCAGGTCCCTCGTCCACAACGGCAGCGATGCGGGGGATGTCAAAAGACTGCAGTGCTGCCAGGTATGGGTCGTTGGGATCCTCGAGTAGCTTCTGCAGGGTGCTCTGGCGGCGGGTGGACGTCCAGAGTGCGGTGGACGAACTCAACGCAACGGCGCGGCGTGCGCAGAGGCTGCGGGCTGCTGTACTCGAGGCGTAGTGACGGGCGGCAGTGCAGCAGCCGCAGTTAGTGCGAAGAGCGCCGGTGCGACACCGCACGACGGAGGAGGCAGCTGCCCCTCGAAGGGAGGTGCGAGAGAGTGCGCGCGACCACATTAATAGTCTTTTGTTGTAGTTGTCAAGCTTTGCAGGTAATTAAGAGCGCTGTGAACACACACCTAAAGTTCAATCAAAGAGGGCAACAGATCGGGAAAAAGCCTTGCCGGCTTCGGTTGCTGTGAGCAGGTAAGCAGCAGAGTGAAGCGCGCATGAAGAGGGGAACGCCAAAAAAAAAAAAAAGAGAGGACGATAGAGAATGGGAAACGTCACATCAGCGGCTGCTGTACTCTCTTTTCTTGTTTAAATCAGCAAGCAGGGTGTGTGTGTGAGTTTGAAGCCTCGGTCTGTTTCCTTCGCGACGCAAGACACTCTGCTTCACCTTTTTAAAAAAGGCAGGCTATAGAGGGAGGAGGACCGCACAATAAAAAAAGAAAATAGAAACAGGCGACTCGGCACTCTCTCAGCGTCACACGCACGCTCCGACAAGGTTGTAGCTGGTAGTCACCTATCCTCCTATTCTTTTACTAGGGTCATTTCTTTATGCTTCTCGCGCAGATGCGCAGGTTGGGAGTGTAGAAGCAACAGAAGGAGAGAAAACAGAAAAACAGAGAAGTACAGCTCTATCTCAACACCACATATTCGTCAGAAAAAGTATTGAAAGGAGCACTAGTCGTCTACGCGTCTCGCCGCCTGTCCTCGCGCCAGCGCCTACATCGCAGGACTCGCCACGTTCAGCGACGTGCACAACTCGTTGAAGGCACCGCGCACATCGGAGCGCAGAGCAGAGACCTTCCCCCGCAGCTCCGTCACGTTCTGCAGCCAGACGTGTCGGCTGCCCTCCACCGCTCTCTCCGCTCGACAACAGCGGTCCTCCACCGCAGCACTCATCATCTCCTGATGCGACACGAGCAGGCGCCGCATGTGGTCCAGTGCGGGCTGCACCACCGACAGCCGCAGCTCCTCCGCTGTCAGCTGCGCGGCGGGAGAGGCGGAGAGGGGCGAGCCGCCACCACCGCCATCGTGCGAGGCAGCACGTGTGCCACGCAGCGCCGTGCTGGCTTGGCGCTCCCGCTGCACGTGGTAGCGCACACACGCCGACTCCACCTCGCGCGGCAGCAGCTGCACCACCCGCTGCTCTACCCGCTCTTTCAGCTTTGCCTGCTCCTGCTGGCGCACCTCCCGCTCCGTCCGCAACATCTCATGTACCGCGGCGGCCTGCGCGTCCTGCTGCGCTTGCAGGTGTGTGACATCGCGCGTGAGGGCCGTGACGATCGTCTGGAGGAGATCGGCGTGTTCCTGCAAGGGGGCCTGTGTGCGCTTCCGCCACGCCTCGCCTGCCTTGTCCAGCATTGCCTTCCACGCCGCCCGCCACGCAAGCTCGGCCTCGGCCAATGTGTCTTGCCAGTGTTGCTGCATCTCCCGCACGCGCAGCTCGTGCCGCCGCTCATTCTCGTTGACGAGGCTGTAGCGGCGGTCGTCCTCCTCGACGAGAACCGCCCGTGCCGTCGCTCGCAGGTGGGCATCAAAGGCGTCAGCCGAGGAGAAGCCGGCCCAGATAGGTGCACCTGCTACTGCTGCTGTGGCACCACCACCGTCATCGCGCTCGAGCGACCTCTTGGTGTCGGCCGTGGTGATGGCGGCGTCCACGTAGGCGTGCAGCCGTGCCTCAGCGTCCCGCTGCTGTGTCTGCTGCTCCGCGGTGACGGTGCGAAGCTGACGGCGCACCTCTGCCTCGATGACATCGGCGAGAGCGGGCTGCAGGTGGGGGAGGAGGAGATGGGCCAGGCGGCGCTTGTCGGATGCGCTGCTCTGTCCCACCCACGTAACCACGCACTCTGGCGAGAACGTCTCGGGACGCGGCTGGGCTGTAGCGCCAGGATGTGGAGCTGGGCGTTGAGACGCCTCTGCTCTGCGTGCCGCCGCGGACTCGCTCACCTGCCCCCGCAGCTCCTTCACGTCTCCCCGCATCTTCCGCAGATCTTTCCGCACGGCAACGCAGAGAGAGGCAAGGCCCTCGCGCAGTCGCTCGACGCGGTGGTCCTGCTCGCCGCACCAGTCCGCTTGCTGGCGCTCCAGCTTTGCGGTAATGCGTGGCAGCGCCGCACGCACCTCCTCCTCCACGAGAGCTGCCTGGGCGGGTGTGATGACCTCTTTGAGCGGGCGGGCTGCACCTGTTTCCGCTGCAGCTGCTGCATCACGAAGATGTCGTGTCTGGGAAAGCGCACGGCTGTGTGAGCGCCGGCGGCTTTCACGGCGAGCGTCCTTCGACGAAGAAGGAAATGCTTCGTTAAAAAAATCACCGTCATCGTCCTCAGCGGCCACTCGCAAAAGCCGAGAGCGTGCGTGAGACTGTCTGCGTCGCCCCGCTGTCTCTTTTTCTCCATTACCCCTGCCGCCAACATCTGCGCCAGAGTGACGAGAAAGGGTACGCCGCCTGCCTTTCTTTGTCCGCTCCTCATTACTCTTCTCTGCCCCGCCGCGCTCCCTCGCTCTTTGCCGCATCTGCTGCAATACGTTTTGTGCCTTTTGTACAGCACGCCGCAGCTGAGCCGAGGATGAGCGGCTGACGGACGATGCAGAAGACGATGCCGAAGGAAAACTCGAAGCCGAAGATGAGGAAGAGGACGCGCGACGACAACGATGATGCGAGATTCTCTGCGTCACGGACCGTGATCGGCTCTCTTCTGGGAGAACAGAAGGGTGCCGCGCCTTGTGTGGTGTGTTTGGAAGTCGCGACTGCAGTCGTGGCGGATGCTTCGCGTCCTTTCCAGAAGAGCGACCAACTTCTTCGTCGTCGGAGGAGCTGCTTATGGCATCACCGCCGCTCGCGTAAAGGGCAGCAGACTGATGAAGTGCATCTTTGCGACCAGCCTCGTGCTTCGGTACTGCCGCGTGTTGCTTGGCGCGCTTCGCAGCAGCGGGCGAAAAGTCAATAGAGGATACAGGGCATGATGTGGTAGTAGAGCCGCCAGCGTCCTCCTCTGCCGCCTTTGCCGCCTCTCGCTGCGTGGTCGCCGAAGTCGTGCCTGCATGTCCTGCCTTTCTTTTTTCTCTCTTCTCTGGATTTGCTTGTAACCTTTCTTGCCCTAGCGCGGCATCTGCGCGCACCTCGGCGCGGATCCTTTCGATCAAGTCACCCAGCGGGTGGGGAAGCTGGGCAGGCGATGAAGGTCGATAGGCCGTTGGTGACGCTTTTGCTGGTGGCCGTGTGATTTTGGGTGTGCTGCTTCGCTCGCTGTCGTGGCTTTTGTGGCGTGGATGTTGCTGCTGGGCCGCATTGACGTGCTCTCGCATCGATACCACAGGTATTGTCGATGCGCCTGCCGGGGACACAGGGGAGATGCCTCGGTGACGGTGCTCGTGGCTCTCTACCTTTGGCGCTGATCGAGAATGGCGTTGAGTCCTGTCGAGATGCGTTTCTCCTACACTCGGAGCGGGCACTGGTCCAGCAGACTCTTCTACAGGCAGGGACGAAGATGCGGTGCCGCTGCGGTCAGTGGAATCGCTGGATTGCACATCGCGGTGTGCAGATTTCGCGACTCGTTCATCCGTGTGGCGACGGTGGGCATCGGGGAGAAGAGATGGGTAGCAGCAGCGCTCCGCCAGTGCTCTGTGGGGGTCGAAGGTGTCCAGAAAGCCCGTCATCGGTGACCGCGAAGGAGACAGCGGAGACGACGTCTGCGAGGGAGGTCGACTCGGGTGCCGCGTCCCAACGATCCCCTCTCCCCTGCGCATAAAGTCGAAGGGCGGTATGCTGCCTTCGGCTCGCAGGAGGCTGTTGAAGGTGTCCACCGCGAAGCCCCGCCCAGCGTCCCCCGCATTCTCATTGGCCCGTCGACGTAACACAGACGCCGGCAGCGGGGGTGGCGTCGGGGCACGCAGACGGTGCGAAGGAGAAAATGTCGCGTCTTTCTTGCGCGGAAAGCGGCGGACAGGTTCAGAGAAACTGCGCAGCTGACACGAAGAGCGGAGAGCAGTCGGTACTGCGGCCCACCGCCGGGGTGACGCAGCAGGCGCGGCGCACGGGACGCTGCCAGAGCGTCGTGGCTGCGAAGACACCAGCCCACAAGACGGTGTTGTGCTTCGTTGCTCCACGCGCACTCCTCGCCCGTGAGAAAAAGGGGAGATACTGCGTGTCGAGCCACGCGGAGGTGGCAGCGGGACAGACGGAGACGACGACGACGACAAGCGGTGCCACAGCAAGGCGTGCTGATGGGGTGGGAAGCAGGTGCTCTGGCACACCTCGCAGTAGGAAGCCATGAGTGCGGGACCTTCGCTTCGTTCACGTCACCACGTAGCGTCTATCCGTACGCCGTTATCAGAGGGAGTCGAGGTGCTTTCTATGATTCTACACAGTAGCGAAGTGAGAGAAAAAAATAATTTTTTTTTCTTTTGTCGCTCTACTTTTATATGTTGTTGAGTTTTATTACTTCTATGAACACGGGTGTGAGTGTCCTCCGAGGCACTTTCTTCCGTTCTGCGTGTGCGCGTGTGCTTGTGCCGTGTGAGTCTTTGTCAGCTCATGAAGAGAGCAGAAAAAGAAATGTGAGGGAAGGGCAGTAATTAGCGACGCACCAGACACACGTGCGTACGCAGTATATATGCCTGCAAGAGGAGAAACGAAAAAAGGAGAAAAAAATCATGCGGGTAGTTCATTACGCAGAGAAGTGCGACGGCCGCGAATCGCCGCAAAAACGATACACCACAAAAGAGAGTGAGAGACGAAGCAAAACGCAGATATAGAAAAGAGAAGATGGCAAGCAGAAAGGGCACCGCAGCTCGATCGATTCCTCACGGCAGCTTGAGTCGCCTGTATTCACTATTTTTGACATGAATAGCACAGACAGACACTTAATTGAAGCTGAAGGAGGAAAAGCGCGCGGAATGAAGACGACGAAGTGAGCCGCCGACTGCGTGCCGTGCCGCTCCGGTGGTTTCATTGGTACCTCAAGAATTCATCTTGTCCGCTGCCTTTGAGTCAAGTCAAGAGACAGCGAACGCTGAGGAAAAAAAAAAGTGTTCTCCTACAACAACCACGGTTCTTTTTTTTTTGTGTGTGTGTGTATAGCCTCCTTCTTGAATGCCCCCACACGCAGAATATGCACTTTGAAAGAGTAAAAAACGCGAGTACAAGAGAAAATCAGAATAGCAACTTATATCATGTTGAGAATCAGAAGTGCGCCGATATGGCAGAACGGCTGAGGGTAGATAATAAGTAAGAGAAAGAAGAAAAGAGGTATGCGTGATGATCTTTGCTTTTTTTTGTCACGAGATCCACTTGTTTTTCTCCTACCACACGCACTACACCTTGGACTTGTGGTGCGGCGGTGGATCGCTGAGGCCGGGCACGGACACCAGCGTGTTCGGCCACACCAGGCACGTCAACTCCCCGCCGTAGCAGCAGCCGGTGTCGATACCGTAGGCGTACGGGTGAATCTGCAAGCGCCGCTTTGCGTCGTGGCCGTAGGCAATCGTATAGCCGCGGTACACATTCGACACACGCTTGCGCCACTTCTCCTTCTTGCCCTTGCCCTTGTGCGTCTCCTCCGCGTTGTCGTCGTCGTCGCTGCTGCGGCTCTCGTCGTCCTCCTTGTCCCCCTCGGCGCCATGCTGCGTGGGTGGCAGCACAGCAGCCCCACGCCCACCATTCAGCTTGCAGGCCAGCTTCGACCACTTCTTGCTCCAACTCGTCCCAAGCTTGGGACGCTCCAGCGTCGCGAAGTGTTCAGACACCGACAGGGCGACCTGCTGCGGCTCCCCGCTGGCGAAGTCGACCGCTTGTGCCTTGTACTTCTTTGCCGAGACCAAGTTGCGCATCCGCGTCGTGGCGTCGCTGGCTTGCATCTCCAACGTGATGGAGGGGTCGATGCCAGCGTGGGTGATGATGAGGTGGTAGGCGTGAAAGCACAACACGTGTGGGATGGAGTGCAGGAAGGCGTAGACGTCGTCTGGGATATCCACGGCGAGCGGCAGCAGCGTGCTCTCCGTCTCCTTCGGTGTTAACGGTGTGCCGGCGCGCAGCTTGTCCACCAAGCGCAGCAGCGCCTCATCATGGTTGCCCAACACACCAATGGCACCGATCTCGCGCAGTGTGCGCACCACACCGTAGGAGTCCGGTCCCTTGTTCACCAGGTCCCCCACGAAGACGCAGAGGTCCTGGTCGTGGTCATGCACCGCCCCAGCGTGGGTCGTACCGCGGCCGGTGTGGTCGCTGTACATCGAAGAGGCAGGGGAGTCCACGTCGCCCAGTGCCGGCCCGCCCATCCCTTCCAGCGGGGAAGACGTGGGCGTGGACTGGCTGTGGTTCGGTGACGAGTTGCGCTGAAGGCTCGGTGGCACCTGCATCTGTGCCGCGGCGTCGAGCGTCGTGCGCTCGCCCGGAGAGGAGCGGAGCAGCTCCTGGTTCTGCCGCACCGCGCCGTTGGTGAACTGCACCTTAACGAGAAGCTGGCGCAGCTGATCAGCGCAGCCGTGGATGTCGCCGATGATGACGAGACGTCCAGCAGTGCTGCCTTCGAGGTGGATCACCCTCGCCGCCATCTTGCCGGAGCTACTTGACTGCGTGTGTTGAACTCCGCAAGCAAATGAGGAAGAGACTGGAAAACAAAAAACGGGTGGAAACGTGAAGGAAGAAATCAACGGGAAACAATGAAAAAAAAAAAAAAAACAGAGAAGCACGGGGAAAAAGATGATCAACAGTGAAAGGAAAGGGCTTGAAAGTGCAGTGAAGACAAGTTGCAGGTAAAGGAAGCGATCACATGTAGTATAATAAGGCAGGTGAAGACGTTCCTCTTCTTGTTTTCGTTCGTTTCCGCCGTGCCGTAGGATCAAAGCGGGCTATCCGAAAGGAAAAAGGAAAAACAGAGTGCTTTCGTTCGACAAACGTTCGCGCTTGGGAAATAGAGTAAGGCAAAGGAAAAAGCAGAACACGAGGGGAACAGCACGAGAAAAAGCGGTGAGCAGTGACACTTCTCGATCGTTCAAAAACAGTTCTGTATTTTACGAGTTATTCTTTTTTCCGATAAGTGTGCTAAGTATGTGCCGTACACCGTTATTTCGGGGGAGGCCTAGATGGATATGGAGAAGCGTTAGCAATTCCACGCTCAATCGATTGCGTAGACTTGATGAGGCGGATAGAAGTGGGGGTTTTTTTTCCTTTACAATGTGGAGTATAGCAATAAAGAAAAGAAGAAGGAGGAGGAAAGGAAGACAGAGAATGAAAGGCACTGAGCAGCCACATGCAACAACAGTTCCCTCGCGACAGCGGCAATTTACACCGTTATTGCAAGAAATAAGTTGGCAGATGAAGTAAAGTGCAAAAACAAGGCGGAAAAAACGCAGCTGGTACAGCTCATAATGAGCTCGTCAAAATGAAGCTGCGACACAGCTCTGACGATGTCCTCCTTTCATCACGGTAATCCCTAGACCCACAGGTTTTCATCTTTCTCTTTTCTTATTTTCTTTTTTGGCCTAAAGACGCTCTGCACGCAAGCCGACGCGCCGCCGTCTTACTGCAAGGCCGACTCAGTAGACGAGCACGGCGCCTGTCCGTGACTAACTCGTGGCGGTGTGGAGGGCGGGGAGAAGAGAATCGTGGAGAGGTAGGCCCGCTCGCGCAACGCGGCATCGTGCGCCTCGCGCTGCACCGCCTGCGACGCAGACCGCAGCTCGCTCACAGACGCATACAGCGAAGCCGACCGCGACCACCCCGCCTCCGCATCGCCCCTCTTCTCCCTCCCTTCACCGGCGCTGAGACTGCGCGGAGTCGGCGTTTGCCGCTCGTCAAGCGTACGTCGCAGCAGCTCTGCGGCGCTCTCAATGCTACGGCTCTCGGCACTATCGTGTCGGTCGCCGTGCACACCGGACAAACGCACTGCACTCGTTGCCAGCTGCGCTGCTGCCTCTTGAAGACGCTGCAGCGCAGCCGTCGGGTACGTGTCTGCGTCCTGCACCACCCGCAAAGGGTATTTGCTGATGGCCAGAAGAGAAGAGGCCTTTTTCTCGTGAGAAGATGCCGTGGCTCTCTGAACTAAATCGCGATCCTCCTCGCCAGTGTGTTTGACGAAAGGTTCCGCACGCCGCGTCTCTGTCGGGTCAGCGGAGAAAGATGCAGTAGGATGGGAGGGGCGTGCCATGAGCTTGTAGTGCGGCGGGCTTTCAGAGTTCAGGAGAGGCCGCGGCATACCGTGAGAAGAAGCTCGAACCTCTCTCTGGTCAGTTACGCTTCCCGGCACCTCTGAAGGCACACCGACGGTAGAGACGGAGGGAGGCCCGACGTGGACGTCAAACAGATTTGCGGCCGGTAACGATGGCGAAGCAGCACGGGACCCAGCCGCTGCTCCGCAGCCCACATCGAGCACCACGGCGCGACCCAGCAACGCGGCGAGATGAGCTGGCGCCACCGCATGAGAAGAAGAAGAGGAAGCCGACGTGACAGAGGGCGTGCGGTGCGGCAGCGCGGGCTGGCGGAGTGGACGATCCGGCGGCGACGGCACCGACAGCGCCGTGTCGGCAAGGCTCCGAATCGGACTCACCTGAGCAGGTGTGGCGCCGGCTGCTGCAGAGCACTCACGGCGCACAGCGTCTTCGCCCTCCCTGCTGCTCATCTCAATTGTCGTTGCGTTCGCTCCCGCGCGGCGACCGCAGCGGCTCAAGGACGTGACGGCAGAGAGGGAACTCAGCTCTCGTGACTCGCGCAGATCGGGTGTGGCTAAAGAGACGCCGGCTGCCACGCGGCGCCAAAGGGGCGTCTCCGGTGAGCCGGCAGACACGCGGAGTGGTTGGCTGGAGAGCGGCGGCGGTGCCGGTGACTGTGCTGCGCCAGGCAGCCGCTGACGGTACGCAGCAAGCTCCTCTTCCAGCTCGGCCACCCGGCCAAGCAGCGCATCCTTCGACAAGCGCTCGAACGAGACCTGCTCCTGCCACCGCGTGCTCCGCTGCTGCGCAGAGGCGTACGCACGGCCACAACGCGCCAACAAGCGCCGTAGGATGCACTGCGCTTGAAGCACGTGCCGCCGCGTTGGGTCTCCACCTCGGCCTGCAGCTGCACTCCCGCTTTCCCATAAGGCAGAGAGGGGAGGATCCTGGTCACCATCAGCGCCGCCTTCCCTGCTGGCATCCACCAGGGCACTGCTGTTTCCACCGTCGTTGTCGTCAGCGGTCTCCTCGAGAGCGCTGAGCTGCAGCGAGGACGCCTCGTGTGTGCGCTGCCGCCACTGCACGAGCTGCCTCTCTAGCCACGCCACCTTCTCCTCTGATCGCAGCAGCTGCTCGTAGATGAGGGCACTTGTTGCGGCGATGGCGGCAGTGGTGCCATCTGAATCGGAAGGCGAAGTGGTCTGCGTGCCTACTGCGCTCGCGTCCGCCTGCTGCGTTGCTTCAGAACCTCTCCGCAGCAACTGCGTCAGCAAGTCAATGTCCTTTGTATGTTGCTCCGCCAGCGCTGCGATCGCCTGCAGCGACTCCCCCTCTGCCGCCCTCCACGCCGCCACGTCGCGACGCATCTCCTCGTACAGCGCAATAAACTGGTTGCAGTACGGACCGCAGAGGCGCAGCACCGCAGCGTCGGACTGGCGTGCGTCGTGCTCCCTCGCAACTGCGTCGGGGCCTGCCGCAGCGTCCACCCTCGCCACTAGCTCACCACGTGGCTCAGAGATATTACTGAACCGCAGCGCCGTGGGGTCGCAGCGCATGGAGCCTTCCGCCCTGTCACTGCGGTCCGTTGGTGCCTCATTTGTTGACGGAGTGTTGCGCGATGGTGAGCGGCAGTGTGCGGAATAGAGCCCAGCTGAGGGGATGCCAGAAGCGGCCGTTGTCGGTCCTCGCGGGCCGGTGCACGTCACGGACGGAGGTGAGCTCTCTCTCTCTTCCGGGGTGTGCAGGCCCTCGCGTGAATGCGAAGATTGCCGCTGGTGAGCTGCGTGGGCGAGAGGCTTTGAGCGGCTTTCCTCGCCGCTGAGCGACTGCACCTCGTGGGCCGTCCGCGAAGCCTCCTCTTTTATCGCAGAGGACACCTTCGCTGATACTCCGGCGGGGCACTGCGGTGTCGTCACTGACGTCTCGAGAGGCACACGGATCGCCATTGCATTCTCATTGTCCTCCTTTGCACGTTGCAGAGTAGCAGTGATGGCCGGCCCTATGCTGGCAGCTGGCGCCGTCACCGTAGCATTATCACCTGCAGAAGTAGATGTCGGCGTGTCCTTGTTGCCGGGCTCGACGGAAACATCCGCTAAAACTGCGCTGTGCGTATTGTCGCTGACATTGTGCCGTGCCTTCGCCCTTGCTGCCCCACGCAACGCGGTAGCTGCCGAGTCGTCATCCACTGTGGTAACGTTGATGCTCAGTGGTGCTGCGACAGCCTGGAGCTTGGCAGCTGTACCGCCCCATTGTTTCGAGCCTTTAAACGAGTTTTGAACAGCAGTGGCGAGGCTTGCATCGAGCAGTGATGCGACTGTGTCCGCTGCCAGCTCGGTTTGGCGTTGTTCCACCGTCCATGACTGCGCAGGGCCAGGCACTGAGCTTTCACCGCGTTCTGGCTTAGGACGGATACCACCCCGCGTTGGCGAGTCCTCTCGCGCTGCTGCCGTCGTTGGAGAGGAAGCGTCAGAAAATGAATATACACCATTCTCCCTCATGAAAGCAGCAAAGGGCACTGTGAAGTCCCGCAGGACCCGCTGGGCTGCCACTGCGTTTTCCTTCGCACACCGGCGTCGGCGTTCCACCGCAGCACGTCCCTTGCTTTTGCTTGCCAGGGAATCTTCGCGGTGACGTGCGCACGCGGTCCACCCATCCGCACAACGCAGAACCTCGGCATTGACGTCATCGGCAGCCGCGTCGTCGACCACCACACACACCGGCATCACGAGCGAGCAGGAGCGCATCGCACTCGCCACGATCTGCAGCGCCGCCGTGTCGCGGCCAACGAGGGTTGTGTCTGGCGTCGATGGCGTGGCAAGACGGCTGCCGAAGTCGATGAGGCACGTGTGCGTGAGAGCCGGAAGACTGTACCGGTTGCACCACGGCAGCGTCGACACCGCGTTGCCTGCGGCCGTCCTCCCCACCGTGGCTGCGTGCTCGTCGCCAGCGGCGGAAAGCGGGTGGTAGCCACACGACGGACTGGGGCCGGCCAGGTCCCACAGCTTCCAAATCCCCGCAGACGGCGCACTCGCTTCCTCGTGTGGGTCAGCAGGGCAGCTGACGAGCACCGTGACGCACAGGTGACTCAGCTTCTCCTCCTTAGGCAGTCCAGCAGGCCGGAGCAGAAGAGGCGCGGTAGAGAGTGCAGTGAAGTGATCAGCGTCCGTGGCAGCAGGTGGTTGCCACGCCACGGAGGAGAGGAGGGCAGTGTGCAGCACCTGGGCAGCCTCAGCGGTAGACCGCACCTGGACGTAGCACGCCGCAGGAATGTCCGTAGGCTCATCTGCAACGGAAGAAGAAGACGATGCGCACTCGCTGTCACTCTCGCTCTCTCGCTCTTGGCGATGCAGGAGCTGGCCTGACAGCAGATCCACCGTGTCGCGTGGCCGCTGCAGGACGGAGGGGTGTCGCAGTGGTGCGGCATCGCGAATTTCTACGACGCACATCGCCACAGCAGAAACGCCAGCTGGATGATGCGACGGCGCAGTTTCAAAGAGTCGGTCCAGTACGGCAAAGAAAAGACCGTCAGTGACGCTCGTCGGTGCCGATGTCAATTCCGGCAGACGGTGCTCTGCTGTGGGTGTGAGAGGAGAGCTGCCGCCGTGAACACCTCCCAAAAGAAACGACGTCTTACCACATCCCTGCACCCCCAGTGCGAACGTCACGACCTCCCGATGCCGCAGAGGTCGGCTCTTCTCCCCCTTACAGGATGTAGCAGAAGCGGAAGAGACATCTAACAACTCCGTGACGATCAGCTCCGCCAGCTCGCCGGTGAGGTGCGCGTCGGACCAGCGCAACGTCGGTGGTGACGGTCCTGCGTTCCCTGTTAGCGCAGTCTCCTTTTGTGCTACAGACGGCGGTCCTGTGGGGTTGGGAAACCCTTCCACTGCAATGAGCGGAGTGAGGGCCACAACCTGCATGTCAGGTGGCAGTGCTTCTCCATGCCGAGCTGGTGGCGCCAGCCCGATGCCGGCAACAGTGAACGCGTCGTCAGTGTCGCTGCGAGTGGAGTTGGGTCGAGCTCGATGGCGTCGCAACACTCTCAGACGGGACTGCGGCGACGAAGTTGGGGCATGAGATTGCGACTGTGCTGCGGCGCTAGCACTGCGGTCAACGGCTGCTGGGGTCCGTGCCTGCCGCCAACGCAAGGCAACGCGCACACGCGGCAGCAAAGCGTCTGCACTGCTACTGCTGATGTTGCTGCTCCGCGGTGTAGTATGCATTTCTTCTAATGTTGTGAAAAGATCTATGGAGTGAGTGGTAAAACGTTACCGACGCTCTATCACGCTGTGAAGCATCTAAAAGCGAGCAGAATCTAAAAAAAAAAAAGAAGTTTACTCGTGGTGGTGGTGGCGCGGTTCGAGCGCAAAAGGCGAAACCAAAAAAAAAAACTTAAGGGTCTTGGAAAATGCAATGCAGGAAGAGAGGGAGAAAACAACAAAGAAGAGTGGACACTTGCAATAGAAGGAGAGCAAACGGCAATAGCTGATTCTCTATTTAAAAAAAACGAAAGGTTGTTCGAGTGCGTCCATGCGCACTGAACAACAGGCGTCGACCAAAAAAAAAAAAAACAAGAAGAACGCGCACATACAGTGCCGACTCAGCTTCCTATTGCAATCCGCTTATGAGCCACTTATCGTTCTCTTTTATATTTCATTCTCTAGCTGAATGAGCAACGCACAGAAAGTAGATTTTCCATCACTCTCCCTGTTCATCCCGTTGTGGTTGTCAATGTTTCTAGTCGCAAATAAAGAAGCGCTTACGCTGCCTTTATGTCTTTTTTTTCCTTTGGTCGTTTTCGAGAACGCAGCTACGAAGGTCGCACAGTACGGACACGCGCCAAAAGAGAGGAGAACAGAATGTATATAAAAGAGCAAGTTTTTTTTTTGTGGTCCAACCACTTTACAATAAGCACGGCACCAGGTAGCAGCAACAACAACCGTCGAACTCAAAAGGAAAGTAAAAACCAGCTCGCGCAATCACTGAGAAAAGCCCAATTCAGTTTTAAAATAGGTGGCGAGCATAAAGAAAAAAAAGCCGTCATCACCTCGCATTTCACTTCGCCCATTAGTTCACGGAAATACAAAGAGAACCGCGTCGCGATGTGATGCGCTACACACCAGACAAACGAAACTTCAATAAAGCCTCTTTTAGTTCGCCATGTTGTCGACCATGAAGAGGAATGCGAATAAAGAAAGCGGGCTACTCGGTGAAAAGCGGTGCTGTACACCCCCCCCCCATTGGTTTTTTTTTTTTTTTATTAAAACCCAAAAAACGCCCCTTTTGAAAAAAAAAAAAACCCCCCTCCTTTCTTCCCCCCCCCCCCCCAAACCAATTCCCCCCCCTTTTTCCTCAAAGGCAACCCCCCCCCACCTTACCCCGCCCCTTCCTTTTCCTTCCCCCCCCCACACCCCCCCCACCCCCCCCCCCCCCCCCCCCCCCCCCCCCCCCCCCCCCCGGGCGGGGGCGGCGCGCCGCCCCCCCCCCCCCCCCCCCCCCCCCCCCCCCCCCCCCCCCCCCCGCTTTTTTCCCAACCCACCAAAAAAAAAAAAAAAAAAAAAAAAAAAAAAAAAAACCCCCCCCCCCCCCCAAAAAAACCAAAAACAACCAAACAACAAAAAAAAAAAAAAAAAAAAAAAAAAAAAAAAAAATCCCTCCCCCCCATTGGTTTTTTTTTTTTTTTTTTTAACCCCCCAAAATTCCCCCTTTTTTAGAAAAAAAACCCCCCCTTTTTCTTTTTTTTCCCCCCCCCCCCTAAACACCCCCTTTCCTTCCTTTTTTTTTAAAGCCAACCCCCCCCCCCCCCTTCCCCCCCCCCCCTCTTTTCCCCCCCTCCCCCCTCCCCCCAAAAAACCCCCCCCCCCCCCCCCCCCCCCCCCCACCCCCCCCACCCCCCCCGGGGGGGGGGGGGGGGGGAGGGGGAACCCCCCCCCCCCCCCCCCCCCCCCCCCCCCCCCCCCCCCCGCCCCGGGCGCCGGGTCGTCTCTTTTTTTTTTTTTTGCGGACACCGCCAACCCCCGGCGGGGCGAAAAAAAAAAAAAAAAAAAAAAAAAACAAAACCCCCCCCCCCCCCCAACCACCCCAAAAAGCCCCACCCCCCCCACCCCCCCCGCAAAAAAAAAAAAAACCCCCCCCCCAAAAAAAAAAAAAAAGGAAAAAAAAAAAAAAAAACAAAAAAACAACAAAAAAAAAAAAAAAAAAAAAAAAAAAAAAAAAAAAAAAAAAAAAAAAAAAAAAAAACCCCGGAAAAAAAAAAAAAAAAAAGCGGGATGAGGCGCCACCAAAGTAGGAGAATTAAAGAATTTAAAAAAAAGAGGTTGCCTTTCGGTGGCCGCTGCAGCACCTCGTTTGACGGCGTCTCTGTTGCGAGAGCGAGGGCGGCGAGGGTGTCCATGATGAGATTCAGCCACAGCAGCTGCACAGGCTTCAGCGGCGATTCGCCGTTGCCGTCGAGCAGGGCCCCGAGGAAGGACACCACCACCGCGGCGACGTTCACCGTCATCTGAAACTGCAGGAACTTCGAGATGTTGTCGTTCACGTTGCGGCCCCACTTCATGGCCGTGACGATGGTGCTGAAGTTGTCGTCGAGGATGACCACATCAGAGGCCAGCTTCGCCACCTCGGTGCCGGAGTTCATCGAGAAGCCGACGTTGGCGCCTTTCAGTGCAGGGGCGTCGTTCGTGCCATCGCCGGTGACGGCCACCACCTCCCCCCGCTCCATGAGTGCCGCGACGAGGATGCGCTTGTCCAGCGGCGACGCGCGCGAGATGACCTGCAGTCGAGGCAGGATGGCGTTCAGCTTCCGCGCACTCTTGGCCAGCTCGCGGAACTGCGGCCCCTCCATCGCAAGCCCCTGCTCCCCACGCGCCGGCCCGGACCACACCTCACCGTAGATACCCACCTCCTTCGCGATGCTGACGGCAGTGGCCTTGTTATCGCCGGTGATCATGCGCACCACCACCCCGGCGCGGCGACACTGCGCGATGGCGTCCGGCACCTCGCCTCGGACCGGGTCGCGGATGCCCACGATCCCCACCAGCGTCAGTCCCGCGAGCGCCGCATCGTCCGCTGCGAACGGGGAGGCGGTGAAGTCGGCCGCCGTCCCACCAGACGTGGCAGAAGGGGTGGCGAGCGGGTGGTCTGCGTAGGCGATGACCAGCGTGCGCAGCTGCCGACGAGCCATCGCCATGATCGCACTCTCCAGCTGCATGCGCACCTCGTGCGACACCGCCACTCGTGTTCCCGCCGCGTCAAACGTGTGGGTGCACTCAGCCAGGATCAGCTCGCTCGCACCCTTTACGTAGTAGCGCACCACGTTCTCGGGGCGTAGCACCAGCGCCGTCGTCATGCGCTTGCGCGCTGAGGTGAAGGGGTAGATGTGGAGGTCCCGCGTGAAGGTGGCGGCAGCGGCGACGACATCGTTGCTCTGCCCGGCCGGCCACGGCATCGGCGTGAACGGCGAGGAGAGGGACTGCGTGGCGACGGCCTGCAGCTTGCCCAGCCGTTCCGTGCGCAGCTGCATGGGGTCCTCGCCAAGGGCGTCGACGAAGTTCAGCAGCGCCTGCTCCGTCTTGCTGCCCGTCAGCTGTACGGTAGTGCTGCGCGCGCGTGGCAGCTCCACACGGGTGCGCGTCGACTTTGTGTTCATTGCGATGCACTCCATCAGCAGCCGCCGCACCCCGGCCACCGGCGGCGCGCTCAGAATCTCCGCCGTGGGCGGCGCGGCAGCGGCGGCTGCGGCGTCGGGAGAGGGCGACTGCGGGCGGCTGCTCCCGGCTGCTCCCTTGCGCACCACAACGTACGCGGTGCCGTACGGCGTCACCCCGTCGGTAACGCACATATCGTTCTGCGTGATGGTGCCCGTCTTGTCCGTGCAGATCGTCGTCGCGCCGCCCATCGTCTCGCAGGCCGCGAGGTGGCGCACAAGGTTGTTCTCCTTGAACATCTGCTTCATGCTGTAGGCCAGGGCAATCGTCACAGACAGCGGCAGACCCTCCGGCACCGCCACGACGACGATGGTGACGGCGGTGGTGAGGTTGTCCAGGTACTTTTTGTAGTTGAAGGGGTGGCGGCGGTACACGACGGTGTCCAGCAGCTCCTTGCCGCTGAGCAGCACAAACATGAGCGCTGCCGCAGCCATGCCGAAGTAGCCGATGAGGTCTGCCAGCTCCGTCAGCTTCTCCTGCAGCGGCGTCTCCTCCTTCGCCTGCCGCACCTGCATTGCGATGTGGCCCGCAAAGGAGTGCACGCCGACGCCCATGACGAGCACCGTCCCCTCGCCCTCCGTTACGTTGGTGCCAGAGCGCAGGACGTAGTCGCCGTGCGCGGACTTGACCACGTCGTCATTCTCACCCGTCGCGGCCGACTCGTCGACCTTCAGCGAGGTGCTCCGCAGGACGATGCCGTCCACCGTCAGCACGTCTCCGCCAGAGACGGTGAGTAGGTCGCCGGAGAGTAGCTCCTTGTCGGTGATGTCGACCGTCTTGCCAGAGCGGATCACCTGCACCTTCACGGGTGGGGTGGCCTTGCTCAGCTCCTTGAACTTCTGCTCCTTCTGGTAGTTGTTCACGCTGCTCACGAGCGTGACAAGCGTGACGGAGAGGAGGATGGCCGCGCCTTCGATCCAGCCGTGCTGGTAGTCCACCACACCCGTTTCCGGCTGCGGCACCGTCAACCCAAGCACCAAGGAAACCACCGCGCTTACAATGAGAATCTGCATCATGCGATCCTCCAGTGACTCGAGCACCATCGCCAGGAAGCTCGTCTCCTCTGCCTCGGGCAGCTCGTTGACAGAAAAGGCGGCACGCCGCTCCGCCATGGCCGCCGCGTCTGTCGCGTCAATACCCCTCGACAGGTCCGTCTTGAGGTGCGCGGCAAGGCCCTTCAGACCACCGATGTTGGCGAGACGCTTCGGCGCTGCCTCACCGCCGTCGTTCACCAAGTCGTGCAAAGCCTCCGGTTGAATCGTGAAGGTGGACATCTTAATGGGCTTGTCGGCGGCGTCAGCCGTCTGCTCGGACGTGCCGCCCTCGGTCCCAAGAGAGCTGGAGCTGCTCATTCGCAAGAATAATAATAACAGAAACAAAGTCGGCAAAGGCAATGCCGACAAAGGTAAAAAATACCTGAAAAAATGAAGAAGTCAACGCTGGACAGAAGTAACGCGCCAATTCCAGCAATACAAATACAAGATGATCGCCTACGTAAAGCACAGTAGTAGCGACACACACACACACACACAAACAAACAAAACCAGTCTTAGTTTTCTGGCGATAAGCCCCTTACCTGTGGCTACAACGACGCTTCTACCTCGACGGAGTGTCGCTCTCAAGTATGAAGATTAATAATGTGACGGCTAAAACGAATGTAGAAAAAAAAAATGATTTAGGTTCCTTTCGGTTTCCAGACAGGCAACAAAGCAAGAGTATTCAAATATAGAAAATAGATCGTGCCGCTTGCTTGCTTGTCTCGTTCTACAAAGATGAGTGCGCAGAAAAGAGAGAGCGAAGAAAAACGCTCGATTAGCAAGGCGGTGATGGATCACTGTGAAGGAGAGGAAAGTGATGAGAGAGAGAGATATGGGAGGAAAAGAGAGAAAAAAAGAGATTGACAGAGGTAGACACTGCCGCCTGTCTTACGCCTGTAGTCAAGGCGGAAGGTGAGACAGAATTAGGGCATGACAAGCGCGGTGGTATGAGGAAAGCTCGGGCATCCATTTGCTGTCGTCTCAGAGTGCCACCTTGCGTGAACACACGAGGTGTCTAACTACCTCTTGCGCTCTAAAATCTGTTTGCATACATAAACACACCCATTCACAGGTCAGAAAAATTATATCGGCTTTCTTTTCCAGCGACGCCTCTGATGCGGGCGTGCTAATCCAAAGATATCGCACCCGCAGGTGTCTGACTAGCTTTGTCGTTCTCCTACCGTTTTCATTTTGCCGCAGCTTAAACTTATTTTCCTTCTTTTTTTTTTTTTTAATATCGTCCTGAGCGTTTGTTTTCACATAGCTCTTGTGGACTCACACACTCCCTTCTTTCCACATCACTACTCACATTCAAAGAAGGAAGGAGGTGGAAAAAAAAGAGAAAAAACAGGAAAAAAAACTTGAGAGCGAAGCAAACCTGCGCCACTGATGCACAATTGTGCAATGAATTTTGCTTTTTTTATATTGTTTGCTGCTGTTCTCCCCAACACGGGGCACCGCCACAACAACCAGCAAACACAAAAAAAAAAAAAAAGAGAACGCGCAGGCCAAAATTTGGCTTGTGGAAGCTGAATGCTAGAAAAAACGAAAACAAAACAGTCCTCCGCTGTTCAACACAGTAACTTCACATGGAAGCAGAGAGAAAGTAAAAACAGAAAAAAAGGGGGATTCACAAGGAGAAAGGAAGCGATGTGCACATAATAAGAATAACCAAAGAAAAATAAGAATAGTAGAGAAATGATGATAACCGGAAAAGTAAAACTAAAAGAGAGAACGTGAAGGCGAGATTCAAGCGGATCGTCACCTTCAGAGGAGCAAGAGGCGTGACGTGTTATGAACAAACTCACGGTAAAACACACACTTGTAACTGTTTAGAATAGCGCTTGTGTTTGCGTAAGCTGTCCCCTCAGCGTTGCACGACAAACCAAAGAGAATGAAGAAGGAAAACAAGAAAAAAAAAACGCAAGAGAATCAGGTGAGAACAAGGAAGCAGAGCCGATTTGAATCAAATACGGAATAGGGGGAGTAAACAAAAACACGGAAAAACGAGGACACACAGCCGCGGTGGTCCGTTGCAACGGTGATGGGGTGTGAACAGCAGGAAAGAGGCGACACTGTAAAAGAAGGTGAAAAGGTACAGCTGCTAGCGACGAAACAGCGAATCGACAAGAATTTAAGCACTCACCCTCACCTCCGTTTTTTCCCTCTTTTTTTTTTGGTGGAGGGTGTCGAAGGCAAGAGAGAGTGCACAACTCTCAGTTTGTGTCGCGCATGCCCACAAGTGAGCAGGTGCGGGTAAAACCGGAGTCTTTTCTTCACACCTACTTCCCCTTCTTGCTTCCATCCTTCGATGCGGCGATGGCCTTCTTCTTAGGGCCGGAGTCCCCGCCCCTCGTGGTGGACGGCTTCGCGGCTGACGCTTTTGCGGCCTTTGGCGGCTCCGCTGTCGCCTTCTTCGTCGCCGAGGGCTGCTTGGGGGTCGCCTTTGCAGCCGTCGTGGCAATCGCTGGGCCATCCTTGGGAGAAGCAGGCGACGCCTCCGGCTCGTTCGTGGGCTTCTCCTCCGCCGAGGACGATTCGCCGTTCTCCTCCTTCTCTCCCTCCGTCCCCGCCGCGGCGGGCTTCACCTCAGTCCCGTTGCTGTCTGCATCCTGTGTCGCTCCCGTCGGCCCCTCGACCTCGTTGGGGTCGACGTGGAGCTCCGACATGACGCTTTCAGCCTCCGCCGTCTCCGGGTTGTAAATTTCCAGCGCCTCGGCCGCCACCTCCTTCGTCGACACCGCCTTCTTACCGGGGTCACCCGCCTTGCTATCGAGCTCCTTGCGCTCCTTGAGCAGGAACTTCTTCAGGGCAATGCGCTCCACCGCGGAGAGCTTCACCCCCGCCCCTTCAATCTCCTCCACAGGGGCCACGGCGTCGTTCGACGGGTGCTCAATCCACAGCCGCTTCTTCAGCGTCTCGCTGTCCATCCGCTTAAAGTTCTTTGCGGACGTCTGGTCACCCACAACCTCGAGGTGGCCCTCCGTCCCCGGCGGGTCCCAGACGTAGCCGTACAGAGCCGCTTCATGGAACAGCTCCTTGCAGTAGAGCCGCTTCGTGTGCTCCTTGCTCATCCCCTCCAGCTTCTTCCACTCGTCGTAGCGGCACTGGTCGAAGCCGGCCTTCGCTGGACGCGTACGGAGCCACTTATACTTCGCGGCGGTGGCGGCCTGGCTCCTCTGGAACGCCTTCAGATCACCCACAGTGGCCTGCTTGTACATGGCGTACACACGAGCGCGCAGGCTGTCGGAGAGGTGGTATCCGTTCTTCGGCAGGTTCTGCACCCGCTGCACACCGTCGTGGAAGGCGGCCCAGCGGTCCTCGGCGAGCGTCGCACCCCACTTCACCTTGGAGTGCTTCCTAATCTGCGCGTCGAGAAGCTCAATGTAGAAGTCGCGGGCCCGCTCCCTCGGCATCCCTTTGCACTTGCGCCACCCCACCACCTTCCAGTAGCCCTCCCAGTCGCGAAACATGCTGGGCTGCTTCACCTTCTTCTCATCGATGTCGCCCAGCGTGGCCTGCTTGTAGAGTGCGTAGAACTGGAGGCGCAGAATGTCCGACACCGGCACGTAGCCGCGCTCCGGCAGCGTGCGGATGTACGCGTCGATCTCCTTAAATCCCTGCTCGTAGGGAAAGTCAGGGCCGAAGAAGTCGACAGGCTCGACGATGGTGGCCGGATCAACCACCGGCTTCATCGGCTCCTCCGTCTTCTTCTTCCCAAACCATGACGAGAAAAGCTCCATTGTTGGGGAAAAGTAACGAGCCGGAACGCCGCCGCTGGCGATGAAGCAACGATGCGGAAATGGGTGTCCTCGACTGCGTTTTTCGGCAGAATGGCCAGCTGGAACTACACGGACGGATAGAAAAAAAAAGTGCACGACGTTTATCCTCTCAGCGCTGTTGTTCTCTTGTTGTTTAGCTTGTGTGTGCGCCGAGGCGTAGACAAGGCATTGACAAAGAGCAGGCGTGAGTGAGTGAAGCACGCACAGATGAAATGTAAGTAAAATTAAAAAAAAACAGTATAAAATGAGAGAGAGACGAGAGGAAGATTGGAAGAGAAGAAGTTGATTAAAGCGTTAGCGTGTAGAGAGAGAGATAGAGAGATAAAGATCGCCGCTGCAATCCCCTAAACGACAAATTTTGCTGTCAAAACTGATGCGACCCGTGTACGCGCAGCGCTGTACAGAGGAAAAGACACGGCACAGGAATAGGAAAAAGCCTGTATACCTTTTTTTTTTATTTGGCAATACCGCAATGAAAAACAGTCTGTCATGCAGTACTTGCTCTAATTTTTGGGGCTCAGTCAGCCAGCAAACAGGAACAATCTTCACTGAATTCCCGTTCACTTTTTTTTTTTGTAAAAGTGGTGCAGCTTTCTGTTCTTCATCGCGTACTTGCTGCTGTCGGTCTGCATTTCTTTCCTCCTGTTTTTCGTAGTCGATAAACTGCAGGTGGTTCCGTTGCCATCCAGCGAGTGGTGCTGCTGCAGGTGGTGGAGAGGCGGTCTACAGCTTGCTCTGCAGCTTGGCTGCTGGGGGCCACCGGAGACCCTTGGCCTTCAACACTGCCGCGAGACGCTTTACGTAGGCCGCCTTCGCATCTGCCGCCTTCATGCCCTTGCGCGCGTTCCACGCATCCCACTTCGCGCGGGCTTCCACGTTCACAGCCCACGGCTGCGTCCCCTTCACATTTCCCTCGGTGGCCTGCTTGAAGAGAGAGTAGAACTCGAGCTTTGTCTTGTTGTCCATCTGGACCGGTCCGCCCTTTGGCAGGGCCCGCACGTACGCCACGGCGGCGTTAAAGTCACCCGCAGACATCTCGAGACTCAAAAGCTTTGTTTCTTTTTCAAACGAATGCACGAGCGTGTTTACTTTTTTAAAAAAAGGCAATGCACAGAAGTTTCGACTTTTTTTAGGTGGAGTCCAATGCGTGTTGTTGTTTGGTTCTATTACAAAGACAAGTTCCACGACAAAGACGAAGAGGGGAGCAGAAGCGGGGAGTGATGAATAAGCATCGAGTTTGCCTCTACCTGTACACGCCTTCTCTCACCTTTTTCTCCACACCACATTGCTGCAAGGTGCCGCAAGAGCGAAAAGCAGGCAAATCAGCGAAGAAGAAGAGAGCCGCTAGAGGAGATGTTAGTGTGCATGCCCAAAGAACATACAACCAGTGCAGCCTGCGAAGACCATGCACTTCTTCGCCAGTGTGGAAGAACTGTTGAAAGCATGCCAGACGCTAGCGTTTCCGTCACACTGCTGCTCTTAAAGAAAATTTTAGCAAAAGAGAAACTGTGTTTCTTTGGCAGTTCTGGAAACGAAGCGCCAAAGGGGAAACTAGCGTGAAGTCAGTACTCCAGGAAAACAAAAGAATTGTAGGAAGAAGCGTTGAGAAAGCAAAATGAAAAAAATAGGAAGAAAAAAAAAAAGCGAACGTTGAAGAGGAATGTCAATAGAGGAGAGAAGCGACAAAGAGCGGTGTATCAGATACTCTTGATTTTTTTTAATTTTATGTGCAATTTGAGGAGGAGAAAGCTGGAGTCGCTCCGAAACGAAGGAAAGAAGAACATGAGAAGAAAGAATGGCACAAATAAGGCACAATCGTCTACGTAGGTATTGTGCTCTTAACGCGCAAGGAGTGCTGCCTATGTCAAGGCTGCGCTGCAGCGACGCAGGCCAGAAATAAAAATAAAAAAACAGCCGCTTGTGTTCAACAGCTGCTCAGCGCCACGTGCGCGCTCGTGCATCGGTAGTTCACCGTTTCTCTGCGTCTTACTCCAGTCGCACCACCTCCACCCCAGTGAACATGTGTCCGTCTTTGCATTCGTAAATTGCCTCCTTCGTCTTTGCCTCTACATCGCAGCGCCAGACGTGGCCTTGGTCCGTGACGTACATGTGCTTCCGAAGGCTGTCGTCGCTGTCTGACGTCCCGGGAGTGTTTCCCCGGTGGCTGAACGGCCATGCAACCCCGATCGCCTCGTTAAAGCCGGTGATGAGCACCTCCACCAGGCCGAGCTGTGGCTGCCCGTTGCGCAGATACGTCACGGTCGCCCGGTTCAGCGAGTTGCCGCCCATGGCCTCGTCGCCGCGATCGGTCCAGTACAGATAGCCCGCCTTGGAGTCGAGGAGAAGGTCGATCGGCTCCGGCAGGTCGCGGTGCAGGGTCGCAACACGGCGCGGGTCGATGATGCCCTCCGATGCGGAGGAGGTGGCAGCGGCCAGGGACGGCAGATTGCGAAGCTTAAAGTTGTACGGCGCAGCGAGAATGCGGCCCTTTCCTCCCTTTGAAGGGCCCTTAATGGTGAAGAAGATTTGGTTGTGCTGCTCGTCCAGCGCAATCCCGACGCACATGCGCGCCTTATCCTCGTCGCTGTTGGGGGCCGTCGGGGTCGAAAACGCCTCCTCCTCCGGCACGCCGCTCTCCACCGCCACCAGCGCGTCCGTCGACACCAGCGGGACGACCTCGTGCGTGTCGATGTTGTACTTCTTCACACAGTGACCTTCGCGGTCGCAGAAAAAGAGGGACTTGCCGTCACGCGACAGAGCCACCTGCTTCATGGTGGTGATCAGTGGGCCTCGCTTGGCTGCCTCGTACGGCGCGCCACCGCGGATCAGGCGGCGCGCCATTTTCACCTCCACCCGCTCCGTCGACTCATCGCCACCGTAGAGCGCCGCGCGTACAGGGAAGCCGTCCGCAGCATGCCAGTCTCCGCCGTCCTTCTCGCCCTCCTTGGCCTTTCGCACGCCCATGTTGCTCCACCACGCCACGATGTCGGCCGGATCGCCGGATTGCTTGTACGCGCTCAAGTCGATGGCCAGGCCGTCCGGGCACACGCAATCCCGCGTAAAGAGGGTCCTGAACTCCGAGCCGTCCCCGCGGACGGTGTTCACTGCGTCTCCGAGAACGTCAAGAAACACAACGGTATCCTTCTCAGCCATCTTGTCTTGGGAAACAAACAGACTATTTTTTGTATTTGTAGAAAATTTTGGCGCGGAGAAAAGTGGGAGAGTAATGGTTCTCTTGATCTCTTGCCCGCAGGAAAGCGAAGTGTGGTGTCGTGTTGATATGCGCAGGTGAGGTGCAGGAAAGGACAAAGAAACGAGAAAAGTCAGAGAGGCGAAGAGAAAGGAAGGGAAGGTTGTCATGGCCCGTTTGTGAAGCATCATTCTGTGAAGGCTTGTGCTTACCTCTCTCAGGCATGTCGGACAAAGGATACACAAGACTGTGTTTGCTCTTCCCCGTGTATGCTCACAAGCCGACGGTCGTGTCATGGAAACAAGGCGGCCGTGCTCCACCATACACCTTAGCACCGCTGCAGCGGAAGCCCTCAAGTGTAGTCGCGGACGCCTACCACAACTACTACAAGAAACAGGAAGCCAACACAGTGAAATCGCTGAAACTTGGAAAGAAAAAAATCTTGAGTATTCCACATTTTCTCTTTTTCAAAGTACGACCGCTAGAAATAACATCTTTTTTGTTTTAGATCAGAGGGAAAGCCAGCGACAGGGCTAAGAGCCCGGCCACATACGGAGAGACAAAGACAAAGGTGCACAACCGGCGGTGACGCATGCGAGCCACCGCACTGGCAGTGTTGCAGTCAACTCACTGCAATAGAATTGTTTTGCAACTCCTCCGAGCACTTCACTGCTTTGTGCGCAGTGAGCCATAGGGGGGATGCTAGCTCAGCGCCAAGGTGCCGCAGCTCCCCTTCCCTAAGGCCGCCGTCTTTCCCTCACTCATTTCAAGTGCGCAAAACTGTTTTTCCATTGCCTGAGAATTTTTTTTCATTTTGTTCGTTTGATCTGTTATATCTTTTTTTTTTCTTTTTTCGTCAAGCACAAAATCAAGCATCTTTCCCGACTTCGCGCCAGCGTGGGTGGATTTCCATGCGTAGCAGAAGAAAGGCAAAAGGCTAGAAAAGAGAGAAGAATGCGTGGGGGAATATAAATAAAGGGGTATACAAAGAAAAAAAGAGAACCGTGGCAGGCTTACGACGGGTTCCACGGGTGGCCCTTCTCGAGGGTGACAGCAATCAGACGCTTCACGTACTCCGCCTTGGCGTCGTCGGAGCTCATGCCCTTGCGCGCGTTCCACGCATCCCACTTCGCGCGGGCCTCGATTTGAACAGCCCACGGCTGAGTGCCCTTCACGTCACCCTCGGTGGCCTGCTTGTAGAGGGAGTAGAACTCCAGCTTGGCGTTGTTGTCCAGCTGGACCGGACCATCCTTGGGGAGAGAGCGCACGTACTCAACGGCGATTTCGAAGGCAGCGGCGGTCATTTTGGAGGTGTGTTATTTCGAAGATGGCAGTAAAGAAGCAAATCGAAGAAGGGCTGAATGGAGAGAAAAACAGTTGGGTAATCTGGTGAAGTGATGCAGCACCGGCACGTCCATGAACATTGCGTGTGTGTGTGCGCAGGTGTGTGAAAGGGAGAAATTGGCGAAAAAAGAAGATGGATGAAAGGTGATGGAAAGCGAGGAGCACGCCGCCGAAGAAACGAAGGTCACGAAAGAGAGCGAGAATCGCCAACAAATGATGACAGCGATAAGGGTTTTTTAAAAGTCGTCTTGTCTGTGTGCTTACAAGATTGCACAGACGAGTGTGATGTCAGCTTCATCTCTGCAGATCTGCACCTGCTTAAACCTCCAAACGCCGAGTGCAAAGACGCTGGTAGGAGGTTGTCGACAGCGCGCTGTTCGCTATTTCTGCAGTAACCAAAACCAACTGACGGAGACAGCGAAACAGTTTCGGACAGTTAAGACAGGTCACACTTGATTGCTGTGCTTTGACGGCCTCTGTTCGCGGTGAGAGTGCTCATCACGTACTCCTCGCTCGCCCACATCTACGCAGCCGCAACTCCACAATACTTCGGGTTTGCTTCGGACTTTCTTTTGCTTGACGTGGGCTTGCTCTGTTGCCAGCCTTGTTCCCACCTGCAGAACAAGCAACAACAAAGGACTATGGGAAACAAGACGGAGAGTGGAGTGAAACAGAGAAGACAAGAAAGAAAACAGAAAAAGAAGGAACGGTAGGACTAAAGGAAAAGCTTGAAACAGATGAAAAGTTGGTCAATCGAGGACTACGGCAAAAAAGAAAAAGGCAGCGATAAATGCTCTCGCGATGGGGTGCCAGAGCAGCTCACGTCACGCGCCATAAAATAAGAGGAAGACGGCTTCTACAGAAACACCAAAACAATCGAAGAAAAGGGGTAATATGAAAAGAAGACAATCGATAAACAAAAAAAGTGGGAAAAACAGTACAGGAGAGCAGCAACCGCTACTGTGTATGGACGAGTCGCAACCGTACGTCAGAAAACGAGAGCGATGAGAGATAACTATGCGTGTGGTCTACGAGATGCTCGAAGAACATCTCATCTAAAAGTAAGCTATGGATGCAAGAGAGAAAGGAAAAAAAAAACAATGGTCGTAGCACAGTATTGGAACACAACAGTTCGCAAACAAATATGAAAATTGCACCTCCGACTGTCCGAGGCCTTTTTTTAAACAATACTGATCCGCCTCTTTTGTAGGTGGTGTGTTTAAGTCTAAATGGTGAGGAGTCCGCCCCGACTGCTCAACAAGCTTTCGGTTTTGTATAATGTAATGTGTTTCTTAAAGTACTACTCTCGCTACGCCGCAGCTACAGGCTGGGGAGCACTCGTGCGCGGAGCCATTGGAACGGGCGGACGCTTTGCCTGCGGAGACGTTGCTGCCGCCGTAGCAGCCATTTGAGGTGGTTGCGATGGCTCTTGCTGGGCGGAGGTATGCGACACAACGACAGGCATCCAGTTCTGCACGATCGACACCACAACGCGTGATAGCCCGCGCGCCTCTGGCTGGGTCCAGCCGGTCATGTTGTATAGAAGTGAGCTTACCGACTGTACGTAGAACGGGACCAGGTGCTCCTCCGGTAGGACAACGCCTTGGTCCCTTGCAACCTTTGGCTGCTCCTGATAGCAGCGCGTGCGGCGGGCGGTGCACACATCCAGCGCGTCGTCCAAGAACGCGGCGCAGGCCTCCACTGTGAAGTGCTGATGGAAGCGCGACAAGGCTGCCCTCTGCTCGGGTGTAGAGTTCTGCAGCGGGGAGCCGTTGTGCTCGCTTTGGTACTGCTGCAGCACGCGGCGGCGACTGGACGGCACGCAAGCGTCTTGTCGGGCATTCTTTGGTGCGGGGTGAGCCTCCGCGCCGCTGCCACGAGACCGCGCTGGTGTTGCGTGGCCCGAACTGGGTGGCGGGGCCAGCACTGCCGTTCCAGCAGCGCCGGGCTGCTCCAGCTGCTTCAAATACGTCATCACTGTCTTTACGTCTCTGGGAGCCACCATGGCGTACACGACGCGCTCCTGGTCTGCCACGGAAAGCTGATGCAGCTGGCCCATGTAGTACAACGTGATAGCGTCCTCCAGTTCCCGCGGCAACTCCGGAACGGGGCGACCTGCCGACAGCAGCTGGAAGGGCGGCGCAGTCAGCGGCTCGCTCGCGCAACGCCCCGCGAAGTTTTCCGAGCCCGCCCGCGCGGAGCCGGGCTGCACGCTGCCCCGTCGGCGGTCCACCGAGTAGAAAACGTTCGCAGACGACGCCAGACTCGCCTCGCGGCGACGGCGCACGGAGGACTGCCCCGCTGGACGGCTCTCGCTGTCAGCGCGCGCGGCTGGCGCCTTCGCTGGATCCTGCGCAAGGGAGCCACGCCGACGTGCCACACTGGACATGGCCGAGTTCGTGGCAGAGTCACGCGTCGCCCAAGACGTCCGCCGCGGCACGTTGGCCGCCTCCGCCTGCGGCGACGGCGCTGGAGTGGGGGTGGGATGATGATTGGGCTGGCCGCGGTGCACCTGCATCGTGGTAGGAGTACCCGCCACGCGCTGCACCACAGACGCCTTCTTCGCCGGGGCAGGTGAGCTGCTGTTATGGGCGGGTGGATCTGCGGCAGCGGAAGCCTTGGCGTTGGCGGCGGCAGCACTCTCAAAAGAAGGAATCGGTGCCGTCTTGACGTTTCCCTCGTCAGCACCGCCAGAGGCGGAGGACGTATAGTCCACAGGGTTGTGAACCACGAGACTAGACATCTTTGCCTAACTACTCGCGAAATATTTCTTTGCCGCTAGAGAATCCAGGAGCTCCCTTTTTTGAATAAAGTCAAAGGATGGAAAAGGAGAGAAGCGATCAACTATGCGTTCTTTTTTTAATGATTGAGTGCGGTGCTCAGGTACGGACTGCTACGACGAAAGCCTCTGTGTGTGTGTGTGTGTGTATTTGTACGTGCGTTAAGTAAAGGCGCCAACTTCTCCACAAGCATGCGCAGGTGCAGGCAAAGCAAAATTAAGAAGCACAATCGAAGAGAGGAGGCGCGGTCCGAAGTTACAGTGAAAGAGAAGAAAGCAAGCGGCGTGCTCGACGAAGTCTGAGCCGAGAATCTACCACTTTTTTTTTTTGCAACAAAATGCTTTTTGCAGATGTAGAGAGGGGAACACGGCAGTTACCTAACATGCGTGTGAGTCAACAGCACACCTAAAGCACACCACCTTTCCGAGATCAGTGGCGAAGTTGCGAAATGAAAAAACGGGCAACTTTCCGCTTCATTCCATCGGGTGACCTGATGGGCCACTCCATATCGCCGACTGACGCGAGCAAAGAAAGAGGAGCAGAGAAGAAACGACTCCTGCGAGCTGCACGTGTAGAGTGCAACAGCTTGAGCTCGTGATGCTCTCCTCCTACTCATCTCAACAACTCGTCAACTGCAACTTCAGCGGGTAATTGTGTGTGACCAGCAACGTCGCTACCACCCATCAGATCGGCATTCGCATCGAAACAAACAAAAAACAAGCGCAGAGCACAGCACAGAGAGATCAAGTTAGGCCAAGGCCGATATGATTCTCTTGCAACGCAGACAAACGCACGCATAATCGAGAAGGCGCCACACACCCAGAACAAATGAGCCTACAGCTTTCCCTTCTTCTTCTTCTCCTTTTTCTCCGCTTTCTTCTCCGTAGCTCCGTCAACCTTGTCGGACGGCGTCGCGCTTCCCATCAGCTGGCCCATCTCCTTCGCAGCCTGCTCAAAACGCCGCTTCATCACGACATCCTGCTCAAACCGCTGCATCCACGCCCGCACCACATCTGCGACCTCGCCCGCGCACTTTGCCGAGAACAAATCCTCGTGGTTCCCAGCACCCTTGACGACAGCAGGGCGACGCAGCGCGAACAGCTCCTTGTGCACGCCGACATCCGTCACCGGCTCCTTCGCAGGCACGAGAAGCTGCAGTGGGTGGTGCACCTGCGCCAGGTGACGCACAGGGACGTAGCGGTGCTCGTCACGCATGAGGCCCCCTTCAGAAAAGATCTCCTCAGAGGAGAAGAGGTACTCCTCGTACAGACCCTTGTCTGCCGCCGCAGGGCAGGGAAGCGGTGCCTCCAGGTCGCTCTTCAGCGACTCCATCGCAAAGAAAAGCTCAGCGGAGGGGACGTTGACGTCTTTCTTGGCCTTCGCAATATCCTCGCGCTGCTTGGTGTTCTGCACAAGCTTCTCCGTCACCAGAGGCGTGTCGAGCAGGAGGAGGGAGCCGATGCGGTGTGGGTGTGCGGTTGACGCCGCCATGCGGGCAGCGACCAGCGCACCGTACGAGTGCGACAGCACGTGACTCCAACGCACGCTCAATGCGTCCAGCACAGCGCAAACGTGGCGGCACGACGTCTCCATTAAATTGGCCTCTCCCAGCGAGACGGGCAAAGGAACGTAAATGGCACCGTGGTCCCACGCAAGCGAGGATACCATTGCTTCGTACTTTTTAGACGCCTCGAGAGACGCATCAATTACCGCAGAGGGTTGATCGGCTGCTGCCACGCTATGGTCAAGAATGATGAGAGGTCGAGGCCCCAGCTGCTCACCGTGGTACAGCACCGTCTTCGGCATCGTCGCACGCGCCTCGGCGTCAGCGACGCAGTGCAGCTGCCACGGCTTGAAGGTAAAGGTCCGCCACGGCGTCTTTGAGGGGCCCGTTTTCTTTCCGGCACCTTTCGGCGGCGGTGGTGGCGGCGGAGGAGGAGCCGCTGGTGTGCCGCCCTGGGTGTTGGATGAGTCAGCAGGCGCCGCGTTGCCGGCCGGAACTTCCGCTGCTCGTGTGGCAGACGCGCCTGCTGCTGCTGCTGCAGCACACCTGACCCAGTGAGTCGCGCGCATTGCTCCTTTCTACGCTAAGTGCCTAATCAAAGTATTTAGCTACTTCCCGATTCCGTAAATCAGTTGCCGTGACCCGAAAATAAGGCGCGCCGCTCCTTATATTTTTTTTATGATTGTTGTTGTTGTTCGAGTGGAGGTCAGGTGTGTGGGAGCGTCCGCGCGGGTAACACGGAGAGCCACCGGCACTGCGAGGACGGGTAGAGTACCTTGGACACGGACGACACAGACAGGAGCGGCAAGTGCCAACAAAGGAGGGGAAGTACGCCCTTCTGAAACAGCGCCGACTGTGCAGTGGCTCACAGCAGGCATTTAAAAAAGAGGAAGTGGTTTCAAAAGCACGGAAAGATTGAGGAGAGAAAAAAAAGTTCTCAAGATGCTCACCGGAGACCGCGCTGAGACATGGTGTGAAGTGCGGAGATGACTGCCATCAGAAATGCAATCGCACACGCCGCGCTTCCAGTCTTCGCACATTGGCCCTTCGACAGAACAGGAGCGAGACGCCTCACATCGCCTTTGCGAGAAAGGCTCCGATAGCTCCCCGACGGGCTTGAGCTGTTGAACAAAAGAAGAATACATTTCTCTAGCTACATCAAACGCCGCAACAAGGCCCCTGTGTGCGAGCAAAACAGGTGTGTTTTGTTTTGTTTGTGTTCGCTTTTTTTGGGTGTACGACAGGCAAAATTCTACAGAGAGCAGGGAGAGAGAAAAAAAAAGGCCTGAAGCCTCGAGTCCAGGTAATACTATCCTTGAGTCGAGCTACGAGTGTAGCTTGCTGCATACTCGCCATCCCCCTCCCAAAAAAAACACAAAAAGAAAAACGCAAAGCGTAAATTGCACATCGAGATCGTACATACATCGCAAGAGGCGGAAACAGACCAAAAAAGCAAAGAGGCTAAGCCAAGAAAAGAGAAGCAGGCGATGCGCCTCTCGACAGGTAAGCTTCAGTAAAAGAAGGGGGAGGGGAGGGGCACGCATAAATGCACGCTGAGAAAGACGAGGACACTTTACAAGCCAAAGCAACAAACGGAGCAAACGGCAGTGCTCTGCACACACAAGGAAAAGAAAATGGTCCCCGTGCAACGTCTCACTCGTACAGAGAATTATTTTGTTAGGCACGTCACTCAAGTAAAAGAAAACTGTTTCGCGTTTTTACAGCACTGGACCACGAGAAGCATCACGGGGGAATAGAAAGGTGGGAAAAAAAGAAGCGAGTGCACCGCGCCTCATCGCAAGAGGCATAAAGTGCTTGGAAAGCTCCACCCTAAAAAAAATACTTATATATATTGTTTCTTTGCTACCTCTCAGAAACTTGCTTTTCTTCTTCTGTAGTCAACAGCAAAATACAGAAGAAAAATAATACCAAAAAACGAGTACGACACGGAGATGCTGCTTCAAAGTTGCCAAGCATTGAGCGCCATGCCCTCTTCAAAATGAAATTTATTTTTCTCTCTTGAGAAAAAAAGATCCTTTCGGTTCCCTCCTTCGCCACAGCGCCACTTTCAGTCGCACCATTTCAATCATTTTCACTCACCTCCCTTTTCGCTGCTCATCCCTCCTCGTCTGTTTCAAGAGCCATGCGGTCGTACTCTAAGCGCGCGAAGCGGTCCCACGCGGACTGTTCTAAGCCGCCAAGTAGCCGCTCCTGGTGCGAGACAAACGGGTCCCGCTGCTCGAACTGCAGAAAGCGCACCACATTGGTGAGCATGTTCAGCGCCACCGCCGCCGCCTCTGGCTCCCGCAACAGGTCCGACAAGTACAACCCGCGGTACTCTGGACAGCGCATCATGTCGAACACCTGGCACGCCACATCCTCGAACGTGACGAGTCCCTCCTGTACGTACTGCGCAATCTTGTTACGCGTTGCGTCGTAGAACTGCCGCAGCTCGTACACGGAGAGGACGCCATCGCCATCTAAGTCCAGCACACGGAACCAGTAACGGATGGCTTGCGGTGTGGATTTGTCCTCCTCTGAAAGGCAAAACCAGACAAAGTCCTCGTACCCAATGCGTTCCGGAACGGTGCAGCGCAGTCGCCGCCCAACACCGGCGAACACACGCTCCACGATGGCGGGATTCATGACGTCCTCCGGGGCGTATCGCATGAGATCCTCCGGTGTCAACAGCATATCGCGATCGTCGTCCAGCTCCCAAAAGCGGCAATACAAGACGTAAAAGTGCTCGTATGAGAAAAAGAGCAGCACCGAGTTGATATCCTCTGCCGCGTCCACCTGGCGAAAGGCATCGATCAGCCGCGATGCAGCCAGCTCAGCGTAGCGAATGCTGCCGCGATCGAAGCGGTCAAGCTCGTAGTAGATACGGTAGATGGCTGTGTCGAGGTACTTGGTCTGAAAGTCGGGGGTCTGCCGCAGGAATGCCAGACCTGGGTGTTGCGTGAGCAAGACGTCAATGTAGGCGACAAAGTCTTGCGGAAGGAGGTATGGTCGCAGGGGTGCAGCATCGAGGCTGCGAGGAGCCGCGCTGTCCATCTGTCCGTCGGCTGCCATCGCTGCGGTGGCAGCGTTCGTGGCCGCCAGAGATGCCGCAGCGGCTGGGGAGTTCGTGAGGAGAGACGAAAGAATCAGCATGTCGAAAACGCGGCGCACCGCGTCCTTGTTGCGCAGGTGTGCGTCGTGAAAGTCTTTCAGATGCTGGGGCGTGATGTGGAAGAGAGAGGGCAGGGTGCCGGCGCCGCTGCTGCCAGCGGTGGTGTGACTCATTAGTGACGAGGAGGAGCCCATGCGGCTACCGCTGGCCGGCCGCGTCAGCACTCGACCACCTTCTGCCGCGACGTCCGCCGCGCCGTTGTTGACCTCCCACTGGATGAGACGCAGGATAATGAAAGCAAAGTAGCGCGGCACCCCGAAACACTGGCTGCAAATACGCTGCACGCACTGGATGAACTGCTGCTTGTAGAGAAGCTCCTGCTTTGCGTAGGGAAGGTTGCTGCCGTGGTGACTGCCGCTGCGCGCTCGACCACCGAGCAGGCGCACCTTCGACGAGTGCTTCGGAAATGGAGGAAGACGACCAAACTCGCGCTGGATATAGTGGGCAACTTGTCGGTCCTCGACGACGTGCAGGTTGGACATTGCCGCCACCTTTGGCCCCCGGCGAGCCTCGGTCGGCAGACCCGCCTCGTCGCCAGCGCCTCCACCCACCAGGGCCTCTGCGCTGGCGTTGAGAACGCCGCTGCTCTCGCCGTCGTACATGGTAGCTGCAATGGCCACCCCGTCCACCACTTTCAAGTGCGGATTCTCGTGCTTCTTCGATAGTGGTCCGTTGATGACCTGCTCACGTGTGGTGGGGCGACCGAGGGGAAAGTAGAAACGGGGGATTTCGTCGTACGTTGCGGCGTGACGCTTTGCCGAGTCCTTTGCGGAAATGTTGCCACTCCGGCTGCGCCGCAGTGCCGTCTCCGAGGTCTGGCGAGACCGAAGCGGGGGATCCGAAGGGGAGCGCTGCGGCGTCGCGGACCCACTATACGGCTTGGCGCCATTCGGCTTCTCCGCCGGTGCATCGGCCTTCGTCGGCCCCACTGCAGTCTCAGGTGAGGCGCTGGTGATGTGATGTGTTGTCAGCGCCACCTCTTTCTCTGGCGTGGCACTGATCGGGGGAAGCTCGCCAGCGCCTGCGTCTTCCTTTCTACCTGCTGTGCCGCTCTCCTTTGATGCGGCTGCCGACGCCGCAGGCGACGGTACTCCCTGTCCCTCATTGCTCGCGGCGGCCCTGTCGTCGACCTGCTGTCGATTAGGACTGACAGCAGGCGGCGCAGCATTAGCCGTAGGCGCCGCGCCTGGCGCAAGTCCGTTGGACGGCGGCTCCCCTGCGAATGGCGCGGATGTGCGTACGCCGCCGCCACTCGCGGCACCCTCCGTGAGCGGCGGCAGCGACGACGGCAGAGCGTGGGCGTCCGCTTTCGCTCTCCCAGCCGCCGCTCCGCTTCCCTCGGCTTGCGCGGGCGGCGGCGCATCTCCGGGTGACGCCACGTCGGCTGCAGCCGCGGCCCCCGCCGTCTTGGCGATCAAGTGGCTCTTTGGAGACACCTTATCGTGTGGCGGCTCCGAATTTGGGGGGCTGGCGGCCTTCGGGGAGACTGTCGCCGCCGGCGGTGTAACGCTGCTTGGCACAGCGCTCGCCGGGGTGGTAGTCGCGGCGTTGTCGTGAGAGAGATTCGCTAGCGCACTCCCGCGCTGACCCGCGGCACTGCCGCCGCCCCACGCCTCCTTCACCTTCGCAAGACCTGCGTCGACAAGGACCTCGCGGATAACAGCGTCCACGCTGCCTCTCGTGCCTTGGGTGCTCATCCAGTGTCGCATAAGCTCCAGCATTTTCCACCGCGCCATCTCGTGTCCGCCGCTGCTACGCTCTTGGAGGTTTTCAAAGCGCTCCTGCTGCGCGACAGTCATGCCCGCGAACCACGCCGAGGACGGCAGCGTCATGGCATGGGAGGCTGCCTCGGAGGCTGCGCTGGATGGCACACCTGACGACGTTGTCCGTGTGCGACGAGACGAGTGGTGACGCCGCCGCTGCTTCTCCTCTTTGCCGCTTCGCTTCTCCCTCCGCGGCTTCGTCTCTGTCGCGGCTGCCGCTGCCGCAGGAGCCTTCACGGCTGGTGAGCTAGCCGCTGGCATTTCCGGATCAGCACGGCCAACGCTGGCGGAGAGCAGCTTTGGCGAGACCTCCCCAGGCTCGGAAAGAGTAGGCGCCGAGCCGCTTCGCGTTTTCGAGCCCATCACGGGATGTCGGTGCCCCGTGCGGCGGTCCACATCCGCGGCGGGTGAAGGGGCCTCTCCGAGAAGCGCGGCGGCAACCTCGTCATCATTCATTTGGAATATGCGGTCACCGCCGTACTTCCGCAGGTTGCTGAGCTTGAAGCCGTGTCCGCTACTGCTAGGAAGGGTCCCCGGAGCTGTCGCGCCGGTGAAGCCGCCGTCGGGCCCCCCAGTGCTGCTCTGCCGGCCATCTCGTGACGGGCGGCTCGATGCCTCACTGTAGTTGACTTCAATGTCCGCCGCGGTGGCGTGGGAAGCAGCAGAGCTCGGCAGCTGCCCGTCATCAGCTCCCAGGGACAGGCCGTCTAGCTCCAGCCCCTTGCCGTCCCCTCCCAAGCCAGGAGCGGAAGAGCTTCGATGCGGAACCCGCCGACCAGCCGTCATGGCATTTGCCGTGTTGCGGCGAAAGCCATACTGCGGAGCCGGAGTCGCAGGCGGTGCGAAGAAAGCCTGCGACGAGCCAGTGGGGGCAGATTCACGGCGATGCCCACTCGCTTCACGGCTAAAGTGACCATTTAACATCCCGCCATTGCCTACAGCAGTGGGCGAAGGGGTGTCGTGGCCATTGCTCCCACGCAACCGATTCTCCTCACCCGACCGCGATCGATACATTAAAGGCTGGTCGAGCGGTCCGGCCAGCCTATCACTAATGTTGTCGCGAGTGTATTCGACTTGGCTGCTCATGCGCACATTATCCCGCATTTAAGCTTCGCCACCCAGCAGGAAAACAAGCACAGGAATATTAAAACGCTGATGCGAGAGATTCACAACAAATCGGGTAGTGAGTGATTCACTTTTTCTTTTTTATGTCTGCCCAGACAACTCCCTCTGCCTGCTACTTTGATCTACTCTAATGGACCCCAGCAGAACTTATCTTGTTGCGTGGCCTTTCTATTTGCCCTCACACCGTCTTTGACCGATGATTTGGAAGAATGCGAAGGTGAATGGCTAGAGCAGGCCCCTTCGCAAACGGGTGTCTGTTGACGCTGGACTTTGTGCTTCGCGCCACGCAGCTGCGGAGAGAGAAAAAAGCAGTAAGATTGACAATAGGCTGTGATAATTTGTTTTGCCTTTAGATCTTGCAGCACGACCCTCTTTGTCACCAGGCCGCACGTCGTGAAAAAGTGCTCTACTTCCAAAAGCCGTTTTTTGGTGATGCGCCGCCTCTGTCCGTCTTTTGAAAAATACGTGTGTGTATAACAATAAGAACTCACGAGAACCAAGAAAGAGAAAAAACTGTGTAGCCAATCGATCCACAACCCCGATGGTAGATGAGCTCCTAAGCGGCCGTAAGCGTGTGTGTAGCAATGAGCGGAAACCGAGCACGTACCAAGACACCAAAAGAAAAAGTAGTGCGCCGGCGGCCACCGCTGGAAAAAAGGAAGCTGTAGCAGACGAAGAAGACTAGTGTATGATAACTTCTTGATTCTTTGTGAGCCTTGCCTCAACCGAGCTCTATTACTAAAGCAGGTGCAGTTGTGCAAGAGCCGGACCACAAGAGGTATGTGCGATCCTCGCACAGCAACAGAAGAGGAAAGCAAAGGAGAGAGAGTAGAGAACGGTGCGAAAAGTCGTGTGTTAACCTTACCACAAATTGCTGCCCTCGACGCAACATAAAAAATGCAATTCTGACAAGCAGCTCTCCTGAGATACGGGTTTGCTTTGCAATAGCAAAAGAGTTCGCAGTAAAAGGCAGGCGTGACATTTTTTGGAGACAGAGCACTGCTGCGATCTGAACACGGAGCAGCGCATTCACGTGTCGAGGTGCGCCAAGACTTGCAGGAAGAATTGTTTGCATTTCCTCTTGGTTCTGATAAAAGCAAAACTGTCTTTCACATAGCGGTGGTGTATATGTGCCAGCAGTAATAAAGCAAAAGAGCAAAAACAAAAAGAGCCCCTGAATTTTTTGTTTTAAACCCACAAACTACTATTGACCTTCGTCTCTTTGCGCATACCAGTCTCGTGACAACTTATTGTTGTTATTGTTTGTGGGGGAAAGTAAGTAGTTTTGCAGAACCACCACGCACAAAATTGCGCGCAAAGTGCATCCCATCAACTCAATGCGGCAATAGAGCGAAACGCAGGAGTAAGGAAAAAAAAAAAATGGGCAACCAATAGCAAAAAAGAGAAAGTACTAGGTCAGCAACTCCACCGTTTTCAGCAGCACACCACAAAAGACGGCGATGATCAACAGGTAAATAGCTACCAGTGCCGGTCTGGCAGCAGATAAGACTCCATTACACTCTCTCACAACCATGTTGCAGGTACGATCAGGTGGCTCCGTGCCATTCAGTCGCATCGCGGGACACATCACGCTTTCAGACATTTGCGACAGAAAGAAGGTCTGCAACAAGCTCTTCAAGCACACCACGACGACGAGTAGTGCAGTGGCGACACTTCCGTAAGCCATAACGCTGCGCTGAAGCTTAGTTTGCGGCTTCATCTGGCTCTTCTCAGCGGCTGGTGGAGGTGTCTCCGTTGCCGCCTCTGGTTCCACAGAAGGAGAGCTCGTTGGCTCTGCAGCGCTCTCTTTGCCAGACAACTTAGCCACCACCATCTCGGCAAGTTTTTTGTATCCCTCTGGCAGCTCAGTGTTCATCGTTGTGGACATGATGCGGCCCTTCACCCACACGCTCTTCAGGAACTGCACGTACCCGTGCACCTGCATCGTCACCTCCGCACTCGCACCACTGCCGCTCTGCGTGAACGTCACGAGCGCCTCCACACGGAAGGCATCGCCAAACATCACCCCAGGCACCTGGCTCGAGAACTGCACGGCCAGCGTCGGCGCGTCGCCGACCTTGAACAGCGCGTACCGCTCGTACTCGATGTACGTGTAGGGCTTGCCCATCATCGCCTTCACAAGCGTCGTGCACGTGAACTGGCGCTGCCCGCGGAACGCGCCGCCGTCCTTGGTCGCCCGCCACGGCTCCCACTTCTGGTCGGTGTCCTTCCGCTCCGCGTGGTACTGCTCCAGCAGAGAGCTGGCGTCGTCGAAGCACAGGCCAAACACGTCCAGAACACTCTTTCCGGTCGGCAGCTTCACCGGCGTGATTATCTCCTTCTCAAAGCACGAGTGCGCGCTCAACGCGCTGCCGTAGTCTGTCTCCACCTGCGAGATGGCGTCCAGCGACGCCACAGAGGGCATCTTACTCTCGTCGTTCTCACATGTCGTCGTTTTAAAAGCCATTTTAGCGACAAAGCATGAGCTTCTGGAATGGAGAGGATAAAGTCCACGGAGGGGGAAAAAAAAGAATAAAAGCGGATCGAGCTTGATGACAAGCAGGAAATACGCGAGACACCTCACAACTCAAAGCAACACCGCAGGCGATCAAAGAGGAGAGTGGGGTTGATGAGAAAGGAATAGTACAAAGCACTTCAGGAAAAATTAGGATCAGCCACTTCTCCCGCCTAAGTGGCTTTTCGCTTTCTTTCTACCCGCTCCTCGTGACCCACAGCTACGTCACAGAAAAGCGTCTCAGAAGGCTACACAATGCACTTAGCCACTGCCTCTAAAAACGCCTATTGCTTCATATTGAATATTAGCTCAAAACCGTACCAATCAAACAGTGCAAAGTTTCCAGAAGAGATCACGGAGACACAGCAAATCGGCTTTGTATCTTCAGTTCCCGATATAAAAAAAAACTAATACAGTTGACGAAAAGAGTACGCAGATGCAAACAAAACATTGAATAACTTGCTCTCCTCACGCCTGCAGAGAAAACAGCAAAAAAAAAAAGCACTGGGCGGCATTTCGTCATAAGTATTGTATATATTGAAGCAAAATACTGTCCAGAGTCCGGGCGGAACGAAAAGTCGCCATTCACCACTCAGCTTCTATTCCTTCCGTACAAAAACAGTGTACTCGATAAGTGTGAATTTGAATCCAAGAGGAAAGCAGAACTTTGCCTTTCTTTCACCACCATCTCTTTTGCGGTATTGTATCATTGTTTGGTCAAAGAAAATCATTACAACGCAACGAAAGAAGCTGCAGCAATTTGGAAGCTTATGCATGCCGTAAGTGCAGTCACGACAGCGGTCAGTGAAGATACGAGAGATTGAAGCACACCTCTCGGAGCGGAAGCACCAAATGGCGAGAACGCCATCACCAGACAGCACACCAGGGAAATTATACAGCAGAAGGCTGCAGATATCAGTACTGCGGTGTTGGCAGTAGAGTCCTTGATCGGCCAAATGGAATGAAGCAGAGGAGCATACGGAGTGCATTCGACCGCCGGTGAGTCGGACGCCACCGCGGTGGCTTCAGAAGGAGAGGTTTTGGCTTCACCCTCCTCCTCCTTCCCACCCCCGCCGAGGTGTTTGCGCAGGCGTCCCTCAATCATCTTTGCCAAAGCACTGTATCCCTCTGGCAGCTCGGTGTTCATCGTTGTGGACATGATGCGGCCCTTCACCCACACGCTCTTCAGGAACTGCACGTACCCGTGCACCTGCATCGTCACCTCCGCACTCGCACCACTGCCGCTCTGCGTGAACGTCACGAGCGCCTCCACACGGAAGGCATCGCCAAACATCACCCCAGGCACCTGGCTCGAGAACTGCACGGCCAGCGTCGGCGCGTCGCCGACCTTGAACAGCGCGTACCGCTCGTACTCGATGTACGTGTAGGGCTTGCCCATCATCGCCTTCACAAGTGTCGTGCACGTGAACTGGCGCTGCCCGCGGAACGCGCCGCCGTCCTTGGTCGCCCGCCACGGCTCCCACTTCTGGTCGGTGTCCTTCCGCTCCGCGTGGTACTGCTCCAGCAGAGAGCTGGCGTCGTCGAAGCACAGGCCAAACACGTCCAGAACACTCTTTCCGGTCGGCAGCTTCACCGGCGTGATTATCTCCTTCTCAAAGCACGAGTGCGCGCTCAACGCGCTGCCGTAGTCTGTCTCCACCTGCGAGATGGCGTCCAGCGACGCCACAGAGGGCATCTTACTCTCGTCGTTCTCACATGTCGTCGTTTTGAAAACAAGAGGACCAGCTGGTGCGTCATTCGAATTTGTCTCCTTGACTGCATTCTTCGCATTCTGAAAAATCTGGAAAGTGGAATCTACGACCTTCAAGGCCACATCGCGGCTGGAAAAGTTGGAGAAGCTTTTCGACTCGCCACTCTTCAGTCGAACGCAAAACCCATCCAACAAGACAAGCTTTTGCTCCTTTTCGATTTTGGATACGTCATCGAAGTTGATTTCCAGCTTCGATTCCATCATGGGCGACACAAAGAGAATGTAGTTGTGCGTGATCCACATTTTTCCCAGGCGACTGGCGCCGAATTGATAACAGCATGTGAAGGAGTCAATGACACTCTCAGCTGGTGGCAGCGATGGAAAAAAGCGACGAAACTCGGGCACGGACTTGCCACGCCCCTCCTCACCGCCCTCTCCCACGGTCGACTTCCGCTTTTCGGGAACTACCAATCTCTCGAGCGACATATCAGTTTGAATTGGCTTCTCGTTGAAAGCTGGGGAGGAAGGTTTAGCGGCGGAATGTTGCGATCCAAGAGACAGCTCAGAATCCTGTCTTCCGTTCCCCTTGGCGCCAACACTCATCGACCTCGAGTGCGCGTCCTGCAGAGACTCTGTGTCCCTCACCTCGCGAACCCTGGACCGACTCGCGGAGCTGCCGATGCTGTTCGACTGCGAAGACGCCGACGAAGAAGTGTCGGTGTCGTCACCGGCCGAAAAAGAGCTGGCGCGATCCGCGGCATACTTCTCGCGCACGGACCAGAGCGTCTTCAGAAGATTGAACATTTGCGTGACACCGGAAGAGAGAAACGCTGTAAAATCGTACTCCGTTCTTACCTTGGTGATAACTACAATGGTATCGCACACGAAGTTGGACCTCTTTTCAAAGCTGAGTACATCCTCCAGGGGTATAATAAGCGGCTCTTCCATGAAGGAGGACGTGAAGCAGATTCGCAAAGGCGTCACGTACATACGCCCCATCCGAACGAGCTTCCTTCTGATAAGGCCGCAATGGCAGGACTGCACGAGCTTCTCTTTCAGGGGAATTTGAGGGAACAGTTGGTGGAATCCATTTTCTTCTGGGTTGTTGGCACTCATCGGCTGCGCCTTCACATCAGGAGTCGCACCACCCGACATCGTGCTGTAATGCCTCTTTTGAAGCGTGAAGAAAACACCTGCAGCGATATGAAACTCTAAGGGAAATAGAAAGAAAAAAAGAGACAGATGGGTCCAAAACAACGGGTACAAGAGGTAGGAGTGTTTACGTCATAATATTGATTTGAATGGTTATAGAATAAAAAACTCAAACGTTTTGTGACACATCCTTCTTGCGGAAAAAGTGATACATAGCATGAGAAAACCACTTTGCGCCGCGGTGCGGAGATTGAAAACAATTATACCACAATTTCAGACAGCTCACCAATGACGTCATCCATAGCACATCCACCACTGCTGCGACATCTGCGGCGTGCGCAATTTCCATTGCCCTATATTCAAATTTTTTCAGTACAGAACGGATAGAGCCCTCAAAGCGACAGCATTGAATCAATAGCGACAACCAAAAACAGACATCTCAAAAGGAAAGGCAAAAAAAGAAAAGTAAACAACAAAAAGGGCTTATTACTAATTATTAACCTAATGATCTTTCACCTCCACCAAGGCAACCTCATACACGTTTGCTCCCTCTGGTCTTGAGTCCTTCAAACGCTCAACGTAATTGCGGAGGTACTTTTTTCCTTCCTCGCCTTTTCCTAAAACGGCGTATCCGTGGTGCATCGGACAAGTCCACACGCAGCCGGAGAAGGACTCCACAAGAGTGGGCACCATGTTTGGCTTATCCAGCCAGATATCGTAGTGCGTGCCATCGGCCTCGCTGATGCACAGCGCCGTTACCTTGGCCTTCGTGATCTGCTCAATCAGGTGCGCCACGCACAGCGGAGGGATATCCATCACCACGTTCCGCATCGTCACGTCCGGCTGCCTCGAGGAAAGCCGTCCATACAAGGTTTTCAACGGGCATCGTCCACACACGTAGTTGTACACCTCCAGCTCGACGCTCTTTAATCCCTTGGGGTGGACGGCGAATGAGTGAATAAACGATGTGCTGCCTGTCTCCTTCGGCATCATGGGCGAAGGCGTCTGCACCTCTTTTCCTTCTACACTTGAGATGCTCCACGAGCCAGGATGGATTGCTACTTCGTTTTCAGGCGGCGAAATCGGCGTGACTGTCACCTCCGGATGCGGGCTCCACGGCTTAGCCAACGCTGAAAGCGACTCCTTGGTGCCAGAGCTCTCCTTCCGCGGAGGCTGTGGTTGAGGGGGCGGAACGACAGCGTACGGAACTGGGCCAACGCCCAGCGGCGCGGCAGGAGCCATGTGCGGCGGCGGAGCAAACGGCTGATTGCCCCACTGCCCTACCTTAATGGACAACCCGTTCGCCTCACCCACTAGCGTCCCCTGCATCACCGGATCGACGAGTGCCACGGGAGAAAATGGTTTCGCGTCCACATTAAAAGACGCCTTTTGCTGCTTACGGATCGAATTGGGGCTCGTCGGCTCCGTCTTGGCCTCCTCCGCCGTGGCGCCCTCCGTCTTCGGAGCCACCTCGTGCATTTCTTCAACAACAGCGTCCTCCTTTGCAGGCGCTTTTCCATCGGACTCTATTGCGTGTTCCTCCGGCTTCCCAAAATCCTCAATGGCAGGAGCAGCTTTCGCCTCCAGACTTTCAGCATTTTTGCCCGGCACAACCTCAACAGCGTCCGCCTCGTCGACGGTGGCATTTGCCGCCTCCGCTTTAGATTCCTCAGTAGACGCGTCTGCCGAGGCTTCTGCAGCATTAGCCTCGGTCGCTGCGTTCGTGGCGTAGTCCTCAACTCCTTTTAATTCAGTGGCTGCTGGCACACTGTCGTGGTCCTGCTGCTGTGCATCGGTGTTTTCCGCACCGTGCAAATTCGATTCCTCCGATGCATCCTCGTTCACAGTCGCGATGTTGGCTCCCGCAACAACGGTGATGTTCTGCTCTCCCTGGATGGCTTCCCCAGATGCCTCATGTGCTTCCTTGGCGGCAGTTTCAGTGTCGGACATTTTTGCTTCACGACAAGCTTGTGGTAAACTAATGACAATGAGAGGTTTGTGGGTCGGTACGTGAAAAAAAGGTGTGCTTTTCTTTTAAGCTGGCAAGAAAAGGGCCGTGAAGTACAAAGACAAAGAGAAGAGAAAAAAGATGGAGTGTTTGAGAACGGTTGAAGCAAAGAGAAAGCAGCAGTGGCCGCATCTTTTCGATGATGCGCTTCCGTTGGCCCTTGGCAGTTGTAGAAAAAGGCCGTGTAGGAAAAGCTGCCTCAGCATATCACTCGCACTGAAAGCTTCTAGTTTTCTTAATCTTATTAAATATAACTCGCTGAGCAGTCTATTATTTTTGTTTCTTTTTCTTTCCAAAGATCACCCAAACGGCGTCTCAATTGCGTAGGCAGAAGAATTTTTAAAAAGAATGCGTTACATAGTCTGGACAAGAGGAATACGCCCATCATTACGTCCATTCTCGCGGACACAAGCAAGAGACCGCTCCATAATAGCTTATAAATGATAAGGCAGCGACAAAAACAGTCGAGAAACATAAGGACCTTAAACTACAGTCAGAGGCCGTACCCCAGCCAGCTGTGCTCCAAAGCGAACGACAGAGGGCAAAAAAAACTCTCTTGGACAGTGGAAGCCAGTGTTTCTCCGCTCTCCCAGATTTCTGCTGCTAATCCGGACCCGCGCGCTCTGCCATGAACAAGACCCTGAGGTCTCTTATCGTGGCATTGAAAGGAGACTGCGTCATCAGGGACGCGACACCATCTAGCAACCAAGCCTGGTCGACTTCTAAAGTGCGAAAGTGACGCCGCCAACCATTATTAGTTATTATTACACTGCCACCGCGGAAACTGGATTCTTAGCTGAGCTTCGCAAAACTCTACGGGTAAGGTCGAGCAGTTAAACTTATTCGTGATCCGAAAGTCGCTTACCTTACCACATTTTCATATAATTTTCTAAGTTGAACAATTTAACGAAATCCATTGCTCGTTTCTGGTCTTTCCGGAAGCTTAAATCAACCCCCCCCCCCCTTATTTTCTCTCTTTTTCTCTTTTTTTGAGGCTGCTTCACGCGTAATCAGAACGGCGGTGCTTCGTCAGCCTCGCCTCTGCGGCGCCTATGGCCAGGCACTTCTTCTTGAGCTTCACTGCTCTGAGTCGGTGCGATAGGGGGATCCGAGGCTCCTTCGCTCAGGGCGGTGGGTTCCGCCATGGGGACGGCTGCCGTGCTTCTGCCCTGTCCTTGGTGGGGAGCAAAACGTATCATGTCAATTACGAGGTTTGCCAATTTCACATCCGCACCTGCTTCGACTTCATACCCGGGGCCGATTCCATGTCTCTTCCGGAGTTCGGCTAGGCCCTCACACACCATTAAGTGTGATGGCGTCTCTTCACACTCCAACCTCGAGGAGGTGCGGAGAGTCGCAGGATGTCTTTCGCCATGCTTATTCTCGCGGTGCCGTCTGAGGCCGTCAGGTTTGATATGCGCTGCACCGCAATCGAGACAAACATGTGATCTACGATGTACGGGAATCACCTTTCCTTGTCTCCATCGTCTATGACCTGCAGGCTTGTCAGCGCGGGATGTTTTTGCCTGAGATGATAGAGAATACCTGGGATGGTAGGGAGGGAGTGGTTGCACGACGGACAAATCTGTATGCGCGGTCCGGTGCTTGGACGAGCATTGGTGCTTGCTGCTGCTGGAGGTGCCGTGACTGCGCCACCGGCGTTTTCGCGATCCATAGGTCTGTTGTGCGCCGCTTCCACGTGTCGCTTTATGGGCACAGCCGCGATCAATCTTTTGCAAACCGGGCACTCTAGCTTCTCCTCAATGCGGACTTTCACGACAGGTGTGCGGGTGTCGGGAGGGAGCGGCCCATGCAGAAACATGTGGCGCTTGGCGAAAAAGTCACAGCTGCGGGTGAAGAAGGGGCACAGCGGGCACCGATAAAAACTTCTCGGAGGGGATGCGTGAAAGGCAAGCGAAACCATCATGCTCAGTTCAGCAGCATCGGTGGTTTTGTATGCTCTCACAATGTGCCTCTTCAGCTACTCACGGCCTAGGAAGGCTTGGCACCATACTGGGCATAGCGCTGGATCCGACGGGTGCATTGCAAAATAAGCAGAAGGCGGTGGCCCCGGAGGCGGTGCGAGAAGTGAGGGCGGTAGTCCCATTTTCTTCATTCGATGTGCTGCACACCATCTGCATTCTTCGTTGCCTATGTTGTTCACACGCCTATCTAAAAAGCCAAAATATCGTGAGGTGCCACTACGACATTGCGCCGATGCTGTCTTCTGCTGCCGTGTGAGAACCACGTCGCCGCTCTTGGAGGTGGCCACATTGCTTTCCAGTGGAAGTTGCCGGGGCGTAGAGGGGTTACGTATACGGTTCTGCGGTATGTTGTGAAGACGTCTGATCGTCGTGACGAGGTCCGTGATCCAGGCGCGGTCTGTCGGAGTTGGCTTCATGGCAGCCTTGGCCAATTTATCAACTGCTTCGTTTCTCCGAAGTCCACAGTGTTCGAAGACAAACTGAAAAGATAATCAAACTTTGTGGTTGATCAGCTCTAGGATGATGGTCCAAATGCGAGGCAGAACACCTTCGTAAACGATTGTGGGTTCTGCTTCGAGCGCCATGAGGAGCGAATAAGAATCGGTGACGATAACACATGTGGTGCGGTGAATTCGGTGCTGCGTAACGTACTGGAGGAGCCGCTTCAGCCCTACTTCCATCGCAATGCATTCAGTACGGTAGCTGCACGCATATCCGCCACAGAAGTCAGTGACTGTTGAGACGAGCCGGTCTTTGTGGTAAAGCATGGCAGCTGCTCCGGATTGCTCATCAAGCTCAACGGCGCCGTCGGTGTAGAGTGCCAACGGCACATTTCGAAACCGGCGTAGGCGAGCTTTGCATGCAGCCAGCTTCTCTGCAACTAGGGATTCAGCACGTAAGTTTCCTGGAAGCGACGTGTTGAAATACACCCGACGGCTTTTTAGGAGAGATCAAAACGTGAGAGGCTGCTTAAAGGAGTCAATAGCGGTGTAGCCACCTTTTGCGCAGCGGATATAGGTGTGTAGTGGATGCTCGTCGTCGTAAACCACCTTCGCTAATTGTCTCACATATCCACCACTGGTGACTGCTGCCAAGTAAAGTCGGAATCGGCGGAGCAGTACTGTGGCGTCTAGCGGCAATAGATCAGCTTCTTTCAATAGGTCATTTTCGTCAGCGTATTCCGGGATACCAGTCACCATCGCGGCGCCAAGCACATGCGTGCGCTCCAAGGATGCTTTGCACGAATCGCTGGCGTTGTCCCACCAGGGCGTTGCGGCGTAGAGGAGTTTTGATTCAATGAGGGCCAAATAAAAGGGCCGGAGGACGTCTTTCGATGGTCCCCAGAGTACTTCGGACACCGCTTTCAGCTTCGCCAAGCGCTTCTTCGGTGCATTGATTGTTGCCTGCACGTGTCCTCCAACGCCTCTAAGCGGCTGAAAATCCACACCCAAAAGTCGTGGGTATCGATCTTCCTCTAGTCGGGTTGCGCCTTTGTGTAGCGACAGCTAATTGTGGTGTCGAGCACCAAAGAGCGTGTACTTCGTCTTCGAGGCACTCAATTCCATGAAGTGTCCTTCCGTCCAGCGAGCTACGGTGTCTAACGCAGACTGCGGCGTGTTTTGAATCGGCTCATTATCCGGTAAGGAACACAGGAGGGTAAGGTCGTCCGCAAAGAAGGCGTGCTCAAGGCCTTCAATTTGGTCTAGTTGCACGCTAGGGGAGTCCAGAACAATGATGAAGAGCAGAGGGCCAAGGACTGAACCTTGCGGAGCACCACAGGTGAAGGCTACCAAGTCAGAAAAAGTGTTGTTAAATCGGACTCGCGATGTTCGGTCGTCGGAGAAGTCTATAATCCACCGCGTCAGATGGGGATCTACGTCGGATTTCTTGAGGGCCCTGATGATGACGCCATGGTCGAAAGAGTCGAAGGCACGTGCATAGTCTACAAAAACGGCTCCAATCTTTGTGCCTTTGGGCCTCTGCACCACTTTGTGAAGGAGGGGATCGAGCGGGTCAGTGGTGGACCGGTGCGGGCGAAAGCCTGCCTGCTGCGGTTGTAGTCGTGATTCTAAATGATCCCGTAGACGGCGAGATATCATGCGCTCCAACAACTTACACAAGTTGCTGGTGAGAGTGACAGGACGGAAGGGGGTGGGATCTGTGGCGGGCTTCTTCGGCTTCAGTAAGGAATAATGATGTCTTTCTTCCAGGGGCCTGGGACGTGACCACTCATGACGCTGTGATTGTAGATGTTCAACAGAAATTTCCTACCTGTGTCAGGAAGAGCACGGATGCAGTCGCAGTGAATGCTGTCAGGGCCAGGGGCGGAGCCACAATGCACTTCTAGTAGTGCCATCTCTAGTTCTGCAAGCGAAAAACGTTCGAAAGGCTGGGTGCTGGGCGGGGCGGAACGCGAAGCGGAGCAAGCGGATGTAGTGTGGATTTGGTCTTTTACATGTTAGCCAGTGTGGCGGCATGGGCTTTGCGAGTAAGGGGATGCTCAGCAATAATGAGGACAGGCGTCGCTAAGGGCCAAAGGGCATGAATTGCTTCGATGCGGGACCAAGACCGCGGGTCACTTGGCGTCAGCTGGCTGCAACTCTTAATCCATCCGTTAATACTCTCCTTTTGCAATTCCGTGTGATGGGTCCTCGTGGGCTCGCGACGTTTGGGATCAGTAGGTGGGGTTGCCACTATGTCGCGTTGAAGCTCTGTAAGTCTTTCTGTCCAGTAAGAAGAGTGCTTTGCTTCGCTCACTAGAACAGCTCTCTTCGTGGATATATGGAGGATGGAAGTAAAGACTAGTACTTTGTGCTTGAGTGTTTCTCTGTAGTTTTCAACGTATGCGCGTGTGGGTTTGATTTGTGCTTTTTTAATCCAGTACGAGAGGCGGCGGCGGCAGCGTAGCGGGCGGAGGGGGGCGAGAGCGCGTTTCTGTACCTCGTTGGCGAGGGCTTTCCTACGTTTGACGTAGCGGCGGTGTGTTCGAATAAGGCGAGCGATGGTAATGCGGAATGTCTTCCAGTCCGCGTTATTGAAATTTCGATGCAACTTCAGTGCTGAATGTGAGCTGCTCTGCTCTTCTGTGCTTTTGAGTAGCCTTTCTATTCCCCTACTTAAATTTAATATTATGAGAAATGAACATCTTTCTTGTGCTGTTTGCTGTTTTAAGAGAGCACATGGGAGGCCGAAACAGCGACGCCTATTATTGCTAGCTGCTTCACAGGGTGCCGTTCCCTATATTGTTTGGTAGGCGACGCACCAAGCTTCAAGCCACCTGTCCATTTCATAATAATGCTGGACCAAAGGGCGGGCGAATATGTGCTGCAAACAGCGGAAACTCCGCACTTGGCGACCGACGTCACTGATGCGACGCCTTCGGAAGGCTGCACAAATAAAACGCAGCTTCTTTCATCCAGCTTACTGCAAGGCCACATAAAGTCCCTCGGAAAACAAAATTTATTCTTTTACCAACAGGTATGTCACACGTGTATGTAGTCAACGGGCAAAGTGGAAGGCGGTCCGGCTTTAAACTCTGATCCACAAGGCATACACTGCAGGAAACTTTAAAGCACCTGCGATGACCCGCGTCGAAGCCGTTAATGTAGAAAATGCAACTGGCAGCAGGAAAATAGCTCGAGCAGTAAGTCGTTAAAAGCAGAGAATGCTGCATACGAAAGGGTCAACGCGCTGTAAAACAAAGCAGCTCACACCGCCGGAAGCTTTTCTGATGGTTTCGCGGCGTTCAGGAGGTGACCACCGCACAGACACAAGAGGAGCGTCACACAGACGATCACAGCGACTTTCCAGCCGGCAGCACCGGCTTTCTGGACGAAGCAGCAGTCATCAGAGAAGCCGTCTATCTCACCCAAAAAAAGACCGGGTTTGTTGCCTCAAAGTTGGTCAAATGAGGATAGAGAGAGCCAATAACATCCATAAAAGGATCTTTTCCTTAATAAGTAAGAGCGGCAACAATCAATAGGATAGCGTCACCAATTACATGTCGGATGATGACTTTGACTTTGCGGATTCTATGGAATGACGCCTCTCTGCGCACGTTGGCGTGGCTGTTGATGTGCACGAGCAGCTGCAATATCTACTAGCCGCAAATGAAAGATAGGGAGAGCAAAAAGAGCGCAGCACATCTTCGCGAGCTTTTAGCGATGACGCAAGACTTGCTGGAGTCGGCAAGAGCCAATCGCAAGCTGCTTTCAGTCATTTCGACGCTCCGCGCCGCTTCTGCACACCAGCCTGTCCCGCAAAGCACCTTTGTGACTGAGGAAACAAATCTGTTTGCTCTCGCTACCTACTGAGTTTCTTTTAACTAGAACAACCGCTTCATACCTCTCTCCCCAGCTTATGGGTGCAAAAAATGAACGTTCTTACCGGCGTCCGCCGCACACATCCAAGAAAATTGGCAGCTTCTACCAAAGGGCTCTGCATCCGGAAGCAAATCAGATACAACGTTGGAATCAGAATTGGACCCTACCGACATAGAATTGCTCGCTCCTACAACTCAGCTCGAGCGGGTGAAAAGCGTGTTACCGTGACGTTCGTCAATTCAAAAAAGATCTTTTGTGCGGCAGACTAGCCCGCGTAGCGAAAAGAAAGTGGCGACATAATGATTTTAATTGTTACTGCGCTACTCTCGCGTGCGGCTCCTTTGCAGGCAACTTCCTCAGGAGCAATCTGCAAACAATTCTGCCGATGCTTAGATTAGCCGAGGAAGAAGCTTTTCTAATGCGTATGCCAGTGCCTTTTTTTCTTGGTGGGAAGGGTGGCTCCGACTAGACTTCGCCCACCTTTTGCGAATTCACTGGCGGAACTGGCTGCAACCGCGGGGAAGAAGACGGACATTGAGCAGCGTGGCTTGGTTGTGAGGGTTTTTAAAATAATATGTGTTCGAGAATTTTGAAACCCTCAGGTGTGACAAGCTGAATAATTCTCTTCGCTCTCTCAGTCACTTCAACAGATAAGGTAAGGCAGAAAGAGGAAAAGGGAGAAGGGGAGTAAAGAAGGTGCAAGATGGTTGACAAGCATGTCCACAGCTGAGATCTTCGGTGGCAAACGGGATGGTGCTCCTTACAAACTGCGAAATCCGCGACGGGGGCCGGTGCCTAGAAAATGAAAAGCTGCGTGGCGGAATTGAGGGAGCGTCAAAGGATCGGTATTTGGAAATATTTTTTTTCTTTTGCGCCAAGACGGCCGCAGGATTTAGAACAGAAGCGCCCTGAACTCCGCCTTACCGCCTCGCAAAATTTTAACTACTTTGTTCTTTTTGAAAGATCTCTTCGTTTTTTTTTTTCAGAGGCGAAAAAGCTTCCCGGCCGGGAATTGAACCCGGGTCACCCGCGTGACAGGCGGGTATACTAACCACTATACTACCGAGAATACGGACACAATGAGGCGGTGCTTCTGATTCCACATATGTAAAACTGCTTTACTGATACAACCCTGCTGTGGACAAGCAAATATGGCCGAGTGGTTAAGGCGCCTGCCTGCTAAGCAGGTGTGATCTCACGCGAAGGTTCGAACCCTTCTGTTTGCGAACTTTTTCCTAAGACTCAGTAGAGGGTGTCTGCTGCCAGTGATTTCTTCACACCACGCGTGGGGATGTAGCTCAGATGGTAGAGCGACCGCTTAGCATGCGGTAGGTATTGGGATCGATACCCAACTTCTCCAGCTTTTTTTTGCCGGAGTGTTTTTTTTTGGCAATCAGAAAAAAGGAGGGTTAGCGTTTCAGCTACAGAGAGCAATTGCTTTTTGAGGAGATTAAATGGAAAAAGGTGCGAAAAGTACAGGTGATGGAATAGGTGTGGAATGTCTTTTGTCGTGGTTGTGAGCGGCGGCGGTAAGCCACCGCGAGGCGCATTCGCCAAGTTGCCGGTGCGCGTGTCGGCCATGGTGCTCCTCTGTTTCCTGTGGCGGACTCAACGCTTCACTCAAACATCAACGCAACGTGGGCTGAGGCGCGTCAATCTTTCGACGCTGGTGTTTCTTCCCGTTTTTTTTTTCTGTCGCAGGATCTACTGGTAAGAGTGCCAAAGAGAAAAGGGGGCTCTGCCAAAAAAAAAAAGGAGGATCTAGAAGAAAAGGATGCTGGCAAGTGCGTTTTGATGTGCCGAGACGTGCATCAGTCAAGGGAGGCCATTCACCCTTTTCGGGTTTTCGCACACACAGAGATGCTCAGCACAAGAGAAAACAAACGAAAAACACGCAGAGCTACTGCACCGCACTGAGAACGTTTTAAGCAAGAAGGTTAGTTCACCGAGTTCCTCACAGGCAGTGATCCTTGATTACCTTGTACAAGACGTTCTTCGTGCTGCGCAGCCGTTCCGCCGCCTCTCCCCACTCGCGACCGACCGAGCTGAGGGGCAGCGTGCGGCGGTGGCCCGTCGGGTCCGTGTACGTCACGACGCGCCACTCAGAGCTCAGGATGATGTCGGCGCCGTCCTCAAAGCACACCTGCACCGTCTTGTTCGACAGCCGAAAGACCAGCGCGCCGTCAACGCGCAGCCACCGCTTCACGTAGACGAAGTCGTTGAAAGTGTGTGGGTCAGTGCTGCGTGCCGGGGTCGGCGGCACAAACGTCGAGCACGTCACGACCTGCACGCGGTTCGGCGTGTTCTGCTCGCGGCTCAGGTACGTCTTGAAGTACTTGGTCAGCGTCACCTTCTTGTCAAGTGCCTCGGGGAAATCGTGCATGCTGAACACCTGCAGCTCGTCCTTGGCGAACAGCCCAACGGTGCCGTCGCGCGCCGGCATCTCGATCTTGACCCGCGCGTAGTACTCCACGCGATCCTTGATCGGCTCCCACACAATCTTGGTCGAGTCGTTGAAGTGCGCGCCGGTCTGCCCGGTGCTGAGGCGGTAGGCCATTCCGTACTTGCTCGAGAAGTCCGCGCACTGCGTCACCCACACCGGCGGCGGCGGGGCCTCGGTGTCTTCGCCGGCGCCACCGCCCACATCGCCGCAGAGCGTCTCGTGCAGGCGGTCGTGCAGCGTCGTCAGCTGCTGCTTCTCCTCCTCCTCGTCGGCGTTCACCTGGTCGCGGCGGCGCTCCGCTGCGGTGGCTGCTGCTGCTGCTGCTGCTGCTGCTGCTGTCGGCGATGCGGGGGTAACGGGGCGGCTGTCGATGGGTGGGAAGTGCGCGCTGGAGGGGCGACGTCCCGACGACGGGGCCGCCACACCGCCGCGCGGCGACTCGGGCCGCGTGTAGCATGGTGCGTTGGCGCCGCCCGCGGAGGGCGGAGGGGCGTAGACGCCATTGCCGCAGAGCGGAGAGGCCGGCTGCTGCTGTTGCTGGCGGAGGTTCACTACGTGGCGCGGCGAGGTTGGCACGCCTTGCGGCGGTGGCATGTTCGTGTTGATGGGCCGCAGAATTTCGCGCTGCGCCACCACGCCGTCCTTGCCGCAGCCGTAGGGCAGCGCGGTGGACGGCGGTGGGTGGTGCATGTTGACGTTCGACTCACGGCGGGCGGTGCGTGTAGCCGCCGCGGCGCCAGGCACCGGCAGCCCAAACTCGGCGAATGTCTCCGGCGGCGTCATTGGCACCGGCGCGGCGAAGAAGGCGTGCTGGCGGATGTCCATCAGCGTCGGGCGGTGGCTTGGGCTGCTCTGCAGGATGCGTGTGATGAGGTCGCGCGCGCTTTCCGGCACACACGACGGGAAGTCGTAGCGGCACTGCCGAATGCGCTTGTAGGTCGACTCGACGTCCTCCATCTGGAAGGGTGGGTTGCCCACCAGCAGGGTGTAGAGGATCACACCGAGGGACCACGTGTCCACCTCATAGCTGTGGCCGTGGCTCTTGTGGTCGATGATCTCCGGCGCGATGTAGTTAGGCGTGCCGCAAATCGTGCGCTTGCGCTCGCCGTCGTACTGCAGCTCAGCAGCCAGACCAAAGTCACCGATCTTGACGTTGAGCTCGCTGTCGAGCATGATGTTGCCAGGCTTGAGGTCGCGGTGGATGACGCACTGGTCGTGCATGTACTGCATCGCGGCGAGGCACTGCAGCATCACGTACTGCGTCTCGGGCACCGAGAAGCGGCGCACCTTGAGGAGGTCCATAAGGGTGCCGTGGTCGCACTTCTCCAGCAGCATGTACACGTAGAAGCGGTCGCGAAAGGTGCGCACAAAGTTGACGATGTACTTGTGCTTCATGCGCTTGTGGATCGCAATCTCGGTGTGCAGCTTCTGCTGCGTCTTCGGCTTCTCCAGCGAGGCGCGGTTGACCGCCTTGAGGGCGTACGTTCCCGTCTCGTCGGACACCTCATAGCACTTCGCAAAGCCGCCGCGGCCGAGAATGCGACCACACTGGAACTTGTGCAGCCGGCCGGTGGCGCTGTCCACCTCGTAGATGCTGGTGCCCGGCTGAAAGGAGGGCTTCGGCAGGTCGGAGGTCGAGACGGGAGCGGGCGGCTCTGCACCATACACCGGTGCAGAGCGCACCCCACCAAGACGCTGCATGCGTTCCATCGCGTGGGAAAATCTCTGAGGGGAGGGATCGTGGCTGTACCCTCCTTGAATCTGTGGTATGTTTATCTATGAGGCGTGCGTCTGATCTTTAGCGACGGCGAGAGGAATCTAACACGAAAAGCGATAAAAAAAGAAGAAAAGGAGCGACAGCAGCAACGGGCACACGGCGCTTCACTGAAACACACCGGGTGCGGTGCGGCGAGGCAAATGATAGTGGTGAAAGTATGTGCGCCACTTCTGAATTGGTGCGAGGAATGTGTATGCCGAGGAGAGGTCTGTAGAGAACGAAAAGAAGAAAAAAAAATATAAACAAAAGCTAAGAAAGAGTGGGGGCAGGGAAAGTTAGCGTGCAACGGAGGGGGTCGAGGCACAGTAAAGAGAGAAAGGGATCTAGAGGTAGATAGAGGCAGAAAGGAAAAACCAAAAAGCAACAACGAAAACTACCACGCGGGCGGGGTTTGGTGAAAGGGGGTTGGGGATCTATAAATCACGTGGGCGTGCGCTGCGGTGCGGAGAAAGATCTAGGAGGAGGATAGTACTCAAGTGCTTGTCAGCAGCTGGACACGGGCATCAAACAATCAGACGAAGCGGACGAGAACCACGAAAAGAGAGGGAGAGAGGCTGAAAAAAAGAAAAGAGAGTGAAAAAGAGGTCTAGGTTAGCTTACTGTACGGCGAGTAAAGTGTTGTTGCACAAAGAGGAATATTTGCAAGAGCAATTTCGAGGAAAGAAGAAGAGAAAGCAAAGGCAAGAGGAGCGGAGAGCTAAAAATGTGTGTGTGTGTGCGTGCCTTTGAGAGAAAAGGAGCGCTGTGTCCGCGCGTGATGGCAGAGGAGGCGGCATGCCAAGGCACACACCCGAAGGGTCAGCTGGGAGGTCCGCATTGCAACTGCGCAGAAAAACATCAGTGGTTGCGTCAGACACGTCCAGGCAGAGCGGAGACAAGCATCCGTCGAAGAAAGCAGAGACTCGGGGGCTGGCCGTTGTCTCCCCGTAGCAATTGCTTCTATTGTGTCTGCTGTCGTTTTCCGGCTCGGAAGTGCTTTAAAGTGCTTTCAAGTATATAGCAGGGGATGACGGTGTAATGGCTGGGAAAAAGAGAGAAAAAAAAAGACAAGCCAACGACGAATCCCCAACGCTAACTCTAAACAAAAAAACGGAAAAGCATTCGATGCGTAAATGAGCACTGAGTCCTGTCAATAAGCTAAACAAGCATAAACAATTTCATCATCAGACTGTGATAAAGGAGGTGACGCAGACGCGGACTCTACAAGAACAGGAAGTACAGTTGCAGCTGTCGGGAGTGGGAACTCAGCGTGAGTGACGCCCCACGACTACGGACAGTGGTACGTCTTACTTTCTCTTTCTTTGCAGTCCCTTGTTCACTGCACTACTTCTGGCCCCACGTCCACGCGCGGCTCACGGCCTTACTGGTCTCTTGGAAGGGCACAAAGCCAACGTTCCTGCCGGTGAGAAAGCCGACGTTCTTGGTGCGGTTCGCGGAGGTGGAAAGCACGACCTGGCCCACCGTCACGGCGGAGTTCACGGCCGTCCTGCCGCTCTCCTGGGAGGCCAAGATGTTGCGCAGCGACCACGTCAGCACGTAGTCGCCGCAGCTCGCCGTCACGCAGAGCTCCTCGGAGCCGGGGAAGCGGTCGAATTTGGCACCGGTGAAGCGGACGGCACCGGCGCCGCCCAGACGCAGCGTCTGCGCCGGCGTCGGCTCCAGGACGGTGGGCCGCGGCTTGTTGGCCCCCATGCGTCCCTGAAACCCATTCGTCTCCTTGTCGTGGCTGTCGATGTACTTGGTCTCGATAAAGAGCAGGCGCTGCGCCGTGGTGGCCACAATGTACTTGCCGTCCGCCGTCACGTCGACGTCCACCACGGGCGTCTTCGTCTCGAGCAGCGTCTTCGCCGACTTGGGGAAGTAGCCCTTGTCGGGCTTGCGCGCACCTGGCGGGCCTGTGTAGAGGCGGATGTTGCCGGCGCCGTCGCCGATGACGAGGTAGCCGTTGCGCGATGTCGCGTGGCATGTGAAATCCTTGCGGAGGGAGCTGAGGGCGTAGTCGCCGGGCTGCTTCCCCTCCTCCACGACGACGCAGCTGCGGGGGTCCATGCGGGTGTCAATGTTGAAGGCCACGTTGCGGCTGAGGCACGTGTAGACCTGCCCCGAGTCAGCCGAGGTGTGGTTGGCGTAGGAGACGGTCTGGATGGCGAGGTCGTGCGGCTTGTACTCCTGCACCACCGACCCGCGGACGAGGTCGACCTGCTGCACCGCCGCACTCCGCCCGCCAAAGAGCAGCATCTTCGTGTCGCCGTTCTCCAGCAGCGTGCCGGTGGCGGTGCTGTCGACGTGGTCGACCGTCACGAGCTCGGCGCCGTCCTGGCTGAAGCCGCGCTCGTTCAGCGCCAGCGCCTGCATCTGCAAGCTCGCCTCCTCGTTGTGCTTCTTGACGACCAGGACGCGGTTGAACTGCATCGACTCGGCAGCGCAGATGTTGCCGGTGCCGGTGCCGGCCACGGACATCCGGCCCTCATCCAGCTCGAAGGCCGGCTCGCTCACATCCTCGTTACGAATCTCATGTGTGGCGCCGCTCGCCAGGTAGTCGTACCACTCGTCCTGGGTGTCCACCTCCTCGTAGCCGGTGAGGAGGCTGTAGGTGCAGCGGTTGTAGAGCGCCACGAAGTCCTGCATGCGCTGCCGCGGTGTCACCACGTTCTGTGCGCGGTTCGCCGGCGCGGAGAAGCGGAAGGCGACGGTCTGCAGTTCCTCCTCGATCAGCGCGGCCCAATGGACAGAGGCGGCCTCGTCGGAGAAGGACAGCTGCAGGTCCACCCCGAGAGCCTGCTCAAACACCACCTCGTCGTCCTCGGTCACCACAATGAAGTACTCCGCCTCGCTCGTGGCGGACGCCTTGCGCTTCTCGATGGCGATGGCAAAGGCGTCAAGTTCGCCGAGAGGGTCGTAGTGGGGGCGGTTGCTCTCCTCGCCCGAGTACTGGTACAGCGTACCGCCGCAGGAAAAGAGGTTAGTCTTCACGGCTGGCATCGTGACGTGCGACGGGCTTGAAAGAAAGAGAGAGAGAGAGGGAAAAATGAAAAAAGAGAAAAAGGTGAGAGCCGTTTGACGACTGCTTTGACGTGTGGAGCCAGAGAGTGAGAGAGAGAAGGAGTGGAGAGAGAGGGTAGGCTTATGAGAGAGACAGCTGGGCATAGCTTGACTCGTGCACCGGAGACATCTTTTCCTTCGCAGTGCGTGCGGGTGTGGTGTGGTGTGACAAGGAGCAGGAAAGACGATAGCACCGATTTGGGTCGCAATACGCGGTGAGTAGGTGCTTTTTTCTAGCAGAGTTCTCCGGCTACTACTTTCTATTTTTTTCTTTCTGGCGGAAGGGAAGAGAGGCTTCTCTGCAATCCAAGTCTGTTGCACACACGGGAGCGCGTACGGAGCGGAGAGGAGCAGCATCGCAGACACTGCGCTTCCTGCTGGCGCCTATGGAAAAAAAAAAAACAAGTTTTTTTTCTCTCATTCCGGTGTACCTCTGAGCGTGCAGCAGGTGGCGGCGAAGAGACAGTCCTTTATCAAAGGACAAAAAAAAAGGACCACCTTTAGGTCGTCCCCGTGTCACTGCGACGCACTAGAACGACGTCCGACATGCACACAGGCGACACGGTCGCACACGTGAGGGCGATGGCCTTCACGAGCGCTCGCAGCAGGTGCCACGGTGACTCGGCACAGCTCGTCTTTCCTAACGCCGGCGCAACTGTCGCGTGCTCGTGGTGTTCCGCTCCGTCCGCACCTGGCGCGTCCGCGACTGCCGTGGCCAGGTTGCGCCACAACACGACTGCCTGGCGGAGAGTCTTGAGCAGCACATCTACATGCTGAAAGCGCCGCCCGGAGGGAAGCGGGGCAGGCCCGTTGTTCGGCGTCGTCGAGTGTGATGCACGCGTTGACGCTGCCACGGCGTTGCCATCGTCGCCGACGGTGGAGAGGAGTCTCGCCCACAGCACCTCCCCTTGCCCACTCGCCAGCGCCTCGTCCACTCCCACCACCGATGCATCCGCTGCAGGCCACTTCGTGCGACTCTGCGGCGCGGTTTCGTCCTCCACCGCCACACTCGCAACGGCTTCCACCGCGTCGAGAGATGGGGCACGCAGGGTGATGGGTAGCCACAGGTGCGTGGCGTGCTCTGCCGGCGGCACGACCTCAATCTCAGAGATGACGGCGAAGTACACAGCAGCGGGTCGAGACGCCGCACCGCTGCTGGCGCTCGCCGCATTCGCCGCCACCCACGCCGCGGCCGCCTTCCCACACGCGACAACGACGTCGGCATCGTCCTGCAGGGCACCGAGTTGCGTCGTCGGCTCATCGCAGAAGAGCAGAAGAAGACCGCCGCGCTGATACCAAAGGACGCAGGCGTTGGTGCTTGTGCTGCCAACAGCGGTGGTGGTGGTCGTCGCGCTCGGCACCTCGTGCAGGGTCCACGGGGCAAAGAAGAGGCGCAGGGTGTGCAGGAACTGCTGCGTGCTGAGGCTCGGGTGCTGGGTGGGGTTGCCGCGCGGCAGGACCAGGGCGATGCGAGGAAGAGAGGAGGGATCGGTGGCCGGCCCTTCCCCCTCGCCTCCGCCACGGCGAAAGCGGGACGGACTCCGCAGAACATCTGCGATGAGAGCGTAGGCGGCCTGAAAGACCGGAAAGGCCTCCCCGAAGCGGGCCGGGTCAACGCACCACTTCTCGTAGATGTCGTCCACCGTTGCCAACACAAGCGGCGCGCCACAGCGACGGGGCAGCGCCGTCTCCGCCACCTCCTGCACCACAGTTTCTCGTGCCGCTGCTGCGGCGGGGGACGGAGGCGCCTGTGCGTTGGCCAGCACGGCTGCCGTCACGTCCGCAACGGCGTCGAAGAGGGCTGCGGCGGCGGCGTCGGTGAAGGTGCCGAGAGCGATGCGCTCCAGCAGAGCCGGTGTCAGGGCCTGCGGGGGCGCCTCGACGGTGCGCTGCCGTTTCTGCACCGACCTCGTCTGTCGCGCGTCGGCTGCAGCCGGCGATGGCAGTGGGGGCGGTTCGCTCGCCAGGACGCTCGCCAGGAGAGTCAGCTGCTCTGGGCTGCAGGGGACGAGCAGCTTGCGATCGCCAAAGATGGCTCCGGAGACGCGCACTACGCTGGTGGCGGAAGCCGGTGCGGGGCGGAGTGCCAGCGAAGGCACGTCGTGCAGGTGGCAGTCAAGGCGCGCGGCGCTGAGGTGGGGGAGCAGTTCGAGCAACACCAACTCTGCGCACACCTCCTCGTCCACCGTGTCGCTCGAGCCCGTCGCGCGCTCGCGGAAGCTGATGAGGATGTCGATCGGCGGTGCCGGCGCGAGCACTCTGCGCAGCTGCGCCGCGATGGCTCGCTCCGCGCCGCGGCCGTGTCCGGTGGCGTCCTCCTCGCCGGTGTCCTCGCGCAGCATGCAGAGCCACACCTTACACTCGTTGCCAAAGGCGGACCGCACTCGCGGCACCGGTGCGGGCCCACCGCGGCACACCGCACTCCCTGCTCCTCTTCCGGTGGTTGCGGTGCCAGGAAAAGGTGTTCTCCACCTCTCCTCTGCCTCCTCGCTGCTGTCGGTGCCGTCGAGCAGCTGCACGACGTGTCCGCGCACCGTCATGTACACATGGAAGCGCCGGAGGGCGGCGTAGCTGTCGAAGAGGGTGAGAACAACAAGGGGCGGCCGCTTCGGAGCGCCGCAGTAGCGCCACGTCGCACGACCGTCAGAGGGTCCTGGTGAGCGTGGGATCGTCTCGGCGAAGGCATTCACCAGCTGGAAGACGCGGGCGAAGAAGACGTGCAGGCTGACAGGGGCACGGTAGCACGCCCTTAGCACTGTTGTCGTGCCCTTCTCAGCAGAGACGGCGGCGCTGCTGCTGCTGCTGCTGCTTCTGGCACACGTCTGCCACGAGAAGTGGAATGTTGTGTCGTCGTCTGCCATACCAGCGTGGCCCTTCAGCGGTGGCGCAGGACCCGCCTTGCAGCTGCCCCTGCGGCCGTCGCCGTCCTCGTCATCCTCGTCGTCGCTGAAGCAGTACAGGTGGCGCAGGTGTGCGGCGCAGCGCTGCTGAGCGGCGGTCAGCCGACTTCCCTGCGGACACCCCGTGCGATCCCCGCCGGTGGAGGAGAGAAGGGTGGTGAAGATGTCGTTAACCGGCAGCGGACTGCCCTCCGGCGGCACGCGCAGCACCCGCTCCAGCAACGAGCAGCACGCCGACGACGAGGTGCCTGTGACGCTCGCTGCGGTCCCGTCGCCCTCGTTGCCGAGCCAGCGGGCCAGGCAGGCGGGTGGGCAGGGAATGCACTCGTAGAGGGAGATGGCCTCGTCGTCGACGCCCGGCTCGGTGAAGAGGAAGGAGGCAGTGACGGTGCCCGCCATCGCCTGAATGCCCGTCACCTCCGCCAGAGCGTAGTGCAGGCGGTAGGGCGGTGGTGGCGGGAGCGGCGCCGACGGGGACTGCAGAGAGCCACGCAGCGGAGGCGGGCCGCTCTGCACACGACACGGCGCAAAGACGACGGAGCCGATGGCTAGCGTGCCGAGGTGGGGGCTACTGGCTGAAGCCGCTGCTGCAGCTGTGTGCCGCCAGAGAGACAGGAAGGCGTTCGCGGAGAGGCTGGTGTGGGCTCGTGTCAGCAGCGTCGTCTTCCCCTCGCCGGCGTCGTCGTCTGTTTCAGCCTTGACGACGTCGTGTGGCTTCACTGGCGGCGACGCGGACGCGGCGGTGGTGGAATTTATGGAGTTCATGCTCTATAGGACAAAGCAGAAAGGGTGTGTGACGAGTAAGCACGTAAAAGATCTTTCTCTGGGCAGCAGATGGAGTTTGTGCGTGTCTATGTGATATCGCTGTACAGATCTATTCAACTTCACCAAGCTGCAGACTGGATGTGCCTCATGCCACGTGCTGCGTCAAAAATGTTGGGCTGAGAAGCCGATCAAAGAAAATGTATGTTTTTTTTTTCTACTGTGTGAGTGCGCTTCTCACTGGGCTTTGTGTGTATATGTGACGTATCTCTCTCTTATTCTCCAGACGCAGGCGCTGAGGTAGAGTTGTGCAGCACACACACAAACACAAACATGTCCGGCAGTCCATCCACACGCCACACGCCGAGTCGCGTGAAGGAAGTACGGAGACAAAAGGAAGAGAGAAGATTGAGGTGGAGAGGTGCTGGACGGCAATCTGGGAAGCTACCGGACGAGACAGCGGAGGAGGGAGCAGTCGCCTCACCTGCTGACGCATTTTCTTAGTTTTCATTTCCCCCTTCTACAGTGTGGAGTCCGTGCCGCATGCAAAGGCACAGTTCAAACACCCCAGCAACGGTGAGAGGCAGATGGGAGTTGAAGTGGTCTGAGCGTTGTGCGGGGAATCATCGACAAAGTAATCTTCATAAGAAAACAACAGTCAGAAAAAAAAAATAGCAGAGGTGAGCGGAGAAAGAAAGAGCGGAGAAAAAAAAAAAAGAATCCACACACAGAGCAGAGGGTAGGGCAGAGGGAAAAAGGTGAGAAACAGCAAGAAAAAAACAGCGTCGAATAGAAGACAAGGCGGGCGGCGTCCTGCGTCCTTCACCTCCCCCACACGACCCCACAACAGCGCCGCACGCCTACGTGGCAGAGGGCAGCAGGGCAGCGAAGGAGGGACGGCCGTGCGCACACACGTAGTACTGCTCAACACACCCGAGAGCCGCCACCACCTGTCGCGCTGCTGCCGCCGTCACGGCGTCGCCGAACATGATGGCTCCGCGACACGACCGCGAAACAAAGAAGCGCAAAAAGACAGAGGGGATGACGTGGAATGGAGACGGCGTAGCTGCGGCACCGCCCACCGCCTCCAACTCCTCCACCGTGTCGGTCAGTGCAGCGAGAGAGGCGAAGCAGCGCGTCACGCCTTCCACCACGAGGCAGGGCCACGACAGCACGGCGGTGGGAAGAGATGCCGTCGCGGAGTAGGGGGTGGGCGGAGCTGCTGCCCTTTGCCTCGTGAGAGAAGCGCCAGCCCCAGAGGCGCAAGTGGGCTTCTACCAGCGCCACACGCACGCGCCACTCGGCGGGAATAACCACGGGAAATGTTGCCGGCGCGTCACCGAAAGGCCCAGAGTGTGGAATAGGAAAGCGTGTACCGCCGCCGCAATGAACCTTCGCATCTAGTTGCATTAAGAGCCTCGTGTGCGCCTCTCGTAGTCCCAACGCCCGCCGTGCCTCACGACTCAGCGTCGGGGCGGCCCACACGGCAGCGGAGTGCGTCTGTGCAACACGCAGCTCTGGATGTTCGACGTAGGTGTCGGCGAAGCAGAGAAAGAACTCCAGACGCGCTCGCTCGTGGACTGCGTGCTGGTCCAGCACCCACCACTGTCGCTGACGGGGGTGTGCACAGAAGGGCAGCGGCAGCGGCGAGAAGACCGACCAGCGCTGCGGTGGCTGCCGCGCACCATTTCCGTTGCTGTTCCTCGCGCAATGCAACTCTGACTCTGCGTTGCCGCCTGACTGCACAAGCAGGATGAACTTTCGTGCCCATGGAAGCACAGCAAGCTTGCTCACCTGACCTTGTCCAATGGGTGGGGTTTCCGCAGGACCTTCAATTGATGTAGCTCCGGTCTCCTTCGCAGCCCGGCTGTCTTTGCTTGCCGGCGTCCACGACCGGGGCGGACAGAAGGCACGGGGGAGTTGTCGCAACACGCTGCCCCGTCCTGTGTCTAGCAGGTGTCGCATTCGCGCCATCCCGTCGCCTGTCACCGTAAACGGTGCGTTATGTGTGGGGCCCGTTCCTACCGCGGCGACACGCATCAACGGACCCTTGCCTTCGTCTTCCTCTTGCAGAACTGCCGCCAGTTTGGGGTGTAGCGAGACCGGCGTGCGACGCGGCCGCGCCAACGCCGTCGCAGGACACGCCACACTGCCCGTCCTCACACTCTGCCACAGTGTATCGGCTGGCAGCCGTACACGGTGGTGGGGCACCGACGCAGCTGGGTAAGCTGGCTGCGCACCGGTAGACGGCGGCGCACTCGGTGTGAGAGACTGGGATGGACGGAGGAGGCACGACTGCGTACCGGACTCCGCCGCTGCCTCCCGCATGCGCTGCAGGACGTAGTGCATGCGCAGCCCGACTTCCCCGTTGCCTCGATCTGGCGAAGAGAGTGGGATGGCGGTGCCGAGCAACGATGCCGGAGACACCGGCTGCATTGCGCTGCAGAGAGGGGCCTTGGCCACCGCCGCAGCGCTAGCGGTCTGACGCGTGCGCGAGAGCTGCTCCACAGCTTGCATGAACAGCTGTCGAAAGGCAAACGCAGCGTTCTTCTTCCTCTCCTTCGGACCACCCTCGTGTGACGGCGTGTCGTGGAGGTGTGCCGGCGTGTAGCGGGCATCCACAAAGAGGAAAAGAGGCTGCGGACGACCAAGCGCTCCAGCACGGCTGTGGCGGGCACGTGTGTGGGTGGCCACGACGTCGTAGGCCCAGTGGCCAGCGTCGAGGATGTCATACAAGGGCAGCGAGGCACACGACGGCACCCCACGGTGCGCCACCACGATGAGGCACGAGGCGGACGTCTCCAGCTCAGCTCTGTGGAGGTGGCAGTGAGAGCTGCGACGGGTGGCGGAGTGGAAGCGAACAGATGTCAGCGAGGCAGCAGGGACAAAAGCCCAGGGCTCTGGTGATGGCAAATGAAAGAGCACAGTGAACGCTCCGGGAACGACGACGGCCTCGATGAAGGCGGGGAGGCAGCGCTCTGTGCAAACGTCGTCTTTCTTGGTATGCAAACTGTTGCAGGGAGACAGTGGCGCCTTCTGCGCTTCGCCGCGGTTGTGGGGTGAGCTAATGTGTCGGTCGACGAGGCCGAAGACGTCACACAGATCTCTGCACGTCGCCTCGCCTCTTGTCTCGCTGCGCAACCTTACACGCGCCGGCGGAAGACCCTGCTCAGGCGTCGCAATCACCTCAGCAGCGCGCAGGAAGAGGTAGCCACTGCGAAGGCCGTAGCGGTCACAAGCGAGTCCGTGCAACGTGCCGCGGTGCGCTGGTTGGGTCGCAAGAGACTCTTCTGTGATTGCTGTGAATATTGTGGAGAACGGGAGTTTGCATGCATGGCCTCGGACAGCGGTGCCCTTTGCGATGTCGCGCCTCTCTACAGACCACTGCCCGTCATCAGCAAAGAGACGCGCCGTGAATTCAGGAGATGCGACAACGTCAAGAGCATCATTCGTCTCCTCGTCGTCGTCGTCCTCGCTGGCCCGTCGCATGCCGAGGTAAAGCGGCGCCAGGACGGTGCACAGGGCTGTCTGCAGGAGCGTCGTGAGGAGATGGGTCTGCTCGTCCCGCCGTGCCCGCTGTGCTGAGGCCGACACCGTTGCCCAGGTCGCCGACCGCGGCAGAGTAGAGGCAGCTGCAGAAGAGGAGAAGGTTGGAGCGCCGGGAAAATAAGCTTTCGTGTAGGCGAAGGCAGATTGGCGTAGCGGAATGTTGTCGAAGAGGCCGCGCACACAGCAGCGCGTGACGAGAGTGGCGCACGCCTTCGCTGCGGTGTTCAGCCACGCCTTGCGCAGAGCACTCCTGCCCGCTGCCGTCACGTCCTGCCCGCGATGCCACTGCCTTTCCAAACACACGCGTGTTGACGCTGAGAGGATATCACCTCGAGACGCTCCACAAGCGCTGGTGTTTCTGCACCGCGGCGCGACGACCCACACGGCAACGCTCACATCGGTGCAGACAGCAGCGAGGCGGCGAAGCAGGTCCAGCGCCGACTGCAGACGCGGCGAGATGGTCGCCTCTCGCGCCGTCGTCACGTCGTCGGTCCTGCGAGCTTTACGTGGCGGCAACGGCGCCTCGGCGTGGTAAGAAAGAACATCGGTGCCGCGTGGCAAGCCTAGGCGCCGCTCCACATCCCACGCAAAGGCCGGCAGCGACACGGCCATCTCCACGCTGTCAGCGCAGCAGGCGTGGCGGCACGCGGCGGAGGTGGAACACGGGTGCTGCCACCGCTCTTTTGCGTTGAGCCTGCAACAGTGCAACACCTCGTCCTCGAGGACGGGCAGCACGACTTGCGTTACTTTGGCCAACGCATCTGAAAACGTGGGGAACTCGGCGCAGGCGGAGAGCACCGTGGCGTCATGCGAAGAGAGCTGGTGAATGTGCGATGACGACGATGACGCATCAGCTGTGGGAACCGTTCCAGCTGTTAAGGTAGACATGGCCACCGCGAAATGTTGTGTGCTTCGTCTTTGTTCGTGTAGGTCTTGCCTGTCGTTGCGTTCATCTGCAAGGGGCGTCTTTTCTGTTTCGTGTCCGCGTAGTGCAGCCGTGAAATGACCATCAAGATGGCCTTTTTTTTTGAAGTAAAGAAAAGCGAGCAGGCAGAGCAGGGAGATGGAAGAGAGCAGAGAGGGCGTTGGGAAGGGGGATATGTGGAAGTGCGAGCAGTTTTACTTGTGCGGGGTATTATTCCCGATGCTTGTCATTCCTAAAGCAGGAAAACAAAAGGTTGAAGACACCCTCGTAGATGGAGCGCGGCAGGAGCGGCGTGGCTGCTACCGTGTCGAAGACTCCAACCGACACCGCACTACCGCACAGCTGTGCACCTCACTCAATATATATAATGCTTTGTTTCGCCATCAGTGAGCTGAATAGAAGAGACAGAAAGAACATGGTAAATGTCGGAAAGAAGAAAAAGACGGCACGGAATGGGCGAGCAAAGATGAGTTTGAGGGGACTTCGCACCACCACATCAAAGAGGAGGAGAGAGGAGGGGATCCGGGTATGTGGTCCAGTGTATATACAAGAGTGTTTCCATGAGAAGCTAGTAAAGAAAAGTAACAAAAGGAGAATAAATCAGAGAGAAAAAAACAACAGCGAAGTCGAGGTGTACAAGAAAAGGCGTGACTGGCGTCAGCCTACCCTCCTCGTCACCCTTCCTACGCACACGCACAGAGACGCTTTCAGTCAAGACGCAACACCATCACCTCGTGCCCATCCTGCCGTGCAGAACACTCTCCCTCCTCTGCTTCGTCATCCATTCCGGCCTCGTATTCGGTGCCGTGGCGGTCCGGCGAGACAAGATCGACGTCGTGGATGGGGGTGCGCTCGTCACGGCGGTGCAGGCCGATGTGAAGGAGCGCCGCAGCTGCTGCAGCGGTGGCGGCGTGGGGGCCGGCCTCCTCCACTGACGGGGAGAGGAAGTGCCCACAGAAGACGGACAGGCGCTGCCCGCGCGGCGTGCACCAGCCCCCATTCTCACCAGCCCCGTCGGTGGTCGCGGCGTGTTGGTGGTGCCGCTGCTGCTGGTGCTCCTCCCACGCCTTTGCCGACGGGGCAGCGCGCTTGCTGGAGGGCAGATCGAAGGGGAAAATGGCGGATGGGGCGAGGGGCCGCAGTGGGAGGGTGGAGAGGGAGGTGCCTCGCGACGGCGGCAGCGAATCGCGACTGGGTTGCTCTCTGCTTCTGTCCTCGCTGCTGCGCCGGCCACCGTTTGCTGACTGGCTGCGAGTGAAGAGACGGGTGGTCAGCGGGTGGTGTTGGAGGTAGAAGACACCGCTGCAGTGGGGCAATGGCTGCTGCTGTTGCTGCTGTTGCCCAGACGCCTCTGCCTCTGCCTCTGTGGTGAAGAGGTCTGCCACGTAGGGGTGGTACTGCGCCTCCACCGCACTCAGCCGCTCACTGGCGTCCCAGTAGAGGCACCCGAGCAGGAAGTCGGCGCGGAAGTATTCCGGACGCTGTGGCGCGCTCACCGAGGTCGCCAGCGAGAACGTCTGCTCCGCTACGCTCACCTCACCGTCTGGAAACAACTCCACCAGCAGCGCACTCTGCGCCAACGTCTCCCAGGGCGTGACACGCACCACGGCCGGTGCAGCATCTCCCTCCTTTGCCTTTCCAGGCTCGGTGTTGCCAGAGGCGTTGCCGGAGATGTAGATGGGTGTGCTCTGCCGCCGCCGCCGCTCCGCACGGGCACGTTGCTGCCCCGCCGACGCGTTGAGCACCTGAATGAAGGACTTCCAGCAGCGCTCCATCGCCGCTTCTTCGTCGGACAGCCCCGACACCGGTCCCGCAGCCGCCGTTGTTGACGTCGACACCGCCTCCGCCCCGCCGTCACCCTCCGTCACGTAGGCGCTGAGGGCGTTGAGGGGCAGTGCGTCAACGTCGCCGCCGGTCGCAGTGCTGCCACTTGCCTTGCGCAGCTTGTACTCCTTCCAGCACATCTTCACCATGGCGAGAAAGGTGGTGTCCGGCATGCCCAGCACCCCCACCGCCGCCGACAGCATTGTCGCGTCGTCGCCCGCGCCGGGGAGGAGGACGTGACCGGTGCTCAGCTCGTAGAGGACGCAGCCGAGAGACCACATATCGATCGCGGTTGTGTAGGGCAGGCGCAGTGCCATCTCAGGTGCGCGGTAGGAGGGGGACTGGAGGGGGAAGGCAGTGCCGGTCTGCCACGGGGCGAGGGGCTTCGCGTGGCCAAGGTCAATAACGGCAATGCGGGTCGACGTCTGCGCTGCGGAGGCAAAGAGGGCGAGGTCAGAGGAGGTGGAGGCGACGGTGTTGCGCCGGCTCAATCGTGACGTGCTGTGGTGATGCGTGGCTGCAGTGTCGCTGCCACCGCGGCTCCCCTCGACAGCGAAGGCTGGAGGGACTGCCGAGACCGGCGTTGCCGTCGCCGTGGCGATACGCGATGCCGACGCCACCGCGCTCTCCTCCCCGCTGTCCTCCAGCGTCAGCACATCCGTGAGGGGGCCGTGGTGCGGCGGGGCGAGGGTGCCGGTGCGGCTGGACGTGAGCCCCGGGGTGCACCGCGACGGCGTGTGGGGTACGTGGTTCACCGAAAGATTGGCGTGCACCGTTCCGCCGCTGTGCTCGCCCTCCACCGAGCCGCCTGACTTGCTGGCATCGCCCGCGGCACAGGACCGCATCCACTGAACGGCGCTATCCAGCGCCGCTGGCGGACTTGCCGCAGACGCGGCCGGCGTTGTCCTGAGTGTCGGAGTACGGAGGGGCACACCCGCCTCCTCCTCTGATGCTGGTGGTGTAGCGGCTGACGCTGCTGCAGCGTCGGTGGTGTTCGCATTTTGAGGAAGAGAGAAGAGACGGTAGTGATGCCCCACACTGCTGGAGCGGAAGAAGGGGACGAGGCTCGTGGAGCTGGTGGCTCCTGCGTGGGCCGCGGCAAAGAACGGCGCGAGGGCCCCATCCGAGTTGCGCAGGAAGGACACGCGCTGCTGGTCGCTGAAGGGCATCGTGGGAGAGGCTTCCGTGTGTCCCTGGCTCACCATGCGGTCGACAAAGACGACGTTCTCGGGCTTGAGGTCGCCGTGGAGGAGGTGGGCGGTGCGGTGCAAGAAGGCGAGGGCGTGCACAACCTGAGCCAGGATGCTCGTCCCTACCGCACGGGGAAAACCCGTTGCGGCTTCCGAGAAGCTCAAAACCGGCCGGGCATCTGAAATGGTAGCGAATTCCGCGTCCTCCCTCACCGCCGCCTCGTCCGACTCGCGGCGCAGCTCCAATACATCACGCAGGCTGAAGCCCAATAGAGGTAAGACCATCACGTGGTAGCCGCGGAACTCAAAGCGGGTGCGGGGGGTCACGATGGCAGCCCCGCAGATCGTGCGCTGGTCCGCTGTGGAGAGGCGCTGGGTGAGCGAGAGGGAGGGGCCGGGGCACGAGGAGCGACGGCGGTGGTGCGGCGACGTCGCGCTGGCATCCACCACGTCGACGTTGCTGGGGTTGTCGCGGTCGCCTTCTTCCTCTCCGTCCACCGGTGCCCCGCAGCACGCCTTGACGCGTGCGTACGTCGCCCACTCGTCCTGTGCGGCCTGCTGGTAAAGCGCTTCCTTGCGAATCAGCTTGAGAGCGCAGTGTCGCTCCGGGCTGAGCGGCGCCGCGGCGTGGTCGATGGCGCGGACGACGACGCTGAAGGTACCGAAGCCGAGCACCTCCGTCACCTCGTAGCGGAAGCGAATGTGCATGCCGAGGGTAATGGGGAAGTACGAGGAGGGGGACGCAGCAGCGGGGTTCTGGTTGGCGAGGTGCAGTCGCGGGGGTCCCGCTGCATGGACGGCGTCCTCCCCACCGTAGTGCAGTGCCTCCTTCTCACGCGACACCGCGGACGACGTCTCTGTCACCCCACAGGCGGTGCGGGGTGGCACGGCGGGCCCGCAGTAGTACACCTGGTCGTAGGCCAGCATCTCGCGCGCCTCCTGCCGGGTGAGGCGGCTTGACATCCAGTACAGCGCCTCTGCCGGCGTCCACGGGGGTGGCGGTGGCGTCGGTGCGGTGTACTCGACAGCCGTCACTGCCTCCTCCTCCACCGCGCTGACGTCCTGCGTGGAGGGGCTGGAGCTCCAGACGTTGCCGCCCTCGCCGGTGCGGCGGGTGCTGGCGAGAGAGAAGGGCACCGCGGCGGCTGCCCGGCGTGGGCTGCTGCAGCGGCGCCGCTCCACAGCCGAGGAACGGCCGTCCGCGCCAGCTGCCTCGTGCTCCCTCTCTCCCTCCTCGCCCTCGGTGTTAAAGGGCTCGGGTGGGCAGCTGCTCACCATGCGTGGGGTGGCGGGGATGGAGGGGAGGGCGGTGGGGCCGCGGCGTGGGCCGGGAAAGGGAAGCGACGCCATCGGCTGGTACAGCGGGGAGAAGCGCTCTTGACTCGGAGTGCGTGACCGACCGATCTGCGGCGTGGCGCCGTCAAAGCGGCCGACACTGCCCGCCGGTGACTCGCACCGCAGCGGCGTCAGGGGCGGCTGCCCGCCGGGGTAGCGAGGGGCGGAGGGCGGAGAGTGGAGGAGCGGGTTGAGACGCGGGCGCAGGGGGGCGTCGGCGGTGAGCGTCGTCGCGCGAATGCTGCGCTGCGAGGCGGAGCGCGGGGCAGCGACGGCGCACCGGGCACCGTGGGAGGTAGAGCTTCGCGTGTGCCCACCAGTGCTACGGGCAAGATGGTTTGCGTCGTTTATAGGGGGGACGAGGTGGGCACCGCGGATGCGGCTCGGCGTTGCCGAGTAGACGGCGGACCGGGTGCGCGGCGGCGGTTCGTTGAGCAGGTGCCACGCACGCGGGGACGCGCGATCGAAGTCGTACAGGGTCTCCGGCTGGTCCAGCGGCTGCAGCGCTGGGGTGGGCAGCGACACCCGGCGTTCTGCCAGCATCGCGGAGCAGCTGCGTGGCGGTTGCGCCTCAAGCTCGTGCCGCTGCGAGCTGTGGGTGGAGCTGGGCGGGCTGCGCAGGTCGACGCGCGACGCACGGGCGCGCCAGAGTAAGTCAGAGAAGAACGGCACCGACGACTGCGCGTCGGACGGGACGGCGGAGGAGGGCGAGAGGCCGTGGGGCGGGAGGGATTCGCTGTTCGTCGTGGACGTCATGGTTTTCTCCTCCTCGGCGCACTCAAAGGAGAGGGAGACTTGTTGGCTCAGGCGGCGTGGTGGCGGCGGGCCGCTTTGGTGTAGCCGCAGACGCGTGGGGAAGGAGAGGGTGGCCGGTGCGCCATGAAAGTGTGCGGTGTTGTCCTTCTCCTCGCACCAGCTGGCTGACGTTGTGTGGAGGGCTGGCAAAAAGTTCGTCAACCCCTTCTCCTCTCCGGCCGCACGCGTTGCAGCCCCGTCCTCCTGCTTGAAGGAGGTGGAGGGTGGCGTGGACGGGGAGGAGCTGGTGGACAGGGCACGCTCGTCCGCCACGGCAGCGCGGGTGGCGTCGACCTGCACCTGCGGGAAGTCGCGCGAGGCGCCAGGTTGGAGGGCGGCGGAAGGACGCCGCGCCGAGGAGCGGGGCTGCAAAATCGGTCCCAACACCTCCGATGACGACGGCGGCAGCGAAGGCGAGCGGGTGCAGGGGCTTTTTAAATTAGCCTCGTGCGCCGTCTTGGTAACGCCGGAGGGAGTCATCTTAGCGGTGGGCGACGAGCTCAGCCAAGGAGAACCGTGGGTGGTATCAGCCCGCGACAGCGGAAGAGGCTCAACGCCCAACGGGCAGGAAGACTCCATGTCATTCGGTGAGGCGGCGCGGTGGGCAGTGAGGACGTCGCGCTCGGCAAAGTGCGTCCACATTCGCCGTGCCGTGAGCGACGACGACGACAGCGACGTGTCACACGCTGCTGCTGCTGCTGCTGCTGATGAGGACGCCGCTGTGGACAACTTCCGTCGTGCTTGCGGCGGCATCGGGCCGGCCGAGGTGGACACAATCGACGCGGGTGACCGCAGCGCGGGGGAGTGTGGGGTGCCGCTGCTGCCGCGGTCGCTGGCGGCGTCGAGGGACAGGTCGCCGATGTGACCGCTGTGGGCCTGGCTGTGGCTGTGGCTGTTCTGCAGGGAGGCGGTGCTGTCGCGGTGCGTGTGAGATGCTTCGTCCGTCTCGCCGGACTGCGAGAGGGGGCGGTCGTTCTCTGCGCCGCCGTCATCCTTTGCGAGCGTGGTAGGGGTGGTAAGGCGACGCCGAGCCGCTGAAATGCGCCGCGAAGGCGGCAACACCGGCAGCTCAACAAAGGAAGGCGACGACTCTCTCGAGCTCATAGCTGAAGAGGGGAGCTAAAGCGACGTTGTGCTGCCACACGCAGTGAATGCCTCACGCCTCTGCTCTCCAAAAAAAAAAAAACCCGGCAGACAAATAGCAAAAAAAAAAAAACAACACAAGTAGGCTCGCTTCGAGACAGTGGGGCTGATGGGCTGGTTTGCCAACTGCTGGAAAAGAAAAAGAAAAAGAAAAAGAGTGAAAGAAAGAGAGAACAAAGCACAGTGAGAAAGCAACAGTTGACGAGAGGGCTTCAATTCTTTTTTTTTTCTTTGTTTTATCTGCTGTCAGAACGAGGAAAGGGGAAAAAGAGAGAAGAAAAACAAACAAACAAACACACAAACACAGCGGTAGCTCCGCCGCCGCCGTGATGGTGCCTTTTGACCTTTGCTGCGTGTGTCTCACGATATCACACCAATACGCTCGTCCCTTCGAAGTATCTTGTTACGTGCGTTGTGGTCAGCGTTGGTGAGGACAAGCTGCAGTGCTTGTTTTTTTTTTCTTTGCGCTATGATATATGTCTGTACATCAGACGCTGTTAAAGGGAGGAACAGCGAAGAGTTCAAAAAAAACAAAACAATATTGTTAATGGCAGTAGTAATAAGAAAGAAGAAAAAAAGCAAGTAAAGCAGTTGACACCGGCAAGGTGCAAAAAAGAAAAAGGGAGGGTGATTGTGAAGGTGCCAGTTCCAGCTACATAAAGACGCAAAGACGCAGTCGAACACCGCAACACATACAAAAACAGAAGATGAAGAAGACAAAAGAAGCACAAAAACAAAACAAAACAAGGCAAAATCGAAAACTGAACGGAGACGGGGCACGAGTTCCAAATTTAATACAGCACAACGAAATCAGGGACCTACTGATCAGCGCCGCAAAACAATAAGACTTAACCTCACACCCGGGGAAGAGAAAAGAGCAGAAAAAAGGAGTACGCGGAGCTTCGCCGACCAAAAAACTTTTTTCCCAAACGCGCGCCGGCGTGTGAGCTGCGCGTGGTGGTGCGTACCAATAGACACACACACACACACACACACACACAAAACAAGAAAAAACAACAACCAAACAAAAAATATGCTTTCAACCCTTCGTTGTGATTGACGTGAGCTACGAGTGGCACTATCACCTTTTATTAGATTATGTCGCAAGCCCCGCTGAAATTGTTTTAGTGAAATATGTGAATTTGGATTGCACCAAAGCGTACATCAGTGTAGCGATGAAGTTAGATGATGGAAAAGAAGTGAGGAAGGAGAGAGCGGAAGTGAAGATGCTGCTGAAAGGCAAAAGAAAACACACGGACAACATCTACAATGCCTCTTCACTGCAGGCGGCAGCGGACCGCTGAGACAAGAGCTCCAAAGCTGGCGAGCGAGACCAAGGTGCGAGAGAGAGAGAGAGAGGCGCCATACCAGCTCGTAAAATAAGTGCGAACGTATCTTATTCGTCCGAGTTCAATTTGGCAAGCAGAGAGGTACAAGGGAAATGGTGATCAGAAGCCCATGAGATGTGGGAAGAGAAAAGGTAGACAGCGTACACACATGCTCGGAAAAGATAAGAAAACAGAGCTACGGTGGCGAAAAGCGAGGAGGAACAGAACGGGGTTGTGAGGAGGTGTTGACGCCGCCTTGCACATCATTCCCTCCTCCCCTACAACACATCCCTCTTTCATTTAGTTGGCCCACGCTTCCGCGGCTCTGTACTCCTCCGGCATCGATGGCCGCGCAGGTGTGTACGAGCGGAGCGGAGGGGTCGAGCAGCAGCCTACACAACACCGCACACACAGCACAACCACACTCTTCAGAGTGTAGAGGAGCAGCAGCAGACCCAGTGCGGGGCTGAGGCCTTGCACGAGACGCACCGGCCACTGGCGCAGGCGGCAGTCGTAGATTACGATGAAGTCGAGGACGACCAGCACAACGACGAGGGGAAAGGCACACCACAGCAGTGGCGCTTTCGGGTCGCCGCGGTGCGGCTTCTGCGATGAAATCAACGGGGGAAATGCACCGGGAGGCGGAGGAGCGTTCGTGGTGTTCTGAGAAGCCCACTTGTAGGCGCCACTGTGCGTGGCAGGGCTGAGTGGCGTCGGTTCTTCACTGGCCCGTCGTTGCTGCCTGCTGCTCTCCTCGTTGCCGTCCACACCCCCCTCTACATGGTCCATCACAGGTGCGGCGGTGCGATCGAGCGTGGAGAGAGAGTGCAGGGGGGAAAAAAACCGGGGTTGTAAAAAGGAAAGCGACCCCCCCAAAAGGGGGGGGGGCCGCGGGAAGGGGGGGGGCCACACCACACACCCCCCCCCCCCCCCCCCCCCCCCGGGGCGGGCCCCCCCCCCCCCCCCCCCCGGGGGGGGGGGCGCCCCCCCCCCCCCCCTCGCCGCGGGGGGGGGGGGGGGGGGAGAAAAAAAGCGGCCCCCCCCCCCTTCCTTTCTGGGGGGGGGGGGGGGGAAAACACCCCCCCCCCCCCCCCCCCCCCCCCCCCCCCCCCCCCCCCCCCCCCCCCCCCCCCCGGCGGGCCCCCCCACCCACCCACCCCAACCACACCCCCCCAAAAAGAAAAAAAAAAAAAAAAAAAAAAAAAAAAAAAAACCCCCCCCCCCCCCCCCCCCCCCCCGCCCCCAAACAAAACACCCCCCCCCCCCCCCCCCCCACCGCCCCCCCCACCCCCCCCCCCCCCAAAAAAAAAAAAAAAAAATGTGCTCCAAGTAGTTCCACAGAGTGAAGCTGAAGTACCCCCAGAGAAATTGCAGCGCTGTGACCACGTGGAGAAAGACGTAGCGGCTGTAGAAGCGGGGGAGGACCTGTGACCTACCTCCCACAGCAGCAGCGGTACCGCAGCCAACGTCCCGCACGACGCGGACCTTCCCCCGCCTTTCCAGTGCGATGGCGGCAGACGGCGGTGGGCCTGATGGCGGTGGCGGCGGCGGTGACGACGACGACGATGACGCTGACGATGACCGGGACAACTCGGCACCGCCCTCTGCGTTGTTCCCTCCTTTTGCCTCGTCCGCCGCGCTCCTCTCCGACGCGTTCGACGACTCCGCTGCTGTGGGTGTCGCCGTGTCAGCGAAAAAGGGGAAAAGCTGCGGTGGGGGCAGAGCACCGCCGTTTTGTGCCTCGTAGGTGAAGAAGGCTTGCAGCCATCGATGTAGTGTCATACGTACATGCACAGGCAGCCACGAACAGGTGGAAGGAGAATGGGGCGATTTTGTTTTGTTCGTACACTAACAAGGACGCCGTGGTGTACTAAAAAAAAATAATTAAATTAATTTGCATGAGAGAAGGTGATAGGGAAAAGGCGAGCGATACAGAGAGGAGTGCGCTGACGCTGCAGGGGGATTAACGTTATAAGTGGGCAAGAGAGGCAATATCGAGAGATGAGAACACCCACACGCACAAATACACGCACACACCTGTGTGGTGACCGTTTCGGATGACTTCAAGGACCGTCAGCGGAGTTTCTGTGAAGTGAATTAGACAGAATAGTAAGAAGTTGCAGTTGTGAGAGATAAGCCGCCGTCGAGGAGAAAAAAATTACTCGGCGACGACACGTTGAGAGAACAACACCCAACGCCAAAACAAAAACAGCAAATACCCCGCAACGTCAACTACAACAGAAAGAGCTCACACGCCATTGTCGTGCGAGTGCTTCTTTCTCCACGCTGCCTGGCGTGCCGCCTTCACGTCCATCAGCCGTTGACTCTCCTCCGCCTGCATGCGGTCGACATCCGCCTCGGCAGCCGCCTTCTCCGCAGCGCTCACCGGCCCACTCGTCCCGCCACCAGGACGAACGCCGCCAACACCACGGTTCACTGAGTCTGTCTCCTCGCTATTAGAACGCCGCATCGCCTGGCGTCGGCGTGCCGCCTGCGTCAGCCCATCCGCTTCGGCCACCGTCTCCTGCGCCGTCTCCCGCGCAATACGCCGCTCGCGCGCGACGACGCGCTTCTGCTGGAGCTTCTCGGCCTCTAAGGCGAGCTCGTCCAGATCGTTGAAGAGGCCCAGGCGGTTGAGAGAGCGGTGGATGCGGATGTCACACTCGTAGTCGAGGATGCGCTTCTGCTGCAGCCACACGTGCCGCGTCTCCTCGACGTCGACGCCGGAGATGGCCAGGCGGTACTCGTGCCCCGCCGCGGTGCTCTCCTCGCCGTAGGTGCCGTGCTGCGGCGGGTAGGGCATGAGCCGGAAGAGGGCCCCACCCGGGCGGGTGTTGTTCACGAGGAGACTCTTCACCGTGGTGGTGGCGCTCATGCCGAGCCACACCGGCGCGAGGTACGGCGGGAAGAAGTGGAGGGCGGGAAGGGCAAGGGCGTAGGCGAGGGGGCCAGTGAGAAGAGACCCAGCCGCGACGACGGCACCGCTGGCGAGGGCGACGCGCCGCACATGGCTGATCCACCCGTCAAGGCGGTTGTTAAAGCCGGTGCGCTGCTGCAGGTGCAGGTAGATGTTGAGGCATGTCAGACCCGCCGCGAGGGCCAGAGTGGGGTCCACCGTGAAGAGAACCGCAGAGGGGGTGGCGGTGGTGGTCAGCGTGCTCGTCCACGCAAGGTGCCCCGCGGCATCGGCGGCAGCACGCACGTAGGAGACGGCGAGGGGACTCACGATGGACATGCCCGCGTCGTGCAGAAAGAAGGTGCCCAGCTGCTGCGCGGGCACGCCGAGGCAATAGAGGGACGCGGCAGCACCCACGACGTGTGGGACAACCATCTTCACATTGTTCGTGTGGTGGCTGCGGAAAATGCGCTCGCGATCGTTCTTCAGCTTCTGTGCGGCTATCCGCTTCTCCCACGAGATGGCGTCCGGGTGCTCGACGATGTTCAGGTAGTCCTTGTAGGAGTCCTGCAGCTCCGGCAGCGCACAGGCAGCACGGCGCAGGCACTGGTCACCGTAGATGGTGGAGGGCAGTGTGAGGCAGCGGAAGAGGCAGCCGGCGAGGAGGAGGGCGGCTGCGGGGGTCTGGACGCCTGCCCAGTGGGCCACAAAGAGCGCGCTGTTCGCGAGCGCGGTGGAGAGCGTCCCGATGCGACGCACGGGTGTTGACCGCAGCATTAGCAAAATATGAGAGGCAGTCGAGGAGAGCGATGAGAAAAAAAATCAGTGGGTGCTTCGAGAAAGAGGAGTACGGCTTCAGTGGCGCCGCATTCGCTGGTGCGGAGGGCCAACACACGCACAACGCACCGCGGAGAGTCTCTGGGTGAGGCAAAGTTGCACGAAGTGCTTTAGCATTGTTCAGGAAGAATAGAGAGAGAGAGAGAGAGAGGGAGAGAAAAAATGTGGAAGAAGATGTAGAATCCCGTGCGAGGTATTCTCCGCAGCTTCATCGTAGACAAAGCACAGACATACCCACACACGCTCTGCGGTGCAATTAGCTCAGCTCCGTCACCATAACAAGGAGAGACGAGAGGAGGTGTGGCGGCGTGGGCACACGTAACCACTACAGCACGAGAAAATCGTTGTAAATGACTTGCTGGACTCTCAAAAAGACAAACAGAAACGGTAAGACAAAAGAAGGTAGTGTATGCTGCATAATCTATCACAGAGAAATCTAGTGTACGAAAGCAGGAAGAGAAGGTGCTATCTCCTGCTTTTTCATGGTCGATCAGTAGTCGATGGCGTAGCTCTGGAGGGCGGGGATGCTGCTCAGAGGACCGCTCACCGCAGACACCGTCGCGTGCTCCCCGGCGTACAACCCGGGCGTGAAGGACGAGGCGGAGGAGGAGGAGGCTGCCGCTGCTGCAGGATGCCCGTGACGCAGAGCCGGCCCCGTCGCCGCCTCCAACAGCTGATTCAAAGACTCCTTCAAGGCCCTGTCTTGTGCCTGCAGCGACTGCCACCGAGCAGAGCGTGCCTCCTTGTCCTCGTCCCTCTCTCGTTGCGTGAGCGTAGGGCAAGCAGCGTTCGACACAGGTGACCTCACCATATCTATTGCCGTCGCATGCGCGGAGGACCTTGGTGGTGGCGAGACCACATCTTCTGCTGCCGCCGCGTTCCGATGCAACTGTCCCGTCACGTCGCGCAGCGGCGTCTCGTCCGGCAGAGGAGGGAGGGTGGACGCAACCGTCTCCGCCACGCCAGCGGTGCCCTGAGTGGCTCTCTCCCCGCTCGTCGACGGCAGCCGCGACTGCGAGGAGGAGGAGGAGGAGAGGGACGCAGCCGCAGCGCGCAGGAGGCGGCGACGCAGGCCGTCGTGGATGTTCAGAAGGGCGTGCTGCAGCAGCACCACCTCGGCGTCGGACGGGTGCGGGGACGGGGCGTCGGGTGGGTGGGCGAGAATCGTGGTGGGCTCCGGTGTTGCGGGTGTGGGCTGCGGGAAGGGCGGCCGTTGAAGGGCAGCAGTAGCGTCATGAGGAGAATTATTGTTGTCACTGCCTGCTGTGGCGCCAGTGGGCCTTCTAGCCTCCCTTCCCCATGTAGAGGAAGAATCGACCAGGGTAGCAGTGGCTGTTGCGGCCGTAGGTGTTGCACTAGAAGCACCGCCTACATCCACGTCCGACCCGCTTGGAACGGCGTCAAGCAGACGGCGCCACGTTGTGAGATGATGAGCTGCTGCCGCCTCGTCCTCGGCGAGCTGCTCCAGTTGCCGTTCCAGAAGATGTCGCACCTGCACCAGCTCCTCCTGAGCCACCGCCTGGCGGTGCAGCCACGAAGGATCGAATTGGACGACAACAGAATTCGAAGGAGCGGCGCGCAGGGAGGCGGAGAGGACATCGGCGCCGCCGTGCAGCCTCTCCATCTTGCGCCGCAGTGCGCGCTGCTGGTAGCGCCAGTTGCCCAAGTCCACCGCCTTGGCCTCCGTCACGCGCCAGAGCTGCGCATCCACGCTGCGCACATCTTCCATGAGCTGCGCAATTGCCGCCAGCTTGCTGCGGCGCTGCGTCATGAGGTAGTGGAGGGTCTCCTCTCGCTGCTGCTCCTGCCCGCGCCATGGCTTGGCGAAGGCTTCCTCAGACTCGCGCACCACTTCTTGTGTCTCGCGCAGCAGGGCAGCAGGCATGTAGAGCAGCGCATCCTTCAAGGGCAGGTAGTCGTGGTTTGTGTGGGGACCGACGAGGAGGGCGAGGCCGCTGCAGCGGGCATGGCAGCTGAGGCAGTAGTAGTCCTCCGACTCGGTGGGGAAGAGAGGGCAGGGGGTGGAGGTGGATTCCGTTCTTCTGTTCGGTGCGCCGCGAAGGAGATCGGCCAGCATGACGGAGCTGCGTGGGAGCCGCTCGGTGGGAGGGGCAGTAGAGGCTCGGTGCGGTATTGCTGCTGCTAGTGCTGCTGATGCGACGTTTGTTGTGGCCATAGTGGGAGAGCCGCTTAAAAACAAACAAGAAAAAAAAGCACTGAAGAGCAGCACAGAAGCCCGCTGTGGGCCGACGGTGCTCAATGAAGCTGCTTGACCTCTATGTGTGCAGTGAAGCGTGCGTGTATGTGTGTGTCTGTTTGTGCGTCTATGAAAGGATGTGCGTCTAGTGGAGTCTATGAAGTAGTGTTGTGTGCGTGCGCGTGTTTGTGCGAGTGTGTTTTCTCAGCGCTTCCCCGCCAGTGCGTCTCTGCTCATCTGCGGCAGACGACGAAGCGTGTACAACAGGAAAAAGAATTAGAAAGAAAAATGGAGCGAGCGAAGCGGTGAAATGAGGAAGGGATGCGGCACGCCGTTTGCGTGTGGCGGTGCAGCGCTTAGTCACGCACACAACAACTACACCTCCATCGTCCTCCGACTTTGTTTTTTTTCCCGCCTAACCTTCAAAGCTCGTGTTGCAGTCGGGGATGGAAAAAGGCAGCTGCCACGTCGCAAAAACGTTCATCTTGAGACGCAAGTACGTAAGGCCTCTCGCCTCTGTCGTCCCTTCTTGATAAAATATGATACTCTAGCTTTTTTTTTTAAACGGCGCCGTTACGGCGTTAAGTAAATACCTGCCTCAATTACAACCAAGAGTCAAGACTGCACAGCACATACACACACAGAGCCTCCTTAACGCTTCTGCTTCTTCCGCACATCTGAGGCCGCGCTGGTGTCGAAATTACGCGACTGCGCCTCCGCACTTTCTTCCGCCTCGCGAGGTCGGCGGCGCGATGGCGCAGCGGTGTCGGTGTCGACCTTTGTCCAGCGAATACGAGTGGCCCGAATAGTCATGTCGAGCTCACTCTGCGCCTCTGCGACCACCTCTGTCGTATAACTCCACCGATACAACCCGCGACGCTGCACAAGAACGTAGTTCAGCAACGCCGCGGCGGCTGCCTCACGCGCCTGGTGCTGTCCGACAGCAGCAGCCGAGGAGCTGGTGGCGCCACTGGAGACAACGATCTTCGTCTCCCCGTCTGCGCTGCGCAACGACGACGACGACGACGCGGCAGGACAGCATCGCGCGGCGCTCTCCACGACCGCCGACCACAGCGGATCGCCCCTGCCATCTGCCTCCCGCTGCGCTGCCGGCACGTACACGCGGCTGTTCTCCTCGTCCAGCAACCGCAGAAAGGCACCTTCAACATCGTCGACGCGCTGCTCGCAGAAGTTGACGATCTCACACTCGTCCGGGTTGGTGGCGAGGAGCTCCGTGAGCGTGTAGAGCAGCGACGGCCAGTCCCTTGGGTTGCCGTAGAGCGCATCGCACAGAATGACGTAGTGGCAGGGGACGGCCGCGGCTGGTGTGACGGCTTTACCTGCGGGCCACGGTGCCGCAGCCCTCAAAGCCGTGCTGCACTCCACCAAGGAAGCAGAGGGCTTCGCCAGCTCCTCCGCCATGCTCGCCATGACCGAACTCACAGCGGCACGAAGCGCGCCGTCCCCTGTCACAGCAGGGGCTGTCTTGCCGGTCTTGGCAAAGGCACGCTGCAGCTGCTTATGCACGCTCGTCGTCGCTGTCGGGCCCCACTTCCACTGCATGGCGGCGCAGTGGCCCTCGCCCTGACTGCGGCTCTGGATGCGCTTGCTGTTCAGCTTCACGTTGTGCGCCATCAAGGGCAGCAGCTCCTTCAAGTCCGTCACCGCCACACGGGCACCGCCCATTGCGAGGGCGATGCCGAGGCATCCCACGCCGGCGCCGAGCTCCACTACGACCTTGCCAGCCAGCGGCGGAGATGGCGTGGACGAGGAGGTGGCCGGCTCGCTGCTCACAGAGGGCAGCTTGAAGACGTGCGTGTGCAGGTAGGCGAGGGCGGCGGGATTGCTGTTCCACAGCACCGCACCGAGTTGGTCCTCGGCGCTCTCCAACCGCACCTGCAGCTCCGTCGTGTTGAACTTGTCCATGGCGTGGTCGTCTGCGTCGTCCGGCACGGCCCAGTGCAGCGTGGCCACGCCGCCGTAGGGACTCGCGACGTCTTCAATGAGCCACGCTAGCATTGCGCAGAAAGCCGGTAAGGGGTGAAGAATAACAAAGGAGGAGGAATGTTATACCTACCAACGCCACTGGCAGCGCCACCTGCACGGAGAGCAGAGAGAGAGAGAGAAAGAAGGCTTTGAGCGAAGCGCCACGGTATTGGCGCCTCTGCCGTCGTCGAAGTGGCTAATAATAGAAAGAGTAATTGATCCAATGGAAAAAAAGAGTTGAGAGGAGGAGAGTGCGGCACATAAACAAAAGGAGACTTGGAAGTATGAGCCAGAAGGCCAACGCGCGCATCCACAGAGAAGGGAAGCAGCAAAGTACCGAGCGCGACGTCAGCTACATCGCTTCGTGTGGCCACGACAGGATCCCCTCAGAAAAAAAAAAAAGAAGGCCTTTTGACGAAAAAAACGAGAAAGACGTGCTGCCCGAGTTGTGGGTAGAGACGCAGCGCAAGCGGAAAAAACGCCCCCGATACAAAACGACAACTCTGCGCCACTGCACGCTTATCTTGCGTTCTTCCCTTCTATTTTTTTTTCTATTTTCCATTGTTGCGCGTGCTTTTGCTCTGCAGAGACGACAAAAACACCAAAGCAGCCGCACCTTCGCCTCATCGGCCCTCTTCCACAACTACGCCTGCTTCAGGCGCTGCTCGCGGTACATGTCCTGCAGCGTCTTCTCCCGTGCCTGCAGCTGTTTAAGCTCAAATTCCGCCGCGTCGAGGACGCGACGCATCTTCAGCTGCTCTCGATCACGAAGGGCGGAGATGAAGCGCGTGGCCTGCCGGGCACGGGTGAGGCGATGCGCAAGATGCTCGTGGACGTAGGAGGCGACAGCGGAGGAGGAGGAAGACGTCGACGCACCGTCCTCACCGCCCTCCGCGAAGTTCGGCGACTGCTTGAGCTGTCCATCATCGCGCACGTAGCCCCGCAGCACGTGCGGCTCCCGTGGGTCCAGCATGGCGGCCGAGACGACCCGCTCCCACTCCTGTCGAAGGGGCTGCAGCACCGCGTTGGCGGCCTGCACCTGCGCGGCAACCCGGACGCTTAGGTCGTGCAGGGCGTTCTGCACGTTGACGCTGGCGGTGTAGTGGGGTAGGTCCTGCACATAAGCACTGACAGCTGCGACGGCGTCGCTCTCCTCACTGCCGCTGCTGGTGCGCTGACGGCGTTCTTGCAGGATGAGCTGCTCGGCCGCCTCGCGCTCCGCAGCGGTGATGGAAAGAGGCGACGCGCCGCTGCTGCTGCTGTCGCGTCCGCGTTGCTGCAGGGAGGTTGTTGCTGCGATCTCGCATTCGACCTCCACCCACTTGCGGGCCGCGCTCAGGTAGTCGTCTTCCTCTTCTGCTGACGCAAAGGCAAAGGCTTCGGCAGCGCGTGCCTCTGCCTCTGCTGCCGGTGCCTCCGCTGACGCTCCTACCGGCGCCTCTTCTGGTGCGGCACTACGCGGTGGCGTCTCCGTGTCTTCTGCTGGCTGCGCTGCCGTCTCTGCCTTGGTGTACTTGCGAGGGGGAGGGAGGTTGAGCCCGCTGAAGAGATCACCATGCAGCCCATCAGACGGCGCCGCGGTTGTCGTCGACGACGCCGGTGCTTCGTCCACTGCTTCTCCTGCAGTCGGCGGTGCCAACGCCTCCCTCGGCCGCTTCACCGGTGGCGACGGCAGGGCAGAGGGCAGGATAGCATCAGCGGCTGTCAAGGAAGACGAGGCGGCCTGCGGCAACGCGGCGAAGAGATCGGCCAGCGTGTTCTTCAGCTCCGCCTGTGCTTCCGTCGCGTTGGCCTCCGCTGAAAAGACGCGGTTCTGCAGAAGGAGTGTCGGCGACGCTGCGGCAACTGTCTTGGAAGACGGCCCCGCCGTGAGCTGCCGCAGGAGGTCTTGGTTGACGCCTGTGACGGCGGCCCGGACACGGCTCTGGCTGTTGCCCTCGCCCTCCTCCGCCGCACCGCCGGCGATCTGCCGCTGCTGAATCGCGCGTTGCTGCCCCGCCAAGTCCTTCATCAGCATGCGCTGCTTCTTCACGAGGCCCGCCTGCTGCTGGTCCTCGTACATGTCGATGGCCTCGAAGGCACTGGAATCGGTGTCGTCCTCGGCGCCGTCACTGCCTGACGCTGCGCGACCGCGTGCCTCCTCCTCCTCATCCTCCGCCTCCTCGTCTTCACTCACCATGTCCACCAGCCCGGTGGCCTTGCGGTCCTCTTCGAGTGCCTTGCGCATCTTCTTCGACTGTCGCAGCGACAGCGTGCCCGACTCGATGCCTTCTCTGTTGCTCTCCAGCTTCGCCAAGAAGGCCGCTTCCTCCAGCTGACGCTGCCGCTCCTTCCGCAGCCCCTTCTTCTGGTCCTGGTTCGCCAGCCGACTCGTCGCCATCGAAACCATTTCCCGCTCGTACAGCTCCCCACTCACGGTGTCGGCACGCGCAGCGCGTTCTTCGTGTGTCTTGCGCGCGTTGCGACGCCGCCGACGCTCCGCCATGAATGCCTCCAGGCTTTGCTTCTCCGCCTCCGAGCCCTCTCCCTGCTGCTGCTGCTGCTGCTTCAAGTAGTGCTCCTGCTCATCCTTCAGCTCGAGGTAGCGCTGCTCGCACAGCCACGCAGGGCGGATGTAGTGCGTCGGCGTGCGTCGCGTCAGCTGCTCGGAGATGAGGCGAAACTTGTTGGGGAAGAGCGACTGCAGCTCCACCAGCTTCTCCTCCTCCTCGAGACTCCAGGCCTCGCGAATGTTGAGGCGGGGGTCCAGGTAGTTCTCCCACCGCTCCCGGCACTGCGTGGCGGTCTTCTTGGTCAGCATGGACGCGACACGCTCCCAGTCTCGCAGGCCGTACTGGGCGAGGGCGGCCTTCAGCACCGCGTCCTCGGCGTTCGCCCAAGGGCCGCCCTTAAAGTGAAGCTTTGACATCGGTGGGCGGTGACTCGTCTAGGAGTTCGTGTGCGATTGACCAAGAAAAAGAAAATAAACTGACGAGAGCAGTCGTGGGGATATGGCACACGTCGTTCGAAAAAAAAAAAACACGAATTGAAAGAGACGTACGCTGCTATCCTACAGGTGCTACTTAAGAGAAGAGAGAAAGAGAGAGGTATGAGAAGATGTGGAAGAGAGAAAGAGAGTGGGTGATGTTGCCCGCAGACTTCGCACCGGGAGATTCGCAGCGAATAGCATCACTTGCCATTGTTCATGTCATTCAAGTGGCAAAAACTATTCGCGTCCTGCCATATACTTCGTCTCGACCATGTAGCCATGATAATAGTTTTTTTTCTGTTAAAGTCGAGTCGCTTAAGCGTGCGGAATCCAAAGCACTACCACCTCTGTGACGATGATAAAACAAACAAAACACCCCCCTTTTTCGTTAAGAGACCACGAGGGGACGAACCAAACACAAGAAAAAAAAGACACAACCTCCCAGTAAGCAATGCACACATGCCGACGCGTGTTGACAGTACCTGCGACGGCACCAGGAGGCAAAGCCGCGCACAGAGAGGTTCATCAAAGCACACAGGAGAGAAGACCCTCAAACGGAATCCGATTTTTTTCTCCTCGTTCCTTTTCCTTTCGTGCATTACACTGCGGCGACAACAGCCTCGACCAGCGACACCAGCTCTGGCGACACCTGCAGACTGCGGTCGCGCACTAACGCCGCCATCCGCTCCACATCCTCAGGATCGATCGGCGGCGGCAGGGAGGTGTTCTTCTCCACCGCCTCGGCGCCGCTCTGCGCGCTACGCCGCCGCTGCAGCTCTGTCCGCCACTCCTTCAGCATGCGATCGTGGTAATGGTAAAGAATAGCACGCTGGCCCACGCCGAGGCGCGTGCACAGGTCGAAGAGCTCGTAGTCGATGGGCGGGAGCTGGGGCATGTGAGAGTGCGTCTTGGGGTAGCGGGCCAGCTTATCAGCGCTCAGCACGACGGCGCTCTGTTGCAGCGTGGCGGACTCGTGGCGGCCCACGAAGGAGGGGGCGAGGTACGACGGCCGGCCCTCTGTCTCGTCCACCAGCATGGGCGACTGGCGGCCGATGCTGCGGGAGTGGGTGACGGCGCCTGGCTGGGCAGCTGTGGCTCCCACCGCCTGCGCTGCACGTGCGGCCACCGACGTCGTCGAGGCAGTAGTAGTAGTAGCAGCAGCAGCAGCGGGGTATGCCTGCGGTGTCAAGGAGCTCGGTGACGCCCCCTCTGCCTGCATCTCTTCTTCCTCGGTGGTGTGCTGCTGCCGTCCCTCTGCGTCCTCGTCTCCTTCGTCTTTGTGGTGATCTTCGTCGGGTTTGGACTGTGCGGCTCGGCGTAACTCATCGGGGGTCATCCACCGCGACTCATGCTCCGACAGCCACACCTTGATTGGGCGGTTGCGCTCCTCCCCGCCGGCACCGCCAGCTGCTGCTGCTGCGTCCGGCGCACCACCGGCGAGTGGCTGCGCTGACATGGCGAGTGCGGTGTGGTCGGTATTAAGCTCCTGCGCGTAGTGGGCGATGGCTTCCTCTAGCAGGGACACGTACTCGACACACAGCTGTGCCTTGGCGAAGAGGTCAGCTCGTAGGTCAGCCGACATGCGCACCGTCATGTCAATCACCACACCCGCATCCTCCTCTCCATCCTTTCGGTCTCCACGTCTCTCCTGCTCCGCTGCAGCGCCGCACTCCTTCATCACGAGGCGGCGACTCTCCTTCAGAGCGGCGGCCACGGCGGGCTGCAGCGTGTGGCGCGGAGCCTCAAAGACATACCGTGGTGACTCCTCCAGGGAGGCGTACGGGGCGTCTGGTGCGGCGGTGAGGGAGCGTCCCGTCGCTGCTGCACGCCCCTCCGCCGTGTCGAGCCGGCTGGGGTGCAGGGACGGCGGGAGGGGGTCGAGATGGCTGAAGGAGTGCACCTGAAATGTCACAGAGGACGCAGCGGAGAGACGCGCCGCGGGTGGGCTCACCTCCTGCAACGGGAAGTAGCGGGTCAGCACCTCCTGTGAGACGTGATTCTCCTCCACGGCGGCGCGGCCGTCTTGCTCACGCAGCTGCTGGAAGGAGGGGGAGTGCGGACCCACGGAGACAGGCAGCGTCGGCGCAACGAAGAAGACGTCGATGGGCTGCACGATGCCACCACTCCAGAAGCCGATGCCGTAGGACCGGGTGGAGACCATGTCAGAGAGGAAGAGCATGGCGGGAGTGAGGGTGGCGACGGAGATGGCGGGAGTCTTTGGTGGTGCGCGAGGGGCAGCAGCGGTTAAGGGCGGTGGGGCAGCTGCGGACGACGTCACAACACCATACGGATCTTCCTCCTCCTCCTCGTCCTCCGCCTTCTTCTTCGTTGCTGCAGCAGAGGGCGGCTTGGCTGGCTGCTCCCTCCACTGTTGCACGCTCCTTGTGCGTCTGGGAGGCGCAGCTCGCTGAAGGAGAGGCCACGCTGCATCTCCCACGGCAGCACCGCCGTCCACACGTGCAGCGGGATCACCTTCTTGTAGACCTTCGGTGCCGCATCAGAAGAAGCATCCGTGCTGCTCGTGCCGTCCTTCGAGTGCTGCTGCTGCTGCTGTGCTGATGTGGATGTACTGCGACGCCAGAGAGACCAACGACGACTGCTCTTCCCAAACACAGAGGCGGTGTCAGCAATCCTACGAATCGTGCTCTTGTTGCCACCCTGCGCCGCTGGGGACGGTCGTGTGATGGTGATGTGGAGTTCCGCAGGAAAGGTGGGCTTTGCTTGCAGGGGCACCCTCGCGCTGTAGTGATGCCAATCCCGCAGCACGTGCTTTAAAGCGTCATAGTCGCGGTTGATGGGGAGATGGATGTGCGACTTGACAATGTCGAAGACGGACCGCGGCGGCATCGATGTGTGCGTGTGTGCTGCAGCGAAGATGAGCCGCCTAATGCACAAAGACAGAAAGAATCAATAAGAGTAGAAGGGTTGTGACGAAGCGAGGGCGTGGCACACACCAAAGTCGTCAAAGTACTTTTAGGTTGTAGCCCGGCACAGATAGAGTGAAGGAGCAAGAGAGAGAAAGATTAGTGAGGATGAGGCAAATAAAGCGGAAACCACTGCAAACACAGTCACTAGATTGCATCTCGGCATGACGGAAAGTGCGCACCAGAGGTGTCTCGTTTAAGACGCGCCTCGCTTGTGAATATTAAAGGAACAACAAAGAGGCCAGTTTTCTCAAGCTGCTTTCGTCCAGTCTTTCGTCATCAAGTTGACGTGAAGCCCACCTTGTCCGTCGCCGCGTTCTTCGAGGCCACGCACAGTGGCAGCATTGCCGTAAGATACCATTTCAACACACACGTCCACCCGTCTGCTTCTCTTTCACTAAAAAAAAAGTCCTCTTCTTCTTTTTTTTTTTCAATTTGTTACTTCTTTCCTTCTTGTTTCTGTTTCCTCCTGCAAGCCCCTTCTTTAAGCTTCCCATAGTGCTTCATTTAAAGGAAATTTAGGCTCTGTGTGCATGTTGCCTCGGTGACCAGTGGGCTTTTAGAAAGGCCCGCGTGCGTGTGTGTGTGGCGCATTTCTCCGCAGTTGCGATCCCCGCTGCTCTGAGATCTGGCTTGGGCCAGACACACGCACGCATATGTGCGACAGCCACGCCCGCACACACGCACATGCACACACGAGCATGCACCGCGTCTTCCGCTCAGTACTTCCGCCCCGACAAAGCAGGAAGAGGTGTTGACAACGTTTCACCGCCAAATCTTACGCAGAGACATGAATTTTGGAATACATAACGGGACGAGAACCAAAAGGGAGAAAGAGGGAGGTGCGCTTCTCAGACGTTAGCTTATTTATCTTCACGCACGCACGCACCTACGCACGCCGTTGTGCGAGTGTACCGAGAGAAGGAGAAGGAGCAAAGGGGAGAAAAAGTATTTATCCATTCTTAGGCTACGGTGCCCCCATTCAGGAAGAAGAAACAAAAAAAAGAGAGAAAAAAAAGGAGGAGTAACATAGGATTGGTATCAACTAGGAGAAAAACAAAATGAAAACAAAATCAAAGTCTTTATAGTACGCAGGCCTTTGTGTACTCGAAAGAGAAGATCAGTTGAGCAGAGTGGACTGTGTTTCCCTCCTCTTTGGAACACAAATGTGGGTCGTATCACTTTAAGAAAAGAGAACATAGTTTAAAATCATAAAAAACAATTCAACGACAACGACATGAAGGCATGAAGGGAAGAGAGAAAGAGAGGCGTGTAGTGATGAGTGTGTGAGTGTGTGCGTGTGCCTTTGTGCATCTGCGCGCGCTTGTAGCCGTCACAGGAAAAAAAGAAGAAGAAAAAACGCTGGAGAGGGAACGGGCGGTGGCGGTGTGTCTGTGACGTCGCGCTTCTCTCCGACTTGACAGGCCCGAGTCTTCATCAGCGCTCCTTTCCACCTCCCCCCCTCTCTCTTACACACACACGCCCGCTTTTACACACCTCTCTGTCTTTCACGCGTTCCGCTGCCAATAGACATCGCATTCCCAAGGACGAGGCTTTACAGCTTGGAGATGTCGTGGCTGCCGCTCTCGCGCAGGCCTGCGCCGGACATGCGCACGAAGCGAGCACGCTGCTGCATCTCCGCGATCGTGTGGGCACCGCAGTAGGAGATGCCCGAGCGCAGGCCGCCGACGAGCTGCTTCAGAATCGGGGCGAGGGGGCCCTTGCACGGGACGCTGCCCTCCACACCCTCCGGCACCAGGTCGTTGAAGACGTCCTCATCCAGCCGCTTCTCGCGCTCCGCCTTGCTGATGTTGGCACCGAAGCCGGCCATGCCACGGATGATCTTCACCTTCTTGCCCTCCTTCACGAGCACGCGGCCCGGCGCCTCATCCGTGCCGGCCAGCATGTTGCCCAGCATCACGGTGTCGGCGCCGGCCGCGATGGCCTTGCAGATGTCACCCGCCGTCTTGACACCACCGTCCGCGATGCAGGGGACGCCGAACTGCCTCGCAACACGCGCGCAGTCCATCACGGCGGACAGCTGCGGCACGCCGGAGCCGGCGACGAGGCGAGTGATGCAGATGCTGCCCGGGCCCACGCCGATCTTCAGGCCGTCCGCACCCGCCTCAATCAAGTCCTTCGCACCCTCGCCAGTTGCGATGTTGCCCGCGATGACGTCGACCTTCGCGGTGCGGGGGTTCGCCTTGAGCGCCTTCACCATGTCGATGCAGAGGTCGCTGTGGCCGTGGGCGATGTCCACCACGAGGACATCCGCACCGGCGTCGACGAGGGCGGCAGCGCGGGCGTGGTCCTCCTGCTTCACGCCGATGGCAGCGCCAACGAGCAGACGCCCACGCGAGTCGAGGGAGGCGTTGCGGTTGTTCGTCAGCTTCAGGATGTCGGACTGCGTGATGAGGTAGAGCAGCTCGCCGTCCGGGCCGAGCAGGGGAAGGTTGTTGGTGCGCTTCGTCCGCATCATCTCCTTCGCCTCCTGCAGCGTGATGGCGGTGTTGGTGCACACCACCATGCGGCTGACCGGCGTCATGAGGGTCTCGACGGAGGCGTCCTCCTTGGCAAAGATGAGGTCGCTCTTGCTGAGCACACCACGCAGGCGGCGCGAGGAAAGGTCGTCGACGACCATCAGGCAGCTCACACCACCCTTGCGACCCGTCCAGTTCAGCTCCTCCACCGCCTCGGCGAGCGTGGCGGACGGCAGGATCATGCGGGGGTCCTCAATCAGGAAGGACTGGGCCCGCTTCACCTTGCGCACCATCGCGCACTGCTCCTCGACGCTGCAGAAGCGGTGCAGAATGCCGATGCCGCCCTCACGCGCCATCGCGACGGCCGTCTTGTCCTCGCACACGGTGTCCATGTTGCTTGCGACGATCGGCATGTTCAGCTTGATGTTGCGGCTCAGGCGGGTCTTGGTGTTCACGGACTTGCGGGAGCGGATGGGGCTGCGCTGCGGGATGAGCAGCACGTCATCGTAGGTCAGACCCTGGGGGAGGGTCGGCAGGTTTTCCAGCGCGGCGGCCATCTCTCGTTTAGAAGTCGAGTCAAAAGGGGGGTTGCAACTAATTATGTGTGGAGGGTTATGACAGTCACAGGTAGAGGGGTTGGCAGGAAGAAGGGCTGTGTATTGGCGCGGTTTGACTCTCTTCAACGTGTGGGATATTTGGGGGGTTGTAAGTGGTAGATGCGGTGAGGGGCCAACAAGGACGAGAGAAAGGGGAGGGCGATGCAGTAGGAGGGTAATTTTCTTTGTTGTCGTTGCCAGCGTGGCATTTAGAATGGTCGGCTTCACCACGCCGCAAGAAGCTTGACTGATGTACTTGCAGAAAAGGTGCGGTAGAACGAGAGAGCGATCGAGAGGCCGTGGCGGCGGCGGACTCACTTTTTAAGACACATTTTCGACTCCCGCCCTCTCCAGCCGCTTGTCAGCTTCACCATAGACAGAGGGGCATGAGAGCACACGCACACCACTCGCAACATGCGTTTGAATAACGGTACGCAGCGAGCAGCAGTAGTGATGACGGGGTGAGAATTGAAGAGTGAAGAACAGATGATAAGATAAAAGAGCACACCTTAAGCGAAGTCAAGCACTTAAATAAGATGGCGTTGCAGTTTCTTTTTAGTTTTTTCCCTTCTGTGTTGGTAAGGCGAAGGTGCAGCGGCCACTGTGCCCTACTGCGCCGTTCACACTTTCTAACCCCTGCTCTTAACGCCCTCTTCTGTGTGATTTTGTGTGTGTGTGCGTGTACATAAGTAAAGAGACTGCTGAGTCTGTTTTGGGTTTTCTGTTCCCTGCACGAGACGACCAGCAACGTCTCCTTTCCTTTTTTACGGGCGGCTCTTCCAGACGAGCGATGCAGCCGGGCTGGCCGGCGGAACGAAGTTCTTCAGCGCCTCCATCAGCTCCACTGCTGTCGGCTTGACCACCACGAAGTCGAACACCTGCTCCTCCACGAAGCCCTCCGTGATGAGGTGGCGCAGCAGAGCCAGGAAGGGGTCAAAGAAGCCCTGCACGTTGACGATGCCGATCTTCGGGCGGTAGGCGTTCAGCTGGAACAGCGTGATCACCTCGAGCAGCTCGTCGAAGGTACCCACGCCGCCGGGCAGCGCGACGACAGTGTTGGAGTGGGCGAACATGATGCTCTTCCGCTCCGACATGGTCGACGTGGTGTAGACACGGTCCCCGATCATGTTGCCCGACACCTCGCGGCCAGCGAGAGAGTTGGGGATGACGGAGATGATCTTGCCACCGCGCGCCTGGACCGCCTTCACGACCGAGCCCATCACACCCACCGTGCCGCCGCCGTAGACGAGGGGCTGGCGGAGCTTCTCAGCGATGTACGCGGCGAGCGCCTCCGCCTCCTGGGCGTACTCGGGCTTGTTACCATTCCGAGCGCCGCAGAAGACGAGGACGCCTTTCTTGAGCAGCGGGTCGTCGATGTTCTGCTCCGACCACACCTGCGGCTGGGCATCGAGAAGCGCCTGCGAGGCCACGTTCGAGGCGACGACGAGCGACGACTCCGCCACCTCCAGCTCCTCGAAGCCCGCAAAGAGAGCCTTGAAAGGGCCGCTCTTGGAGTGGACCTCCTCGAAGTCGTGCTGGCTGGCGTAGCGCTCCAACACCATGTACTTGAAGGCGACGGGCTTGCCCTGGTCAAAGACCTGGTGCAGCTCGTAGGTCATGGTACCGGGCTCGTTGTGGATGCAGTGCTGCTGCAGCTTGGCGAACTCGGTGATGAAGACCTGCTCCGACTCGGCATTCTGGAGCGTGATGGTGAAGACGACAGAGACGACCATCTTGCGACTTTTTTTTTTTGTTTAAGTGGTTCCACGAAATGCGATACGAGAAAAAAATGAAAAAGAACACGGCGGGAAGGAGGAGAGGAGAGGCACAGTGCGACGTGGCGGGGATAATAGGAGACAGGTGTGATGATCTAATCCGATGTGTGTTTAAAGGGTTGGAGGGTGGGGGATTCGGAAAAAAAAAAGAAGTTGTGCACAACGAAAGGTCAAGGCAGAGGAATGGAGGTTGTGTACACGTGGTCGCATAAAAAGGGAGAGAGAGAGAAAAATAGAGTGACGGCGTTACCTTGAGGCACGCCATTCATGCGCTCCACTCATTTTGTTTTTGTTGTTTTGCACAGGAGGAGAAAGATGCCGCTGATACCAGCGAGACTTTCCATGAGAGACACCAATACGACAATGCCAGTAGATCCTTTCCTCCCTCTTCTTCTTCATAAACATGAAGGCAATGCCGCTGCTGGAGATTGCGGGGAGAGAACTTCAAGCGCTCTTTTTTCTCCGCAGCTGGATGTCCGACACGTTAACGCTTTTCAAAATTCTCTTTGTGGAAGAGATGTCGACGGTGAAAGTAATAAAAAAAGACGAAACAAAAAAAGATGAAAATAAAGGCGGACAACATTGCAGACACACACACTCACACACAAGAAACAAAGACGGCCGAGTGTGGGAAAAAAAGATAAAAGCAAATTGGCTATAAGGCAGAGAAGAAGGTTGGAGCAATAACAGAAGAAAAAGAAAAGAGAGAGCCAAGTATAGTGAACATCACGCATCTCATAGATCTCTCCTCCCTCTTCTGCTACTACGGGGAAAGGAAGAAGTAGATACACCCATAAATACAGAGTAGAGGGGAGAAAGATAGAAAAGGAAACGCCTTCTCTTTAGTTCCCACAACTCCATGTCAACGACAACACGTAGCAAGGAAAAAAATTAAAAGGGATCATAGTGGTTAAAAGCAGCCACGAGGCTACTCTACCGTAAATGAGAGGGAAAGTACCGTTCCAGCTAAGAAAGAAAGAACAACAACAAGAGATAAAGAAAAAAAAGTAAAGCCGCAAGAAAAAAAAAAGAGGCTTTCCACATACACACGCTTACACACACAAAGATTCACTTTCTCGTGCGTGCCGCAGATATAGAGGAAAAAGAAGGGCGTATTTGGCACGTCAGCTGTGAAGTCGTTCACCTCTTCTCTTTCTCTTCCCTCTCTCTCTTGACTGTACATGGGGAACGTGCTCTCGTCTGCAACTAGTTTAGAGGTTGCAGCGGACACCAACAAAGAAAAACAAACAAACAAACGACGTGAGACTCTGTTGAAGAAAGTTGTTAGCAAAAAGTAGCGGCAATACAAAAAGGAGGAAAGGCAACGAGTGACCATTATGTGCATGCGTGTATCTGAAAACAGAAAAAAACAGAAAAGCAAGCAAATACTACCACCGAATGAAAAACAAAAGAAAAGAAAGACCAGAAAAGAAAAAGTTTAATAGAAAAAAAAGAATGCGCAGTGCGGCGTCAGCGATGCGCTGAAGTACTACGCTCACTTTACATGGCTTCCAATAAAAAGAGAGAGAAAAAGAAGCAAAATAGGGAGAAGCAGGGCGTTCATGAAACATGAGTGAGAAAAAAAAAGGAAAATGGGAGAAACTCAACTTTTCCTAAAAAGTATATTTATCAAGGGGTAAGGAAAAACAGACATGACAAGAGAAAAGCAACGGAATTCCATAAGGCGTAACGGTGACGGCTGCACGACACACGAAAGAAAGAGAAGGGAAGAGAAAGAACAAGTCAAGTGCGGACGCCAAGGGAGAGGAAGAGGAGGAAGGCATCAACGCAGCGCGCGGAGCACAACAAGAACGCAATAGAAAAGAAGAAGAAGAAGAAAGTAAAACATAAAAAAAAAGGATTCGAAGAAGACACAGAGGCAGAGTCTGGTACGAGGGAACTTCACATTACTTTATTCGTGTGATTCCACAACACACCAGAGGCAGAGGGTGGACTACGTACACCCGCACGGAAAGAGCGCTGGAAAAAGAGAGAAAGAGATAGAGTGCGGCTAAAAAGTAAAAAAAAAAATGCCGAAGAGGATGAGAAGCCAATCGTGCTCAGGGAAAACGAGAGAAAAAAGTAAGAGAAGCAGAAAAGGAAAGGCAAACTTCCGCGGTGGTTACGTGAGGAGGGCCTGTAACGCCTCCCAGGTATCCGCACAACAACAAGAAAAACGATCGCTCTTTCAGCTCCTCATCCCTTTACTCCGAATACTCGGAATGGGCCGTGCCGCAGCGCTTCGCCACCTTCTTGGCATTCTGCACCTCCCCCATCGCGAAGAGATCGTCCTTGCGCTTGCGCTCCTGCTTGGCGCGCTCCAGGGCGTTCTGGAACTGCTCCTTCTGCTCCAGCACCTCCGCCTCGTCGTCCGAGTACTCGATGCGTCGCATGAGCCGCAGGTGCTCGACCTTCTTCTCCTCCAGCGCGTTGCGCAGGTCGGCGCACTCGATGACCTTGGTGTCGTACTTCGCCTCCCACTCGTTCACCTCCTCCTGCAGCTTCTGCATCTTCTTCTTGAGCTTCTTCTGGTGGCGTGTCTTCTGCTCCATCTCGGTGTTGCGCTGCTCCGTGAACTCCTCGACACGCTTGTTGATGAGATGCTGCATCTGCGCGTCCTTCTGCTCGAGCTGGTCGCGGCACTGCTGGTCGAGCGCCACCAAGGCCTCGTTCTTCTCCCGCAGCGAGTTCTGGAAGTACTCGGCCTTCTCGTTGTTCTTGACGATGATGGACTTCTGCTTCTCCAGCAGCTTCCGCAGCTGGTCGAGCTGGTCGGTACGCTCGCGGAGGCGCGACTCGAGCCGCGTGACGTCCTCGCCAGAGTCGGAGGTGGCGGCGAGCTTCGCCTCGTACTCCTGCTGCACCTTCGCCAGCTGGCGGTCGTGCTGAGCGATGGTCGTCTCCGCCGCTGCCAGCTCGGCACTCTGCGCCTCCATCTTGGCGTAGAGCTCGTCGCGAGACTTGGTGAGCTGGAGGGCCTTGGCCCGCTCCTCCTCCAGCTCCGCCTGCAGCGCACCCAGCTGGGCGGCGTTGTGCGGCGCTGGCGCGTTCACCGACATCGCCGACCCGTTCAGGCGGGCCGCCGCCACCGCACCGCCACCGGCGCTCGTGCTGCGGCTGTTGCTCGTGCTGAAACCGCTCACACTAGCGCCGGACGCGGAGGGCAGTGGCGCTGCCGCAGCACCAGCCGTGGCAGCCGCGAGGCGCTGCCGCAGCCGCTCGTTCTCCTCCTGCAGCATCTGCATGGCCGCAGCCCCCGTGCTGTCCATCTTCATGGCCGCTATCACCTTCTCCTGCTGAGCTGCGTACTCCTGCACAACGGCCGCGCTGACCGGACCAGAGGCCGACGAGCCACCCGCCTCTGCCTTCGCCTTCTCCAGCTTTGCCTGTGCCTGGTCGAGAGCCTGGCGGGTCTCCTTCAGCTGCGTCTCGAGCTGCGCCTTGGCGGTGTGCAGCTCCTTCCGGGGGGCTTTTTTCCCCCCCTTTGGGGGGCGCGGGGGGCCGCCGGGGGGGGGGCCCCTTTTTTCTTTTCCTCCCCCCCCCCCCCCCCCCCCCCTTTTTTTCTCCCCCCCCTCCCCCCCCCCCCCCCCCCCCCCCCCCCTCCCCCCCCCCCCCCCCCTCTTTTTTTTTTTCCCCCCCCGTGAAAAGGGGAAAGGGGGGGGGGCCCCCCCCCCCCCCGCCCCCCCCCCCCCCCCCTTTTCCCCCCCCCCCCCCCCCCCCCCCCCCCCCCCCCCCCTCCCCCCCTTTTTTTTCTCTTTTTTTTTCTGGCGAAGTGCAGCTGTCGAGACGGCTGCTCGGAGAGTTGCCGCTCGTCCTTTGGGCATGAGGCGTGTTGGCAAACATCATAACCGTCTTACTGTTGCCACCCAGCGAGTCCTTCAGCAGCATTGTGAGCGGGCTGCTGCGGAACGGCACGTGTGAGCCGCCCTTCACGATCGTGTCAATGACCGTGCCCAGCGCACTCAGCGAAAGGTTGATGTTGCAGCCCTCCTTCAGGGTATCACCGGAGGCACCCGTCTTGCCCTGCCGCTCGGACCCGGCAAGGTCGACGAGGTTCAGCTTACTCGACACGGCGCGCGTCGTGCCATCCTCCAGCGTCTCGGTGCACTCCAGCGTGAGCGTGAAGATGGAGTGGGAGCGGCTGCTGTCGGCGTTCAGCTCCGTCGAGGCCACGCGACGGCGGTCGCTGCCCTCCTCCAGGTGTCGAATGACATCCTCTGGCAGCTTCACCTGTGCCACGACGGCGCCCTGGACAAAAAAGCTGCGGTCCTTGTGCTCGCGGATGTCGAGCGAGACCTGCTGCTTCGCCAGGAGATCACGCACCTTGCCGTTGTACAGCTCGAGAAAGCTGACGTACATACTGACGGAGGTGGACGGGGCCTCGTCCCGCATCTTCTTAACGGACTCGAAGATGTACTTGACGCAGCGCGGGATGATGCCCTCCAACTCCTCGTCGCCCATCTGCCCGGTCATCGTGTGCGTCTTGCCCGAGCCGGACTGGCCGTAGGCGAAGACGGTCGCGTTGAAGCCGTTCAGCACCGAGTCGGTCATGGGCATAATGAACTGGGTGAAGATGTCCTTCTGCGAGAAGCTGTTGTTGATCACCGCATCGAAGGTGAAGCGGTCGGGCTCGCCGATGACGCTCTTCGCCACCACGGTGTTCGCGGTGAGGTCGAGATCGACGCACGACTTGTGGCCGGCGGCCTTCTCCTTCTCACTCAGTGGACGGCAGCGGACGAGCACCTTGATGTTCTCCGCCGCCGCCGCACCGTGGTCCTTCTTGCCCATCTTCGACCGAAGCGTAATACGGAGAGAGAGCGAGAAAGAAAGAAAGAAAGAAGAGGTGTGAAGGAAATTGGTATAACAGTGAGCGCGTTGGTCGGCGCGGACGCAACTTTGCGACGCAACTCGACACACTGAGCCTGAGTGAGATCAAAGCACCACTGTTGTGGGCAAAGAAAAATAGAGAGAGGAAAAGAAAAGCAATGGCCGTGACTTCTGCTTTTCTGGGCTTCTCCGTCTGCACTTTTAAGCTGCTGCACCAAACGCGTTGTTGGAGTGCGTGTGTGTGCTCGTGAATATGGAGAAAAAGAGGTTATTGTGGGAGGCGAGACAAAGAGAAAGAGAGAGGGAGAGGCCGCGGAGGGTACTTTACAGACTGCACGTCAGCACCGTCAACCTACAAGCCAGAAAAAGAAGATGAAGGGTTGGGAGAGGAAGAGAGAGGTGAATATAAAACAGTAGTTTTACTCGGAGGTGAGGTGCGGCACAGATGCTTTAATTTGAAGGAGGTTCCTGCAATGGCGTCTCTCTTGCCATTTGGTCGGTGGGTTTTCTTCCTAAAAAAAAAAACACCACAACGAAGAGCATTGAGAAAGTGTCTGAAAAGGGTGCAACTGCGCAAACTACACAACAGAGAAGAAATGATGATTGCGATGCACGGCCGGTCGACGAGGAAGTACGACGTATGGCAGACGCATTCAAAGACAAAACTGTAAGGAAAGTGCCGGTACATCTTTTTTTTTTTTTTTAGATTTCGTTCTCCACTGTCCTCTGTGACAAAGTCCGTGGTAAAAAAAAAAAACCACGGACGAGGAAAAGACAACCACCCAGTAGCAAACACACATGCACCGGTGCCTCAACTTTTCTCGCCTACGTCGCGAGGCGAGATCTCCAACTCCTGCATCGCCGTCACCACCTCCGCCGACACGAGCGGCTCCACCGCGAGAGGGAGGGCATCGCCGTGCACCGAGGGTCGGAGCTGCAGCCCGTTCAGCACCGTCAGTGCCCGCACGGCAAGCGCGGCGGTGGCGAAGACGACGTCGAAGGACTTCGAGTTGGGCTGAACAGGGGCCACGGCGTCGCCGCGAGGGAGGGCACCAGCTGCAGCGTCGCGCGCCATCGCTTGTGTCTGCTGCTGTGAGCCGTACACAGGTGCCCGCTCGCTTGGCGGGGACTGCGCTGCTGGGAGAGGCCCACTCCCGAACCCATCACCCGGGCCGCGCCGCACCATGCAGCTCACAAGACCGCTACTGTCACCACCGCAGACCTGCCGCACACACACCTCCCGCACCGCCGTCGCTCCGAGGTTGAGTGGGATGTTGTGAAGCCGCACGCACTGACTCGCCACTCGGGTCACACCAGCGGCATCTGTGAAGAGGCTGACGGCGTGTCGCCGCTGCAGCTCCCGCACCAGTGCGACGCGCTTCGCGGCGGCGTCGGAGGAAGCGACCACTGCCGCTAAGTCGCCTGCTGTGGCGGGCATTGCAGCCTTCGCTGCAGCAGCGGCAGCGGTGAGGCGGTCGGCACCGAAAATGCTCGTTGTCAGCTGCTGCACGCGTGCTTCGAGCTGAGCCACCTTATCCGTCAGCGAACCCGCTGGTGGCAAAGGTGAAACACTCACTGCAATGTCCGCAGCGCCTGCCTTCTCTGCTGCTGCTCCTATGCTTGACGCGTCTGCCGGCTTCCTCCCAGACTGCGCCGCTGGTGGTGGTGGTGTTGGTGAAGAAGAGCTCGCAGGGCTTTCCTGTAGTTGCCCTTGCCGTCGCTCCATCTGCTGGATAAGAAGGTCAGTGTTGCGCTGGCGCATCACCATCTCCCCGACAACACGATGCACCTCCGTCAGCTTCCCTCGCAGACTCTCAGCACTGCTCTCCAGCTGCCCCATCTGCCGCTCCATGAGGGCAAATTTTTGCTGCAGCAGCTGCGTCGCCTCTTCTTGACTGCGCAGCGTGTGCTGGGTGCGTCGTGCCCCCTCCCGCAGCTGCTCCACCGCACCCACCAGAGAGGCGAGGGAGGGGGCTGCGGTGGTGGTGGTAGCGGAGGAGGTAGCGGACTGCGGTGGAGCAGCGCTCGCCGCGGTGCTCTGTGTCGTGCGCTCATCACCGGCTTTGCCACCGATAGTACTGCTGGCGGTGTTCGTGATGCCGCCCATACGACGTGCGTCGACGTTGCGTGTCGGGCCCTTTCCATGCAAGCGGAGAGGGGAGTGCGCCATGAGACACACACACGTGCCTCGGCGCCACATGTTGGGAGATGTAAAGAGTCTGATGCGTGTGTCTTGGACAAACAAAAACGTTGCGGTCAACAACAGCAAAAAGTAGTTGACGCGGGCAAACGCTAGGGTGGCGCCTGCGGTAGATAGAATGGAAAATGCGCAACGAGAGAAAGAGAGGTGGCTGAGTGCACCGCGACGTCACTCCCTCTATGTTTTTCCTTTCTTATAAATTTATGTTTCTGTATCTTTCATGAGTAACAAAACACAGAGAGAGAGAGGTCATAGGTGAAGAGAGAGCGGCATGAGAAGGCTTCAGCACTTTGTTACACCACTTCATGCTTCCACTTTCCGTTTTAGAAGGCGCACCCTTCCCACGAGCGCACTCATCCAAAGACACATGCGTGTAGACAACCATGCAGTTGACGACAAACGCGTGATTTCTGAGCAGAGATGGCGTCTTTACAGTGGAGAGGGACGCACACACACTGTGAACTCCGGTCACTCGCTCCGACAGTTGCTGGCCGAGCACAGAAGATGCAATACTTGGTTTTTTTATGAAATTGGATTTAAGATTCTTTAAAGAAGAGAGAGAAACAGTAAAGAGAAAGGACACACACATACACACAGCGGGTTATTCGTGTTACACAGCTTAATCCTTAACAAACGCAACACCAACACATGCACCGCTACCCACTTCCAGGGCGGCCACATTCCAATCCACACCTCCCTTCGCGGTCAGAAGAGATGTGAGGATGTCCCACTGAAAGAGCACAGATAGAAGCAAAAGAAAAAAAACATTATACACTTGACAAGGCCACGAGTCATCTCCATCAGTTGGTGTCGTGGATGCGCTTCAGCTTCCCGTCAAAGTAGCGATGACGTCCGGCGCGGCCAAGACGGACACCGCCGCACCGCTGAAAAAGATCCGCATCTGTCATGCGCGTCACGTCACCGCTCGCCTCGCCTTTGAAGCGCTTCTCCGGCTGCTCATCGTCGCTGCCATCACTGTCACTGTCGCTGTCGCTGCTGCTGCTGCTGCTGCTGCTGCTGCTGTTGTTGCTGGCGGACGCGCGCTGACGGCGTGGCGACTGCGGCTTCTGCCTGGCCGTGGCCACCGCCTCCGCCTCACTGCTGCTGTCGCTCTCGCGCCTTTCATCCTCTGCGTCACTGCTGCCACTGCTGCTCTCATCGCTTCCACTTGCCTCCTTCTTGGTGGTCCTCTTGCGGCGCTTTGTGTTGGTGTGCAGCTGCCCATAGATGGCGTCCAGCTCGACGGCGAGGGTGGAGGCGAGGCTGCCGCCCTGGGCAGGGTCAGCGGCGTGGCCGAGGCCGGTCGCCACGTTTGGGTCACGGCGCACCACCTTCACGTACGACTTCATGCCCGTCCGCTCCTTGCCGAGACCCTCCCCTTCCTTCCACCCGTACTTCTCCATCATCTTCTTCGCGAGAGCCGACATGACGGGCAGGGGAGTCGTGCAGGCCTCAGTGTGTGCTTGTCTGCGGATGTGTAAGACGCGATGTAGCTTTTTTTTTTTTTTTGTTGTTGTCGAAGGTAGCTAATTGATTACGTGGCTAGCGAGTGTGACGTATTCTGGTGTCGTGCCAGCGACGCTGCTCATTGTGGCACCGCGTGTGCGATGCGCGTGACGACAACAACCGCACACACAAAAAAAAAAAAAAGAGAGAAAAAGAGGTGGTATGTCAAAAAAAAAAAAGGAGAAGAAGAGAAAAGGAAAAATGGAGGTGTAAAGGGGACGATGCGGCACAGAGTTAAAGAGGAAAGAGAGGAGAGAGGAGAAGGGGAAGGGGCGGTCATGGTAGCCACTTAAAGAACTCCTACTTTTTTGCAACAACTGAGCCGCCTTTTTTTCCCTTCTCTCCCCCTCTTTCTGTTTCTCCCAGCCACCTTCGAGCGCGTCATGCAAATACCCTGCAAGAAGGCAAGTGGCGACGGTTTTAGCAAGTGTAGCCCCACCTCCAAAAATTGGGAGGTTGGGAAAAAAGCTACCTTTGCGAGTCCGCCCACCCGCGTACCGCTCACACCGCGGTAATCACGCAGTTCGGCACACGACAGATCCACGCAGGCAGGCAGGAACCACACCACCACGAGGTTGCGCACATGATGTGTGTGTGCACGTCTCTGTGTGTAGGCGCAAAGGCTCCCTTCTTTTTCTTCACTCCACCGGTACGCACAACTGAAAAAAGGACAACGTCCAGACGGGAAAGCCAAGGAGCCCGCATGACGAGTTGTCTCCAACTTTTTTTTTTTATTCATCTTTTGGGAGACTTTCAAAGGAGCACCGCTGTAAGGGGGAAGCGAAGACAAAAACGAGTAGTGGAAATGAAGGCAAAGAAGAAAGCGAGAGAAAGAAAATGAAATTGAGAGAGAAAGAGAAAAACAAACAAACAAAAACAAATCGCCGTGAGAGACAACACTGACAAAGAAAGAAGAGAGAAAGATGAGAACAAAAGAGGACAAGGAGGAGATGACAGCCACGGAGTTGGTTCTTCTCGTCCCCAACTTAAATGAACAACACTAACAACAGAAAAAAAAAAACAGGAGTCAGGAAAAATAAAAAAAGGAGGTCACAACAACGCCCCCCTCAAATCGCAACTGGACGCACACAACACGCCACTCACCACAAAACACCCCCACTTAGGAACAGAAAGTTGTGTGTGTGTGTATATAGGTATAAGGTACTCTTTGCTTTATTCTTTGTATGTTTTTTTTTTCTTCTTCTTTATTCGTGGCGGTGACGGAAGCCGCGTACGACTTCACCGCCGACAGAAGGCGTCTATCAGACACATACGCGACTAAGCCAATTTTCAGAATAAAAAAAAAAAAACAGTAGCTTTTCCCTCCCTGACGCAGTGACGCGCTCGGCGAAGAAACGTGCAGGTTTGTGGGTCTCCCCACGCCACGCACCTCGGAGAAAACAAGTGAGAAACCAAACAGGTACATGGGAAGAGGAAAAGGACAAAAATAAAACAGCTCAGTGATAAAGGTGGAAGAAGGAGGCCGAAGAGAAAAATAAAAACGAAAAAGAAAGGAAAAAAAAGAAAAAAGACAGCCAACGTGCACATACACACAAACACCCGAACACACACACAAACACAACAGAGAGCGGCAATAGAAGGAGAGAGCGACAACAAGAGACACGGCGTCAAAAGAGGAAAAAGAGCACCGCGCAACACCGCGGTGACGTCCACTGCGCTGCCTCTCCACCGACAAGGAAGAGGAGAACGAAGAGAAAAAAAAACGATTCTCTCAGTGACAACTAAACCAACATCAGCAACAACAGAGAAGTGAAGAGAGAAAAAAAGTCGAGACAGCTTCACACACACTGAGAGAGAGAAAATATTTTTTTTACACTGATGCTGTTTCTTGTGCAGCGATACGTACGATGAAAAGCAGCGCACACACACGTCTGAGTGTGAGTGAGAAAAAGAGAGAGAGAGAGAGACAAAGACAATTGTGAACGTGCCTACATGTTCAGTGGCACACATATGCATACATCTACTCTCTCAGAAAAAAGAAAGCAACAACCACGCAACAACAAGGCAGAGGCAACGATTCACAACCACAACAACAAGAAAGGAACAAGGAAAATCAAGAGACGCTCAGTAGAGAAGCAGTGAAGAGAGGGTGACATAGAAGAGGGGCGGGTGGAAGATGAGAGAGAGAGAGAGAGGCGGGGCGGAAGAGAAGAAAACGGCGACGACGACGAGGATAAGGTGAGTAGCACAGACACACTCACAATAAGATGTGCTACATTGTAAGTGGAAGAGGGAAACATGACCAAAAAACGATGACGGTGGGGGAGACTCTCGTATGCGTTTAGGGAGAAAACGAATAGATGAAAAGTAATAGTCACCATATGACATATGCATGTGCAGCACAATAATAATAATACTAACAATAAAACTCCCCGCTCATACGGGGAGAGGAGAAAAAGACAGTGAGGGAAGGACATACACACAAAGAAAAGGTGGGGGAAAAAAAAGGAAAGCGCCTTTAACACGAAAACATGCGTTCGAGTCGAGAAGGGGGAAGCATCAGGAAATCAAGAAAAATAAATAAACAAGAGAGAGCGAGCGAGAAAGGGAGAGAGAAGGTAATTCTACAAGCGAGAAAGGACACTCAAGAGAAGACGATTGGACTCGCGCTCTGCATCTTTCGTCTTCCCCACCTGTGTGTGCGTGTGTGTGTGTGTGCTGCGGGATACGAGTAGGCGCTTTCGCATGTAATAAAAAAACATCAAAACGATCCCAGCAAGATGGTCGGAGAAAACGGGAGAGAGAGCAGAGAAAGAAAGAAAAGAAGAGAAAACTTACAAATGGAGTGACCGCTTGCAATGCATGTGTGTGATAGCTACCGAGACGCTCAGACATACCCAGACAAACACACACCTACAAAGACAAGCGACTGGGAACAACAACAAGATGAGGCGCGTGTGGCTTTTAAATCAAACAAAATGTTCTTTCCACTACACCAATCAGCCAAAAAAAAAAAAGAAAGTAGAAGAGAACATTGCAAAACTTCTCTCTCGACGAGACTCAACACGCAAACGTACACACATACTAAAAAAAAAAAAGAACAATACCGCTGCCTTTCTTTGTCTCCACTACTGCCCTCGCGACCAACGTGTCGTGTGGATGCGCCGCCTCTCCGCCTCTCTATATAACTATCTGCATCCCAACTACCGCTGCTCTCAGCTACTACTTCTGCCCGCCTTCATGCCTGAGAAGTCGATCAAAACAAACAAACAGACAGAGGAGAAAAGAAAAGTTTGATGCGGCTGTGTCAGACTTTCGACGGTGTGCGACCCACGCTTCTCAACTACTTTCCCGCCTTGTTTCTCTTCTTCGCAGCTGTGCATCAGGCCAGCAAACAAACTAGCAATAGCAGTATGTCGCTGCTGCTCGTGTACACCCCTCTTTTTGTCATCAACTCAGTTGAAACGCATCGCCCCTTCTTCAAGGGCTCAAGACAAAAAAATATCTGCGGAGACCTCCTCCACGTGATCGTTTATAGCACAAGAAAACATCCAACCAACAACAAACACATCGAGAGACACTAAAGAGAACATAATCAAAAGCACATATATATATTTTTTTATTGAGGAATTCGGAAAAAAAAGGAAAAAGAGAGAATCAGTTATACAGTGAAATAGATAGTAATACAGCTCTTTGTGGGGTCGTAGCAAAGAACAACAACTGAGAAAAACAAGAGGTGATCAGCAATGGGAAGAAAGAAAGAAAGAAAAAAGAGCACCTGTCAAAAAGCATTCACTTACCTCAAAGTACATTTGCATGCTTGTGTGCATCGGTGTGTGTTTGTGTGCCCTCTTTTTTTTTTTTTTTTGCGAGAAATATCAATGTGACGAATCACCGCAAGAGAGCACCACATACACATTTCCCCACACATCAAGAGAAAACAACACCTGCAACAACAGTAAAAACGGACAAGGAAAGACAACGAAAAAAAGAGAGAAAGGGAGCAGCACGCTTATACAAATACAGAAAAAAAATGAAAGAAGGGGGAAAAGACAACAAAGAAGAACAGCAAAGCTATAGAAATATGCAGAAGGAAGAGAAAGAGATGAATACAACACCAAAGTATCAACCAAAAGGCAGCGCAAAATCGCACACACACACAACGCACAAATGCGGAACTGCAGCATCCGTGCACCCGAAGGCACTCTGCGCAACGAGAGGCAGCGTTTTAGGTGAGGGAATTCTTCTTGTTGAAGATGTGGAGGAGAGAGAGAGGCACAGAGAACAATTGTGTTCCTTCGCCATCGCTGTACCTTGTTGCATTCCCCCTCTCTGTCTCTCTCTCTTTTTCTGACTCCTCCCTCTTCCACTGCTGCCCCTGTCGCCCCTTCCTGCCTATCACTCCCGCCGATCGCCACCGGTGGCCGCCAACGTGTGCTCCACCTGGATGTGGTTGAAGAGGCTACTCGACATGGACGTGTTCGTCGTCGCGTTCGCCGAGGAGGACAGCACGCGGTTGGCTCCCGTGAGGGTGGAGCGGCAGCTGCGCGTCTCGCCGCCCGAGCACTCCGAGAAGGCGGAGTGGTTGCTCGGCGCGACGTTCTTGCCGGTGCGACTGCGCGGGCCCCGAATGCGGCCCACCTTGGCCAGGTCGTTCCGCGGGTCGGGCTTGACAGCGCGGGGGTGTTTTACCGTCGCACTCGTGCTCCGTCCCGCGCTGCCGTTGCCGCGCCGCGAGCTCTGCTGACTCGTGAGACTGGCGATGGCGGCGCGGTCGAGGTGGCCGACGCTGCCGCTACCGTACATGAGCGAGGACCACGACGCAGAGGACGCCGGTGGTGGGTGACTAAAGGGGAGGGCGGAGGAGGCCTGGCGGGACGACGCCCCACTGCCCCCGGCAGCCGCCACCTGGCACGGGTTCATCGGACGCACCTCGTGCTCCATCGTGTAGAGGTGGTGGTGGGTGCCGCCGCCGCCGCCCATGCGGGACAGCCGGCAGAGCGAATCACTCACTTCGGTGTCGATGGTAGAGCGGCCGTCGCTCGCCGCGGTGACGGCGCCGGCGGTGGGGCTGACGTGGCTGACCGACGCGTATGCTCCGTTGCCGGCTGGTGAGGTTCGCGAGTGCGAGCGGGCCGCGTTGGCGCTTCCACCGTGCTGCTGCTGCTGCTGCGTCGCTCCACCCACTGCCGGCTGCGCGACACCGCCAGCGCTCCGCGGCGAGCCACGTGTGGTGTGCAGCGGAGACACGTACCCGTTGGCGCCGCGGTGCAGGCTGGCAGACCACTGCGGGTTGTGGGCGAGGTTCGCCTCGAGGATGATGTCGGTCAGCAGGCTCAGCTCCTCTTCGAAGTTGTGCGCACTCACTGCGGTGGCAGAGGCGGCGGCGGCGATTTGCGTGGCCGGCGAGCTTGTCGCACGTGGGTCGCCGCCCGGAGAGGCCACCACCGACGCCGTGGCGGAGCGGGTTGCCCCCGGTGCTGCTGCTGCTGCTGCTGCGACCGTGCCACCAGTGCCGCTGCTGCTCGTGGCGGCAGTGGCGTGTCCGTGCAGGTTGATCTCCCCGCGCAAAATGGACGTCATTTGGTGGATGAGACGTGCACACTGGTCCCTGTCCTGCGTGATGGCGGAGGCCTGGCAGACACCGGCAACGGAGGACATCAGCTTCGACGCGCTCTGCTGCAACGCACTCGGGCTACTAAGGCTGTTGGGGTTGGCGGTGCCCGGTGTGGCGCTGCTGTGGTAGCCAACGGACGGCGCCGCTGCCGCCGCGTTGTGCAGGCTGCTGCTCAGCAGGGGCGGTGTGGCGCCGGAAGGGGAGTGGGTGCCTGCGAATTGAGTGGTGCTCGCTACGGCATCCTGCTGCAGCACGATATCGAACTGATCGAGCTCCTCCTCCTCCGGTACGACATCTTGTAGGGGGGCTGCACGCTGCTGTTGCTGCTGCTGCTGCTGTTGTTGAGGCAGAGGCGGGCGTGGCGATGCTGTCTGGCGGGCCGCGCTGGCGCTAAGGGAGTTGACACTGCTGCTGAGGTGCTGACGGGCGTGCACGGCGTCGACGGCGAAGTCAATCGGCGAGGAAGGGTGGGCAGCGGCGTTGCCGCCACGGTACAGGGTGGCGTCGACGCCGTCCATCCTGTGTGTCGTTCGTCTTCTCCGCTGCTGCTGACCCCGTCGGGTGCTGGTGTGTCCTCCAGTGATGAGCTTTCTGCACTAGCGTCGCTCTGCCCTCTTGGTCACTGAGGTGTGGGAAGCAGGGCACGAGGAGAGTAGGGGGGAAAGACACCACAAAGGAAGGGAGAAGAAGAGAAACAGGTAGAATCACAGAGGTAAAGCGAAAAAAAAAGAACAGAGGTGACGTCAACAGCAACAACAACGGCGACAAGTAAAGGTGGAAGTGACGAGGAGAACACGACGGAAAAGGGCGGCTACAACAACAATAGCAAAAAAAGAAAATGAAATGAAAGCTTTTTCACACCGAAAGAGGCTAAATGAGGACGATGACAGTGGAACGTGGAAAGAAGGAAGAAAGAGAGAGACTGCAACGTCGCCCTTGTTCCTTCGAGCGCTGGGACACACAGACACGATCTCTCTTGACTCACGCACACACACAAGAGTGAGCAAGCAATAACGGGGAGAAAGGCGAGAAAATCAGAAAAGGTACACAGAGGGGAACAAGAAAAAAAAGGTTGAGCGCTACGCACTGCAGAAGAATGGAGGGTTGAGGAAGGAGTGCCGGTTTAAAAGTGTTGGAACTACGTCACGACACACTCACTTTTGCACTCTTTCTTTCCCTTTTTCTCTGTGCGCACGGTGTGAAGGAGAAGGGGAAAAAAGAAGAAGAAAAGACTCGTACTGAGGCGCAAAACACCGGTGAAAAAGCCAGGGCTGTGATGGGGAGTGTACAGCCTTCACTTGATTTTTTTAAAATTTATGTACGTGCGTGTGTGTATAGCACTACTGTATTCTCTAATTCTACCTTAGCTTCTGTGGCGAACGCGTTGGGTGAGCGGAAGCTCTCCTACTTGCATCAAAGAGAAGAAAAAAATCCTTTTGCCTCCACTCTTCTTTTTTGTTGTTTGTTTGCTTCCTTTTCGCTGCTGGAAGAGACCTTAAACTCAAAATGCAGCAGGGGCGACGGACAGAGACACACACAATCAAAGGGAGGTACTTTCCTTCGTTCACGCTAGCAGGGAAAGACTCGCCTACGTGATGGGGAGTGTCTGCTCGACGTTTCTCTATCGCTTTCGAGTTGAGGCTTTCTGCAACAATAGAAAAACAACAACAACAAAAAAGGGGAAGAGAAAAACAAGGAAACTTCTCTATCTGGCGTGTTTCTCCGACTGTGTAGGAAGAGGAGAAAAAAAAAGGGAAGAGACGCGTATGATGATGTTGGAGTGACAGCGCGGTTGTCGTCAAGGAAGAGAAAGAAGAGAAGAGGAGAAAGTATTTTCGGAGATCAGAGAGGTCGATGGATTTGCAGGCTATTCTGCGGTGTAGAGCAATGGAAGATGCCCACCACGCGCTGACAGTGGGACTTGACGGCGGCACATACGAACCACTGCTGAAGCCACCCTCGTTGTCAGGCGACAAAACAACAACAGCAGCAACACAATGGCGCACTCTAACATACTTTTTTTTTCTTTTTTCCTTCACGTCATCGAATCTTTATGTGCCTATACTCATGTTTGTGTCGGACGCCTCGCACGGTCAACACCTTGCACCGCATCCGCAACGCCTAGGCGTGACAGCAAGAGTCCAGAGCTGATGGTAGAAACAAAAAGCAAAAAAAAGAAGGGAAATTTATCAAAGCGGAACGCTCACCGCGTTTGTCACGAATCCAAGACAAAGAGCATTGCACTAAGACACGGGAGGCTTTACTGTGTTGTGTCTTCGAACCAGCCCAGTGGCGCAGGCGCCGCTGCTTTGCCAGCAACTGTAGGCGGTGGTGGAAAAGGTGTTGGCGCCGGCGCGCTCGACTGTGTCGCGGTTCCTACATCCTCAAAGAACGACAAAGTGGCAGAGGTGGCTGGCACAGCAGGCGTGTAGGGGAGCACTCGAGCTGGCGGCCCTTCTGTGCGTTGGCGCTGGCTGTACCGCTGCATGTCGTGCGGTGTGTCGAACCGCTGCACGGAGCTTACAGCTTGGTTCTGCCGCCGCGGCCCGTCCCGCACGGGTGCACGCGCGACCGGCGACGACTCCTGCTGCTGCAGCGGAAGAGCCGGCGCCAGCTGCAGCTCCTCCAGCAGCGCCTGGGTAGAAGGGGCGGTCTGCGCTGCTGTGGAGTTGCGAATGCTCTCACCCGACGCGCCTGCGGTGTGATGATCGACGAGCCAGCGAACGATGTCCTCCACGTCAAAGACGTGCTGACTGCCCGACACGCGTGACGCCGCACCGTCGCGATCGCCGTGTGTCGTGCGGTTCTCTGCGACGAACGGGTGAGAGGCCATTAGCACCTCTATCCACAGCGGATCGCGGCGGATGCGTGCGGCACCGCTGACGGCAGTGTTGTGCGCCGTTGTGGTGGGTGTTGCCTCGCCAACGCTTGTGGCACCACTCGAGGGTGGCGCTGTCGGGCTGAGCTGGTGGCGTGGCAGGTCCAGGAAAGTTAGGAAGCCCGATCCCCTCGCGCACTTGTCCAGCGCGACGAAGCGGGTCGGGGCGACAGCGGAGGCACCGCCGTCGGCAGAGGTGCGCGCAGTGACGTGAGCGACGGTGGCCTCAAAGAAGCAGTGGAGGTGTGCTGCGACCCAGTAGAGCGGTTTAGCCTCGCGAAGAAGGTTCATTGTGTGGGGGTTGCCCAGGACGTGGTGCTTGATGTCGTCCCGGAAGTAAGGCTTAATGCGCAGCAGCTTGTCCTCTTCGCCGTATGCGGTAATGCCAACGGGCCAGTCGTGGGACACAAAAATGTCCACCAAAGAAGAAGCTGTAGTTCCGTTAGGCCCTTCAGCGGAAGCCTGCAGGGTCTGCGCAGCGCGCAGATAGGCGTGGAGCTTCGCCACCTCGATGCGCCGCACGTGATAGGCCCCCTTCTTCCACCCGTAGTTCGCCGCGTAAGGCCGAGGGGGGTAAGGGCGATCGTAGTCCTGGTCCTTGAAGATGCCACTCAGGCCGGCAATGCGCAAAACGTTGTCCACCGTCACCACACCAGAGTGGCCGAGGTAGTAGATGTTCGGTGCCACGAAGCCGCCATAGCTCTCCTGCGCCAGCAGGTCAGAGTTCTCGTGGTTGCCGCCGACAAAGATGGTCAGGTACGGCGCCGGTGCCTTCTTCGTCGCCGGCAGTGCCTCCGCGCTCCAGTACTTGTGGAAGTCACCCATCACCTTGAATTTGTCAGGCACGGCCATGCTGTCCATGTCGCTCGCCGTGCGCACCGCCTGGAAGTCGCCGCAGCAAATTAGCACGTCAATCCGCTTACCCGTCTGCTGCTCGTGAGCGGCGCAGGCGTCGTAAATGCGATCGAGCTCGCCGTGGCAGCAGCCCTGCACCGCCACGTGGTAAAACCGCTCATTCCAGTCAGAGCTTGGCGAGGCCGAAACGCCGGTGGTGGTTGGCAATGCTGACGGCTCCGCACTGCTTTTCTGTGCGGATGACGTCGACAACGCCGCCTCTCCACCCGTTTTGAGGGTAGAGAATATTTTGTGTGCTAGTGAGGCCATGATCTCCGCAGCAGCGTAGAATCAGCTCTAACGCGGGAGAGGCGAAGTGAGGAAAGCCGAAAAGTAAGCTGACGTGAACAATGCGAACACGGAAAGAAAGAAAGAAAAAAGAAAGCACGTGGGACCAGCAGTGGTGAAAAGTAGCAATAGGAAAAAAAAAGAGAAAGAGAGAAGAGCGGGTTGTAAAGGAGGAGGAGCGAAGACAAGCTTGTGAGGACTAAACAATACCATGGCCTTGTTTTCACCGGCCTATTGCTCGGCTGCTGTTAGGCTCGCTAAAAAGACGTCGTAATGTTTATGCTTCAAAATTACTGCGTGGCGCAGTTTGATCTGTGCGCAGCGCACAAGGAGAGAGAGAGCAAGCAAAGAGTGTAGGATGATATTGTTTGCGGCGGACGAGCGCGAAGCTCGATAGCTCATTGGCCCTCAAAAGTAACACACATAGCGCACAACTACACGAATGAAAGCACTCGCAGGTTACTCGGACTTTTATTATTATTATGTGAACACAACGAAGAAGTGCAGCACCTTGAAAAGGGGCCTGCAAACACCTATCACGGGACGAAAAAAAAAAGATAAAAGCAAGCCCACGCGCAATTTCCAAAAGTCGCTTCGACTCGCAGACCTTTGGCACGAAACAACAAAGGTCGTTACAATATCCTCCGTGAGGAGGCTGCTACACTGAATGTGAACGTGTGGCGCTTCACTTGGAAGCTTTGTAGTACTCTGATTCCAGCTGCCGCAGCAGGGAGGGAAAAACGGCCTGTTCGTCAGCGTCAGGACACCCCCCGCTCAGCCAGCGAATGACGCCCTCATGGTCAACAAGCATGACGTGCGGCAGAAGGTAGTTGCGAAGACCGAGTGTTGTGTAAAACGGCTCTAGCAGCCGGCTGCCGACAAAAGTGGTTGACGCGATCAAAGCATGATTCACATCCGCAATCAGAGCCTCTTCGGTTTCCGTATTTTTGATAGACGGTGCCGCTTGCGACAGCGACTTGGCGAAGCGGTTCACATACATCTTCTGCACCCAACTGTACTTGTACACGTCGGCGCTACGCAGTGAGATGACGTCGATCGGCATCGCACGAGACGACGAAGTGCGCGACGCATGCCCGTCCTTACCCTTTCGTCCCTGCTCTGACACGCCATACGGTGAATGCACACTTATTTGCTTGCCCTGCCCGTCCTTCGTGGCATCAGTCGGCATGGGGACGTAGGGCAGCAGACCTGGGCAAATCGACGCGTAGGCGAGCCGCCGCCACTCCGTGTCCGCCAGGGAGCCAAACTTCTGCCCTAGCTGCGAGTAGATGACGACAGCAGGCCTGCGGAACATGGAGGGAGACATGACTGTAAACAGACTGTCGTCCTTCGCGTTGTAGTCTTTTTTTAGCGCCTTTGCACCGCTCTCCTTCTCTGCTGTCGACGACGGAGGGAAAAATGATGCGAACGAAGAGGCGTTCTGACTTGCGGCTGTGAAAGACGAGAGCGTATCGCAGGCGACAGCAGGAAAGCAATCGAGAGGGCAAAACAACCGTGTGTTCGCGCACCGCACCTGCGGAAAAAGCGAGCTGATCTGAAACTGCAAAGGCTGCTGCTGCTGCCCCACAATCGTCGAGTCGTCGTGCTCCTGCTGGTTGTTTCGACCACCAGCCTTGCCAGAAGTGTGCGCAAACGCTTTTTGCCGCGGCGCGTGTCGCCGCTTACGGGACAGCGTCGGCGGGCCGCGCATAAGCTTGCTGTCCTGAATGATCTTGAGTTCGTTCATCGCGTGCTCGTTGAAGTAGCGCAGCATGCGCTCCAGTTCATTGTCAACGGCAAACTCTATCCCGTACCGGAAGTACTTGAATATAAGAAACACGTCTCGGGAGAGAATCGGCTTGTCTAGGTCCATTCCGACATCGCGGAAGATAAGCATCTTCGAACGCTCCTCTTTGATTTTGGCGTCGATCTTTTTTCGCCGCTCCTCGGCTGCCGCATCGTACGTCGGGAAGGACGACGACTGCGTGTCCGACTCCATCTTTGACAGCTTTTGCAGAAACGGGTTAAAAGCTCCGCCTTTGAGGCTTTCTTTCGGTTTTGGACGCGCCTCAGTGCGCGAGCCAGACGTCGCGTCGTGCTGCTCTTTTGAATCGCTGCCTTCCTTCTTCGCATCGACTTCTGGCTGCCCTGTGCCTCCGTTGTTTTGTGGGCCGTCAGCAAAGAATAGCGTTTTTCCCGATCGGCGGGGCGGAGCTGGGGGCACATCCTTTCCTTCAGCAACCGAGCGCTTCCGCATATCCTCTTGCAACTGCCGCAGGACCTGCGCCGGGTCTTCCTCGTCCATCCTCTCGCCAGACGAATCACCTTTGCTTAGCCGGCGCTGCGCACAAAGCAAGTTACCCAGCGCAGACTGCCGGCCAGACCGGCACTGGATGAGACCATAAAAGCGGCGCTGCATTCTCACTGCCTCTTTTTTCTTCTTTTTGTTTTTTTTTTGACAAAAAATGTGAGAAAACTAAAAGGCGACACCACCGGGAAAAGAGGGGAGAAAGAAGTAAACAAAGTGGAGTACTTTGTCGCGCACTATGATGCCACGCAAAAGGCAAGAGACATTTCAGAAAGCAAAGCGATGTCAGACATTTTGTTAAAAAAAAGTGCGAACAGGCTCAAACCACAACTTAGTACCGCTGAAACGCGATTCTCTTTTCTTGCAAAGGTAGCTACGGCACTGTATTTTCTTGATTAATGGATTTTAAAGGGCAGTAGTTACTCGACAAGAGTGTTAACAGCGACAAGAAGAAAACTTTAGCAAAATTAATGGCGAGCTACGTCGCACTTCTCTTCCGACCACAAAGAAAAGTTCTCTGCATCGGTTTAGGAGCGCTTCAAACAGCAAAAGTGACGAGAAGAGAAAGCGGCACACAGCAACAACTCACAACCGCTCGACACTCAGTTCTCTTGCTCTACCTTACAGCGGAACTTATTTCTTGTTCTTCTTCTGCGCCTTTTGCGCGTGCCGGCGGCGAACATCTTTCACCGCGCCGATGATCTGCTTGCGCAGATTCTTAAAACCCTTCTCGCGCCGGTTGACAATGTGCGCAAACTGAATCGAGGCAATCTCCTGGGCGAGGTTCTTGGGCGAGTGCTTCTTTCCGTTGTCGTCCTGCTTAATTCCAAGAGACTCTTCCAGCTCCGACTGGGAATCCTTGCGCTTGAGGAACTTCTCGCGCTTCTTTTGGCGGTTGCCGCGCAGCCCTTTTGGGGTCTTCTTGCCGGCCTTGCCAGACTGCGCGTGGGTCACAATCGCGACGCTTTTGGCGCCGCGTCCGAAGCCCCTGCCCATGATTCTACAGACTAAACTGAGGTGTAAATTAAAGGTTTCAGCGCGGTGCTTTTCCTTGTTGGCGTAGTGGTTTGGCAGAGAAAAGGTGAGTGGGAAAGAAAGAAGGGACGTATGTGGAGTTCGTAATAGTATTCAGAAGCGCATTCCGTGCAGGAGGGTAGAGTGCATTGCGGTGCCGGGGTTCTTTATGTGCTGTCCACCCAATCGTGACGTACGCGCGTGAGGGATAGCGAGATAGTCAAAAAGAAAAGCACTTGTTTTGAAAGCATAGTAAAGCAACGCCTCTCAAGTCTCGGTACCAACGATGACTCGCAAATTGCTACACAGCGGATACCGCTCTCCACACACAGCAGGTAGTATGAGTCTTCTAGACACGACAAGAAGTGTCAGCGGCTATCGTCAACCGCGCTCCTCACCGTGGCGAGTTTGCGAACTATTGCTGTAGCTAGGTAGTACAAAGCACAAAAAATAAAACTGAAGGAAACAAACAAAGAAAAAACTGTCACATTAAAGAAAGTACTCAAAACGTCAAGATTGAAAAAAAGAAAACCTACGTGATTCTGGGGGCCTGTACACAACAACATACATACATTTAGCAGAGGTGCGCACCTGCCGAGCAAGAGGAAAACAAAAGAAAACAGAAAAGAGGCAAATGGACAGCGCAACACTCTACAATCTCATTGAAAACTCGACACTATCGCATCAAGAGAGAAACCAAAAACAAAAAGGAGAAGGGATATTCGAACTCATCAGAAAAAAAGAAAGAAGAGGCTAAGAATTCCTGAATAACAAGAGAGACAAAAAAAGAGGAGAATCAGACGTGAATCACATCTAAGACACATGGAATAACGATGGAAAACCGTAAACCTCACCAGCATCCGAAATCTGAAGAAAAAAAAAACGATGGTGAGAAAAAACAGAAAGTTCTCATGGCACAAAGTGACGGGCTCCTAATGGTAGCGCATATTGTGAGTCATGATACAACTTTGACAAAAAAAGAAAAAGAAAAGAAAGACACAGCGGTCAATAACAACAGACTATGTACACGAAGCAGTAATTGGCATGCCATTAGATCTTTTTTTTTTTCCCGGTAGTGAAGACCATCAGTATCCTTGCGGATACCCCTGGTTTGCATAACCCTGGTTGCCGTAGCCCTGGTTGGGGTAGCCGTTGTGCATCGGCTGCTGCTGCTGGTACTGCTGATCCTGCATGTATTGCTGGTTGCCGTACTGCTGGTCCTCCATCATCTGCGATTGCGGGTACTGCCCGTTGTTCTGCATACCATCGCCCATCTCCTGCGGATACTGGTCCTGCGGAACGTCCTGGTAGTCCTCGTCCTGGCGCTTGCCACGCGACGAGTGCTTAGAGGACGAGCGCTGGCGCGGCTGCGGGTTGTCGTCGTCGAGGTTGCGGGACGAGTTTTGCATCCGCATACTGCCACGGATGGAGTGCATGCTCTTCGGGCGTGCGGCCTTGGCGTTGGGATTGTCGTAGTACTCGTGTGTCACCATGCGCTGCTTCTCCTTGTTGAACATCTTCTCGGTCTTAGTGGTGACGCTACCCCACCACATAGAGAACTTGGTGTTGAAAGACATGGCGGAGAACACAAAAAAGAAAGGAGCTGCTGTTGTTAGAAAGCTGGACTCTTTAACGGCTAGAGGGAGAAGAAGATTTCGTCAGAGAGGCAGAGAAAAAATTGAATTGGATGTAATTGAGAGAGTTAGGCAAATTGGCAATGTAGGAGACATATAAGCGGTTGTTTTACATTACCTTACATATTCCGGCAGTTGTGAACACTGATGGCGAGACGGCGGAGAATGTAAACGATAAGCGCCAATGTTTCGGTAAAAATCTTATGACTTTTTTTTTTTTTTAGCACGCAGCTAGGCGATGAGTGCAGTCAACAGTATCGTTTAAATTGTGAAGAGTTAAGACATTAAAAAACAAATTGGATTGCATCCACACTGTCGTCAAATCAATCAAAGAGCAGCTTTTGCTTTTACGCGAGGCAAGTGGACCGCAATGGCAGCGAAAATAGAAGAGGCATTCCAGCTGATTACCCACGAGGAAAAGCACATTAAGAAGTGGACAACCAAGCTACCGTAATGAAGATGGTGACAACATAAACGAAAACGGACGCTGAGCGTTTTAGAAAGATCAACAGTCATGCCGCCTTTGTCTAATTCAGTGAAACTTATTGAGTAGAGCGTGAAGATCAGTGAGCTGGACGCACAGATTTTCCAGATTGCAGCTCCAGGTTGAATAGCGGCATAGTTGGGTCTTCACCTTAAACGACACCCGCAGGAGTTCTGATTTCCCGTTTCATCCAAAGACGAGCAATCGTTGACAAGTGAGAGATTTATACGATACTTGCCGGTAAAAAAAAGGAGGGGGGAAGAGGGAAATGGGAGACTGTAGAAATGGTTTTTAAAGGAGGGGAAAAAAGCGAATAAAAATGAGTGCGGAGATGATGTGTGTTCTCGCACACAATGAGGTCAGAATGGATGAGTTAAGGGCAGACGTGGTCAGCTCTTAAAGAGGGGGGGGAATCACCCCCCCCCCCCCCCAGAGAAAAAAGCGGGGCGGGGGTGTTGGTTTTTTTTCCTAAATAAAAAACCCCCCTTTTTTCCCCCCGGGGGAAGAAAAAAAAAAATATTTTTTTCAAAACCTATTTTGCAACCAATTTTTTAAAAAAAAAAAAAAAAAAAAAAAAAAAAAAAAAAATTATATTAAAAAAAAAAAAAAAAAAAGGGGGTTTTTTTTTTTTAAAAAAAAAAAAAAAAAAAAAAAAAAAAAAAAAAAAAAAAAAAAAAATTTAAAAAAAAAAAAAAAAAAAAAAAAAAAAAAAAAAAAAAAAAAAATTTAAAAAAAAAAAAAAAAAAAAAAAAAAATTAAAAAAAAAAAAAAAAAAAAAAATAAAAAAAAAAAAAAAAAAAAAACTGGTTTATTGCAGAGCATGTAAAATGAAATGGGCTGGTAGCCAATCAACAATTCTTTTTTCTTCCTCACCACCTTTACATTCTAGTCAAACTCTACAAATCTCTGCGCGAAAAAAAAAAAATAAATACTACGCAGTTGCTCTTCGTTTGTCAGTGTTGCACACCGTCAGCGTCGCCCTTCATTTTTTTTTTTGCTGTTTAAAAAATCGCTAGAATAGTTTTCTACTAGGCAATTGAAAACACTCGTACGTTTTTTCTCATCACCGATCAAAAAATGACCAACGTGGACGACGTTTGTGGGACCTACACCCTTTCCCACTGGGAGGGAAAGGCGTCCCCGTCTGCTGCGTCGCTGACGATCCACCGCAGCGGGGACGTAATCACCGTGAACGCGACTGTTGCGAGTGACATGACCGGCCAGGTGAACTTTGAGCCAAATTACCTTGTTGGTACACTGCACTCCGCGGACAACCAAGAGCCCGATGAGAACCAGGCCGCCGTGGAGCAGGCGCTCATGACCGGGTTTGCCGATGGGTTCCACACTACTCTGGAGACAAGCAAGCTGTTGCTGAAGAACTCGACCACCTCTTTTGTTTTTGTGCAGGCAGCCAAGCTCTCTGATCTTTTTGGTGAGCACGCTGTGATCGCGATCAACAACCAGCCTCCGAGCCAGGAGATGACGATGCGCTTTGCTCCCGACGGCAGCGGCGGTGGCTTTGTTGTCGCGAATGTCGCGAACTCGCTTCGTGGGCAGTGCCAAATCGAGTCCGGCCTTTTGCGCGGGGAGCTTGCTTCCACTCTGGTCGAGTCGGATGAGAGCCTCGCTGTGGTCGAGAGCGAGATCCGCGAGGGCCTCCACCACGGCTTCCAGATCCAAAAGAACGAGTCTGGGGTTCTGCTGCAGTCGCCGTCCGGCAGCATTCAGCTGTGCCAGATTGTTAGCCAGGATGACTTGGCCGGCGAGTACGTCCTCAAGTCGTTCAACGGCTACCTCGTCCCGACGACGAACCAGCCGACAATTGTCTTTTCGCCCAAGGGTGACAACGAGGTGGAAATTTCCATTGTCGTGGCAAACCGCATTCGTGGCTTCGCCGTCCTCGATCAGAACATCCTGACCTCGGAGGAGCCCCTGATGTCGACTCGCATGATGGGCACGGAGGAGGAGGCGAACCTCGAAGGCGCCTTCAACGTCGGCTTCCAGTACGGCCTCGAGGCGATTGCGCGCGGGACGGAGGTGACGCTCAAGAATCAGGATTGCGAGTTTGTTCTGACGCGTGCGGCGGTGCCAGAGTCGCAGAGCAGCGGCCCGACATACAAGGGAACCCACTGCACCAAGTGCTTCCGCACTGAGGGCAACGGGTTGCTTTTCCGCATCGTCAACGAGAACGAGAAGAAGTGGGCGTTTTACAACGACACAGAGGACTACCGCATGCACGTTCAGGCGAGCTTTGGTGCCCGTTCCTCCATCGAGCCGCTGAACAACGCGCGGATGTACCAAGACGATGACGGTCGTTTTGTGGTGGAGGTCACCGTCGATCCGCAGGCGACAGAGATGTTCATCCACGGCGACGTGAATGGCTTCAAGATGACGTACAACGCGCAACCCATGTGAGTCTCCCATTCTTTTTCGTAGAGAGTGTTCTGTTCTCCACTTTGCTTCAGAGTCAGCAGCCACACTGCTTTTCACCTTTCTCTTTCCACCGTACGCTGACTTTTTTTCCGAGCAGCGTATCGATGTTTATATTCCTTTTATAGTTTTGCCTTTCCCCCGTTGTGAATTGCATGATCACGTAGATGTGTAATGCAATTGGGCAGCGGTCATTGTGGACATAGTTGTCTTCCAAACACTGATTTTACTTTCAACTGTGCGTGAATTTCTTTTTTCTTCTTTTTTGGCTTTTTTTTTGCCCTTTTCGTCCTCGTAATAATTCTGTTTCGCAAGGGCAGAATTGATGCGGAGATGCTTGTTACACGTTCTTACTTCCTTTTGAATTTCGCGTTGTGATTAAAAAAAAGCACCCTCTCTTTAGCTAAGTGCATAAGAGGGTGCTCCAAGAGGGGCTGATTTCGCATGCGGAGCTTCAGTTTTGATGATCTGCAAAACGAAAAACAAAGTAAAAGTCGTTTAGGACTTTTGCAAAAATCGCAGTGCATCCGAAAAAGCATGAGACAGGCTTCCGTAGATTTTTTTCTTGTATAAACTGACCTTGAATGCATTTTTGTGGACAATGTGAGGCAACTCCAAGTGCATCGCCGGAGAAAAAGAAGAAAAAAAAAATGGTCGCTTTGATGCTGCTCCAGTGGCGTCATGCTTTTTTAGAATTTGAAGCCAGGCAAAAAGAAACGAGTGTAGAGATGCGTAGCCACCTCGCGTTTTTCCCTTTAAAAAGAAAAGAAAAGAAACGCAACGTCACGTGATGGAGTTACAATGCACGTCCAGAATAGAAATTGTGAATTCCTTCTGGTTGTGCGTTCTTGCACATTGGCGCAATTGACGAAGGCGAGGAGAAGTGGTGTAAAGGCCACAGTACTGTTGTTCCCCACAATGCTTGTAGGGAAGATGAGCGTTCAAGAGGGTGTATTGTTTTTTTTAGTAAGATAGTTAAATTACTGAATCGCTTAGTAAACACGACATACACTGTTGCGTTCGTGCGCACCTGAAGATTTCGAGTAGTTGTGCAATTTTCATTCACTCAATCCCACTCTTCTCTTCTTTTCTTTGTCCCCTTTTTCTTTTCAGTACTCCAATCTATTTCCTAAACAATCCAAGAGCCCACAATCTTGGCGCTCCGAATAAAAAAAGACGACTTGGAATTTGTATCAGATCACGCTTGCCGCGACTATTCTTCACCATCTCTTTCACGTCATAAGCTTGTCGAGTTTCAGACAACGGCATTTTGCCGTCTCACATCCTGGGCGGTCAGCTTTCCAATTTAGATGTGAGACGTATCGGCTTCCGCCTCAAGCTGCTAGACTTTGCCTTTGCGTAAAATTGCAGAAATAATAAAAAAAAATAAAACCGTTTTACTCGGCTACAGAACATGTCGGTTTCCTCAGCGTTTTCTTCATAATCGGCGCGCAAGCGTCGAATCACAATGCTCTAGTTTTGTGCAATGCTGTTGGCTTGCAGTCGAAATCTGACTTCGCGTGATCTCTCTATAAAAAGTCCACTGCTCTCTCTTTTCTTGCTCTTTTTTTTTTTTCAAATTTCTAAAGAATGAGAAAGAGGACTGCAATAAATGGGGTCGTATTTACAACGTCGCTTCTCTCACTCGTACCGGTTTTTGTGCCCTCACATTTAAAATGGAACCTACGGGCAAAAGCAACTCAAACCAGCCCGATCCAGCTGAGGTGGAGAACCAACAAGTTCCTGCGCGGCTCGAGAACGAGGTTGCAGCGGCCTTCGTCGCCGAGGCTAGAAGCATACAGGCACTGTTGCAACAGTACCAGAGAAACTCGGAAGCACTCAAAAATGACTTGTCAGGCTTCGTGCACCGGGAAATTGACGAGCACGCGAAGCTAGCTCACTTGCGAGCCTTAGTAAATCAGGCTGAGCTGGATTCCTTGAGGGACTCGCGCTACATGGAGTACATTGCCAGAAAGGACATCCGTCATGCAGACACCACTGTTGCATCTATGCCTGATGTGTGCGCCAGCACCTCTTTGCCAAGCGTGAATGTTTCCACTCATTCAAGCGGTGTCAGTGCTCCTCTGTTAAACGGAGTATGGTGGATAGATGCACTACATTTGAGTGATTCGTCTTTGCTCCGCGCGTGGCTGCCCAATGTGGGTGTGTCGCTTCAAAGCGAAACGGTAGTGGCGCAGGTGTGGCTTGGATGGAGAACGGCCAACGCCGCCTCAACAGACACTTTTCGTCGCTTCGTTGACAAGGTATACGGTGCCTCTGATGAAAGAGCGCTGATCTGCTTTGGAAACGGTCTCGTGTGTACGCTTCCAGCTGAGGTAGACTCTAGCACTTTGGCGCGTATAAATGGTAATGTTGCTTCTACGTTCGCTGAATTGATGGCTGCCAGGAAAGGTACCTCGCTTTTTGAAAGCCTGCCTAGTAGGGTCGCGGTGGCGGCGTCGGCTTACGGCACAGCGCTACACGAAGCAGTCGCAATGACGCACCACAACTTCTCTCGTTTTATGTGGCCGAGTATGGAGAGTGGCTCGGCCACGGAGCCGGATAGCGCATTCGTTGCTGATGGACTTCGACTTGCAGGGGATGCGTGGGATACCTTAACCTTTGTCGAGCCGGCCAGGTTGAGGGACTCAGTGTCTTTTCGAGCTTTTTTCTTCCAAGGGAAATTGGGCCTTGTAGAGCAACTCGGCTGTGAAGTTGATGTGACGCCGCTCTTTTCGTCTGCGGCTCATAGTGCCCCTGTCGCTGAGGCTGACAGGACTGACATTCGCAGCAGTGTTGCCCGTACACTGCGCTCCCTGTATGTCGCACTCACCACTTTCGCGGCCGGGGTTGATAGCGGCGCCGGTGCTGCGGTGTTGGCAAACTTGGTGCTTACGGTGGCGTTGAGAACGCATTCAAATAGAAACGGCTTATTGGACGGAGTTTTGCTGGACGTTCACCCCGTGACTCCCCAGCTCCCATTTGAGAGACGCACGACGTGGATGGAGGTGTGCGCTGTAGGAAAGCAGTGCGGCGCCGCGCGCAGAAGTACTGGAAACACTGGTGTGTCGGACGACGATGCAACAGATGATGTGGTGTTCCGACTGACCTACCTGCCAGTAGCGTTTTTACAGCCATACGATACCATCAGTAGGCAGATATTCCCGCGTCTCAACGAAATAGCTAATTTCGCACCAGTTCTCCTGTCACAGAGTGAGAAGCCGGCAGATGATGTGTCAAATAGAAGAGTGGCATCGCCTTTTTCTTCGGCACCGATCGCGGCAACGATGACTCTTTGCGTGGGGGCTGCGTGCTGTGCAGCTGTGGCAGTTGTGACTCTTCACCGAGTCTATCGGAAGTGAATGGCTCGCAACTTTTGATGCACATTGTACTACATACTTCTCTTCGTCTTGAAAGGAAGTGTGCCAATGAGGAACGTGTGTTATCACGCGCTTTCTCTTTTTTTCCCCTGCTGACTGGATCGAATTGCTTTCGTACCCACTTTACTCTGCGATGTATACTATTTGGCTTCTGCTTCTTACTTTTCCTTGTTCACTTTGTGGTTCCGTGGTGAAAAGCCGCACACGTTCACGAAGGAAAAAGAAAAAAAAAGATTGGTCGCTTTAAGAGGTGTTTATTGTGGTGGTTGCAGGTGCCGCAGTGAGACACCACGCAATCCAACGGCATGCATGCTACGCATCGCTGCCATATCTGCAGGGCAGTCGCCGTTTGTACTGAATATAAGGCAGTCATGCCAAGCAGCTTCCTCTCTCCCTCCTTCATCCTCCTCTTCTCTGTTGTTTCTACCCTTGCTTTGCCTCACGGCGCTGATGTTCGAACGTCTCTTACAAGACCAACTCTCTGGCTCCCGCTGTTTTTTCCCCGCTCTACCCAACGTTAGCAGACAGTACTTTGTTCTACACCGCACCGCTCTCATCACTACTACGTTTCTTTTACTCTCACGGTCGTCATCATGAGCGCTGACACCGCTGCTTTGGCCGGCAAGTACACGCTCACGCGCGTGAGCGGGAATGCCCCTGACACGCCGGCGCCGGTGGTGATGGACCTCCAAGTCGACCCCAACGACGCCAACAAGCTGCGCCTGCACGCCAAGGTCGCCAACTCCTTCAATGGTGCCGTTTCCCGCGAGGATGGAAAGCTGAAGGGCTTTCTCATGTCCACGAGGATGATGGGTGCGCCGGGCCAGATGGCGGTGGAGCACCTGCTGGGTAGCGGCCTCATGGATGGGCTGGCCTACCAGCTGGAGGGAAACGTGCTGACCATGACCGGCCAGGCCGGCTCCCTGGAGTGGACCAAGGCGGAGTAGATCAACTGGAAGCGAATCGGGCATTTACATAGGCGTTTTGCGATTCCTCCACTGTTTTTCTTTTTTCCCAATTGGAGCTCCGTTAGCAGGTGAAAGACAACGAGTAACTATCTCACTTTTTGAAAAAAGGTCTTTTTGTTTTCGTTTTCTGGCGCACGTTGTCTTGCTTACTTTTCTTTTTTTCCGGAGCCTCCAGCACATACACACAATTATTTTTTAGCCCGACAGCGTCAGTGCTCCTATGTAAAACCTCTCAACGCTCACGTCGACCAAAGGCGGAGTAAGCGCAGTTGAAAAATAGCAGAAAAAAGGACGTCGGATACGAACCCTCTTCCTATTTTTGGTGCTCCTGATTGTGGCGCTCTTCAAAAATAATGCAGCAGCGCGTGGTCTTCTGAGACCCGTGCTATGCTTGCGTTGTTTTTGTCCTTTTTCATAGTTTCTCTCTTCAGGTGTTTTTTTTTTCCAAACAGTAGAGTAAAACACCAAGTGCATCCGACAGCAAAAGAAATTTAAAATTAAAAAGAGGAGCTCCGTTACTAGTAGAGAGAATGTGCATCATGGTGTGGCTTCGCCTGCGGAGCGCCGGCCAGAGTGACCATCACCGCTGTCAACCAACGAAGTGCACTGGAGAAACTCTCTCCGAAGTCCCTCGTCTGTTGCTTTGTACTCATTGCTGGTGTGCTGAGTTGCGTGGCAAGGGCATTTTAGCTTCTTTCCCTTCCTTTCATCTCTCCCTCGCTTCATCTCCTCTTCCATTACTTTTACGTTGCCCAACCCACTTGTCTATCCACACACACACACAAAAAAAAAAACGAAACAATTGCATTTTAGATTCTTCATCGCCGCATTCCACCACCATCAAACTCAAACTAGCAAAGTATCCTACAGCCTAAAAAAAAAGTTAAAAATTTCCACAAGCTCCTTCTTGTCCCTCACATTCATGCTCGTGAAGATGGCCTCTTTCTACGGCAAGTACACCGTGGCGAAGTTCGACGGCGCTCCATTCACCCCTGGTGCCAAGATGGAGTTCAGCGCAGGCGAGAACGGTAAGGTGCATATGCACGCAAAGGTGGCCAACATATTGAACGGCGTGCTGACGAATGAGAACAACAAGCTACAGGGCCTTCTCATGTCCACGATGATGTACGGTGGCGAGGAGTGCAGCAACCTGGAGGGCGCGATCAGTCAAGGGTTCCAAAGCGGCATGACGTACAAGGTGAGCAGCGGCACTGTGACGCTGAGTTCCGACTCGCACACCATCGTGCTCACGCCTCAGTAAGACAAACGAACGAGAGAGATGAACACTGCGAGTCTTTTCTATTATTGTTATCCAAGCTCCTGCTGCATTTCGCCGATAAGCAGACGCACGGAGTCACAAAATGTACATTCTCCCTCTTTCTCGGACTGCCCAACGGCGTAGAGAATTGATAAAGCATACAGCTTCTCTGCTTACCGTGCACTGTGTTGTTGTGTGAGATGCGTGCCCCGTTGCATTCTGAGGATGCACCACAGCAGCACCAACCTTTAAGCACAGAAACAAAAGAATTCGGGGTAGGTGTTCTGTCAGCTGAAGCGTCTTTTTTGCAAAGCGAGGTATGGCAGGCTCACGATACGCCTCATAACTTCTTTTTTTTTGTTTCCCGTTTCCTCTTCTTTTGTTGCTTCATGTGTAGACAGTGGTTGTGCCCACTACACCCTTCTGCTAGGGTAATGGAGGCTGCAACGCTCTTGACCGCAGCATTCCCTCTTCTCCCACCGCAGTCCTATTTGTTCTTTTCTGTCACTTCAAGCTTTTTTTCTTTCGTTACGTATACATGACAGACATTTTTTTTTTTTGTGTTCCATAAGTAAAAAACAAAAAGTAGTGCTCTCCTCTTACGTGTTCTTCCTCTCTCCATGTTCTCCGCGCCGTTCCTCTGTTTTCCGCTTTTCTTTTCTCTGGAGGTTGGCCTTAGCAACACTCGTGCAGGCACTCTGTTGCACGCTGATAGGTCACACGCATCAACCCACGTGCGCGTAGGAGAGATAGGAGTGGGGAAAGGAGATGCACACACGCAACGTTCTTTTAATCCCCTTTTTTTTATTTTACTTCTTGGGCTAGTCTCTTTTTATCTCTTTACTCCTCAAAAAATGAATTTCTGCGTTCCAAATCTGTGGCTTTTCTTTCTGTTTGGTAAAGGTAAGAGATGTCACAATTCAAAACAAACAAAAAAAGTCAAAGTTACCACTGTTCGTCTACTTCTGCGTGCGATCGTCACCTGCAACCTAAGAAACGCGAATAGCAACGAATTTGCAAAGCCCCAAAGAGGAAAAGGCTACTTTTTTCCTGCCTCCTTAGCGTCACACACATTTGTTGCAAATCACTCCACTTTCTCTCATCGCGCTCTCCATCTTCTCCCGCGTTTCTGTTGTCATCTTTTGGTCTTTTCAGTAGCAGTGAACGCGTCCTCAGACTTTTCCCCTTCTCCATTGATAAGTGAGTCACCGTAAGTCGCACCTCCCCACAGTGTCTTTCTTCACCCGTTCGACGCGCAAACACCTCAATACGTCGCAGCACAGCACGAAGACTCTGCGTCGTGCCTGCGCACGCCTCGACGATGCTAAACGCAACAATGCGCACCAAGCGGGGGCCCGCCAACCCCCCGGCGGCGGAGAGCGAGTTCCACCAAATGCGCGCACAGGAGCAGCTCCGCTCCAAAGCACTCACGTCCCTCGGCGCCACCGAGCAGCAGGTGGCGCCGTCCTTCTTCACCGCATCGCTGCAGGAGATGGCAGCCCAGCGGCTGGCGGACAGCTTCGGCGACAGCTGCGAGGCGGACGTGCTACGCGAGGAGCAACCCGCCCTCTACGCCATGGTGCTGGAGCGCCTCCCCACCGAGCCGGCGACGATGCTGCCCCTCCGCATCACCGTTCCTCGCATCAGCGATGAGCGTTATTGGCAGCGGTGCTGTGAGGCGCGCTGGCCGCTCGGGCAGCTCTCCCGCATGGTGGGCGGAGAGAAGCTGCTCGGGAAAGAGTATGGGTGGAAGCGGCTCTTCCTCGAGCAGGTTCTTTGCGACTACCTCATGTCCCTCGGCAGCACCAGCGCCGGCGCGGATGGCGGCTTGTTGCCTGCCGCAGCCGTCACGGGACCTGGTGCCCCACGCACCGCCGTCACTGCTGCGCTGAATGCGGCTGCTGCGGCTGCTGACGCTTGTGCCGTGTCCTGCACCGCACGCGACGCCGATGCGACCCGCTTCGACCTCGGCCTCGACGACAGCGCGGTGGCTGCGCTGCGTGAGCTGTGCGCCATCTGCCGCGACTACGTCCACACGGTGGAGCTGCCCTGCCAGCTGGTGCACTTTCACTTCTACGAGCACCTCTTCGCCCACGTGCCGGGCATTCTCTCTTTTCGCCTCACCTACGGCGTGGCGAAGCGCGGGGTGCGGGTTGGGGTGGCGGACATGATCGGCTTCCGCGACGACGACGCGGCGGAGATGCGGCAACTCTTGCGCCACTACTCCGCCCTCGAGAGCCTCCGCCTGCCGCTGAACCGCCTGCAGGACCGACACGTGCAAATGGTCGCCGCGGGCTTAAGCACTTCGACGACGCTGCGTGTGCTCGACCTGTCGCAGAACGCGCTGACGGATGTGGCGGTCGTCGACGCCGTGGCGGTGCTGCTCGCCCGCCCCGACTTCCCGCTGGAGGAGCTCTATCTAGAGGACAACCGTCTGGGTAGCGGCGCAGCCGCCGCGCTAGCCGAAGCCCTGCACCTCAACAAGACGCTGCACGTGCTGCACCTGCAGCAGAACTGCATCGGTGACGCCGACGGCGGTGCTCTCCTCGTGCGGGCCCTGTCGGTGCAGCCAACACTCGTGGATGTGAACCTCTCGAACAATCAGCTGGGCAAGAGCACGCGCAGTGCCTTGGCAGAGGTGCTGCCGCGGCTGGGACGGCTGAGCGTGCTGCGCGTGGCAGGAAACCCGCTGCTTGCCGGTGCCACCATCACCGTGAGCGTGCCGGGAGCACCGGCCACAGCCGGGGACACTACCACTGCTGCCACGACTGGCGCAAAGGGTGGCCCCTCCTCGTCATCGGCTGCCACGATGGCTGACATTCCTCCGCCTGCCGCGGCGTCGAGCAGCGCCTCGCTCGCCAAGTCGACGAGTGCGCCGCCGTCCGTCTCGGCCAAGGAGAGTGGCACGGAGGTCGAGATGGAGATGGCGGCGGCCTCGGCAACGATGATGGCGGAGCCCGACACGCCAAAGGACACGGCGCCGCCTCTCAAGTCCACGACGATGATCACCTCGGACGTTGTGCACATAATAGAGGAGCCCACTGTTGCGAGTCTTGAGGCTGCTGCTGCTGCTGCTGCTGCTGCTGCTGCTGCTGCACCATCGGCTCTGACAGAGCAGTCGGAGGGCGGTCCGGTGTTGTGTGACGCGGTGGCGGCGAACAAGTCCTTGGTGGAGTTGGACGTGCGCCTCTGCGGCTTCACCGCGGCGGAGGAGGCGAGTATGATGGACGGCGTCCAGCAGCGCGTCTTCCGGCGCAGGATGGAGACGACGGTGGCCGCGCAGGAGGCGGAGCGGCGACGGGAGCTGAAGCAGCGGGCAGAGGAGCGGGTGGCGCGCATGACAGGACGGCTCGTGTAAAGGCTTCCACCGAGAAGGCGCGCGTGCGGAGACGGTGGACAGAGTCTTTCAAAATGCTCTTCTGCGTCTGACCCGTTTCCGCAAATTGCAACACTTTACACTCTTTTTGTAGAATTATTTCTTTTTCCGCTCAATGTTCTGCCGTGTCTCGCCTCTCCCTCCCTTGTCATCTCTCTTTTGTTGGGTGTTCTACGGTGCCCCTCACGGAGCAAAAGAATGCGGGTAAAGACCTTTTATTATTATTATGTAAATGAAAGGCGCAGTGCTTTTGCAGCGCCGCTTCTTTCTTCTTCTTTCCATGTACATTATTACCACCTTCTGTGTTCCTGCAAGTGGCTGCGGACGGCATTTGTCCCGCGCCAACGAAAGGTAGGAAAAAATAAAATAAAAGGCTTGTGCGTTTTTTTTTTGTTGATTGATTCCCTAGAAACGAAGTGTGCGGAGTGACAACAAAGACAAGCTGCTTGTTGGAGAAAGCCGACAAGTTCTCTCTCTCTCTCACTGGGTCTTGCAGCGTCACTACTCCATCAGTCTTGCTTGCACTAAGTGTTGCTAACACCTGCAACCATGGTGGAAAGGAAAGGAAGAGGAGGGTGTCGCCTTTTTATCTTCACGCTCTGCCTCACATGCGTCCATTTTCCTAATTCATTTTCTTCCTTTTTCCTTTCGTCAAAGCACCGCCACTTTCTCTTCCTTCGCCTCCGTTGTCTCTGCTCTTTCCACACCGCGACTCGCCGTGAGGTCTCTCCTTGCCATTCACCGCAGCCATCAGCTCTATTTCACTCTCTTTCGTGGAACCCCGATCGCCACTCTGCTTTTTTTTTTCCCCTTTGCTCAATCGAGCTGCTCAGCTGCGCCTCTTCTGCGCTTAACACTAGCAGAAGAACGCATCTTTAGGACTCTGCTACCTTAAACACACCCACACACATTCACACACGAACGAAAGAAAGCCCCTGATTCATAGTACGAGAGAGGAAAGACGTGTGGGGCAACAATGAAGGTCACACTGCGCGGCGGCCTGACGCTGCTGGGCTCCCTGCTCATCACCGTCACCAACTTCCTTGTGGTGAGCATGTGGATCTACATCGCCATCTTCGCCACCAAGTACATTTTTGGTGAGGGCCCGGCCCTTATCCTCTGCAAGATGAGCGCCGCCTACCACAACTTCATGCAGCGTGCCTACTTCTCATGGGTGGGCGGGCTGCTGGAGTTTGTGCTTGGCACCCGCATCGCCTACACCATCGTCGACGGCGAGGGCCAGGCGCACCTGGAGGAGCACTACCTGACCACGTCATCCGGCGAGGACGGCAGTGTGGAGCGACACGTCGACCTCGATAAGTATCTCCGCCCCCCGTCGACGCCAGGCAAGGCGAAGATCATCATCATGAACCACCACTGCCGGCTTGACTGGCTCTACATGTTTATCTTCTTCGCCCGCACACGGGACATGGTGAAGCACGTCCGCTTTGTTCTAAAAGGCGACCTCCGGAAGATTCCGGTGCTCGGCTGGACAATGGAAATGTTCCGCTACATCTTTCTCTCGCGCAGCTGGGAGAGGGATGAGCAGTACATCGGGACTATGCTCCAATCCTTTCACGAGACAAAGGACACACCGGTCATCTTTATCTTCCCAGAAGGCACCGACCTCTCGCCGAGCAACGTTGAACGCTCGCAGGCTTTTGCGGCCAAAACGGGGCTGCCGAAGTTTCACCGCGTGCTGAACCCCCGCACGACGGGGCTCACCGCCATCATCAAGATGCTGGGCGGTGCCGACAAGGTGGAGGAGGTGCTGGACTTCACGATCGGCTACACCTACCACGCCCCGGGTGAGCGTCCTGATGAGCCGTCGCTGATCAACGGCCACCACCCCAGGAAGGTGCACCTGCTGCTGCACCGCTACGTGGTCGAGGGCACCGCGGCGGCGGCGCACGTCAACCAAAAGTACATCGTCCCCACCGACGAGGCGAGGCTGACGGCGTGGACGCACGAGCGCTTTGCTGAGAAGGAGCAGCTTCTCTCGCGTTTTTTGGTGTCGAACCCGATCGGCTTCGATGCGGCCGACGTACGGGCGGTACTGGGGAAGCAGGTGGGTCTGTCCTGCTACGACGGCGATGAGGAGCGGGTGCGGCACCCCAACCGCCCACAGTGGAAGCGTTATCTCCAGCAGGTGGGTCTCTTCGGCCTCGTGCTCGTGCCCCTCTACTGGATGTTGCCTGTGTTGTACTTTGTGCTGTACACGCGTTGGTGGCGCACCGCGCTGTGGACGGCGGTGGTGCTGGCGGCCTTTGTGAAGGGCGTGCCGGCGGTGGGCGGGTTGCAGAAGGCGCTCCTGCTGACGAAGGTGGCACCGGAGAAGACGGTGATGCAGCGGCTTCGGCGGTGGCTGGAGGCGCGGCAGGCCAAGGACGGGAAGAGCGATTAGACACAGCAAAGCGTTGATGTGTGCTTGTGTGTGTGTTTGTGTCAGCGTGCCCATCTGTGCTGTTGCTGAACGCATCTGGTAGTTGTTGCGCTTTCGTGTCCTCTTCTGAATTCCTTTTTCTCATTGTCTCCCCCACCTTCGTCACTTTGTTGCTCCTCACCCTTGTAGCCAGATTGAGCATCCGGCGTATATCGGCGTCTGTGTGCCTCATTCCCAGTAAAGCGCTCTCTCTCTGCCGCTGCCTTTCCGTATCGCTACCTTTCTGTTTAAAAAAAGAGAAAAAGAAGGTAAGGTAGTGGTGGTCTTTACTGTTTCTGCATCTTGATACTTTTTTTACCGATCGAAACAAACCTTTTTTTTTTTTTTTGAAAGCGAGGAGGCTGTCAGCTTGGCCGTGTACTCCGTGGCGCAAGGAGATGAGCAGTTGAAGGATGAAGCGCTTCCACGCTGTCTTTGTCGTGAGGGCTCCCCCATAGGAAGCTTCGCCTTGATGCGCGGCGCCGTTACGTAAAGTGGCGTCGGCAGAGTCTCACCTGACCCATTTTTTTTTTTGCGCATGTGCGCTGCTCCCCGAGACGTACCGCCTCCTCTCCATCTTGACTGTTCTTCTTTCCCCCATCTTCTTCTCTACTCCTTCTCCTACGCACATTATAATATGTATCTTTTTAAAACTCTCAATCATGGTTGGCTTTGCGTTTTTCTTTCCTTAGCTCTATCAACAAGTTTAAACTCAAGAGAACGGGAAACGAGAGATACCGAGGGCTTTAACGGCGCGCTTGATACCAGCCTTCTTTTCTCTCTCTCTTTCCGTCCACTGTTAAACACGGACTCGCTGCCTTGTTTGTGTGGCACGACAGAAAGTTGTCGTTTGGACATCTTCCGGCACCCGATAATTTTAGACACGCGTGTGTTCTCTCCCCTGTATTCCTCCCCCTTTTTTCAACTTTTCGCGTTGTGTGGTGAATAAGAGAGAGAGAGATAGGAATTTCACACACCCACAAATAAACCCACTTAAGATATCTCTTCGACTCTTTTGTACTGCACGCCACCATGTCCTTCAATGCGCACATGGGCGGCGCCTCCTTCGCCTCCCGCTACGTCCCCCACTCCGACGTCACCAAGACCCACTACGAGCGCCTCCTGCAGGACCTCCGCCGCTACCTCCCGCCAGGCGTCGACGACGACGTGGAGGAGATCGCGGAGCAGGTGCTCGCGATTGTGTGCACTGCGGCAGGATCAGCCGCCTCGGCCGCAACGCCCAACACCGTAGCGGAGCTCCAGCAGAGCCTCGAGCGCCTCCTCGACACCCGCCTCTCGCGTGAGGTGCGGGACCACCTGCTGCACTACGGCAAGCTCATCACTGACTACGTTGTAAGTGCGCCAGAGGACGGGGAGGGCCGCGCGGGAGCTCTCGGTGCCGCCATCACCTCCTCCGCCTCCCTCGGCGTCGACGACTTGAACTTTGCAGGCCCGAGCAGCAGCAGCAGCAGCGGTGGCAGCGACAGCGACGCCAGCGATGCAGAGGAGCGCCGTCGCATCAGCGCGCTGACGGGTGGTGGTGGTGGTGTGAGTGCTGAAGAGCGGCGGCAGCGGCGGCGGAAGCGGCAGGCGCTCATGAAGGCGGATCAAAATCTGGTCCAGTACGCCTTTGCCGGCGAGGGCGGTGTTGCCGACACGGTGGAGGAGGCCGAGGCGTGGGGAGCCGCTCCAGTAAATGAGGCCAGTGCGGGTGACGGCGAGGACGAGGATGCGGACGGCGATGGCCTTGGCGTTGCCGACACACCCAAGATCTCCTTCGATGAGGTGGCCTGCAACCCGCAGTACATCAAGGACTCGGTGCGGCGCCTCTTTCCTTCGCACGACGCCGACACGTGCCAGTCGCTGGCGCAGCGTGTGGTGGACTTTCTGGGCCAGCGCAACGAGGACGATTTCACGCTTGAGACGCAGCTCACCACCTGCCTCGGTGGCTACGAAGACGAGGCGGTGATGGACTGGATCGGCGATGTGGTGCAGTCGCGCTGGAGCGTCGTCTACGGCCTCCAGTACGCACAGTGCGGTGCGCAGAAGGAGCGCTACGCCGTGATGGATGCGATGCGGCAACACGCGCTCGACGACGCGCGGGTGGAGCACCTCTATCAGAGCATCACCGGCAACGAGGTGGACCCGCTGCACACGGAGCAGCAGCAGCAGTCGTCATCGTCGACGCGCGGCGCGGTTGCGTTGCGGAATGAGGAGGGCGGCGCTGCTGCTGCAAATGACGCCAGTGCTGCTGCGGCGAAGCAGCCCCCGCTGCGACGCGTGGACCTGCAGGCGTGCGCCTTTCAAGATGAACGTACCCCGCACCTGCACGTCCGCGCCACCGTGCCCCAAGGGACGCAGCGGCTGACGTACGAGACCCACGACGAGGTCGTGCTGCCGCCAACTTCGCAGTACAACACCACGACGCAGCGCATCGACGTGACGGCTTCCTTCCCGCAGTGGGCGGCTGCGGCTTTCCCGGGCGTGACCACCCTCAACGCGATGCAGTCCAAAGTGTACGACTGCGCCTTTCACTCGGACGAGAACATGCTGGTCAGCGCGCCGACAGGTGCTGGCAAGACAAACGTAGCCATGATGGCGATGCTGCGCGCCGTCGAAGCCGCACGCAACCCCTCCACCGGCGTCATCGATGGCCACAACCTCAAGATGGTCTACGTTGCCCCGATGAAGGCCCTGGTGCAGGAGGTGGTGCGCACCTTCGCGCAGCGGTTGGCGCCGCTGGGGCTGACGGTGGCCGAGTTGTCCGGCGACGCCGCCATGACGCAGCAGCAGATGGCGACGACGCAGCTCATTGTCACGACGCCCGAGAAGTGGGACATCGTCACACGCAAGTCGGTGGAGCTCGGCGTCGCCTCCCTGCTGAAGCTGCTCATCATCGACGAGGTGCACCTCCTGCACAACGAACGCGGCCCCGTGTTAGAGGCGATCGTGGCGCGGACGATGCTGCAGCAGCAGCTGCGTGGGGAGGCCGGCATTCGTATTGTCGGTCTCAGCGCCACGCTGCCCAACTACACCGACGTCGCGACCTTTCTCCAGGTGAACCGCCAACGCGGCCTCTTCGTCTTCGACAGCAGCTACCGCCCCATTCCGCTGGAGCAGACGTACTGCGCCGTGAAGCGGGTGAAGGGGGTGGCGCAGAGTGCCGTGATGAACCTGGTGGCCTACGACAAGGTGCTGCAAACAGTGCAGGCGGAGGAGCAGGTGATGATCTTCGTCCACTCGCGGCGGGAGACGGAGCACACCGCACGCTACCTGCAGAAGCGCGCCGCCGAGGAAAGACGGGGCTACTACTTTGTTCGCCCCGACAGCGACAGCCACAAGGCGCTGCAGGAGGCGAGCAGCGGCGCTGGCGGGCCGGTGCTGCGCCGCAGTCTCCAGCAGCTCCTGCCCGACGGCTTCGGCATCCACCACGCCGGTCTGAGCCGCGAGGAGCGCAGCACGGTGGAGCAGCTCTTCGCCGACCGCCACATCAAGGTCCTTGTCTGCACCTCCACGCTCGCCTGGGGTGTGAACCTGCCAGCGAACCGCGTCATCATCAAAGGCACGCGCGTCTTCAACGGAGCGAAGGGGCAGTCGGAGCTGCTTAGCGCGCTGGACGTGCTGCAGATGTTCGGCCGTGCCGGTCGTGTTGGCTTTGGCGCTGCCGTCGGTCGCGCCACCATCATCACCTCACCAGAAGACCTGCACTACTACCTGAGCGTGCTGAACCAGCAGCTGCCGATCGAGTCGCAGATGATGAAACGTGTGGTGGACATGCTCAACGCCGAGATCACCCTCGGCCACGTCGAGACGGTCGAAGAAGGCGTGCAGTGGCTGCAGCGGTCCTACCTCTACGTGCGGATGCGGCAGGTGCCGGAGGTGTACGGCATCCGGCCCAGCACGAGCGACCCGCTGCTGCTGCACCACCTCGCCAACGTTGTCCACACCGCCTGTGAGGAGCTGAAAGGGGCGAAGATGGCCGACTACGATGCGCGTGTGCGGCGCGTCGGCGGGACTCCGTATGGCCGCATCGCCTCCTTCTGCTACATCACCACCGCCTCCATGACGGCCTACCTCGGTTTGCTGAGCAACGCGATGCAGGACGTGGAGCTCTTCCGCGTCTTTGCCTCCTCCAGCGAGTTCGCCAACATCGGCGTGCGGGCGGAGGAGCAGGCGCAGCTGAAGGAGCTGCTCGACAGTGCCCCTGTCGCGGTGCGCGAGTCCCGCTACACCCCGCTGGCGAAGATCAACATCCTTCTTCAGTGCTTCATCAGCCAGAAGGAGCTGGAGGGGCTGCCGCTGATGAGCGAGATGGTCTACGTGAAGGACTCGGCGCAGCGTATCCTGCGAGCCCTGTATGAAATCTGCCTCGTCCGCGAGTACGGCCGCACGGCGCGTCAGTTCTTGGAGCTCTACCTCATGACGGTGCACCGGCAGTGGACGGTGCAGTCCCCCCTGCGGCAGGTGCGTGACTTCATGCCGATGAAGCACTACGAGGCCACTCTGCCGGCGCTCGAGCGGGTGCGCGTGCCGTGGGAGGAGATCCGCAACTGGAGCGTCGAGGATCTCGCGGAGAAGCTGAGCGACGACCGTCGTGCGCAGTCCGCGCATGAGGCAATCCACGTGGTGCCGCACTACGCGGTAGAGGCGGCGGTACGTCCGTTGACGCGAGGCATGCTCTACGTTGACGTGGACATCCTGCCCGACTTCGACTACGTCGAGACGCTGCATGGCCGCTCTGTTTGCGAGGTGGTGTTGATGATTGAGCACACCAACGGCCGTCTGCTTCACCACGAGGCGGTGCAGCTGCCGTTAGAGAACGTGCAGCAGCAGGCAAGCTACGCGTGCCCGCCGGTGGTGGTCCCGATGGTCGACCCCACCCCGACCCACCTCTTCGTGCGCGTCGTCTCACCGCACTGGCTGGGTGCCTCGGCGAGCGCGGCGGTGTGCTTGCTGAACACGCTGCTGCCCCCGGTGGCGGCCCCGCTGCGGGAGGTGGACCAGCGTCCTCCTGCGCAGGATGCGAACGTCACGTCGGTCGCCGAGCGCCTCGCTGCCTTTCAGCTCGACGCCGTGGGAGCGCAGCTTTTTCCCTTTGAGAACTTCACGGCCCTGCAGTCAGACCTCCTCGACCCCATCTTCCTTGACCACCCCCGCAACCTTCTTGTCGGTGTGCCTCCCGGCGGTGGCAAGACGGCCATCGCGGAGCTCTTCGTGCTGCAGTTCTTACTGGAGGAGGCGGTGAAAGCGACGGACCGCAGCACGAAGGCGCAACAGCCAGAGCAGCAGCAGCGGGAGGAGGAGCAGGATCGTGCGGCTGCGGCTTCACTGCTCCCTGGCAAGCTGCTCTACCTGACAAGCAATCCCGACGTCGTGCACCGCCGCGCGTTGGACTGGCGCTACAAGTTTGGCGAAGTACTGAAGCAGCGCGTCGTGGAGGTGACCGCCGGGGATGTCGAGGAGGGTGAGGAAGAGGGACGCGCCTCGCAGCTGTCGTCAGCGAGCATCCTTCTCGCAACGGGCGAGCAGCTCATCCGGCTTGTGCGTCGCGGTGACGCCGCACTTGCGGGTGTGACGCACATCGTTGTCGACCACCTCCACCTCTTGCGGTCTCCGGAGGGGCAGGCGATGGAGGAGTGCGTGGCGCGCCTCAACTCGGAGCCTTTTCTGGTGCGGCACGGCGCTGGCCGGGCCCGTGTGCTGGGGCTGACCTACCCTCTCATCAGCTCTGCCGAGGTGGGTCGCTGGCTGAAGGTGTCGGTGACGCACCAATTCAACTACGGCAACTCGTACCGGCAGCTGCGGGTGAAGATGGTGGGCACCGAGCTGGCAGGGCCACGCAGCCGCTACGAGAGTGGAGCTGTGGCCGCCGTAAAGCTGCTCCGCCGGCCTTCTTACGCTGCCGCGCCGACCGTCATCTTCGTCCCCACTGCACGGCAGGCACGCGAGACGGCGCAGCGGGTGCTGCTGCGGTGCCGCGACAACTACATTCCCGACTCCACCACGCACGCCACCGACGACGCCCGCCTCGCCGTCTATCTCGCTGCGGGTGTGGCCTACCTCCACCGCGGCACGAGCGAGCTGGACACGCTGACGATTCAGGAGCTGGTGGACCAGCCCGCGATTCACGCCGAAACGCAGGCGTCACTGCCGCTGCTGCTCGTGTGCACCTTCGACGCCGCCTGGCGCCTCCCCGCGGCGCTCTTCACCAACGCGGTCGTTTGCTGTGGTGAGCGGCTTGTCGCCGTGGAGAGTGAGGAGGGGGAGCGTGGCATGGCCTACCGCGACTGCTCCGCTGTCGAGCTGATGCAGATGTGCACGCGGGCGTTGAACGAGGCCGTTGTCTTCTGCCGCCGCTCACGGGTGTGGGTGTGGGGAAAGCTGCTGAACGAGCCGCTGCCGCTCGAGTCGAGCCTGCGCTACCCCGACGACTTCCGTGACACGGTCAACGCGGCCATCGTGCAGGGCCGTGCCGCGAGCCGCGCGGATGTGTTGCGTGTGCTGGCCTCCCACTACTTCCTGCACCACGTGAAGGCGAATCTTCACTTCTACGGTGTGCCGACGGCCGCCGACGTCCCGTTGTACGCCTCGAGCGTGGCATCGCACGTGGTGAACGCGCTGAAGGCGCTCGGGTGCGTGGAGGAGCTGCGGAGGCGGCTGCATGACGGCGAGGAGGATGAGCAACAAGAAGGGGAGGAGGAGGAGGAGGAAGACCCCCACGCGCTGCTGCGGCCCACCGTACGGGGCATGGCCCTCGCCCACCACTGCGTCGCCGTCAGCACAGCAGAGGAGCTGCTGCGGGTGCTGCCTAGCTCGCTGGAGGCGGAGAAGAAGAAGGCGGCGCTTTACGACACGACCACCTTTCTCTGGCGCACCGTGGCCGTCCACTGCGAAGAGCTCACGCCGACCCACCTCGGCGATGCCGCGCGGGTGACGGAGGCGGCCGAGTACCGCGCGCTGCACTCGCTGGCACGGGCCCTGCCCGACTCGCTCGGGGTACGCTACATCGACGTCGACTTCAGCGCCGCTGGTACGAAGGTATACCTTCTCGTCCTCGCCTACTGCTGCCGCATCTTCCCGGCCTCGTACTTCGCAGCGACTGTCGCTGGGGAAAGCGCGGTGACGAATGCGTTTGATCCCCACCACGGCCACGTCTTTTACCACGCCGCCGCACCGCGCGACACCCGCAATACGCTGTGCAGCGCAATACCAGCTGACCTGGCCGAGCGCCTCGTCGACGACCTTCGCGCCATCGTACCAGCGGTGCGCCGCGTTGTGTCGGCCGTGGTGGAGCTGCTGGACGGCGACACACAGGCGTGGGCAGTGGGACGGCTCATCCAGCTGACGGCTGCGGTGTACCAGCAGTCGTGGGAGAGCGAGCCACCGCTGCTGCAGCTGCCCTGCTGGCGCGGGCCACCCTTCACGTCGCCGACAGCGCGATCTGCAATCGGCAACGCTTGTACACTGACGGAGCTGCAGGACACGCCGGGTGCTGCTGTGGCGGCGCTGCAGAGCTGTGTGAGCGGGGTGGTGGAAGGCACTGCCGGGGAGGACACGGCGGTGGTTCAGCGAACGCTTGCGGCTGCCGTGCAGGAGGCTGCGGGTGTGCCCCGTGTTGCCGCCGTTACTGCCAAGGGCCGTGTGGAGGAGGTGGACGGCGGCCTCGCGATGGTGATTCACGTTGAGGCGCAGGTGCGGTGGGCGGTACCGAGCGCTGTTGGCGCAACGGAAGGCGAAGCGAGCGACGGTGCCGCTGCAGGTGCGCGGGACCGATGGTGGGTGCGGTGCGTCATGTCCCAGAAGGCGACGCCGAGTAGCTGTCGGCAGCTGGCGCTGCGTGTCAGCAGTCTTGATCTCTCCTCGGCGGTGAAGTCTGCGTCAGCGCCGCCGACGTATGTGCTGTCTTCGGACGTCTTTTTTCCCCTTGCGCGGTTGGAGGCGGAGGATTTGGAGAAGGTCGAGATGCGCGCTGTCGTGACGAGTGTGGCGTACTGCGGGGTGGAGGGCACCTCGGCAGTGCAGTTCGACGTTGATGGCGAGTAAGAGAGGAGTTGAGAGAAGGGGTGCTCGACGCATATCTATAGCGTGCCCTTTTTTTTCTTTTTTTGGTGTATTCTGCAGTATGTTCTGCCTGTGTGAGCCGCACTATTGTTTGTGCGGAAGACGGTTTGAATAAAACACAAAAAAAACAAAAACCCGAAAGAGCGCAATAGAATCAAGAAAAAAAAACTACAAAGATGAGGTCGCGGCCTTGTTGCGCGTGAACTTTGTCGCTCCGTGTCCGCCCGCACTAGAAAGCGAAGGCGAAGAAAGGAGGGAAGGTCAAATGCAGAAAAAGGGTTTGTGGATTGCTTTCAAGCCACTTCTGCCATTACTCTCTCTTAGATGCGCGACTTTTGGACCCACTCCGCGCTGGTCAAAATGTAGCATTTTTTTTGTGGTCCACGGACGTCCATACATCCACAGACACACAAAAGAAAAAGAAAATGGATCGCTGACTTGTACAAGCCGAGTTGTGTGCCTACTACCCAACCATCCCACATTACTCTGCATCCAACACCTCGCTTCTCTTTTCCACTTCTTCTCACGTCTACACCCCGTGTGTATGTATGTGCTATTCTCGTGTTCTGTCTTCGCAACGAAACCAAACAAAAAACAACAACAAAAACCAACAACTTTAATGCGCATCAGCCGCAGTGAAAAGGAAAAAAAAAACCATCAGTACTCTTCTCCCTTCTCTCTCCATATTTTTTCTCTCCTGTTTCTCCTTAAAGCTTTACATCTGCGGGAGCTTTTCTTTTTCAACCTCCACAGTTGTTTAGGAAGTGACAACATTTTCAGGCACAACCCTGCAAAAGTACGCTGGCGCACACACGCACAGGTACCCGATAGACCCACCTGCACCTGTGCGCCGCGCCTTTTGTTTTTCTCTCGTGTTGGGACCTCTTGGTAAGACGTCAGACCTCACCAGTTGTGATCTGTGTGTAACTTAGTTTTTCCCCCCTTTTTTTTTTTTTTTTTTTTTTTTCCCCCCCCTTCTTCCCCCCTTTTTTTTTTTGTTTTTTTTTTTTTTCCCCCCCCCCCCCCCCCCCCCCCCCCCCCCCCCCCCCCCCCCCCCTTCCCCCCCCCCCCCCCCCCCCCCCCCCCCCCCCCCCCCCCCCCCCCCCTCCTTTTTTTTTTTTTTTTTTTAAAAAAAAAAATTTTTTTTTTTTTTTCTTAAACTTTTTTTTTAAAAAATATAATATTAATTAAATCTCCCCTTTTTTTTTTTCTTTTTTTTCCCCTTTCTTCCCCCCCCCCAAAAAAAAAAAAAAAAATTTTTTTTTTTTTTTTTTTTTTTTTTTCCTTTCTTTTTTTTTTTCCCTTTTTTCCCTTTCCTTTTTTTTTTTTTTTAAAAAAAAAAAAAACTATCTCCCCCTTTTTATTTTCCCCTTTTTTCTCTCCCTTTTTTTTTCTCTTTTTTTTTTTTTTTTTTTAAAAAAAAAATTGGGGGGGGGGGGTTTTTTTTTTTAAAAAAAAAAGAGAGGGGGGGGGGTATTTTTTTTTTTTTTTAAAAAAAAAACGTTTTTTCCCTTATTTTTTTTCTCCTTTCCTTTATAGTGCGCGCTACGATCAAAGACGCAGCGCAGCACCAACTATTCTGGCGCCTCTCCTCTTCGTTGTTTTTTTTTTCTAGTCACTATCGAATATCATCGTGCGTGCGTGTGTGCTTCTTTCTCTGACTTTTTCCCCTTTTCTTCTCTCTCTCCGCCTCTCCCTCTCTCAATTTTGCGTTTGATTGGCAGATGCCGGCACGACTGCCCTCTTCACGGCAAAAGACCCACGAGGGGCCGAGGGCTGGTGACTCATGCACCCCCCGCAGCAGCAGCACCGACGACGCTGTACCACCACGCTCAGGCAACGAAACAAGCTCTAGTGGTGCCCCACGCCGCCGCACCCTTGTTCGCATTGATGACGTTCGCAATCTCATCCCCCTCGTCAGTGACCCTGCCGTGGCTCCGCAGCGGGTGCAGCGGCTGCCCATGGTCGAGCGCCGCGGCACCCGCCGCACGTCGCTTGCCAGCAGCAGCAGCAGCAGCGCGTCGGGCATTGCCTCCCGCCGCAGTTCGCGGCGCCACGCGGTGGGGCAGACGAGGGACTCCTTTCAGAATTTGGCCGATGCACACGGCGTGACGAGCGAGCACGTCCGCGATGTCGCCCTGGCCGCACAAGGCAACAAGAATTTAGTACCAGCGATTTTGCGCAGCCGTGTGGTGTCGCCAGCGAGTGTGAATGCTTTGCACTTCAACGATGCCGAGGCAGTGGTGCAGCTCCTCCACCTTCTGGACCTCCCGAACGACTGGGAAGGAGAGGTGATTCGCGCCTTGAACGCCACTAAAGGCGATACGCAGGAGGCCGCCGTGCAGCTGAAGCTGAAGAAGGCGGAGCTGCAGTTGGCTATCGAGGCCACACGAGAGGGAGTGTCTGCGGAGACCGCGGTGGAGGCTGGGCAGGCGCCGCGTCCTGCCTCTCCCAGCGGGGCGTCTGTGGGGTCACAGACGGAGGACAGCTTGACGGCCTCGCCACCACGCAGTGTCCCATTTACCGCTGCGACCGCCTTAACGCGAGAAGCAATGAGTAACGTGTTGGCCCGCGTCGCTGCCACCAACGGACAGCGGCCGCCGCAGCCTCTGCGTGAGAGGAAAGAGGAGGAGGAGGCATCCTACTACACGGTGAGCAGCGCCGTCGGGACCTGTGTGAGCATCCTGGCCTCCGGCGATCTCGCCGATACAGACAGCAGCGCAGCAAACAACACGATCACCCACATCCTCTCGCCGGACGACACACGACAGCTGCACCTCGCCACACACGATCAGACAAACCCACCACGCGCGGTGGAGGAGGCGACCGTGTCCAGCATCTACTCTGCTTCCGCCGCGGAGCGCAGCGAGGAGGAGGGCGAGGACAACACCGACCACCTACACTTACGTCCCTCTACTCTACCTTTTTCTGCAGCTGACCCCAGCTTGACAGATTCGCTCACGCCCCAGCCCCCACTCTCTGCCGCCAGCATCTCGGGCTGCGACACGCCGCAGCAGCCAAACTCTCCCCCCGCCAACCGCCCCCGTCGCTACTCGTTGTCCCGCGGCGCCGTGAACGTCTCGGCGCGGCTGCTGAGTCGACCAGAGCTGCCTCCGTCACACTGCCCACACATCGCGCAAGGTGCCGTATCCGTTCGCAAAACGCCTTCAGCACCTGTGGAGCTGCACCTGTGTCGAGGGAGCTCGGCAAACGCCACTCCGACCTCCTCCTTCAAGTACCAAAGTTTACCTCCACTAACCGCGGCGCCGCCACCGCAGCGAGCGGAGCACCACCGCTGCGACAACACGCTGCCCTCGATCCTGTCACCGAGCAACGCGGAGACGTCGCAGGCGCGCATGTCGGACGTGAACGTGCCGCCTAAACCGTCTGGGCTCCCACCATTACTAACACCTCCCCCGCCCCCACCAGGCCTGGGACGCACCGGCGGCGCACCTCCGCCCCCACCGCCGCCGCCGCCAGGCTTGGGCCGTACAGGCGGTCCCGCTGCCCCTCCGCCTCCGCCGCTGCCCAGGCAGAGGGGCGGCGCTGGTGGTGGTGGCAACGCTGCCGCTGCCCCGCTGCCCAACACCGGCAAGACGCGGCCAGTGCCCATCAACGGTGCCATCGGTGACGCCGTGGGCGTTTTTGCTGCTGTCGGTAAGGTTGCAGCGCTGACGCCGCAGACGTGTGCGACGCTGGAGGAGTTGTTCAAACGCAGCGACCCGGCACGGGATCTGGAGCGTGGCAAGACGCGTTCCACCTCCTACGACATCCTTCCCTGGAGCACGGACACCGCCGTGCACGTCATGTTGCGCATCATCAACCTTCCGATCCAGCAGATTGAGGCGAGTGTGCGCGCCTTCGATTCGTTCACCCTTGGCGAGGAGCGTGTGGCGTTGCTGCGAGAGAACGTTCCCAAAGAGGAGGACTTCGAGGCGATCAACCGTGCCCGCAAGGCGCATGGCCGGCCGTGGTCGCGCACCGAACAGCAGGAGCTGCCGACGTCGGTGCGCTTCTTCCTGATGACGCAGGGCATCGACCACTACGCCGAGCGCATCCACGCGTGGAGCCTGAAGTACAAGCTGCAGAGCGACCTGGAGGACCTGGAGCAGAAGCTGACGAAGGCGAACCGCGCCATCGACGCCATCTTCGACTCGAAGTCGCTGCCGGACCTGCTGTTCTTCCTGCTGGAGGTGAGCAACTTCCTGAACAAGGGCAGCCGCTTCCAGGACGCAAAGGGCTTCCCCATCACGCAGCTGCCGCAGATCATGGACTTCAAGACGACTGATGGCAAGAAAACTCTCCTCTCCTGCGCAGCCGAAGCTCTCACTTCATACGAACTGTCCAACCCCGCGAGTGCTGCGATGCTGCGCATCTCAAGCGAGCTGCTGCCGGCTGTGGAGGAGGGCCGGGAGATTGACGTGGTGAGCATCGAGCAGGAGCTAAAGAAGCTGCGTGGGCGGCTGCAGAAGTGCAAGCAGCTGATCGAGCAGCTGAAGAACGACGCGCGGTGGACGACGGTGCTGGGCAAGTTCATAATCCGCTCGCTGCCGGAGCTGGAGCGGGTGGAGAAGCTGGCGGAGGCGATCGACGGCAAGACGGAGCGGCTGAGCGCGTTCCTGTGCGAGCGGAAGGAGACGTTCTCGCTGAACGAGGTGCTGCGGACGCTGACGATGTTCTGCAAGCGCTTCGACCAGGAGCAGGAGAAGATGCAGTTGCGGCGCGAGCAAGAGGAAAAAGCGGCGAATACGAGTCGCAATCAGAGCGAAGTGGTGCTCGAGGCGAACGTGCCGCATTTTATGCAAGATAAGGTGCCGCCTGCGTCCTCCACCACGACGGCCCCGCGGTCGCGGCGCATGAGCCACAGCCAGCCTTCACCTGCGTCACAGCAGCCGCAAGAGCAGCAGTCACCACTGCCGCAGCGGCAGCGCCAGCCGAAGCTGAGCCAGCGGCAGAAATCCTCCGTCGTGGCGCAGCTCGGGCGGAGCGAGACGCCGACGCTGCCCTCTTCCACTTCTCGCAACATCTCCGTGTCCACCGTGTAGGGTGAAGGAAGAAGATTCTCAAGTGTGTTGTCACGAAAGGAATGCTATTTGGCTGGGTAGAGTGGGTTGGTGTGACGTGCCGAACAAATGATCGCTTCCCTGGCGGTTCTTTTTTTTCGTCGTTAGCTGGTGAGGTTGGTCTTTGTTGAACGGCTGATTTCACCACCTTAAAACGGTGTTCGGCTCTTTTGTGTTTTCTAAAGGTTTTTTTTTCTACTTACTTCAGAACAGTTTGATATTTTTTTTCGCTTCCTGCCAAGTCCATCAATTCATCGACGTTTGGCCCAAGTGTTTTATTCTTCTTCCGCCACCATATACGGTGAATGGTCTTTCGTTCTCTTCCCCTCTTATCCTTGTTCTCTTTTCGTTGGCGATCGCCGCTTTCCTTCTTTCTGCCTGGCATGCATCTCGGGCACTACTTGGCCGCTTTATCGGAATATCAGAAAAAACAACAACAACAGCAACAATAACAAAAAGCTTGGTGAATCAACGAGTTGCATCGCTTTCTGCGCTCCCCATTCGTTTGTTCACGTCGTTTATCGCCTGGTCACACAACTTCTTTATTCCCTTTTCTCAGAAGGGATTCTCACGACGTGCGTGATTAATAATTCTACATTGACACACACACATCCCGAGAAAGTTGCAGCTTTATTTTCTTTGCTGCTCAAGCTACAGCTTGTGACACGTGCGTTGTCCTCTCTCTTCCCGCGTACTGCGCTTTATTGCCGGCATTCTCGCCGTCCACCGTCGCCCACTTCTCTTCTTTCTCTTCTCTCTCTGCCTTCTCGCTGTGCTTCACCGGCTCTCGAGCTTCACATCCCTCTTCCTCGACGCAGCTCAGTCGTAGCGCACAACACCGCACTTGAGGGGAGAAAAAAAAACTTTCTTTCTTGATCACTCGCTGCCTGGCCTCCATGCGCGACGGACGGCCCACGTCTCCCATTCGCTCACCTTTTCCCCTTTGGTGAGTTTTCTGAACCGGTGTTTCTGTGCATTGTGTCTGTGTGCCTGTGTGGGAGCGTGGCAGCAGCCAGTCGTCTCGCGCGTTTGTGCTTCCTTTCTGCTGTTTCCTTTTTTCTTTTCTCAACTGCGCTGTTCACCGTCACTTCTACTACTACTGTTGCTTTTCCGTCGCTCCTTCATCGCGTGCCTGCAAATTTTGCCTTTTCATTCGACTTTTTTTCGCTCAGCCGCATCTAATACTTTTCGCCTACTTTTCTGAAAAAAAAGGAGAAAAACGACGCGGTAGGTGAAGCGACTGGCGCTCTGTTGTTTGTGTGTGCGTGCTTTGGTACTGGTCTCGTTGCTCTTTGGGGAGAAAGTTGGTTGCGTTGTGTGTCTGCCGTGGCTGATTGACCCTCGAGCAAACAGAAAAGTGAGCCGTTTTTTTAGATTTTGCTCAAAAACTTTGTTTCCGCATCTGTTATTAATTTCTCCGCTTCTTCCCCTCTATTCATCTTTTTTTTTTCAATTTTTCCTTCATAGTACACTTGCGTTTCATCTTTTTTGTCCTTTTCGTCTGTTTAGTTCGGTGTGGGTGCTGCGAAGGAATCCGGCACACGACAAAGCGAACACCAACCTTTTTTATTTTCTCGCTTCTTTTTCTTTTTTTCTTTTTGTGTCGTTGTTGCCTCTCTGCTTCTTAGTGTTTGACCCTAATTTGTCGTCTGTGTCTCTGCGTGTGTGCTAGGTGCATCTTTTTTTCGATAGAAGACATCACCTCGTCCCCCTCTCTTCTCGGCTATTCACGCGTCGTCCCACACAGAGACGCACACATACGTCCATCCGCAGTAGCAGCAATGTCCTTCCGACGACCACCGCCGATGCGGCGGTCCAGCGCCTACGTAGAGTTTGCCGAGGCTGGTGCCGGGGTAATTCCTGAGGGCAACTTCGCCGTCCCTGACCAGCCGCTGCAGCTCGGCGAGGCAGCCACACCACCAGCAACGGCCTCTGATGCTGGCGGCCGTGTGAGCATCCCCAGCAGCGGCGACGTCCCGAAGCGGGCCGGCTCGCCTGACGTGCCGCGCCGCCGTGGGACAGTGCGCATCGACGCCGGCGACGCGGCCCCGAGTGCGACAAGCCCCTCAACCTCTCTCCAGCAGCTGCGTCGTCCGCCCGCCAATGAGCGGCGCCGCTCCCGGGCTGGGTCGCTCTCGATGAGTGGTGTGAACAATTTGCGCCGTGGGTCGCGCTCGCACACGGTGGAGCTGACTAAAGAGTACATCCAGTCGATTGCCGATGCGCATGGTGTCTCGCCGGAGCACGTGCGGGACATCGCGTTGGCTGCGCAGGGGGATACTGACCTGATGCTGGCGATTCTGCAGAGTGAGGTGGAGGACCGACTGGCCTCACCAAACAGCGTTGATGCCCTGCACTACGGTACCCACGACGTTGTGCAGCGTCTGCTGGAGTTTTTAGAGCTGCCACCGGGTTGGGAGGGCGAGGTGGTGCGCACGCTGAACGCGACGAACGGCGACGCGCAGGAGGCGGCGGGGTTGCTGGCGCAGAAGGCGGGCCAGCGCTCCGTGCAGCTGCCCAACACGATCACGGCGTCGCAGCAGCAGGTGCTGACTGATATCGAGGCGCAGGAGCTGCCGCTGCTCCTCCTGCGTCTCGGCCAGAGCCCCAGCGGCGCCACGCAGTGCCTTCAATCCGAGTTCCCGGAGCGACCAGAAGAAGAGATCCGCACGGCGCTGCGACTCACCGACGGCAACATCGAACACGCCCGCTCCTTCCTTCTCGAGGACCGCGCGGCGAACCGCAGCATGAACCGGCACGAGATGGACAACGTGTTTGCCCGCGTCGCCGCCACCGGTGGGGCTCGACCGCGGCCGGACCACAAGAAAGAGATCGAGGCCGCCTACCACAAGCTGAATGGCGCGGTTGGGGCCCGTGCGAGTGTTTTCGCGTCGGTCGACCTCGCGAGGAGTTTGCCCGGTGTGGCGGATGATATGGTGACGACGAGCCTTTCCCCGCAGGACTTTCAGCAGCTACGCGACAACGCCGCGGCTGCCAGTCCCGCCAGCCGCGAGCAGCGCAAAGCGTCCCGCAGCAACCTCTTCGCCGCGATACCGGCGGAGGCGATGGAGGGGCCGAGCAGCAGCGCAAGCAGCAGTGTGGCTGCCAGCCCAGCTCCGCGTTCTTCTTTCCACCTCCACAACAAAGCTGCACCAGCCGACGAGGCCGCATCGACCAGCCTCCCACAACAACAGCAACAGCAGCAGCAGCAGCCCGCTGTGTCACCCACCACGCAGCGCACCCGCCGGCTCTCGCTATCCAAAGGTGCCGTGGACGTCTCAGCACGGCTGGCCAGTCGCATGGAGCTCTCCCCCACGGCGCACCACCGCGGCGGTGCAGCCGGGGCCAGCAGCGGCTCGAGCAACAACACCTCCGCCAGCATCCTCGCCGCAGCGGAGGTGCTCAGCAACACGAGTGCCCCTTCCAGCACACCGGGCGGGCCACTGGACAGCACGAACGCCATGCCCAACCGCCCGACGTCACGTACTCCGGCGACCGTTGTGGCTCCCCGCCGTGGCAGCGTCGCGGCCGTAAACCAGAGTCAGCTCAACGCGAACGCCGCGTCGCCCGACAACACCGCCACTGGAGGCAACTATAGCGGAGAGAGGTCAGGAGACAAGGCAGCCATGCATAGTGGCACCGCCCACACCACCACTGCGTCTGCGGCAGCCTCTCACGCAGCTGCGGTGGCGCAGCGAAGCGACCGACCGCAGAATTCCCCGCACACCGAGAGTCTTCTCAACGACGTCTTGCGCAGAGCATCACAGCCGCGTGATAAGGCGGCACCGGAGCGGCGGACGTCGGCGTCGAGCTTGCTTGACAGCGCTGCTGCGGTGAGCAGCAGTACCAGTAGCGGAACAGGTGCCGTTAGTAGCAGTGGCGCTGCTGCTGCTCCTGCCGCTGCACCGCCGGCACCCGCACCGAAGGGCCTCCCACCACCCCCGCCACCACCACCGCCACCGCCACCAGCAACCGGAGGTCCCGCACCACCTGTCGGACTCCCGCCCCCGCCGCCCCCGCCTCCTCCGTCCTCTGCTGCGTCCTCCTCCGCCTCTCACGGCGCGCCTGCACCGCCGGCTGGTCTGCCGCCACCCCCGCCCCCACCGGGACACCGCAGTGCCAGCTCGCCGGCGCCGCCCATCGGTCTGCCTCCGCCACCGCCGCCGCCCACGAAAGGCGCACCGCCGCCACCCGCTGGCCTCCCGCCCCCGCCCCCACCTCCACCTATCAGCGGTGCACCGCCACCCCCTCCTCCGCCCCCACCAGGCCTGGGACGCACCGGCGGCGCACCTCCGCCCCCACCGCCGCCGCCGCCAGGCCTGGGCAGGACAGGCGGTCCCGCTGCCCCTCCGCCTCCGCCGCTGCCCGGGCAGAGGGGCGGCGCTGGTGGTGGTGGCAACGCTGCCGCTGCCCCGCTGCCCAACACCGGCAAGACGCGGCCGGTGCCCATCAACGGTGCCATCGGCGACGCCGTGGGCGTCTTTGGTGAAGTTTCGGCGCGGCCGATGCTGTCCGACGACGCACGCAAGCAGCTGGAGGAGCTCTTTACAAAGCGGGAGCTGCAGCCCAAGAGTGAGGCGGCCGAGGCAGCCACCAAGGCGGTGGAAATCCTCACCCCTGACCGTGACCGCAACGTGGGCATCGTTCTGAAGTTCATTCGGCTGCCCATTCAGCAGATCGAGGCGAGTGTGCGCACCTTCGACACGCTGACGCTCGGTGAAGAACGCGTCTCTGGCCTGCTCAAGATCATCCCCACCGCCGACGACTTCGAGGCGATCAACCGTGCCCGCAAGGCGCATGGCCGGCCGTGGTCGCGCACCGAGCAGCAGGAGCTGCCGACGTCGGTGCGCTTCTTTCTGATGACGCAGAGCATTGACCACTACGCCGAGCGTATCCACGCGTGGAGCCTGAAGTACAAGCTGCAGAGCGACCTGGAGGACCTGGAGCAGAAGCTGGCGAAGGCGAACCGCGCCATCGACGCCATCTTCGACTCGAAGTCGCTGCCGGACCTGCTGTACTTCCTGCTGGAGGTGAGCAACTTCCTGAACAAGGGCAGCCGCTTCCAGGACGCGAAGGGCTTCCCCATCACGCAGCTGCCGCAGATCATGGACTTCAAGACGACGGACGGTAAGAGCACGTTGCTCTCGTACGTGGCGGAGTCGCTGAGCGCGATGGAGGCCACTAACCCTGCGAGTGCTGCGATGCTGCGCATCTCAAGCGAGCTGCTGCCTGCTGTGGAGGAGGGCCGCGAGATTGACGTGGTGAGCATCGAGCAGGAGCTGAAGAAGCTGCGTGGGCGGCTGCAGAAGTGCAAGCAGCTGATTGAGCAGCTGAAGAACGACGCGCGGTGGACGACGGTGCTGGGCAAGTTCATAATCCGGTCGCTGCCGGAGCTGGAGCGGGTGGAGAAGCTGGCGGAGGCGATCGACGGCAAGACGGAGCGGCTGAGCGCGTTCCTGTGCGAGCGGAAGGAGACGTTCTCGCTGAATGAGGTGCTGCGGACACTGACGATGTTCTGCAAGCGCTTCGACCAGGAGCAGGAAAAGATGCAGCTGCGGCGCGAGCGGTTGGCGAGAGCCGAGGAGAATCGAAGGCGACAGAGTGAGGTGGTGGCTGAGGCAAACGCACAGTTAGCCCAGGACAAGGTGTCGCCTGCGTCTTCCACCACGACGGCCCCGCGGTCACGACGCATGAGCCACAGCCAGCCTTCACCTGCGTCGCAGCAACCACCACAGCTGCAGTCACCACCGCCGCAACGGCAGCGCAGCCCCGACTCGGAGCAGCGCCGGCTCAGTGGAATGAAGGTGACGCCTCCTCTCCAAGGCAGTGCCCGCGGTGGACGGCCCAGCGGGGCGAGCACTCCGAACGGGCACTCCCGCCGCCCCGACGGTGCAGCGCCGCAGCCCGCGCGCGACACCTTTGTGCACGCCGAGCTGGATGCAGAGGAGGTGCACATCGCGCACCCACCAAGCGGCGCCGTGGCACGTGAGCGAGCAGCGGCGCGGCCGAGTCGGTCAGCGGAGAACGGCGCCGGGCCGACGCGTGCGCCGCAGCCGCCATCGCACTCGCGGCCAGGGGGGGGCGGCGGCGCGCAGGGCCGTTCGCACCAGACGGGCATATTGCCCTCCGCCCAGCGCATGAGCTACCCAACAGCCGTGTCGGCACGCGGTGGCGATGCGGGAGGCTCGGCGCGTGGGGGTGGCGGTGTGAGTGGCCGCAACACGCGTTCGGCTGGGGATGAGGTGCTGCCGGCGGTGCCGTCCTCGAGCGGGCCGCGTACGACGACGGACTCGAGCGCGCGGCGTGAGTTCCCGGTGCGGTAGCGAGGCGATTTGGCAGACAGGCGGGACTACAAGGCGAGCGAACTGGTTTGCTGTTGCGAAAGCTTGATGTGGCCGTGGCGATGTTCCCTCTTGCAGCGTGTGCACGCCACGGCAGTCATCAGATAGAAGGCGCGGGGAGAGCATGGACGACGCATGCGTCCTGCTCCTTTACAGAATGCCGCGAGTCTCTCCGCCGCCTCTCCTCCACACTCGCCGTGTGACGCTGGATCGTTGCCTGTTGTGCTGGCGTGAGACTAATGCAGGACCAAGAGGGAAAACCTCTGGCCTTTTCTTGCGCCACTTCTCAAGGCTGCAAAGGCGCCTTTGTCCTTGTCTTCTCAGCAGGCGGATTGACTTTGTAATTCTTTTTTGTTTTCTGTTCTGCTCCACGGAGTGCGTCTCTCTCTCTCTACAGTTCATTTGGCCCTTTTATTCCGAACGCACCGCCCTCATTGTTTCTTTTCTATTTTTCTCCCCGTTTTGTTCCCCTTTTTTTTATCCCATGTAGATTTTCTTGTTTCGTTACGCACCATTTTGTATTTTATTTTGTGGCTGAGGAACGTGTCTCTCCTCGTGGTGTTAGTTCGCCCTGGTGCGCTCTTTTACAGCTTAATACTTTTTACTTTTGATTGCGTACGGCGCTTCGGCTAATGTGCACATGTGTTCTCTGTTGAAGGTGTTTGTGTGGTTACTCTGGTTGATTTTCCTTTTGCCTTTCGTATTGTTCGTGTCGCTCTGTGGTGTGCTCTCTCTTGGTTTTGCTTTAAAATACTACTTTTTTTTCCTTTTCTCTTGTCGGTTGGATGAGGGGAGGCGCGCAATGTTCTGTGCGCGTGCCGATTCTGCTCTAGGTTGTGGGGAAGTCGAGGGAATAAAAGTGGGTTTTGACCACTCCTTTGCACCCGCGCCATCGACGCGGGGCTGCTCTGCTTTGTCTTTTTTTTCATTGTACCCTCATCTCCTCCGCAGTTAGTGACGCTTGTCTTGTCCTTCTCTCTTTCCTCATTTTTAATTTTGTATTCGTGCGTCTTAGCGCAACAGCAATCCTTAGCACGAAGAAGGGGGGAAGATAGAAAAGAATAGGGGTGCGTTGTTTGGGAGGTGCGGCAGGGAGACGGCTGATGTAGATAAACGTTGGGAGACGACTGTGCTTCTCCTTGACGTTCACGGTCGCTCTCCCTCTCTTTCTCTTTCGTCTCGTTCTGGGCTACGTTCAACGTCTGTCCTAATGAACAAAAAAAAAGAAAAAAATACAAAAAAGAATATCAACAACAACACGTAATGACATGGTCTGAAAAAAAAAAAAGTGCGCTGTAGGAGTCGAAGAAGAGCCTCAAGTCTCCGTTTTCTCGCTTTTCCAGACACAAGCAGTCAGCAGCCGTTCTGCTCATTACTGCTGTGGCAGTTTCCCAGGTGCCCATCGTGGCCCTCTGTCATGTCGTGCGTCGCGAGAGGGAGCGTAGCAACAGTCGGCAAGAGAAAGATGCGGGCTGAGTACACCTTCGAAGACACTTATTTTTGTGTCGGCAGCGGCGTTCTTTCTCTTTCCAAAATAAAGCAATTGCTTTATGCGTCGCTCTCAAGCCAGACACTCTTCTTCCTAATCGTGCAGCAATGAGACGCATGCATCTTCATCCTCTCTCTCTCTTACATGTTTTGCTTCTTCCCTGCCCTTTATTCTGTCGACGGTTGCCCCCAGACGAGCCGGCGAAGGTTGGATATTTATTTACACGAAGAAAATTCGCCAGGAGACAGCACATTACCGCAACTGTTGAGTCTGTACGAGACCACTATCAGAGTGGCTTCTCTTGTTAGTGGACACCTTGTCCGCTGCACCAAAAAAAAGAAAGAGGATGAACGTGCGGTCGAAGCGAGAAGGGGTGGAGGAGGTCTTCGAGCGAAATTGTGTCGCACGCATCATGCAACAGGCAGTCGCCCACCGCTACCACACGTCTCTTTCCGCTGCCGCCGCAGCACCGACCCGCCGGCTGCAGACACCCGAGGACTACACGCTGCGATGCTACTCCCGCACGGCGTGGACATTCATGAGCACTCGATCGTCCTGCCAGTGCGCCTCCTCCCCTGACGCTGTGGCGCGCTACGAAACACAACAAAAATTGCCGCTCTCATCTTCCGCGACGAACGGCCAAGATGTTGATGCCGTCAGCAGCAGCACAGGCACCGAGTTGTGGTGGTGTGAACAGGCAGCCTGTGTGGCGAGTGCGATTACCGCGGAGTGTCTGCGGCACCGCTGCTATTTCTCTCTCATGCAGCACGACCTGCGGGAGGCCTGCTGCCTCGGTGACGCCTCTGCGAGACCCGCAGCCACTCCCCCTCTCACCACCTGGCAGGAGTTGTGTGAGTTGCCGCCGCGGTGGGTGATGCAAGGTCTGGGGGTGGTGGACCAGCGCTCCTTTCCCAGCTGTGATGCGTGGCGGACACGGCGTGGGGTGACACCGCTTGATGTGGGGGCCACCGTTGTGAAGAAGACGGATGTGAAGTCGTTGACCTCTACTGCTGCTGCGGTGCACTACCGAGTCCTCGCAGCTGCCCCGATGGCAGGCGGAGAGTACTGGGTCGAGATGGCACCAGAAAACGCTCTGGACGACAAGCAGCGTGTGGACCGCGATGATGTGTGGCTCGACCCACCCGCAGCCCTCCACGTTGACCCGCTGCTGCCGTGTGATGAGCTCTACTCCGATCGCGGCGTCAGCACCTGCATCTACGTCTTTTTTCTTCGTGCCCTCCAGCAGCACGCGCAGCAGCGGATACAGCACCCGAGAAGAGAAGCTGTCGGCAAGGGCAGCAGCCCGGCTTCTCGCGCGACGGCTGTGTCCCTCCGACTTGCCCGCTGTGCCCAGCAGCGACGCGCTCAGCTGGCGCACCTTCTTGAGCGTCATTCGAGTGGCAGCAATCCGACCGTCCCCGCCAGCGGCTTTAATGGTGCTGTGACCGACGACGATGACGCCGTGTCGCTGCCACTGCCGCAGCTGCACGTCCGCGTGGATGTAGCACGGGCCTGTCTTCAGCTTCGCGTCGCCGCCGGCAGCCCAGCAGATACGTACGCCTCTCGCATGTTGCCCAGTGCACGGGAGGGGGATGCATTTTCCAAGCGCAAGCGTCAACGCTCCGATGAAGTGTCGAGCGATGAACTAGTAGAAGAGGAGAGGGGGGAGTCGCCCACGGTGGAGGTGCTGCTGCGCTCAGCGCGGAAGCTGGCTGCCTTGTACGACGCCACCCGCACCGCCTCGCGGCGAGAGAGGACCGGTGCGTGGGCGGGCGTGAGTGGTAATGATGTGTCTCTATCCCCTGCAACTGCGGTGGCAACGGAAGCGTTGGAGCAGCTTGTTCGAGAGGCAGAGGCGGCTGAAGGCCACAACGCCTCTGACGTTCGCACGTGGCACACGATTCATTTTCTCGCCGAAGGTGAAGAGAAAAAGAAATTCAGCGCTTCATCGCGAGTACAGGGACAAGAGGAAAATGCAGTTGGACTCACCACCAGCTCAGAGGTCAGTGCAGCCGGCAACGCCTTCTTCGGTCGCCTCTTCGCCCTCCTCCTGCGTTATCGCAGTCTCTTCGGGGAACAGGGCTACAACCAGGGCCCCCAGGCCGCCGTTCCACCCCCGATCATGGAGTCCCTCGCCGCCACCTTTGACATCGCCGCTGAGGCCTTCGCCTCTCCCTTGAACGTGCAGCTGCCGCAGTTCGGATCTCTCTTTCCCGACACGGATGCCTACTTTGGCTCGATCGGCTCTTTTTTTGACGTCGACTTTGGCGGTGCGGCGTCGGATGCTGCTGCGCTGAACGGCTGCCATGTAGAGGTGAACCCGCCATTTGATACGACGCTGCTGCGGAACATGGAGCGCCACCTTCTTGCCTGTCTCAGCAGGGCTGCCACGTCAAGGCAGAGTCTTCTCTTCCTCGTTGTGCTGCCGAGCCACGATTTGGACGTGACGCAGGTGGCTGTGGAGGGAGGTAGAAGGGGGTGTGACAGCGGTGGTTCCGCACCTTCTTCACGCCCACCCAACAAGGCAGCTCAGCGGCTCGCTGCTGCGGCAGCCACCGCCACACCACGAGCAGCAGGCACCACGTCGTCGCCGACACCCGTCAGTACGGATCGCGCGCTACGTGAGAGTCCCTACTGCTTGGGGCACGTTCTCTGCGCAGCAGCGGAGTCGGTGTACGTGGATGGCCATCAGCACCTGCTCGAGAGCCCTTTCTTCTGCATTGGCACGCCGACGCGGCTGATTCTCTTGGGCAACGCGGCGGCTCGTGTGCGCTTTCCAGATGCCGCGGCGCAGCTGGAGGCGGTGCGGCGGTCATGGAAGGAGCTGACGGAGAGCGCGCTGAAGCGGTGAGGTGTAGCGCTTTTGCTGCCATGCAGGACAAAGTGGCCCGTGCTGTTTTTAATATTCTCCTCTCTTTGTTTATTGGGTCGTGAGACGTGCGCTGAGGCAGCTCCGCCTCATGGGAAAAGGAACCAATAAAAAAAACAAAAGTCAAAGTCGCAGCGATGATGTCTGCTACTTTCTCTCTTTCATGCACTCCCTCTAGGCGGGGCGAAGAGAAATTCGCTTGATGTGCAGGACACTTTCCAAAAAGGATATCTAAAAAAAAACACAAGAAAGCAATGTTGCTGAGTTGCGATGCACAGCGCCTTCCTTTCCACTTTACGTACCTCTCTGCCTCCATCTTCTTTGCTGATACTCTTACGGCGATCACCGAGCTTTCCGAACCTACGCCCCCCTTTTTCCTTCACCTCTGTACACCAACGAGCACTCTTATATTTGATCTCCGCCTCCGTCCTATTTCTCTCTCCTCGTAGAGGTCCCTTCTACTCATTTCCCATCCACGCCCACCTCCTCCCGCTTCCACTCTCATACGTGCGTCGCAGGCCTGTCTTTTTTGCTGAGTGACTCGCTGCGTCTTCTTTTTGTTTTTCTCTCTTTCTTGATCTCTTGCTGGGTTTTTGTTTTTAATTTCTACCTTTGTTCGATTTGCGAGGCGTTCTTTCGTTTTTAAAATCTTTGTTTTGTTCATCTTCTTGTGTTTTTACAAAAAAAAAATATATTCTCCTCTTTACAGCTCTCTCTCTCTCCTTTCCACGCACGTCAAACTTATCGGAAAGTTTGCGACCCGGTGTGACGTGGTGCGTGTACATACATATATATTTATCTATATTTTTTACTTTTCCTATAAATAGAAGTACTTCATAACAACTATCATCTTTCTCTTTTTTTTCCTTTCTCTTTCCGACTCCTCTCCTGCTGCGTGTGCCACACTTCCTACCAGAGTTTGTCTTAATTTATCATTATTTTTATTCCCTCTTTTGGCCTTCTCTTCTAAACAGTGTGCTTGGTGCGTCTGCCTCTGCGTTGTACGTCAGTGTGCGTGTTTGTGATTGCGAGTGTGCTTGTGTCTCGTTCTCTCTTCTGCTGCATCGTTCCTTCCTTTATGTATATACCCCGCTGAAGGCTGTAACGGCTGCACCACAAAAAAAGAAAAAAAAAGAAAAGAAAACACAAACACACACCCAAAAAAAAATTTACTCACGACAACTACAGCTCTCTCGCCGTCTGACTAATTGTTTTTTTTTTTTTTTTAGCGTGATTTTTTTTTTTTCTGTGTGTTGTTGTGCAGTTGTGTGCAATCTTGTTAATTCTGGTCTTCTACTTTTTTTTCTTCTGTCCGCGCGCTTCTCGAGACTGCCGTCTCTCTCTCTCTCTTTCTCGCGGCACACGTTCCCTCTCTTGCCTGCGAATACACATACAGGCATTGCATACGGACGTCGCACCGCTTCTTTCCTTCCACCGGTGTCGCCGCAGATTACATCTTTTCCTTTTCCCACTTAAAGAACAAAAAACAAACAAACAAACAAAAAAAGACCAGTGTGACGCCAGCGTCAGAACTGTGTGTGCGAGTGTGAGTGTGCGTGTACGTATTTGTAAAAAAAAAAAAAAAACCCTAGTTTTGTAGGTGTCTTCTTACTTTTTTTTTTTTATTCGCACCTCCCTCCACCAGCTCTGTGCTCTTCGTTTGCGTCCGCGGTCGACGTTCTCTCTTTCCTCTTTTTACGATATATATTTTTTTCTCTTACTTCCTTGATTTAAATCTCTGTGTCGCGCAGTTGCCGTGTTGCCTTCTTTCCTTTTCTGATTCTCCCCTCCTCGTTCCTCTCGTTCTTCTTCTCCTTTCCTTCTGCCTTCCTGTCCTGCGTATTCCCCCGCCTCATACTTTTTTCTCCTTTTTTTTTTTGCGTTTCTCTCTTTACCTTCGCACCGTTGTATTACTGCCTTCTCTCACGTTGTACATACGCGGGTGGCCATCGCAGCTCGTTCCACTTCCTCCCCCGCATACGGAAAAAAAAATAATTTCTCTTATCTATCTCAATCCACTTTCTTCTGTGTTTTTTTTTTCTTGATTTGTTTCTCCCCTATCTCACTCATCCCTTCGTTTTTTTTTTCTCACTCTTAAACAGCCCAAAGAAATACCTTCTTTTCTTTTACGTAGTACCAGCGGCAGCAGTAACAAGAGCAGAGTCTCCAAAAAACGAAGGCAGCTGTCTGTCTGCCACAGGGCTCTTCTTCTCTTCGCTGCTCGGCTCGGTTGCCGTGCTTTTGTTTTCCTTGTTTTCTCTCTCTACTTTTTTTTTTCTTGTGCCCTTATGTCGCACCAGCCTGTTGCGGTTTCGGAGGGGCCTTTGCACCTCACCCGCCTCGCCTCCCCTGCCCCCGCCCCCTGCTCCGTCCTCCCCACCAACGCAGCCGTGAGCGGCGACATGATCGCGTCGTCTCCATCTCTCCCCGCCATCACGGGGCCAACGCGTGCTACCGCCGCCGGTGCCGGCACCGCCGCCGTCAAGGCCAGCCGGGAAAGCCGCACGAGCAGCACCATCGCCTCGCCAACCGCGTCCCTGCATGACGGCAGTGCGAGCCACACGATGCCGAGCCACCAGCGCAGCAACAGCCAGGAGGGGCAGTTCACCGGGGCCCAGCGCGAGGACGCGGCGGTGCAGAGCGGCGGAGGGGAGCGTGCGAGTGTGGACCGGAGCTCCTCCCTCGAGCCGACGCTGCTGCCCCACGCCAAAGGACCGCTGTCTGCGCACGACATGCACGACGACGACGCGGCCCGGCCGAGTGGCATCGGGGACAGCACCAGCAGCAGCGCAGTACACTTGTTGCAACACATGCAGCACCTCCTTCAAGCCGGTGTATCGGCGGACATGCTCCAGCAGTGGATCTCGGGCCAGCTTCAGCAGGCCACCGGTACCGCCAGCAGCAGGGACTCCTTCCTGTCCGCCGTGCCGTCTGCCGACACGTCCTCGCTGCCAGCCACCGGCACGGCTGCCACCGCGGCCTCCGAGGGCGGCGTGCTGAGCAGCAGTCCCGGCGCTGCCGGAGAGCTTCTTCTGACCTCCTCCAGCCCCCGTCGACCCGTCGCCGCCGTATCCTTCTCCCTCGCCTCCGGCTACCCCGCGCCAGGAATGCACAGCAACAAGACAGGCGGCCACTTTTACGCCCCCACCGCCTCCCCGTCGACGCCGGAGCTGGTGATGAGCGAGGAGGACACCTCTCTCGTCCCCACGCCGCCCTCGCAGCCCCCGAAATCCCCGTCCTCCCTCGCGGCGGGCCGGATGAGTGGCCGCCGCACCTCTCCCTCCCCGCCCCTCCCCAGCAGCGACACCGCCGTCAGCTTCACCGACGGCTCGGCTGTCAGCCGACACACGGGCACCGCGGCGGGCGGCGGGAGCTGCCTGCTGCCGGCGACACCGCCACGCGGCAACGGCCTGCCTCACAAGACGGCGGTTGCCCCTGGCGCGTCTGACATGTCGCGGCACCAGCTGGTGGACAGCAGCGCCTACAGCGGCTACCCCCCTCACGGCAGCAGCGGCGAGGAGAGCGGCAGTGCGGGTCGGCTGGCGGCCCACTCGCCCGCTGCGGCCGGCCGTCGCGGCAGCCTCTCGGTGGTCCACCCCGCTCCCCACGTCACCTCCCCTCTCACGATCGGCTCCGGCGGTGGCCTTCTCAAGAATTCGCGGTCGCACACCCCCAGCATCCAGCCCCAGCCCCAGTCGCAGCAGTGGCGCGCCTTTCCACGCGGTGGCAGTGCGTCAGACCCAACGTCGGCGCCGCGGCACGGCGTCGCGACGCACTCAACGACGCTGACAAGTCCGCTGAAGACGGCGACGACCCACACGGTGGCGAGCTTTGCCCCTTCAACCGCCACGACGGCACGACGGGCGCAGGAGACGACGCTGCACGAGGTGACCAAGGCGGCATTCCGCGCCACCACGTCGCGGGTGGTGGTGGACGAGCAGCGCAACATCGGCCTGCTGCTGGGCGAGCGCTTCTCGCGGAAGCCCGAGTCGATGGTGCGGCGCCTCGCCACGCCGCCCTCGTCGGTGTCCACCGCACTCACCGTGTCGACGGCGTCACCACCGCCACCACCGGCGGACGGGCGGCGCAGCAGCGCCATCGGCGCCGGCGACTCGTGCCTGCCGTCCGCACTGTACGACAGGGCGGAGTCGGTGTCTACGACGCCGCAGGCCCGCTCCCCAACCATTGCGAAAGGCGTCATCGCCGTGCCGCTGAGCACCGGCGCCGACTGCCACGCCGCGCCGCGGGCAGACGCAGCCGGCACCGCCGGGTCGCGGCCGCTGCCCTTCGCCGATCACAGTCACCATCTTCACCACCAGAGCCACCCCTACGCCGCTCCAGCGTCAGAGGACACGCTGGGTGACCGCCGCCGCCGGAGTAACGACCAGCGGAGCGGGGAGGAGGGCCACGGCGGCGTGGCAGCCACGCTGGCCCCGAGTCTCTCCGGCCGGTCCACACCGGTGGACGTCAGCACCGCCTCCTCCTCCACCTCGATGGCCGCGCCTGCCACGACACCGCCGGTCCCGATGATCGCCTCGGGCGGCGGTGGCAAGCCCTGCCGTGATAGTTCTGTGTCCTTGCTGAACCCCACCGGCTTCAACAGCCGTCGCCAGCGGGCCAGTCCGCAGAGCAGCGAGAGCGTCCCCACGCTGCCCAATTCTGTGCCTGGGACAGCCGGCACGCTGACGTGTGACCACGATGCCCTCTTCCCGCCGCACTCCCCGCTTGTGTCGCCCGCCATCTCTCCCATGGCGGGGGCGGCCACGCCGAGTAAGCTGAGCGGCCCTCGCGCCGAGGCGCAGTCCAGCTTCACCGCCCCCGGACAGCCCACCACGTCGGACGCGGTCCTGCTCGGTGCGGCGGCACCTCCCGCGTCGGCCGACGAGGACACCTGCAGCCCGATGGCCGGCGCGGCGAAGCGGGCCACCCTCGCGAACGTGATTCCCCTGATTGAGGTGGTGGGGGAGGGCGAGGACGGCGGCTCCGTCACGATCAATACGGCCGGCGACTCGAACGACCCCTCGAGCGATCGCGGTGGCGGCGGTCCGGCTGGCGCGGCCGGGGCACCGGCCAAGGCGATGGTGCCGCGCACCTGGGGGATGGCGGAGGGCACTGCGGTGGCGCCGCCGCCGGCGGGAAACATCAACGACTCGGGCAGCAACGCCAACAGCGGCAACGTCGCCACGCTGCCGCCGGTGAACACGGCGTCGACGTCGTTTGCGTGGATGCCGTCGTCGTCCAGCGTGGCGGCCGCGACGACCTCGGAGTGCTCGCCGCTGACCGGCCCCACGTCGAGCGGCATGCTCGTTAGTCCGCAGATGAGCCACCAGCGGTTTGGGCAGCCCTACGGCCGTGTCGCCAGCTTCGTCTCGAACGGCAGCAGCATGATGGTCGGCAACAGCGGCGTGGCGGGGCCGAACGGCACGAGTGGCACGAGCGGTGGCGTCGGCAGCAACACGACGAGCAGCCACACCATTACCGGTGCTCCACGCGAGCAGGCAAACGGCCACGCAAACAACGCCGACGGCCGCAGCTTTATCTCCCTCGGGGACGACATGCAAAGCTTCAACAGCAGCCGTGTCTCGTGCGTGTCGGGCACCCGGGACGCGACGCTTACCGGCTTCGGCAACAACCGCCTGCGCCGGACGTCCGTGCTGCACCTCAGCCACACCTCTATCAACGGCGGGCTCGATCCTTTGATGGATGGCGTGATGCCGGACTTCGTGCTGGACGGGGCGTCCGGCGCCAATAGGCGGCCGGGCCCACGTTTTCTGCGCACCTACTGCCGCCACACCCCTGTGCGCGTGGCGGAGTCGGTGACGCGTGAGGCCCTCGCCGCGCTGGACGTGCCGTACCTCTCGAACATCGACGAGGCCGCCAACCCGCGCAACGTGCTGCACCTGATGGACGATTACAACTACACGGACAGCCGCGCTTTTTATGTCGTGTTGTGCCTCAACGTGCTGCTGCGCTACAACCTGGTGGTGCGCTTCGCGTGGGACAAGAAGAAGCTGAAGCGGTTTCTCGAGGTGGCCGCGACGTTCTTCCGCGACGGCAACCCCTTCCACCACCCCGTGCACGCTGCGGATGTCGTGCTGGGCTCGCACCAGTGGCTTTGTGAGGGCACGACGGCGGCGTCGCTGTCGGACCGCGAGGTGGCGGCCCTGCTGCTCTCCTCCATCGCGCTGCACCTCGCGCACACCGGCGTGGACAACCGCCTCATGACGCAGCTGCGACACCCCTACGCGATGCTCTGCAGCTTCACCTCACCGCAGCAGGGCACCATCGTCGCGCTCCTCATGGCGCTCCTCCGCTACCCGGAGCTGCACTTCTTTCCCGACCCGAGCACCGCCGCCGTCAGCGTCGCCGCGGAGGCGCCAAAGGACACGGCGCCGGCCGGCGTCTCGCACGAGTGGACGGCCGGCCGCGAGACGCAGCTGTACGACATGCTCTCTGACCTGATCATGGCCACCGACGCACGCAACCACAACGCGCTGCGGCAGGGTGCGGCGCGCATGGCCGAGGAGAACGCGCAGCGCCACGGCTGCCTCTGCGCCGGTGCGGCACAGCGCTTAAAGCCGCCCACGCCGCCACCGCCCGCCGGGGCCAACCGGGCACGTCTCGGCGGCGGCAGCGGCGTCGGCACCCCACAGAAGGCGGTGCCGCGTGCGGATGCGAGCAGCAGCAGCGCCCGCTTCAACATGTCCTCGTCGAACGGCATCGCGCCGAACAGCAGCAACGTGACGAGCAACGGCGTGCCCGATCTCGTGTGCCAGAACTGCTGCGCCTATGTGACGGAGAACCACGTGCCGGACTTGCTCAAGGCGGTGCTGCACTACCTCGGCTTCCCCTTCCTCTACCGCTCCTATGAGAAGTACATCACGGGCAGCCTCATGTACGTGGCGGAGATGTATCGGCAGAGCGAGGTGGAGTACAAGATCCTGCAGCACCAGCAGCAGCAGGCAGATCAGCATGAACAGGCAGAGGCACTGCAGGCGGCGAGGATCGAAGTCCCCGACGAGCGGGACCCGTGCGCCGGCTCCGAGATCCAGTTGGACAGCCAAGGCGTCCGCGCCTTTGCGAAGGACGCCTTCACACGTGCCAGCGCGAAGGACCTCGAGCTGAGCAACTCCACCGAGACCTTCGCGACCGCCGTGCTGAAGGAGCGCCACCCGTGGCGGCAGGACTTTACCTACACCTCCACCGTTGCCTCCTTCCAGCGGCGCCACAGCAGCGAGCCGCTCGCCTCTGCCTCAACGTCACGCCGGCCCACCGCCACCGCACTCGACAAGATTACGCCCGCGGCGTCGGCGGTGTCCTCGCCCGTGCCGCGTGTCCCCGAGCCGCTGCCCCACTCCGGCAGCGAAGACATGACGTCCACCGACACGGCCTCGCCGACAGCGCAGCGTGCGCCGCGGCCGTCGCGGGTGTGTCCACTGAAGGGCCACGGCCGCGACATATTTCTCATCGGTGTCGAGGACGTGAGTCTTCCCTTCGTGGAGGTCTTCTCGCCCTACCTGCCCGAGGCGTGGGTGCGGGCCACCTACATGAATCACCAGACCTGCATGGTGGCCTTCCCGCCTGCCGAGGACTACGACGCCGCCGTCAACCGCGTTCTCGATCTCGCGCAGGAGAGCGAGGAGGAGATCGTGGAGAAGCAGGGGACGCGTGAGATGACCGCCGAGTCGGCGGAGCTCATCCACTCGGTGCCGTGGCTGCAGCTGCGGCGCGTCTGCCCGTCGAACGCGGAGTGGTCGGTGAACAAGGATGGCCTGGTGCGGCGCGTGATTCGAGAGGTGGTGCTCGGAACGGAGCGTCTGCTGGATCAGTGCGAGGTGTAGTACACCTCCACAAAGATCTGAACGACATGCACGAGCTCAGCAGCAGCAACGTGCAATATTCTGGGGCCAATGGAAAAATAGGGGTGTTGCGTGGACTACATTGGAAAAGCGTGGTGCACGCTTGGCTGAGTACTGGCCCCCCGACTTCACACCGCTCCTGCCTTTCAAATTGGCAGCGAGTACGGTGTGAGCGTAAGAGACATACAACAGCACACACTGTTTTCGTGTGCTTCTTTTTTGGGTTTGTTGTTCTGGCATATAGGCGGGGTAACACGAGAGTGGTCGTGGTGTTTTATTGTTCTTCCTCTTGCAACTCTCTATCCTTCATTTTCTTTTTTTTTTCTGTTGTTGCTGTTGTGTTGCAAGTTGTCTTTTTTTCTTTCTGGTATTCAATTCTTTACGTGTGTGCTCCTCCACTTTTTTTTTTTCTTTGCCGCCTTCACGGACCGAAGTAATAAACACACAAAAAAGCAAGAGGAGGAAGGGAGGGAAACAATAGAAATGAGGCGTCATCGCCGCAGAGTTCTCCTGCTACGCAACTCCCTCTCTTCATCTTGCTTTGTAAGTGTACATTAATTCCGGAGCCGAAGTATGTGCTTCTGTCTTTTTTTTTTCTGATGTTCTCGCTTCTGGTTTTTTTTTTTAGTTTGCCGTTTACTTCTGCTTTTATCCGGGAGAGGGTTGTGCGCTGCCGTCTCTCGCAAAGATGTGCAGGCAAGTGATGCTCTCTCTCTCTTTTTCTCACACCCACAAACACACATGCGGTTGCCGAGCATGTATTTCAAGTTGTTGCTGCGGACTCAATGGGACGTTTACTTTGTCCTCCCCAGTAAATTACCGCGTGGCTCTCTCTTTTCAAGGTACAGCGCGCGCTATATTTATCTAGCAGGTGGGCTGAAAGGGAGAGAGTGAGGGAGACACGTGGTGGCAGGGACCGTATGAAGGATGGACGAAGTACGAAAAAGGAGAAAAAAAAGAAAAAAAAAACTAAAAACTGGCGCCGCTGTTGTCCATTGCATTTTTCTTCGTCACTCTGCGTTCGCACCTTTTTTTTTTAAATTACTTCAAAAGAAAAAAAAATGTACATTGGCTTGTTCTTTCCTTTTTCTGTTTTGACTTTTGCGTTTTCTCACTTCTTTCTGTTTGGTTTGCTTTGTGGCTCCTTCTTGCTTGGGCAGGCTCTCCCCTTTTTGGCTACGGGAATCCACTTTTTATCAGCCTTCCACCAAAATGGAGCGAGGCAGCTGATGGGGAAAATCAAAATAAGAAAATGAGTGTGAGATGAAAGCGTGCTGTACGCGCTTGCTGCCTTTGTTTTTATTATTTTCATCTTTGTCCTAGTAGTGTGAAGTGCTCTTCCTTATTCCTGTCTTTTCCCTTTTCCGCGTAGGTGCGCTCGCGCGGACTGGCCTTCCACCTTGTCTTTCCCTGCTATTGGTTGTCTTCCACCAAACCACTACTGCAGCGGAGACACCCGCACACGCTTGGAAACACAGCCATCGTAATTGAAATTTATATGCGCTAAGAGAAGAAAAAGGGAGCAGAAGAAGGGGCAACACCGAGAAGCAAGCAGCGGAACAGTACAGGTGCTTTGTGTTTTATTAATTTCTTTTTTTCGGCAAGCACGTCGAGGCAGACATAAACACGCACACACACTTACACAAGAAAGTATCACACGCGCACACCAACACACACATGCAGGCATGCGCGCTTCTCTCGCCATACTCCATATTTCTCCTTTTGCTTGTTTTTATCCCTCAAGTTTGTGTTCTTTTTTTGGCGAATGTTTTTAAACTGGAAGAAAAAACAAAAACAAAAAGAAAAGAAAAAAAGAAGGGCGTAATAAAAAAGAAAAGCAGACTAAGCAGCTGCTCAGTCGTGTCGTCTATTGAAGCGCTTTCTCTGACTCCTTTGGACTTTACCCTTTCCGTGCCTTCTTACCCGATCAGTTCTTCCCTTGCTGTATGGCGTGCTTACTTGTTATGTGCGTCGACTTTTGCTCAGCGAGAAGGAAGAGGCTCGCGCTGTCTTCTTCGTCTGGCGCGTTTGCCACCACCCTTTAAGTATCTATGAAGCTTAGGGTCTTTTCCCCATACCTCTCTGTGCGTTATTCTCACACCAGCAATGAATCACCTTTTTTCTCTATTTCACACCCCTTGTCTCTTCCCCTTTTCTCGTTTTTTTTTCATTTGTTTTGCTGTCTTCAACACAAACGCAAACGCACACACATGCTCCGTCACACTCACCAGCTGTAAACAGCAGGGCACTTCGCCTCGCCTTTGTTGAGCGCCAACACACCCTCTCTCCCTTTCCACAAACAAGGAAAAAAAACACGAAAAGAAACGGTGTGAGTGGCGTCAGGGGCACCGCTGCTGTGCACTACTCCTTACACCGTTCATTGCCGTCGTCTCTCTTTCTCTCTCTCTCTCTCTCGCTTTTACTTCTGTCCATTTCCCAGGCAGAGGGAGGCAAGTACCAGCGGCGTAGAGAAAACAAACAAACAAACAAACAAACAAAAACGTAAAATAATTTCTTTTCAAACGCTATTTTTTCCAACGCGCTGCTTTTTTTTTTTCTTCACTTCTTTTACTCTTGTTGTGTTTTTTTTTTCTCGATTGTTTACCTATTTTATTTACCTTGAAGCGGATCGTTTTTTCCTTCCCCCCTTTTCCCTCTTTTGCTCTCTCTCTCTGTTGCAGCGCTGAGTATGAGGGAAGGTTGACGCGAGCAATCTCAAAAGACTTTCTTCATTGCTATTTATTCCTTTTCCCACTGTCCCACTATCAAGATCATCTCTCCCTTCTCTTTCCTTCTTTGAAGTAAGGGGGGAACTGCCAACTGACGCCGTTCTTATCTAAGAAAAAAAAAGTCAGTTGTTGCTCGCCTGTGAGTGCATCTCTCTCTCTTTCCCTTGTTTGTGCTACTATTTGGTGGAAGTGCGTCTTCTTCATCTTTTCTCCCCTTTGGTCGACCCTGGCGCGTTCTCCTCTACCACATCTTTATTTCTTCTCCAAGAGTTTCACTTATTCATTAAAAAAAACCTTATATATTTCATCATCTTAAGGTTTGTTGCCTCTCGGCGTCGTCTGTAGAGCAGCACCGCGGGGTAAAAAAAGAGAGAAAAGAAAGAAAAAAAAACCGAATAAGCGAAGAAAAGAGACGCGCAGGGCGGAAGAGTGAGAGAGGGGAAAAAGTAAACTTCGCGATTAAAGAACAACACACACTCACACACTCACACACAAACCAACAAACGAAAATCAAAGCCACACCAGTTGCGCGGTAGTACAGGATTAAAACGTTGTAGTAAAGTCATTTTTTTCCCCTTAGTAAAGCTCTCTGTCTGCGTGTGTGTGTGTGTTTGTGTGCTTGTGCGTCTTTTTTTTTTTTTACCATTCCCGTATGATTGCGAAGGGTGTGCTGACTTCAAAAGACAAAAGAAAATAATATAGCGTACGCCTACTTCACGTTACTTTATAGCTAAGAGGAAAAAAAGAATAGTCAGAAAGAGGAAAAACAACTAACTGTGGCAGGAGCAGAGCGGACGAGAAAGACGAACAGAGCCGGTCGGCAAGTAGGAGTGAGGCTACCAGTGTGTGAGGTAGCAGCGGGCTTCCTCCTTTTTCTTCACAAGCAAAAGAACACTACTCTTCAATATCTGTGCTTGATTCTTTTTCTTTTTTCATTTTCCGCTTCTCTCCTTTCTGCTCTTTTTTCATTTCTGTTTCTCTGTGCCAGCGATAATTGCGCGAAGGGAAGAAGGTGAAAGTATTATATCTACTTTATTTTTTTCTCTAAAATCAGTAAAGAAGAGAGTACTGCGTGTCGTGTGCCCGTCTTCTTCTTTATTCTTAAAGAAAATCTCTTCCCCTTTTTCGTGTTGTTGTCTCTCTCCAGTCGTTGCCTCAACGACGGGCAGTTCTGCTCTTTTTTTTTCTCAAATTCACTGCTTTCTCACCCTTCCCGCAGGTGACTTTTTTTATTTCTATTTTACATCGTGCTGCGGTGGACTCTACTACTGAAGCTGCTCTCTCTCTCTCTCTCTCTCCTGTTGCCCGCTACCACTGCTTCTTTCTGCCGCCCGCTCTTTCCGCTATTATTAAGCATTTTCACAAGCGAACGGAAAAAGAAAAAAACAATTGAGCTGTTTGTCGAAGGGCAAAAATACAACGAAATATCGAAAGAGGCACGAAGAGAAAGCGTGGAGCCGATACATAAAAGAGAAATCCCAAAGGAGTGAAGGAGAGGCTGAAAAAAAGCGTTTTTCACCATTGCAATCGACGCTATTTTTTTTTTCACTGTCATCTCTTTTTTTTTTTTTTTTTGACTTCAAAAGAACTAAGTGTATTTTTGTCTATCTTGTTTCATCTTTACCAATATTTCCCCATCACCAAACTTTTCTGTTTTTTTTTTCATTTGATCTTTTATTCTTCTGTACAATTTGTTTTGTGTGAATCTGTCGCTGCGTGTCTGCGATGCCTCTGTCGAGCCGCTCCTTGCTGCAATGGGAGCCGACCTCGACCGCCACCGGCGCGCTGCCCCCCACACCCTTGAACCTCTCGAGCGCCACCACGGCCTCCACTGCCGTCTACCACTCCGCCGGGCAGTCCTACGAGCGTTTCCCGTCCTACGCCCACAGCAGCAACACCGAGGCGGCTAATACCTTCGGCACGAGCCACTCCAGCCATCACGGTCCGAGCCATCACACTTCAACGCTGCCTGGCTGCGATGGCGGCGTCGCCCCGGCCTCTGCTGGCTTCCCCTATCGGTGGAAGGCTGGTGTGGCGAGCCGTGCGCCGCGCTCCGGCCACCACCCCACCCCTCCCAACGGTCAAGAGCGGTTGCTGACGCGGCACACCGTGTCGCCGGTGCTGCTTAGTTCAGAAGAGCTGCTGCGGCGTGACGCCGCGGATTTGGTGCTGCGACACGCATCAGTGCCGCCACTGGAGGGCATGGAAGGCACAGCCTGCACGCTGCATGCTCCTTCGATGCACGTTGCACAATCGCTGGCATCGACCTGCGCACCGCCGTTGCCGTCTCTCGCCTCATCCCGTGCGTCTGCGCTGGCCCAACATCAGTACCGCTGCGTTCGTGAGAGTGGGGCCGTGTACCTCCAGCAGGTGCAGGCGCGGTGCAAGACAGCCGCCATGCTTCCGTACTCCTGCGGTCTGCACGACCTCTCGCCGCTCGATACCGCGGCGGGACGCAGCGGGACACTGACAGCATCGCGGCCGAGCCTTTCCACGGTGTCCGAGGGCGGGGACGCGACAGTCGGCTCACCGCTCTTCATGCGACAGCTGCACTGGACGGGCGGCAGCGGCGGCACACGCGGCGACGCGGCAACGGGCGGCAGCGGCGGCACACGCAGCGACGCGGCAACGGCCGCTGCGAGTGCTGGCAGTGCTGCTGCTGCTGCGTCCACGTCGTCCGAGCGCCACCGCCTCACCAGCAGCTGCCTCGCCGCCATCTCAAGCGCGGCGCCTTTCCCCGCTCCGCACACCGGCCGCAGCGGCAACGCAGCGCGACACCATAACACACACCTCGGCAGCAGTAATGGTGGTGGTGGTGGTGGCGGGAGCAGCGCGACGTACGTTGCTCACCTCAGCGGTGCCGAGGCAACAGGTAATTCAGAGAGCGGCGGCGTGATGACGAGTCCACCTGCCATGGCCTCCTCGGCTACAAGTGGTGAGATGGAAGGTGTCGCACCCCGCCACCCCTCTGCAGCCACCGTCGCCCAGGTGCAGCCCAGCCGGACGTCGCTCGAGTTTTTTCTCTCGCCGGCGTCCTCCTCGTCAACGGAGACGCAGCAGGCGGAGCGGTGGCGGCGGGTGCGAACGTCGGATGACGTGCTGCGTGCCACCACAACAACCAATATTACCATCAGCACAAACGCCTCTCCTGGAGTGAAGATGCCGGTGACGGCGGGCAGCAGCACCACCGCCACGCCCGTCTCCTCCCTCGCGTCTGTCGCACTGGGCAGTGCAAACACGACGGCAGCAGCAGCAGTGCCGCAGCGACCGGTGACTGGGGAGACGGTCAGCTTTCAAGACCCGACCCTCACCACACTCTCCGCCACCGCCTCTCCACGGGACGTGTCGCCGATACTGACACCGAACCAGCGAAGCCCGCAGCAACTCATGAACAGCAGCAGCAGCGGTGGCGGAGGTGACGTGGCTGCCGTGGGGAGCGATGACAGCCCTTTCGCCGGTGTTGCACTCAGCAGCACCGCCAGCCCCCATCGCAGGAGCGGGAGCTCACGTCCCTGGCGGCCGGTCCACCCATCATCGACGCCGTTGAGTAGCGCAGCAGCGGCTGGCGGTAATGGTAGTAGTGGCGGTACTTGCGGTGCCTCTGCCGAGCCCTTCACGCCAGAGTTCGTCGCGGCGACGCCCGTGACGCCGAGTACACAGACGGCGAGTGCGGCGGGGCAGCACAACTGGGAGGCCCTCCACGCATTTCCAACGTCGTCGTCGCATTCTAACGCTCCTGCTGCTGCTGCTGTTGCCGCGACCGCACCGGCTTCTCCGCTGGTCTTTCGTGCCATGGCGAGTGAGGTCCCGTCGAGCCCGGGGCGACCCCATGCTGGTCCGCTTCCACCTCTCTCCTTTCCTTCCACTCCGTCACCGGTGTTGTCGGCAAGTGACGGTAGTGCTGTCGCTGCTGCTACTGCTGCTGCTGTTGCGCCGGTGCGGGACTGGGTGGTGGAACACTCCGCGAGCCTGTCGCAGCAGCGCACGCGGGCCAACAGCGCTCTCGCAGGCGGGAGTACGATTGGCCGCGGTCGTGCACCCTTTGCCGCGCCGCATACGTCGACGACTGCCGGTGCTGCTGCTGCTGGCGCTAGTCGGGCACCGCCACCACCGTGTGGGGGCTTTCTCAGTTTCGGTGCGGTACGCCCGGTGGCGACGCAGCCGCAGAGCTTCAGCGTGGCCGGTTCGCCCGTCACGGCTGCCACACCGCTGCCGTGGACGTCGGCCGTGGCCGCTGGGATACACGCAGCGACACCGCCACAGCCACAAGCACAGCCACCACGACCGCCACCGGTGCCCTCGCCGTCGCTGCTGCCGCCCGCCGCGTTGTGTGCGGAGGAGCGCACGTCGCCGCTGTGGCGCACACCAGTGCTGCCCACCACCCTTTTCTCTTCCGCCTCCTCCTCCCTCTCCTGCGGCTTACACGGGCCGAAAGAGATGGCAGGTGCGTCGTGCTCCCTGACGGTGGGTGACGTTGCCTTCCCCAGTGTGCCGCAGCGCAACCGCAGCGAGGAGTGGGGGGATTCTACGAGCAGCGCCACCGCCGCCCTTCACACCGTGGCAGACGGATGCGCTGCGGAGGCGCCGGACACCGGCGTGCTGCTCGTCGTGCCGGCGGGCATCGCGGTCACCTCCAGCACGAGTGTGGCGACGGACCGCTTCAGCTGGACGGCGACGGCGCCGCCCGATGTCGCGCTGGCTGTCGTGGAACGCCGCGTGCGGCGGGTGGGGGCAGCCGGGCCGGCAGCCACGGAAGGGCGAGACACACCGAGTGTGGAGGTGGCGGAGTGTGTGGTCACCTACTTCCCGGTGCACGCGGAGGTGCTGAAGAAGCACAGCGGCTTCTTTACTGCGCTGCTGGACGACTGCGGCAGCCCCTACGTCCGCAGCGAGCCTGACGAGTACGTGGACCTCGCCGACCTGCCCCAAACAACGGTGGAGACGGGAGTAGGCGAGGGAGGCGGTACGGCGGAAGATGGAGGAGAACAGGGCGGGATAAAGACGGGGAGCGCCTCCCGCAGCGGCAGCGGCGCGCGTTCCTCCTCTCCTTCGACGGGCGGTTTGTTAAGCACTTCGATCCGTGGTGACGGCAGCGACGCTGCTGCGACTGTCACTGAAGACGCCGACCGCGGCGACAAACTCTCTTTTCCCTCGCCTTCCTCGTCCTCCACGCGCGTCCCTGTGTACTACTTCCGTGGCCCCGGCTGCGACGGCGGCGTCTTCTCTCCAGCCCCGTGGCTGCACCCGAGCCGCAGCGGAGGCGATGGCGCCGCGGTGGACGCCTCAGCCCCGCAGTTATCGGCTGCTGGTGTTGCGCAGCTTGTTCACTTCTTCTACACCGGTGCCCTCCCTCTCTTCCACAACTACGAAGACATCATGAGTGCCCGCAGCAGCGTGTTGGACGCCAGCTGTGTCTCCTCCTTCGCGCGCCAGTTCGCTGAGATCTTCTCCATGGGCTACTACACGAGTCTCACCGCGCTGACGCAGGCGATGCTGAACGTGCTCTGGCGCCTCATGAGTGTGTCGCGGAGTGTGCTGCCGATGTGGACCGCCGCGGTGGAGTGGAATCTGCCCGATATGCGGGTGCTGTGCGAGCAGTGGATCCACCAGCACCTCAGCCTGTTTCTGCGCACCAACACGCAGCGGGGGCTCTGGCGGGGCCTGCAGGCGAGCCAGGTGGAGCTGCTGGTGGCGCTGCGGGTTAGCGCCGTGGCGGAGGCGGAGGCTCTTGCAGTGGAGGCGGAGGGGCTGCCGCTGGAGGCGGGCTCGCCATGCAGCCGGACCGCCACTGACAGAGGAGAAGGCGATAGCACAAGTGACCCGATTACGAGTGCCAGGACGGCTGTCGACGCACGTCTACCGCGCACCACCACCGGCGCTGCCTCTCTCTCTTATGGGTGGTCCGTATCGTCCCACCTGTCGCAGCACCCGCTGGTTGCCATGGCGGCCTTTCGCCCACAGCCGCCCTTGGACTCGGATGGCAGCATGCCACAGAGTCCAGCGAGCCACGCACCACCACCACCACAACAGCAACAACCGCACGTGCACATTGCAGTTGCGCCTGTCAGTGATGTTACCTCAACGCATGAGCCTGGAGAAGTTGCGCCGGTGGCGGACTCGCGTCTTGCCGACTCCCTCGGTGCTTCATTCCCCTACAGTAGGCAGAACAGCACCGATCTTGTCGCGGCAGCCCCTCGTCTTACCCTCACCCCCGCGCTCTCCCCTCTCTCCCGTCCTGCAGCCTCTCCCGTCGACCCGCTCACCCCGACGTGGCCGGCTGGCGGCGTAGAGCGCACCAGTCCGGGCAGTCCGACCAGCGCTTCCACACCAGCGGGCAGCAGTAGTGGCAGCGGCAGCGGCGCCGTATCGCTCACCGTACAGCAATTCTGGCTCGACAGCCGCCGCACGAGTCCGCTGAGGACTGCGCTTACCCCGCCTGCAGCCATCACGACACCCCTTTCCAGTGGCCCTCGTGCCTTGGCGACCACGGCGCAGGATGCTGACAACACTACCACCGCAGCGGAGAGCGGAGGCGAGCGGCAGTCAGCCTCTGCACCGGTGTCCGTGATGTCCGTCAGCAGCACTTACACGGATGCAAACGCTGACGTGTCCGCGCCACTGCGGCGTGCTGAAGGCCGCTCCGGTGGCGCCACCATCACCCCCGCAACCGTTTCTTTCCCAGACAGCCGCAGCAGCCGCCCCGCGAGCAGCGAGACGTCGCGTTCACCCGCACCCGCACCCGCACCTGCCGCAGCGCCACAGCAGGTGCACCGCCCCGGATACGTTCGCTTCCACGCCTCTCTTACCGACAACCCCTACGCAGCACCTTTTGCCGTTACCGCCGCATCGCGCATGGCGGTGGAGGATGGCCGTCCTTCTGGATCTTTTCCTCCCCCCTACCAACACCAACACCAACACCACCACCATCATCACCACGCAATGGGATCCTCTGGCCGGAGCAGCGGCAGCAGCCCACACGGCTCCTGCACACGTCGCAGCCTCGGTGGCGCTCCTGGCTCACCCTTTGGCAGCACCGGCAGTTGGATGGTGGTGCCGCCCTCGCTGCAGCTGCTCGCGGATGGGGCGTGGCGCATCGGCGGCTACGGCCGCCTCTACACGGTGGAGACGCGAGAGGCGCTGGAGGAGCGCCACTCGGCCTGGCTGCGGGCCGAGCATGCACAGGCGCGAGGTGACCGCCCCTTGCATGAGACCTTCCTCGCCGAGGAGGAGCTGCTGGAGCGGCTGTGGACGTGGTGGACGGCCTACCAGGAGGATGCCGCGACGGGTGGGGGCTGTGTGACGGCGGAGGAGGCTGCCGCGATGCGGGCGATGCTGCACACGGTGCGGCTGCGAGAGCTGCAGGAGTCTGCGTTATGCTCGCCTTCGACGCCACCGCCGCTGTCGGCGTCGACGTCGTCGCGTCAGTCCGGTGTGGCGATGCCGAGCTCGTTGAGCACGACGCTGGAGGAGGTCTGGCGCTTCCTTGCCGCACCGCCCGAGCAGCCCGACCTATCTTAGCAGGGAACCCACGGAGAGACGACTCCGAAAGAAAAGGAAAAAAAAAGAAGGGCTAAACGAGAATGCCTTTTTCTGGGTGTGCCTCAGTCGCCTGATGGCGCATTAGTTGAAAAGAAAAGCGGTCATGGTCCTGCTGTGCCAAGCTTTCGGTCTTTGCGTTTCGTTTTTAGCAATCTTTCTTTTTAATGCTAATGTGGATGGAGGACTTTAGGCTGCGTCCTTCCCTCACAGCAGACCCTACCTGTGTGATGTGTTTCTAATGTCTTTACCAAGGGTCTTTTTTTCTTTCACCGTCTTCCCCAACTGCATCTTCTCACCCCTTCCTTACCGCTTCGTACTCGCGCCGTGGCGCAAAACAATGAATATCTGACGCACGTCATGAAACATCTTCATTCTCCCCTATTTAACTCTTTCTTTCCCCCGCTGCCAATTAGGCTTGGCCAACCCATCCATCTCTCTCTCTTCTCTTCTCCGCCGCCGCTTTGATTCCTCGCAGGACTCTTAATTCACATCAGTAGTCGCACAGACTTTCTATTGTCCCAGTCCCTCCGTGTTCGTTGCCCTTGGCACTCTCCCTGATTTTCTTATTGTCTCTTCCTCTCTCTTTCCAAGCGCAAACAGGCACACACACCCGCACACGCACGCAGCAGCCACCATGCAGCCCCTGTGCAACCTCAACGACACCTGGGAGGACGCCATGGCGCTCTTCCAGGACACCCTCAAGGGCGAGTCCACCTGGAGCTGCCACTGCCTCGACGGCGTCGACAAGGAAGTGATCCTCTCTGCGCCGGAAATCATGGACCCCAAGACGGACTCGGGCTTCGGCTACGAGGCGATCCACTCCCTCTCCCACCTCCTCAAGTCTGGCGAGATTCCGTCCGCCGCCACCCTCACCACCGAGGCGGACCTGCTGGATGTGATGGACTACATCCATGTAAAGGAGCTGACCTACCTCCAGGGCTACTCGCTGACGCAGAGCTACCTCGACTTCCCCTACTTCCTTCGCCTGGACCTGCTGAAGGAGCAGAACCCCACCCTCTACGCCTACTGCCGTGGTGTGCTGCGCTCGCTGGACTGCGTGCTGCGCGCCGTCTTCTCCACGACCAACCGGAGCGACGAGGAGTTCATGCTGGTGCCGCCGGAGCTGGACCGCCAGCCGGAGTGCACGGTGGACGAGATCATCGCCGCGCTTGAGACGGCGGCGGCGACGGCGGCCAGTCCTGCCGTGGCGGCCCGCCTGCGCTTCCGCAAGCACTTCCTGTCCGCCCTCTCCCTGCTGCTGGAGGCGAAGCGGAGGAGCGACGTGGAGGCTGGCTGCGACATCTGCCAGGAGGCGCTCGCCCTGCTGGAGAGCGACGCCTTCAAGCGCGCCAGTGAGCCGGCCCCCGATGCACGCTTCCTCCGGGCGAAGGAGATTGCCTACTGGGTGAGTGTCATCACCCCCACGAAGGCGCTGCCACCGACGAGCTTCGCGGCTGCCATGGCGGCCTACAAGCAGGTGCTGCAGCAGCTCATCTCCTTCAAGACGCTTGTCAACATCGAGTCCTTGGCCTGCATCGCTGACTTTATCCAGAACTTCGGTGCCCTGCAGCCTCTCCTGCCGGTGCGCTCCCTCTGCGCTGTGGTGCTCTTCAGCAAGGACCCGAACGAGTCGTTCCTGCACGGCCAGCCGCTGCACCGCCGCCTGCTCGAGACGCTCGCCACCAAGTACGGTGCCCCGCTGTACCAGAAGGTGTTCGAGGGCGATGACGCGATGCTCGACGGCGTGGTGAAGTACCGCGTGAAGATGACGATGGACCCGCTGAAGATCACCCCGGACTCCCTCATGTTTCTGCGCCAGCAGACAAGCGACACAATGGCCCGCTGGACCCGCGAGGCCTGCAAGCTCTACCTTGTCTTCCTCGAGACGATGCTGTGCAACCGCGGCCTCGCCCACCGCCGCATGATGAACCTCATGGCGGACATCATCCGCTTCCAGGAGCAGTCCTACACGGCTGACCTCTCCGTCTTTCTCGCCAACGCGCCTGGCGTGTCGAAGGAGCTGGAGGCGGAGTGCATTCGGTGCAGCACCGTGCTGACGCTCTTCTCCAACGACTACGTCCTGCGTGCGATGGAGATCATCATGAACTTCGAGGTGGAGCTGGACCTCCTCTCGCAGGGTGAGCTTGTACCGGCGCTGTGGTACATCAACTTTGCCCAGCGGGCCCAGGTGGAGAACCTGTCCGCGCTGGCGCTGCAGAGCACGCAGTTTATCCCCAAGACGCTCATCAACAAGCGCACCCACGTCCCGGTGCACAACTTGGCCCTCACGACGCGCACGGTGGCGAAGATGGATCTTGCCCGCGACGGCATCCTCGACGCCTGCTGCTCCCTCTCCGACGCCACCTACCTCTCCGCCTGCCTCATGGAGAAGAAGAACCTCATCGACCTCGTCAGCGCACCGAAGCACTCGCTCATCAGCGTCGAGAACGCCTTCAACCACCGCCTGCTGCTCTGCTACGGCCAGCTGCGCAGCCCCCCGCTCCGCTCCTACGAGCGCTGCATGAGCGGCAAGCCCGCGCTCGACGACACGAGCAAAATTCCCATCTACGCGAAGAAGGCGGCCGAGGTGGCGAGCAACGCGTCGGAGAAGCTCAAGGCCATCTTGTCCACCAGCACCATCGATGACGTCCGCAAAAACACAATTCGCCGCACGGCGGAGGGGCTGGAGAAGACGGCGCGCATGGTGGCGGTGTCGCTGCTCGCCTTTGCGACGGCGTGCGAGGCGGACGAGGGGCTGAAGGACTACTGCGCCACAGTGGAGCGTCCGGGTCTGCCGCACGCCCTGACCTTTGCCTTCCACAAGAAGAAGGAGGTCACGGCGTAAAAAAAAAAAAGGTGTGCGAGTGCGCGGGGGGAAGAGATGGCAACGGCTTTCGTCGCGGCAGCTTCCCTCGCAGGCAAACGTGAGCGAGATCAAAAAAAACGAACGAAGAACTTAGTCTAATTTCTTTTCACAGCATATTCGAGTCGCTGTATCACAGAGCTTGTCTTTTTTTTGTTTTTCTGATATCGGTGCAGTCTTTAAGATTGAGATCTTTGTTATGTGTTGCTCAGTTTTTTTGTTGGAGGGGTTGTCACGCCGTCGTCGATGCGGAGCGGCGGGTTATTTGCCCTTTGTGCGAGTTGGCGTGGCGCGGGTGGAGAGAGAGGGATTGCTATTTCGAAGGGCACAGTGCTTGCGCGGATCGTTGCTTTAATTCATTATCAGGCGGTCTCGTTTGCGTGTGCGCGTGTGTGTCATGTGAGTGGCCGCTCGATCTCGAAGCTGAAAAGGGGTTGTATTTAAGAAGAAAAAAAAGAGGCGCATTTTGCGGGCCTTTTCCTTCTGGTCACAGTGAGGACGCCGAGGTGCTGGTGCGTGCCTCGATGACTGTTTTGTTGAGTGCCTCTTCGCTGGTGGTTTTGTTTACTTCTATTATAATCTAAGGCCAGTATTTTCTAAAAAACTTGTTCTGTAGTGTACTGAGGAATAGTTTACAAACAAATCAACAAAAAGGAGGAGCTATCGAGGCGCTTGCATGCCGATTAGGTGCTTGATGGTACCCAGATTCGTGAGGCGGTCAAAGAGTCGTGGGTAACGCGTAGGGAGAAAAGAAAATACTTTTTTTTTTTGCGTGGTTGCGCACTTTCGTTTCATTGCCTCACGAGTAGATTGGAAATCTCTTGAACGTTGCGAGGAATAGGGAAGGGAAGGAGAGGCGATGCGAGTCGAGTAGGCCTCGTTGCGAGTGGCGAAGAGGGAGGGAATGAATACGAGGCCTCTTCTCGTCCCACCTGAATGCACCATTGCCCCTTCTCACTTAACACCACTTGAAAGTGTTCTCTTTGGGATTCACTCGTTGGTATCTTTCCCCATTGCCTATTTTCACTGTTTAAAAAAAAAAATCAGTAGAAGCAGCACAGCACCACAGGATCAAGTAGAATACACGCAAGCCCCAGCAGAAGGGGCATTCTCATCACCACACGCAATCACAAAGTCGTCGCTCCCCATTTGCCGATTGACTTCATTTTCAGTATTGTTTATCAAGCGCCTCTAGAAAAAATGAGTGGAATTCGCGTAGCAGCTTTTAGCAAGTACTTCGCCGTGGGCGGTCTCTGCGCGGTTGTCGTCTGCGCTCGCAACGCCGCCTACCACATCGCCCTCGATTCCGCAACTTTCCAGCAGACATGCGAGCGTGTGGCGCGCTACGCCGATGAGGCGACTGCCTTGGAGGAGTACATCACTGCGAACGGCTTGTCTCTCACAAAGATTCAGTCTGTGCTGGATGTAGAGTGGCCGTCTTCGAAGTAGCGGAGCGTAGCTCTGTTGTCGATGGCGCGGAGGACGAGGTTTATCGTTTTTTTTTCCTTCTTTTCATCCGGCAGTTACGCTGGTGGCTGCATCAGCTGGCCGTGTTACATCTCCTTTTCTCAGGGCGATGGTAGGGTAGCGGCATCCGTGTCTCGTTCAATTCTTTTTCTGCATTTCTTTCCCCGTTCACTCGCTCGTTCTCGCGTGTCCTCACACAACGTTCCACACCACGAAGACGAAGTGGCGATGCCAGATTGTGACTTTTCCCGTTGCAGCCCGCTTTCCCCTGCTCATCAAAAAAAAAATATGAAAACTTGATCGACCCACTTACGGGGGCCAATGAGCGTGTCATCGCCGTGGCTGAGATGTCCCCCTCCTCTCTCTTCCACCTCTCTTCTTATCTGCTTCCCTCCCCTCTTCTGCGCCACGCTTATCGGGCTTCATCGACTTTCCTCACCGAAAGGAACGCCATAAAGAGAAAACGCGTCTCCACACGCTCTCCCGGTACCTTCTTTTTTTGTGTTTAACACGACTCTGCACCATCTTCTCTACCGTCTTCGCCGTAGTTAAAAAAAAAAAAGACCACTTACATCTTGTCGTCGTCGTCGTGCTGACACGCACATCTTCCCCTCAACTTTTTTTTTTTTTTATTTAACCTGTCTCAGCAGCTCTACACTTACTACTTTGTTTTCCCTCTGTTGCTGCACTATCAAGATTAGTGGTGGGTCTGCTCTCTCTCTCTCTGTGCTGTGTTCTTGTGCTCTGGCGGTGCGCAGCCGCCCCATTCTTTCTTTTGAGTTTTCGCTTAACGTCGTTCGACTTGTCCTTGTTTATTATTATTATCTATATTGGAAGTTGTGAAGGGAGGGGCCGACATCTTCACAGTATATTTTTCCCTTTTTTCGTCACTCTTCCCCTTCTTTTGTTTCTGTCGTAGTTCCGCACACGCTCCGCTGGTGTGTGCGTTGGTGTACGTGCTGCTGTCGTGACTTGCGCTGGTCACGTCTCGCTCAGTTTTTCTTTTTCACCTGCTTTACCGAACCGTCTAGGGGCACCGATAGAGAAATAGAAAGTAGTTTTAACCAGAACGGAAAGACAGGCGCATGAGGTTCTTGCTTCGACCTCACACCAAACGTCTCATCTCTTTTCCTTTCCTTGTTTTTGCGCTGTGCATCGCCCATCGCATCGTAGCCGACGCACAAACACGATGCCGTCCCGTTTAGCACACATTACGAACCACTTCTTCGACCTGCCTTCGCAGGATGCCACGAACACCGCTACCGCTGCCGGCAGCCCCCACCCAAATGCCGACCTACCCGCCTCGTTATCACTTTACATGGGTAGCCCACGGAGCCGGCACGCGGGTGGTCGCGGCCCTGCCTCAGCAGCCGTCGCCGCCGCCCTTCGACGTGGCAACAACACAAACATGAGCGCCAGCAGTGCTGTCGGTGGTGGTGCACATGCCAGCTACTATGGCAGGCCCACCTCTCCGAGCTCGTCGTCTGCGCTGACGCCGCCGCAGTCACCGGCTTTTCCTGCGGGCTCGCCCCGAGTCGGCTGGCCCGCAACGGTGGGTTCTCCAAGCATGGGCGGACAGGCCGCCGTCCCTGGCGCCAGCTCGCCACTCTTTCCAGCCGGCCGCGCCAGTCGCTACGTCGAGGTCAGTGAGAGCGGCAGCCGCAACGCGTCCCCGTCATCTCCTGTGTACCGCCTCACCCCCGGTCCGAGATTGGAGGAGGGCGGCGCAGCGGCAGGGTTCCCCAGCTTTCCTCACATCCCTTCCTCCTCCCCACGCGCGGGGCTGCGGGTGTCTGGCGCCTCCAGCCGCTACGCCGCCTTTCCCGTGAGTGGTCTGCCCTCACCAACGCGGGTGGGTGGGGGCCAGCAGGGGACTGGTGCCTTTCCTGTACAGCCTGCCTCCACGACGAGTGGAAGCCCCGGCCCCTCTCCTGCCTGCGACCCGACCTCCTCGCAGTACACGGAGGCGGATGCGGAGCTGCTGCTGCACCCGCTGCTGCACTACGTCGAGGACGAGAACGTGCTGCGCTACGGTGCTGGTCGTCTGCGTCGCCGCCGGACGGAGGAGGTCAGCAGGGCGGTGAGCGGCACTGGCAGCGCCTCCTGCAACCACGCCGTGCCGTCCGCCGCGGGACATCACCACCTTGCACTCCTGCAGCGCGACCTCGTCCTGCACGCGCGGTGCAGCCGCATGCTGGCGGCGATGGGAGTGACGGCCGGCGCTGCGCAGCCGATGACGCGTGCTCGGGCTGCTGGTGATGCTGCGGGTCGTACGCAGCGTCGCTCAGTGGCTCTTGGTGGTGCGGGGGGCGGCCCGACCAGCGCCGATTCCTTTTCTCGCCGCAACTCCGATCTCCGCACCACACCACCGCGTGTACATGCCTGGGGCTCACTGGACGGCGCCACCGTCCCTCGCCCCCACGGCACGACGCCCGCAGACTCGCTCACCTCTGCCTCTCGTGCGGCTGCGTCGCTCTACCTGCTGGAGATGACAGGTCAGCTGAGTAACGAGAGCGACGAGCAGCTCCACACGGGTGGCAGCAGTGCTGGTGCTGCCGCGAATGCTGGTGCTGCGTCCCCGACGGGAGCAGAAGCTGGCAGCTCGCGCGCAGAAGGGGCCTCCTCGTCTTCTCCCTCGCCCACCGCCTTTGCATCGGGCGGTGGCCGGCGTCGCCGGTCGGGCTCGCGGGTGCCACTGAACGGCGCCAGCTCTGCTGCGTCCTCCTCTTACGACACAATCGCCTCTGCTGCTGCGGCGACAGCAGAGGGAGGCGCGGGCGATCGCAGCCGAAGAAGGAGCTCCACCACTGCTGCGGACCCAGAAGGAAACAACGTGGACGAGGGCGTACTGGATGAGGGCGAGGCTTCCTTGGTCTTCTCCCACAACGTCTACTGCAACTACCGCACGCTGCCCCTGCAACGCGCACAACGCTCCTATGAGCTGCTGCCGGCGCGCTACCGAGCAGGACTAGACGCCATCTCGGCTGAAGTACTCGCCCAGCAACAGCGGCAACAGCAGCATCAGACTGGTGGGGGCGGGGCTGCTGCTGCTGCTGCTGCTACTGCCGGCTTCGATGGGGTAGGCTGCGCCACTGCAGCCAACAACGCCGGTGGCAGCGGCTCTCCTGCTGGTGGCGGTGCCGCTACGACGGCAAGCGGCAGTGGTAGTGGTAGCGGTGCCCATGGTAGTCACGGCCGGCGTCTTGACGGCGCCACCGCCGCCGCTGCAACTGCCGCCTTTGGGTACGGTGATGTGTCCTACATCGGTGTCAGCTACCTTGACGCACACGGAGGCGTACTGGCCGGTCCTGGTGCGTCTGCGTACGCGACTGCGTCCTCCAGCACGGCTCCAAATAGCATGGCCCCTTCTCCTCACCCGGGTGCGATGCCGCGAGCTGCTCCCTTTGGGGAGATGAGTGGCGTGTGGCCGGGGCTGCGGTCCGACGGGGTCCCGAATGCCCTGCCTCTGCCCTCGTCACGTGCAGCGGCGGAGGAGCGCGGCCTGCCTGCCGAGGACGACGCAGCCGCTGCGTCCACCACCAACACCAACGCGACCACCGGCCCTGCTCCTGGCTCGCCCTTCACTCCTGCCCTCGCAGCGGGGAGTGCGCTGACGACGAGCCCTAACACCGCGAACAGCACCACAGGCACTAGTTTGCTGCACCACGTGCATCACACCATCCAGTCCTTCGTGGCCCGCGGAGAAAAAGAGGTGGCCTTGCACTACATCATCGCGATCGCCCCCTATCGCTTCGCGCATTTAAGCCACAGCGACCGCGTATTGGCTCTCTTCAACCAGATCCGCTCCTTCCTTCCGTCCCCGCGCTTCTCAACGGTGCTGATGGCAATGGAGGCGTGGCGTTGCCTCTACCGGCCGAGCGTCGGCGCCAGCCCCACCGACTACGCACACATGACGCAGGAGCTGCTCTCGCTGATCGAGACGTACCTGTGCCATGGCCGCACCTACGCCGAGTACGTCTCCGGGCTGTTGATGCTGCGCGTCGTGTTGGGCGTGGCGATGGCGGAAGGCGGGTTGGGTGGCCGCAACGGGGCGGCAGTGTTGCTGCAGCACCGCGCTCTCGTGCAGGAGCGGCTGCCGACGCTGCTGCTGGCTGTGTGGGTGACGCTGATGGACTACCACACGATCGACGACCTGCGCGAGCCGCCGCGGCGTGTATTGCGCGACCTTGCTGCCGCCGCCATGCAGGACCTTTTTACCGTTGCCTTGGAGGCGCAGATGTTCGTGACGGTGCAGAACGTCGTGGCGAACGCCATCAACGTCTTTTTCCACGGCCCGCTGCCGGCGCCTGTGCTCGCAGCTCCGTCTCCTGCAAAAGCAGCCGCCGCCGCCGCCGCAGCTGCCACGGTGTCGCGGAGTGGACGTGGTGCGGAGGACGGCCCCTCCTCGCTGCCCCTCACTGCTGTCACGACGCAGAGCGCGGCGACGATGCGGCATGCGATGCCGACGTTGCAGCCGCGCAGGAAGCAGTCACCGCCTCTAGCGGAGAGCAACAGCGCCGGTGGTGGCGGTGCCGTAGCTGCACAGGTGCAAGCACGGAGCCCCTCGTCACCGACGCCACCACCACCGTTAGCCCGCCCCGCGGCGGTTGCGACGACGGCTGCCGGACCTGCTGCAACTGCCAACACGAGCGAGTCACCCGCACCAACAGCACCCACCACACGCACCTCGTACCGCGCTCTCACCAAGTCGGTGTGGCGGTCTGTCAAGCAAGCAGCACGGCGCCTCGTCTCCTCCGCTGAGGCACCGGCGCGTGTGGGAACCACCACAGCGACAGCGACGATGTCCCGTCATGGCACCTCCGCTGCCGCATCACAGACGCGCCAAGGAGGTGTTGGGGGACGGCTATCCGCTGTGCCTGGTGTCGGTGACGCCGCGGCTCCAGCCTCCTCGTCCTTCCCCACCGCCACCCCCGCCTCGGCCGCGCGACGCTCCATCGCGGCCCATCACTCGCCGCCGCTGCTGATCGAAGTGCCGGATGACGTGCTGCTGGACTTGCAGGGCGACCCGACGGGCGACTTCATGGCGACCGCCTCGATGCCCGGCTGGGCTGCCGGCTCCCTCAGCGTCGGCCCCGCCAACGCCCTTCTCGCCCCCTCTTCCCTCTCCGCCTCCCCACACCACCAGCGACGTCGTCTGTCGCGTGTGCCGCCCTCCACCCCCGACCTGCTGAGCTCCACCGTGGTGTCCTCGTCACGGAGAGACGCGATGCCGCACAGCCCGATTCTGCCCACGGCACCCAACTCCTCCGCTGTTTTCCACGCACTGTGGCAGCCACCGCTGCTGCCTTCTTCGCCGCATCGTGCGTTCTCGGCGGCGCGACAGGCCCGCAGCGGCGCCGGGGCAACGCTGGCCACAGCAGCAGCGTCCGCCAACGCGTCCATGGATTGGGCAGACGCCCTGTGGGACGCCGCGCCGACGGGCGTGGGTCGTGAGGCGCTGTGGGCGATGCCCCTCGCACCGGGGCTGCGTGCGGCGGGCCGGCCGCTGACGCTGGAGGCCACCGTGGCGGCCGCCTCCTTGACGATCGGCGCTTTTCTGTGTGCGTGGCGCATCGCCGGCGACGAGGACGGTGACGAGAGCGGCACTGCACCGCTGCCGTCTCCGTATAGCCGTCTCATTCTACCGGCTCCGGCAGCAGACCCGGCGGCAGCTCCCACGCGTACAACATCCGCCAGCCCTGCTTCTGGTCCTGCAGAGGCCACACCGGCTGCACCGCCGCGGTGGCGCCGGGACAGCGCGGAGCCGGCCAACCTCACAGCCTCGTCTACGCTGACGTACTACGGTGCCTCCATCACCTCCTCTCCTGGGTGCCGCGACACCCACGAAGGAGCCAGCGTCGTACTGCCTCTCGTGTCAGAGGAGGAGGTGCTGGCTGCCGTGGCGGGCGTGTCCGCTGAGGGCCGCTCCGACTCTGTCACGAATCCCGCCTCCCCTATCTCTGCGCACGACGCGTTAGGTGGTGCGGCGTGGGGAGAGGCGAGTGTCGCTCCCGGCGTGAACGCGTCGATGCTGTCGGTGTCCCTCGCTGCCTTGGCCGCCATGAAGCCGACAGCCGCAACCTACCTAGATGCAGCAGAGGCGTTGGCGGAAGCAGACCCGGAGTGGCACAGTCTGGAGGAGACGGCGCGGAACGTGTACATACCACCCGCGGCTGATGTCGTGCCGATAACGCGCACGCCAGTTGCTGGTGGTGCTGGTAATGGTGGTGCGCTGGACAGGTTTTCACCGCTCGAAGACGCAGAGGCAGGGACGCCGAGCAGAGCAGACAGCGCGGCGGCGGCGCGTGCGGCACCTGCTGCCACAGAGCCGCCACTGCCGTCGTCGCTATCCAGTGGCAACTCCATCAGCGTTCCCTCGCTGCAGACGCTGGCCGGTGCCGCTGCGGAGACGGCAACTAATTGTGGTGGTGATGGTGGTGGCGGCGCTCAATGCGCAAAGAACGCAGCCACCGGCCACCCCGCCCCACGTTCGGCTTCACCAGCAGCCGGGACGGACGCTGCGACGGCTGCCCCAGTGTCCCCTGCTGCCGTCCCACCCCTCGCCTTCTTCCTCCCTGCGTGGACTGTCCGTCGCCTGGTAGACAAGTGTCTGCACCCCGTGTGGGACGGGGTGGTGAGCGCAGCAAGCGTACCGGCGCCAACCGAAGACTTTTTGCATCCTGTGTCGACACGCACAGCCACGACGGAGACCTCTGCGAGCACCGCCAGCGCCGCTCCTCCTGTTGCAGCAAATGTGGAGTCGGAGGCGGCGCTGGCGAGTCTGCTGCCGCTGCTCTCCCAGTACTACGGCGATGCCTTCTCCAACGTGCAGCTGACGGCGGCGACGCAGCTCCTCGTGAACCGCGCCACGAAGGTGATGCGCCTTATTTCACAGGCTATTCACCGCAGCACCGACGACGCGACCGTCACCGGAGCGCTCTTCGCCGCCTCTGCCACGTCGCCGCCATCGGCAGCGCAACCGTCCCCGCTGGGCTTCACGGCGGCTGGCGCAGAGGACAGCGGCGCAGGAGAGGCAGCGCGGCGGTGTTCGGTGGTGGAGACCGGTGCGCTGCTGCCCAACTGCACCTACGGTCTGAGCCACGACTCCGCCAAGCTCGACGGCACCGAGCTGCTCTCCGCCGTCCTCTTTGCGTGCACCCTCGCGGAGCGCCACCCCGCCCTGTACGAGGCCATCGTGCGCCACAAGCTCTACCCCCTTCTGCACCACGCGATGCGTCTTATGGCCTTCGAGGAGGAGCCGCGCTTTTGGCTCGCCACTCCTTTTCCCTCCACCGCAGCGTGGACAGCAGCGACGCCCACAGTTGTCGGCCCGGCGGCCGGGGCAGCTGCCACCGCCGTTGGCCAGCAGGTCTACGCCCAGTGGATGATGCTGACAGCGGCGCGGAGCATGTTCCAGCGCACCGCGATGCCAGCCCTGCTGCTGCTCGCGCACAACATGCCCACCCTTGCGTGTGCGCGGCAGTGTGCGCCTCTGGTGGACCGCCTCGTGCAGGTGGGGCTGCGGCAGCCCTTCTCGCTGGCCAACCTCACCTCGGCGTCGTCCATCTGTGCCGTCTACCCGTCGATGGAGCGGGCCTGCCAGGCGGAGGTGTCGCGGGCCATGTCGGCGGTGCTCTCCACCGCGGACGACACGGTGGAGGAGACGGGGAGCGGTGCAGGCAGAACGAGCGCAGAGGCCGATGATGAAGCTGCAGGAGCAGGTGCAGGAGCAGCAGCGCGAGCGCGACGGCCAACGCGTACGCCGCTGCAGCTACCTCGTACTGCTACTACCACCACCACTACTTCTGCTGCAACGGCTTCTCAACAATCCCACGCAGCTCGCTCTCCCACGGACGGCACTGCTGCTAGTCGAGAAACGCCGACAGCTGCCACCAAGCCCGGGCGGAAGCCGCAGCGGTCTCTCTACATTGGCAGTTCTTTCGTGTTGCCACAGCCTCCCACCCAACTGCCTCGGCGCCGTGCCTCGGCTGCTGCCCTCTACCAGGCACGCTGCCGCCGCGCTGCCCAGGTGCGGCTGCTGAAGCACCACATCTTCCGCTCCATCTGCCTCTTCCCCAGCAGCTGGGAGGGCACGACGCTCTTCTTTCTTGAGTTCTGCCTCCCGTATCTCCGCCACCCGGATGCCCAGCTGCGGCTGGAGTGTGTGCAGGCGTGCACGAAGTGGCCGCTGTCAGACTGCTGGCACTCCGTCGGGCAGACGGTGCCTCACTCAGCAGCATCGCCACTTGGTGGGAGTGGTGATGCAGTGAGCTCCCTCTCCTCTCCTGTGGCAGGCGGTGGTGGTGGGACATCGCTGTTGCGGCCAGCAGCCAACATGGTCAGCAGCACGTCTTCCTTCGCCGCGGCTTCTGGTTCCGGCGCTTCACCGGCACACGCGGCTGCCACGCGCCGCACAACCGTCAGCGCAGCTGTGACTCGTGTACCGGTGCGGGATGCGCGAAGCGAGGACAGTCACCTCGGTCAAGGCGACGCCGCGACGTCGCCGTGCTACCTTGCCGTGGCGCCGTGCGCTGCCGCCGGGAGTCAAGGTTCAGCGGCAGCAGCAGCGACTGCCGCAGCCACGGCGCCCTTCGCAGGCGGCTCGCTCTCTGCCGCGCGTGCGGTGGGCGGTGTGAGGCGGGGGCAGACGCTCTCGGCCGCCGCTTCGATTGCGCGGAGTGGCGCCGGACTGCCTACGCGCGACAGCAGCGGCCTGCTTGGGGCGAATGCCGCGCACAGCGGCGCCGTCGGTGCAGGGCCAGCAACGCAGCCCCCCGCCGCAGCCTTTCCGCAGGGCGACGGTGTGTTCTCCCTTTCCGCTGCTGCCAACGCCGGCTCTGCCGCTACCGCCGGAGCCACCGCGTCGACGGCGGCGCGACCGGTGGCTGCCGCGCACACCGTGCAGCACCACGGCCGCACGCACATCAACGCCTTGCGGGAGATCGTGCACCACCTGGTGGAGATCGCGGTGTGCGACCCCGAGCCGCTTATCCGCCGCTGCGCGCTGGAGAGTCTGACGCCCGAAACCTACCAGCTGCTCTACCCGCACGAGACGGTGCTGCATCAGCTCTTCATCGTGCTCTGGGACAGCTACCTGCCAAATCGCGTGCAGGCAGCCCAGCTGCTCTGTGCCCTTGCCCCGCTGAACCCACCCCTCATTTACCCCCGTCTGCGGGAGGTGATGGTGCGCTACATTGCGGACCTGACGAGCAGCGCACAGAGCGCGAACCAGCGCGATGGGCGGCTGCGGCGTGCCTGGGACGCGTCGTTCGTGCCTGTTGCAGCAGCTGCTGGTGCGGTAGGCCTCTTCAGCATGCCCTGCGGTGCGGTGCCGGAGGACTCTCTCTATGTGCTCTCCCACCTCGCGTCGCGCCTGAAGCAGTCCACCCCGCTGTATCTGTCGCAGCTGCTCTCCATCGTCTACTCGGTGCTGCGGAGCCGCACGTCGGGTCGCGGCTCGGTGCTGCAGGCCATGCATCTTCTCATCTTTCTGCGCGACGACAGCACACAGGAGCAGTCCCCTCTCTTCGACCCCTTCGTCGATCTCATCGCGGATCAGCTGGCCGACGGCGAGGGCGACACGCCGCGTGTGCTGGCTGCCGTGGCCGCCCTCCAGACCCTCCTCCAGTCCGCCGAGCCCTCGCAGTGCTCGCCGCAGTCGCTGCCCCTCATGGTTGAGTGCCTCCACTCCCTGCTCTACCGCAAGCCCTCGGTCGGGACGGAGTTCTCGATGGCGGTGCTGCAGCTGCTCGGCACCATCAGCAACATGGAGCCGTGGCAGCCGGAGATGCCCCCGCAGGCACCAGCGCTGCTGCGACGGCCACAGAACCGCTACGCCATTCCCCTTCTCTCGTCCCTGGCTGGTGTGCTGGGGAAGAGCAGCGCGATGCGCTCCATGTGGCCGATGCGGGCCGAGGTGGCTGACAACGCGCAGCAGGCGCTCGGGCAGCTGCAGAAGGCCGATCGCTTCGCGCCCTTCGCGTCGTCGGTGTGGCCCGACACGGTGCTGCGTGCCTTGCTGCGTACCGCCTCAAGCTACATGAACGGCACCAAGAGCCTCACGCAGGACGGGCTCAGTGAGTGCCTGCTGGCCATCATGAACATCCTAACGAACACAATGGCCGTCCACCACCTCGATCTCTACCTGCCGGGGGTGCTGACGCTGGTGATCGACCTGCTCGAGGGGCGGGATGCCCATCCCCTGCAGAACCGCACCCGGCCCTCCCCCTTCTTCATGTCGGCGAAGCCAGCAGATAAGGGAGAGGCACTGCGGCGGGGCACCTCTGAGCAGGAGAGGGAGGTGGGTTGGCGGACCGCGTCGCAGGGCGGTGTCCGTGGCCGCGTGCACGGCGCGCTGAGTGAGCATCTCTGGCTGCTCTTCCTGCGCAGCCTCTTCGATCTCGTCCTCATGGCGGGCCGTCGCATCGCCCCGATGTACCCCCTGCTGAACGTCTTCCTGCGCCGCAGCTGGCAGCAGACGACGATGCGCGGCATTGTGCACTGCTGCGAGGTGCTGGACGCGTTGTGCTGGTCGGTGCCGGACCTGCTGCACGCCGATTGCGACACCTGGATCACGATGCTGCTCTCCGCTCTGGTGCAGTACGACGCCGTGGTGCTGACGCACCGCCGCGCGCACGAGGCTGCTGGAGCAGCCAGCGCCACCGCAACGCCGACGACGAAGACCGGCACAGGCGCAAGCGGAGCGGCAACTGCGACAGGGCGAGAGACGGGCGTGGGACGAGGAGCTGCGGCAGCGGCAGGCCTCAGCAGTGATGCGCGCCGCAGCGCACCTGCGAGTCCAGAGATGGGCGGTTCCGCTGAGACCACTGCTGCCAGTCCTGCCTCACCTTACACACCCAACTCTGGCGCACCGTCTCCAGCCGGCCGCGAGAATGAAATGGCAAACGCCGCATTTGAGGAGGAGCTGAAGCTCGTCTACCGTGCGCTGACGATGTGTCTGACGTCGCTGCAACCCATCTCCTCGCAGCTGATGCGCCTGCTGGCCGCCATGTCGCTCTCCGAGTGTCTCAAGTCATCTTATGTGCCACAGGCAGCTGGGCGACACACACTGGTGGCTCCTGCTGCTGCTGCTGCGGCGGCAGGCACGCACACGCGTCAGCCCACGACCGAGGCTGGTCTGGCTGAGGGAGGGGCGACGTCTGCGTCCTTCCACGACACGCATCAGCGCACCACCAGCACCGCAGCAGCGCACGCAGCAGGGAGCGGTGTCTTCGACCTGATGGCCGACCCCCATGAAGAGCTCATCTCCTTCATTAACACCTGTGTCTGTGGGCCCTTGATGGAGTACATGGTGCACTCACAGCTCGACACCGTGTCGATGAAGATCACCAAGAACATTCTGACTCGGCTCGAGTCGCTCAGCTTCGTGCACGAGGAGGCGCTGCGCCGCGCTGCGGATGGCGACTGCAGCAGCAACGCAGCTGACGTGAGCAGTGCAGCTGAGTCGTCGCGTGGACAGCGCGAGGCCGCTCTGCGCGACGCACGTGAGCGGCTGTACGCGCGGCGACTGCGGCAGGCGGACGAGCCGGCGTGGGGCACGTCAGCCAGTGCCGGTGCCCGTACCTCAACCGCTGGTGCTGCGTCCTCGCCGTCCAACGCCCTCCCGACCCGCAGTGGAAGCACGCCGCCGACGGTCTTGCCGCTGCGAGCGCGTGCAGCGCAGGAGGCTGTGTGGTTTAGCACCGCCCCGCTGAGTCGGATGTGGGTGGAGAGCGCTGACAGCGCCGCAACGGTGCGCCGCTACTTTCCATTTGAGGCGGTGCAGACGTCGTGGGAGACGGAGGGCGAGATGCACCTCCTCAGCTGCCTATTTGCTGCCGCTGCGTGGCGTCACCCGGCCTCCACCCTTCCCTTCCGCCCTGTGCTGTACGCCTACACGGCCCAGCGCTTTGGTGCGGAGAGTCTCGCGATGGCTTACGTCCGCTGCGTCTGCTCCAGCGATTACGACCTCCGCACACCGCTGCTCTCCATGTCTGAGGATGAGGCAGCGGCGGTGAACTGGGTGTATCAGGCCCAGCAGCAGCAGCAGCAGCAGCAGCAGCGGGAGCAGCAGCACCAGCAGGAGCAGACTTCCGTGGAAGACGCCGATGCAGGAATCAGAGGGGAGGCTGCTGCTGTTCGCTTCGCCTCTCGTGCCGGCACGGTACAACGCACAGCTGAGCAGGACACCGACACGTCCGGCGGGGGGTGGGAGACGGCGCGGGAGGGCATGGCGGACGTCATCTTGCGTCGCCCGAGCGCCTCTCGCGAGGCCTCGCCAGGCGGGCTCGACGGCCTCCCGTCTACTGCCAGTACGGGGCAGCTCCCTATTGCGGGCTTCGCCACCAGCACCACGACAGCAGCCGCGACAACCGTGACGGCTACCGGTAATGCTGGTGCTGGTGCCGGTGGTGCTGCTGCTACTGCCGCCTTCAATGCCTCCTCGACGGGCAGTCGCACCGGGAGTTGGGAGGCGGAAGGCGGCCCGCTGCGGACAGTGGTGACGGCGGAGGGTGAGCTCTCGTCAATCACAAGTCTCTCGCGTACGACTGCATTGCGGCCACCGCTGCGCCGTGGTGATGCCGCCACCGCTGGTGGTGGTGGGGCGTCTGCTGCAGACTTTTTCGCTGCCCCGTCACCCGTCGGCTCTGAAGAGATCGTCAGCTGCGGTGGCGGCGGCGGTGCCAGCGCGGATTGGTCTGACGGCGCTGCGGTGGGCGGTCAGCGCGTGCCAACAGGCGCGGCGCATTTCCATTACTACGGCAGTGAGGGCGAGGCGAGCAGCGATACGCTGCGTGCGGTGCTCCACAGCGCAGTCCAGCCGCGGCAGCCACCACAGCCCCCGCCGTCGCACGCCGCTTATCCGTCCTTTGCGTCCCATCACCTCTCAATACCGCAGCAGCCCACCATTGCACAGCCCCCCGGCACCTCCGTCGCGAGCAGCTCAACGACAACGGTGGCGGGGGCAAATTCGACGAGCTGCACGGTCACCGCTGCGGCGACGGAGACGGGCCTCCACATTGCGCAGTCGCCATCAACCCGCTCTGGGCCGAGCACGCGGGACCAGAGCCCATCGGCGCTAACGCTGCCCACACCTTTCCGCTCGCACGACGTTGGCGCTACGGGGCCGATACGCGTGGGGGCCTCTGCGCCGGTGGCGGTGTCTTACCCTGTTGCCAGCGGCGGCGGCGGTGGCGCAACCGCCCTCTCCTCCTCCTTTTACCCCGGCAGCTTCTTCAGCAGCTCTATAGGAGAGCTGACCGGGGGCAGCGGCGGGCACCCGTACCAGACGAGCGGGAGCGGGCACAGCGGGGATGGACACGGTCTGCGCAGCGCGGCAGCGGCAGCGGCGGTGCGTGTGGGTGGTGGTGGCGGCAGTGGCAGCGACCCCGCCTCACTGCGGCCAGCGGCTGCGTCTGTGCGAGGGCCGCATTTACCCTTCCTTGTGCCCTATTCTGGTGGCCTGCACCTCCCACCCCCACGCCCGCCCTCCAACTCCGATCTCACCACGTCGTCTCCGCTGTCCACCAACACCACCGCTGCTGCTGCGGCGGCGGGAGGAGCTGCGAGCTCGGCGACCGGGGTGTTGGCGCTGCATCCACCCGCGATGCTCACGGTGGGCTCGTTCGGTGCGGCTGCCTCGCTTGGACGGCGTCGCAGCCTCCTGGCGCGTCCCAACTCCCTCTTCAGCGGTGCTTCGCCAGCCACAAGTGGTAATGGTGGTGGTGGTGTTGGTGGCGCTGCGGCTGTTCTCTCGTCTCGCAGCACACTTGCAGGTTCGGGGACCGGCAACAGCCCGCTGTGGCACCCGCCACCGATCCCTGTGGTGGTGAGCGGTGACGACTTAGCCGGTGCTCCCAGCTCGGCTTCCACACCGCACGCTACCGGCGCAGGTGGTATCGGTGCTGATTCTTCTCACAACTCCCCTCTGCAGCCGCATCCGCGTCACCGCATGTCACCGCTGCTGCCGCACCCGCCGCTGCACCGTCGACCTGTCACGGCGGGCGTCATGACAAGCGTTGCCGCCGCGGTGGGGGAGGAGGCGGGACTGCTGACGGCAGGGGTGTCGAGCGACGGCGTGCGGCAGCGCAGTCCCCTCGACCTTCCGTCCGCCTCGGCTGCCATGACGATCGGCAGCAGCATCCCCGGCACACCGGTGCGAGTCGGTGCTGCGTCAACGACGTCGACGTCATCCACGGCGGTGAGAGGTGTGCCAGCTGCTGTGCTGCCGCTCAACGTGCAGGGCCAGCCACTGATGCCTCTGCCACCCGCTGCAGCCAGCGCTTCTGGCGACCCAGCAAGTCCACCGTCTTCGCTTACCGACGCTGCCAACGCCGTACCGACGGAAGTGGGTGGTGACGGTGCAGGAGGAGCCACGCATCGCAACTCTCTTATTCTCTTCTTCGAGTCGCACCGTCTGCTGCGCGGCCACGGCTGGCGTAGCTGGTGGGAGCAGTTCTCCCTCTTCCTCGTGGAGTGCAGTCAGGACTACTGCGTGAAGGCGTGCGAGGTGTTTGCGCGCCACCACGACGTCGCCTTCGCGTACACGGAGCTGCTGCCCCTCGCCCTGCTGTCAACGCTGCCGTCGTGCACGGTGGCCGAGCTCATCGCGTGGCTGCAGGCTCTCCGCGGCTTCTATGCCTTCCACAGTGAGCCGGGCAACTCCGTGCCGCTGCAGGTGACGTCCGGTGTGGCCCGCCTCGCACACGAGCTCCGCCTGCACCGCAGCACTTTTTTCCCGCCGGAGATCGTGGCGAAGGTGATTGACGTGTGGCTGCCCGACAGCGTTGTGGCTGATCTCGCCCATCACTCCCTCAACCCACCGCTGCGCATTCTTTACCTGGAGCAGAACCTGTCACGGCGGTTCACGTGGAGCCGCACGGCGCTGCTGGTCTCCGCGACGGACGACGTGGCGAGCTCGCTGGAGCGGAAGCTCTTTGTGCGAGACGCGCGCTTTCAGCAGTGGCTGCGTTCCGCAGGGGCTGACGGGTCGTCGGCGCAGCAGCCCGCACCACTCCCTCTCGCTGACACATCGGGTAGGAGGCGTTCGCGCGGTGACGATGGTGAAGACGACGTGCCGTCATCGTGCGTCGACGCGTTGCCGCCCTCGGCGCTGGAGCTGCTTGGCTTCTACCGCGCCGCCGCACTCGAATACGTTCGCCTCTACACCGAGCAGCAACACCAGCAGCCAACAAGGTCCACAGCGGCAGGTGTTGTAGAGGGTGTGGCAGGGGAACAGCAGCTGCAGCAGCGCCGGCAGCGACGTCGACGTGGTGTACACGACAGCCCCACCACCGCAGAGGAGCGGAGAGGTGTGCGCGCTGCGGACGCGACAGCAGCAACAACGGCAGCAGCTGCGCTTTGTGCAGCCCCGTCACACGCCCTCACTCCAGTCAAGTGCATCACCGGTGCGATGCGGTGTTATCTCTGCCTCTACGACTTCGCGGCCGTCCTGCGGCTGTGGGAGGTGGTCCGAAGCCCCCAGCACAGCCCCCTACGCAGCACTGCGAACTTGGCTGATGGAGGCGAGCCCAACACAACAGCTGCGGTTGCCGCAGCAGCTGAAAAGGCTTCTCGCTGGGGGGTCGAGACGGCCCGCTACGTCGCGCTGTCTGCCCAGGCGCTCTCTCGGTGGGACTACGTGGCGGAGACGGCGCGTTACCTTCGCGGTGACCATGGGCCGTGGTCGGACGGGCTGCTGGCGCCAGTGTTAGAGCGCTTCGCACCGTCTGCGTCGACAGCAGCCACGTGGCCGGTTGTGGAGTCACCGTTGGGTGGTGGAATGCGGGGCGTTGCTCGTGGTGCACGCCAAGGAGATGCTCGCTGGGCCGGTGAGGGAGTGAGTAGCGACGCGGCTGCTGCCTCATCAGGGCGAGCGGACGCCGTGGCGCCGGAGGAGCGCAGCCGCTCGGTGGAGCGCACGCTGCTGCGTCAGCAACAGGAGGTGTTCCTCGGCGCCGCTCTCGTGGCCGCACACGACTACGAAGGCGCCAAACACGCCCTCGGCGCCGTACGCGACGGCCTGCGCGACTCCTACGCCGTCTTCCACACAAACAACATTCGCGTCAAGCTGGAGTGGAGCAGCATCTTCCAGCAGCTCTCGGACCTCGAGGAGGGCATCCACGCCCTCGAGCAGGCCGCCGCTGTGCGGGAGGATGGCACGGCGGGGACGGCCGCCGTGGTGGCGTCCAGCGAGTCGGAGACGACGGGCTTCGCCGTGTCGGGGCCCGGCTCGCCGCTGCTGGAGCGCGAAGTGCACGGACGCGTCTTACCGGAGGTGACGATTCGCCGTCTGCGCAACATCGTCTGTCGCCCACTGTCCGCCACGACGAGTCCGCTGCAGCGCTTCATGATGATCGCCACCCGCAGCGCCATCGCCCCCGTTGGGTGGCAGGTGGAGAACATCGTCACGCTGTGCGAGATGCTGGAGAAGGGCGGGCAGCCGATGCGCGCGGTTGAGCACCTGCACCGCTACGCGCAGCAGTCGGCCTCGGCGGGGCAGGCGGGCTGCGCGGCGGCTACCGAGCACACGGAGCAGCTGCGCCTCGAGACGCTGCGGCGGATCATGCGGAATTTGCCAGAGGAGGAGAACCTGCGCGAGATGTACGCTTGTCTGCAGACGGCGCTGCGGCAGGACCTTTGGCAGTCGCGGCGTGCGGCGGCGGCGGCGGCGCGGGGCGGGCAAACAGCAGCAGGCGCGGCAGCCGCATCAACCTCTGGCGCCTCCTTCTCCTTTATGTGGGGACCGAACGGTGCGGTGACGAGCAGTGGTGTGATGGACCCGCTCCTCGCCGTGATCAGCGACGTTAAGCGGCGGCGCAGCCCGGTGCTCGATTCCGAGGAGCTCGGCCCCACCCTCTCTTCCTACCAGGTCGACCTGCTGCTGCTGAGTGTGGCGTGCCGTCGCCGCCTCGCCCACGTTCTGCTGCGCGCTGCGCCGCTGACGCAGCGGATGGCGACGGGCGGGGTGCGGAACCACCGCAGCGATGCCCCTTCGTCTGCGTCGTCGGCCGCCGCTGTGTTTTCCTCACTCCCGGCCGGTGTGGCTCAGCCGCTGCAGCCGGGCACGAGCAGCTGCGGTGATGGCGGAGAGATCAGTGGGCAGCAGCACGCCAGCCCGGCGGTGGTGCTCGTGGCTGTTGGAACGCCAGAAGGAGGGTCTCGTATCGGCGCAGACACCTCTGCGGGGACGTGGCCGACGCAGCAGCAGCAGCACTTGAGTGGCCATTCGGTGGAGGCACACGACCCACATATGCCGCTGGACACTGCTGCTGTGGCCACCGCCTCGCCCAGTACGGCACGCAGCGTCACCGTGTCCACCGGAACACCGCTGGAGCGGGATGCGCTGTCCGGCGGCTCCACCCGTCACACCTCCTCCGCGAGCGGTGGCACGAGTGGCGATGGCGGTGGCGGTGGTGGTGAGGCCAGCGGAACGGGGCGGACGATGTCTGGTGCGGGAGAGCGCTCCGGCGTTTTGCATCACGCTGCTGGTGATGGCGCAGGGGACTCGGCAGCCGCATCCGCTGTGGATGACCTGATCGATGACAGTGCCCTCTTTGAGGAGTACTACCTCTTGGAGCACGCCGTGACCGTCACGCACTACGTCCCGTCTGTCTGGCGTGAGTTTGGTCTCGTCCTCTTCGATATTTGCCTCGCGATCCACTCCGAGTGGAAGACAACCGGCGACGAGGACACGAGGCTGAACTTCCTGGCGCAGTCGGCCAAGGCAATCCACGGCCTGCAGCTCGCCTCGCAGCTGTGGGAGAGCGGGTCGGCATCGGCGCTCGGGAAAGGCCTCGGGCCCTTTCCAGCCATGGCGCAGCGTCGCCACCGTCACGCCCGTACGGCGTTGCCGTCGGCACACTTGTTGCTGAAAGCGCTGCACTTGGCGGTTGCCTGCGAGCTGCTCGTACAAGAAGAGGCGCAGACGGCACCAGCCAGCAGCGGTGGTTGCGGTGGCGTTGGCAGAGGGGCAGCGGAGAGTGTGGCTCGCGGGAATAGTGGCCGCTCTCCGTCGCCCTGCGCCGCAGCAGAAAGCGCAGCGCACCACGACGGGGAGAACTCCGCACACAACCTCGACACCGTCAGCCCGTCGACCGCCTCTGCTTCCACCTCATGCAGCCACCACACGCTGCAGCCCTGCGGCGAAGACAACGATGAGGATGAGGATGAAACGGGCGGCGGCGGCAACGGGCACTCTTCAAGTGGTCCCCGCACTCATCCGCGGCCACCCACCGCTCGCAGGATTTCTTCTGCGTCTCCCGCCTCTACCCCACAGCGAAAGGCGAAGGACGGGGCCTCGGGAGCAGCAGCAGCAGCCACCCCTGCTGCGGCTGCAGCATCTCCGGCAGCAACGGCGCGTCCTCCCAGCGGTGGCTTCTCGTGCCTTGACTTCTCCGCCGCCTCTTACGGCCAGTGGGCGGCCATTGCACCGCTTTTAGTGGCCGCCGCAACGCGCCACCCCACCCTCTACGCCGTAGTGCGGGACATGTGCGTGCGGTCGCGGCACATGCTGCGTCAGCTTGTCTTCACCCTTGTCGCGAACTTCGAACACACGCAGCAGACGCTGTTTGTGCAGCGCATGGATCAGATGGCGCGCGGCCGTGGCGTGGCTGGTACTCTGCCGGTGTCGGGCTTCAATCACGCGGCAGAGTCGGCGGCAGCGGCGGCATCACCCTTCTACACGCAGTCTCACTCCCTCACAAATACCACGAGCGGTGTGGGAGGACAGAGAGGTGTTGGCAGCTTTGGCCGTCGGGTTACTTCCGTACCGGAGTTATGGGAAGAGGCGGGTAGTGGCAGTGGCGTGACACAGCCAGACAGCAACAACAGCAGCAGCGGCAGCAGCAGCAGCAGCAGTAGTAGTAGCGCAGAAGAGACATCGCTGCGAGAAGGTGGAGCTGCCATCGCAGCACGTCGGCAGTTGAAGCGGCGGCGAGATGGCGCAGGCCACAGCGGTGGCGCCATCGCAAGCAATGACACAATGTTCGGCACCGACACCGCGATTACCGATGTGGAGGGCGGCTCGTCCTCAACCTCTGCGGCGGATGCGGCCTCTCCCCCCTCTACCGCAACGCTGGACGGCGAGGACGGCTACGCCACTGCCTCTGTCCCTGAGGAAGGCGACAGGGGTGGTGCGGTGCGGCTGTCAGCGCCGACAGATACTGCCAACCTAATGCGCCGACCAACGTGGCGGTGTGAACGCGGCGGCGGCATCGCAGCTGGGCATCATCAGCAGCCGGTAGCGTCTCGTACGCGCACGCATTCGACTCCGTCCGCACAGCCGGCGCAGCTCGATGGCCTACATGCGCCACCACGCGAAGAGGTGACAGTGCGATCGCTGCTGCTGGCTGATGTCGCAGCTGCGAGCCCCAGCCATTACCGTCACGTTCACGAGGCGATGCAGCTGCGCAGCTTCATGCAGCACGCGTGGGACACGGAGACGACGTACACTGCCGCGCTGTCACCGCTAACTGATATCCTTAGCAGCTCAGCTCCCAACACAACCGCAACCGATACGGCAACAGCAGTGCCAACACCGCAGAAAAGAGCGCGCGGCGATAGCCGAGCGGCTGAGCCTCCGTCGCTGCCCCCGCTGGACACCGATACGGGCTTTGTGCCGGTGGAAGCGGATGGGACGCTGAAGGCGATGGAGTTGGTGCTGGGCGGACACTGTCCGCTGCCGGTGCCTTTATGGCTTCTCTCCGGCGTCTTTGGGACCATGACGTCCGTCGACGAAGACGACAGCGCGACGCCTGCCCCGTCCGCTTCGCGCGGTGGCACCGATCAGGCATCTCGCACGTCGGCGACTGCTGCGGCTGCTGGTGGCAGTGGCGGTGTGCGCGCAACAGCCAACCGTGGCGGCAGCAGCAGTGTGAGTGCTGGCGCTGGAAACGCACGTCGAGGTGACGGAGAGGCGTGGAGAGACGCGGGAGGCGACGCTGCAGGGAAGAGCGGCGCTCGTGGGACGGACCGGATGCCGTCGTCGAGCCTGTCGGCTGGCGCAGCAGCAGCAGCAGCAGCAGCAGGTGGGACGGCAGCTGCCACAGCGGGAGTGTCAGGGCGGAGCTCGACGACCACTGCACCGAGAACAGCCGTCCCCTTTTCTCCCTCCACCGTGCCTGGCGTCGTGCACGTGCGGCGCTTTCTCGTCCCCCACCCCGCCCCTCACCACCGTAAGGAGGAGATCATCTTCGTGATGCTGTCCGACGGTGCGCTGTGCAGACTGCGGCACGTCGCCGCGGCGCCTGCCCGCGCCACATTACCGCAGCCCTCCACTCTCGGTGCAGGCAGCCGCAATAGCAGCAGCAGCGGCAACCACGCGCTGTATAGTGGCAAGAGTGGTGGTACGTTGCCGAACACGGAAGGCGGCGAGGTGCGCTACATCGCGCCGCACAGCTTGATGGAGCAGGTGACAAGCCTTCTGCTCAGCCACTTACCCCTCACGAATCTGCAGCGACCCTTCGTGCTTCCCCTCGGTCTCCAGGACTACATCACGATGCTGCCGGAGCAGACGAGTGGCTTCCTCTTCGGTGCGACGGTGACAGCGGCGGTGCTGCACGCGACAACGAGCCAGGGCTGGAAGAGCGATGCGGCCCTCCTCTCTGGTGAGGCTTCCGCTGCCGCGAACATCACATCGAGCCTGCTGTCACCGTCGTCGACCCCGACGTCCGCGCGCAGCACGCCGTCGCTGCACCACCTCATGGACGACTACACAGTGCACCTGCGTGTGCGAGAGATGGCGAGCGCCGCACACGAGGCAGTCGCGCAGTACCCGACAAGTGACGTGGAGGCGACCTACATTGCGGCAGAGACGGGCCGCGGCGCCGGTGCAGCAGCGGACAACTCCTTCCCTTTCAACTGGGCGTATGGCTACCCCGCGAGTGCTCCGCCATCGGACACGGCGATGTCGGCTGCGTTGAGTTCCGCGGACTACCGTGACGTGGTGCGGCAGCGAAAGATGCGAGAGGCGCGCTTCGACCAGCTGGTGGCGACGGCGTACAACAAGGGGAATGTGGAGCAGCTGGTGACTTATGTGCGGGAGTTGTTGGCGGCGCATCCCATGCCGCCCTCTACACGTCACACGAGCACTGCGGCGGAGTCGGCTGATGGGGTGTACGCCCAACAGCAGCGTCTGTACGCCTATCTGGCTACGCTGCCCCGCACCGAGACGCACCTGCGGACGCTGCTCGAGGCGCTGGAGGAGGCCATGGGAGAGTGCATCACCTCCGCCCCGAGCGCCACCACCACGACCAACACTGTAAGCGTGCGTCAGCGCGGTGCTTCTCCACGTACCACCTCCACTGATACCGTCGCCGTTCCTGCCGCGTCGCCACAGGTGGACAAGGCTGTTCCAAGAACGAGCGACAGCAGCAGTGGCAGCAGGCCTCCGGGGAAGACGGTGTCTTTGCCCACGTCTCCTCCACGTGCAATCGGTGGCAGCGCAGCCGGAGCACCGCTGGTCCTCACCGCTGACGTCTGGCAGGCCTGCCGTCTCGCTCTCCTGCGCGTTGAAAGCAGTCGGTGCCGATCCGCCCTTGCCGAGGCCTTCAGCGCTGACAGCAGCGACGCCACCCACTGGCTCGATGTGCGGCGCACCTACGCTAAGGAGCTGGCGGAGTGGAGTGTGGTGCAGTACCTGTTCGACACGCACGGCCGGGAGTGTGGCGATGTGCTGGTGAACACGTACGACGGCCACGTCGCGATGCACGCCGTGGGACGTTGCAGCCTGCAGCCGCCCTGCCGCGGGGCCGAGGGGTTCGGCATCGTTTGTGACGCCGCCACGGGGGAGACGAGAGAAGGCGAGACGGCGAAGCTGTCTGCAGCTGCTGCTGCTGGTGGTGCTCTGAAGTCTCACGAAGCAGACCCGCTCACCTCAGCTCCTTTCCCGACACGCGACCCTACGCTCTTCCGGCTCACCCCTGTGCTCCAAGCGGGACTGCCGATGCAGAGCCCGTACGCCTTCTTCCAGTATCGCGCCGCTGCCGTGCTGCATGACATCTACACGTACGTGCGCGACTTGACAGGCATCACCTCGTACGGCGTGGACCTCGTCACGGCCTTCGTGTACTCGCCCTCTCAGGCCGCCCACGCAGCTGTAGCATCAGGGCAGTACTCGAGCAAGCCGCTGCCGGTGCACCAACGACGCGAGACACAGTGGGCAGCGGCGAAGGCTGAGCCTTCTGTGCAGGAGGTGACCACTGCTGCAACTGCTAATGCCGAGCGCACGCCGCTGGCAACCCCACCTTTGCACCCCAACGCCCCAGCAGAATCAGAGGCAGGCGCAAGGCAGCTGTCAGAGGTGTCGCAGCCGCATTCCTTCCCCGATGCCCCTGCTCCAGCAAGGACGTCAGCGGGCACCACGGTTGCAGCTGTGGAGGGCCGTCGTCTTCCTCGTGCCTCCTCTGTGGCGAGTATCACAGGGGTCACGGAGATGCCGGCGTCGTCCGCAACGATCAACCCCGTCGCGGCGGCGCGCCTCCTCTCTGTTTCTTCCCCTGCAGCTGCTGCGACTCCGGGTGTTGGTGGCGGTGGCGAGGAGTCCGCGGGCCGAGGATGGGCTGGAGAGAGCCGCCATGCGGATGGTCGCAGGAGTAGCAGAGATGCGATGCCTTCACTTCACTCCACGCGGGAAGGCGGCTGCGCAACCAATGCAGCCATCACCACAACCGCCGCTGCTGCGTCTCATAATGTGGCCTTCTCGGTCCATGACGCGCCGACGCCGCTGCCACGACCGCCGCGCTGCTTCAACGCCAGCTCGCTGCGACTGAAGCTGTCCTACGACATCCTTCTCGTGCTGCACGCCGATGCTGAGCAGGAGGGACGAGCTGCGTTGCTGCGCATCTTTCGTCAGGAGCGGGAGGCGACAGAGGAGTCGTGGCCACGGCAGCCGGCATTGTCAGCGTCGGCGTCGACACCAGCAGAGGTGAAGGAGAGGGACGCTGTGGGAGATGCTGCGATGATGGATGGGGCAGAAGAGGACGCAGAAGCGCATGCGACCGGCGCGTCCTCTGGCTCGGCTGCTGCGCCGAGAAGTGCTGCCTCGACGACGACCACCTCGCAGTCCGCCTACGACTTGATGGCGCGTCTCATTGTAGCCGCCACGAGTGAGGTGAAGCTGACCGTCGTGGATGACGTGACGCCGCACCTGTGGCGTCGATGGGCGCCGCACTGGTAGCGGTGTGTGTATGTGTATGCGTGTGTGGGTTGGGTGTCGGCGCAGCGCCGAACGTTTTCATTTGGTGGTTAAGTGGATCGTCATGTGGCTTTGTCTTTGTGCGTTTAGACACGTAACTTGGAAAAAGAAAAGTAAAGTTTCAGGGGAGTGAAGGAGAGGCGAATGTGAACTTCCTCTGTGCTTGCTGCCTTTTAAGGGGCACAAAGGTGGTCGAAGGGGAAAGCCCAACATTGTTGCCGCCTTCTCTTTGCGTGTACTGTCCTCAACACTGCTGCAGTGATAACATCGAGGCTAGTTCAGGCGTCACCAATGCCGAGCGCACAGACGCACAAAGAAGTATTTTTTTTCTGCGTAGAACTTCTCTTCTGATTGTATCATATGTCCCCTTTGCTTCTTCGTATTCTTTTTTTTGTCCGTCTCCCTTTACGCAGTCTCCTCTCTCCCTCCTTCTTCTCGCTCTCTCGGCTTTGCACCGGTCTGCAGTGCCTTGTCTCCTTGTGCGCATCACACCCGCGTCACAGCCCTTGCACGTACACCCGCAAATCACACACACACACACACACACACACACACACGTAAACATAAGCTCTTTGTGGTTTTTTTTCCTTGCTCATGAACTCCGCAGCCTCTTCAGCAGGCGCCAACGCGGCCCGCGGCAGCACACGCCGCATGGTGCGTCAGCTGCACCACCACGTCGCCGAGCAGCGCCAAACAGTGATGGACTGCCGCAACAAGGCGGAGTCCATGTCCGCCGCCGCCATCGCCCACGACGTCCACGTCGGCGGCGTCGACAACCCTGCCCCGTTCTGCTTCGTCGAGGTGGCCTCCGAAAAGGACATTAAGCACAACTTTGTGCCAGACGGCCCGCTGAGCGGCATCGCGGTGGCGGTGTCGGATGCGCTGGATGTGCAGGAGTTCCACACCCGCTCAGGCCTCGACACACCAATGTTTCACCACGTGGGGCGTAAGGAGTTTCCCCTCATCTCGTGGCTGCGCCGTCAGGGTGCGCAGTTTGTGGGGAAGATGTCCTGCCGCACTCCGCTGGCGCTCAGCGAGGGGACGGTATTTGGCCCAGAGAAGCCCTCTTCCATCGCCGTCTCCGAGCACGCCTGCCACTACGCTATCAGCTGCTCGCTTGACGGGCCGTCATCGATTGTGTGTGCCGCGAACCACGACATTGTTGGCTTCAAGCCCACTGCGCAAACCTTCGGCACCTTCACGGAGCGCTTTGAGCTGACGATGCCGTCCATGACCCTCGGCCTCTCTGCCCGCCGCGTCGACGATCTCATGTATCTCTGGCAGGTGTACACCGCATCCATCGACCCGGTGGCGTACTTTGAGCAGACAGCAGCGCGACGCAGCGCGGCATCGACGGCAGCGGCGAGTGTATCAGGCAGCGAGGCGGCCACCGCTAGCAGCAGCAGCAGCAACAGCGCCACTGCTGCGTCTGCTGCTGATGGCCCACCAGCAGCACCATCGTCACAAACCCCGACGTCTGTTGACCCTCAGGCGGTTCCCCCGGTGGAGCTCCTCGGCGCTGGCGACGCCACCGCCGCGCCAGGCGCCACGCCGCACCTCTCCTCCGGCGCCACCGCCGCTGCCGCCGCTGAAGCCGCCGCCGACGGCGCCGCAGCGAAGAAGGGCGGCCCCGTTCTCACCATCGCCAACTGGTGGGGCGGCCGCACGGTGCTTGAGTCGGCCAAGCACCCTGATGACACGCCCGTCTACGCCCGGCCAGACATCTTAGACCACAACCCGTACAACTACACGGTGAAGGACCGCCGTGGCCACATTGCCGACATCGACGTGGGGTGGCGCGATTACAACGCTGAGGCGGCGATGGCGGACGACTTCGGCCAGCAGACCCGCCCCGGCGTTATTCGGCGCTTTCTCACCGGCTCGAAGACCTTCGACACCCCGCAGGTCGAGCTCGCCGTCGGCTACCCTGCGGAGTGGATCGACGCGTACTGCACGAGCAAGTACAGCTCCTCCGCCGACTTCCACAAGCGCATCACGAATGCGGTCTACATGCACAGTGCCCTGCACTACAACCAGAAGCTGGAGATCGTGCCGCTGGCCTTCGACTTTACAATGGAGGAGGTGCTGGAGGCGACGACGATCATCTCACGCTACGAGCTCGCCAAGGCCTTCGAGCGTCTTTTCCGACCGATCTCGGTGGAGCCGACTCCCGAGGAAGCCGCGGCGGCTGCGGTGCGGGCCAAAGAGTCCGCCGCCGCCGAGACGCAGCGGCGCTCCTCCGCTGCGGCTGCCCTGCGTGATGGTCTGACGGACGCCTCGGACAGTGTTGAGGCACGTGCCCCATCCGGCATGTCCCCTGGCTCTATGGACCACCACCAAGGAGCCTCACCGAACCGGCCCAACACCCTCGCCGGGCTCAGCGGCGTGCTGGAGGAGTTGCCGGACGGCATCGTCGACTCCATCCTGGCAGGGCAGCGGCTGACGATTCGGGACTACAACCGTGCTTTGCGGGTTCGCGATGACGTCGTGCGGGCCACCGAGGAGCAGTTCATGGATGTCGACTGCTTCCTCACGCCGCTGCTGGCCGACCCGTATGCGAGCGGCGACCTCCGCAGCGTGCGGCTGACGCTTCCCTTTCATCTGGCCGGCAACCCGATCCTCTCGATGCAGGTCGACCCGGAGACACCCGTGGCGCTGATCGGCGAGCTCGGCCGTGATGCCGCGTTGATGGAGGATGCCTTTTGCTTCTTGCAGTTCGTCCGCGGTGCGTCGCCGCGGTGGTGGCGGCAGAAGGTGTTTGGAGACGGGCCGACCCTGTCGCTCGGCTCGGGGCGGAGCAGCAGTCCCATCACGATGCACCACCGCAGCGGGAGCAAGGTCACCCCCTCGGTGCCGCTGTCGATCGAGTAATGGTGCTGTAATGTGTGTGTATGTGTGAAGAGGTGTGGCAGGAGGGAGGCACAAAGTGAAGAGGGGAATTGTCACGGCCGCTGCCTATGGCCTCTCCGTCCTTGGCTCATTCTCCTCTCTCTTGCCCGCACTTGGCTTTTGTGTTTTCTCTCTTTCTGTGTCTCCCTCCCTCGGCCGTGGTGTACTCTATTGAGTCCCTGTATGTCACACCTGTACATCATGAACAACAACAAACAAAAGAATGATTCACTGGGGACTATCGGTGATGGCGTTGAGTAAAGACGACGCCGCCTTTGCAACATGCGAGGCAGGTGGAGGGAGAGACGTGCGGCGACTGCTCACTAACGCTTTCATCCTCCGCCTTCATCGGTGCTTTCGCCTGCCAGCGCGCTTGAAGAGCAGCCGCGCAGATATCTGCGGAGGTGCCGGTAGTCGTCACGCACGCTCGCAAAAAAAAAAAGAATAATCATTCTCGCATAGCTTTGCCTTTGGTCGCTCTCTCTAACAATAATCGAGTATGTCAGTGTCGCGCTGTGATAGACACGTTGTCTTCTTAAGCGAGCCCCATCCTTCATCTCTCACCCACGACCCTTTCTACCCCTTCGCTTCACACGATTGCTCACGACCCAAACAAAACGACAAGAATTTCTTGACGCCTCTGCCGGTACTTCAAAGCAAACACGCGCTTTTCACCCCTCTCTCTCCAACCCGGCTGTCTCTTTTTTTTTTTTTTGTATCGAGCGCTGCATCGTTCCTCGTGCTCGCCTCTTCCTCTCAACTTTCGTGTCTCCCATCCCCATTTCGTGCGGGGGTGTTTGCGGTGCGGTACAAATGGCCGCGCCGAATCCCGTAGCGCCTGCGGTGGCCACCGCGTACGACTGCGAGCTTCCAAGGTGGACCGGCAACCCGCTGCCAGAGGACAAGTTTGTGAAGGTGGGCCGCTGCGCCAGCACGGGGCGGGAGATCACCATCTGCTACCACACCTACGGCAACCCCAGCGACCCCTGCCTGCTGATGGTGATGGGTCTCGGCGGCACCTCGTGGCACTGGAAGGCGTCCTTTATGGAGCGCTTCGCGAGTGGCGGCTTTTACGTGGTGTGCTACGACAACCGCGACGCGGGGCTGTCGACGCACCTGGACGGCTGTGCGACGGTGTTCATTGCGCGCATGATCCTCCCAGCGTGGGCCTCTGTTGGGGAGGGCAATCCGCCCTACACGCTGGACGACATGGCCGACGACGGCCTGAACCTGCTGACAGCACTGGGGATCGACAAGGCACACGTCTTCGGCATTTCGATGGGTGGGATGATTGTGCAGTGCATGGCGCTGCGCCACCCGGAGCGGGTGGCGAGTCTCACCATTGCCTTCTCGCACAGTGGCGGCAGTAAGGTGAAGTCGCAGACGTGGGGGAGGACCTTTGCGATGCTGCAGCAACCAAGGAGCAACTCGGAGGAGGACATTGTAGACTACGAGGTGCACATGGCTTCTCTCAGCAGGGGTGACTACCCGCTAGATGAAGTAGAGGCACGACGCGTAATTCTCTTAAATCTCCGCCGTTGTCCCATAAGCGATGGCAGCGGTACACTGCGGCAAATTTGGGCATATAAGCGTGCGGCCAGTCGTGTGTCGAAACTCAAGAAGCTGAAGAACATGCCTACTCTCATTATTCATGGCACGGTGGACACGATGGTCCCCTTCGAGAATGGACTGCAGCTTGCCAAGCTGATCGAGGGATCGCGCTTCCTTGCCTTTCCTGGCATGGGGCACTCGATTCCAAATGAGTTGTATGACAATGTCGTAGCGGAGGTGGTGCTGCTGCGGCAACGCGTGGAGGGGCAACAAACGCTGGTCGAGAAGCAGTAGGTGACGCCGTCAGAGGTGGAATCAAATTAACGAGTGAAGGTGGCGAGCAACGCCACAACGAACTATGTGCATATCGCTTTTCTCATCTTTTATTTTCCTCTTGTAATGTGGGTGTGCCGAGGCACTTCCCGCCCTTCTAACTTTTTTTTTTTTGCGGCTTTGTGCATTTTGGATTGTTTTTTAAAGAAAAAAATCATTGTCTTCTTCACTTTTCCTTTTTTCTTTCTTTCTCTGTTGCAAACTTGTGACGGATTTTTATTCTGTTAGTTTCTGAAGTGCTGGTCGGTGTGCCTGTGTGCCGCTGCCGGTGCGTGCCTGCGGAAAAAAAAAAATGTAACAATGACCACAAGAAGCGCTGACTGCTTAAGGGGCATTTCTCACCTTTCCATTACGTCGTGGTGGAAAAGAGGGCCCAAGCTGTCAACAGCATGAAGACGACTTAGCAGGTTTCGGAGCCAGCGATTAAAACGATCGCGCCTTCGGACTTTTCAAAAGCGGCATTATGTTTTGCGAGTCATCTCCTTTGTACGCGTCGTTTATGTTTGAGAGTGCGTGTGCGACTGGCATGCTGGCATCTATGCCACAGAGGCTGGCGATAGATGCACGACACTCACCACTTCCTTTCCTCTCTTCACCAACTTTTTCTTGCACTTCCCTTCTAAAGGCATAATCCTTTGGGGTTGCTCTCTCTCTCTCTCTCTCATTCCTTCTCTTCCTGCCACAAGGTGAACCCAGAGAGCTGAGCAAGGGCGTCGCTTATTGGATCGGCGGCGGCTCAGCTTAAACTCGACATTGTGCATCCACGTTACTTTTCGGCAATTCGTGTACGTTGTGGTGTATGTGCTTCCCTGCTTCTGGCTCTGTGGTTCACCTTTTCTCATTTTTTTCCCTCTTTCTATCGCGGCTGCGCAGTGACAAATGGCCGCACCGAATCCCGTAGCGCCGGCGGTGGCCACCTCGTTTTATGGTGAGCCGCCCAGGTGGTCCGGCAACCCGCTGCCAGAAGACAAGTTTGTGAAGGTGGGCCGCTGCGCCAGCACGGGGCGGGAGATCACCATCTGCTATAACGCTTTTGGCAATCCCAGTGACCCCTGCCTGCTGCTTGTGATGGGTCTCGGTGCGTGTGGCTTGCAGTGGGAAGACGCACTGGTGGAGCGCTTTGTCAATGCCGGCTTCTACGTCATTCGCTACGACAACCGCGACGCGGGGCTGTCGACGCACCTGGACGGCTGTGCGACGGTGTTCATTGCGCGCATGATCCTCCCAGCGTGGGCCTCTGTTGGGGAGGGCAATCCGCCCTACACGCTGGACGACATGGCCGACGACGGCCTGAACCTGCTGACAGCGCTGGGGATCGACAAGGCACATGTGATGGGAGAGTCGATGGGTGGGATGATTGCGCAGTGCATGGCGCTGCGCCACCCGGAGCGGGTGGCGAGTCTCACCATCGTGTACTCCCACAGCGGTGGCCCCGACGTGAAGTCGCAGACGTTTAAAATGTCCCTCGCGATGCTGCAGGAGCCAAAGAGCAACGCACTCGAAGACTTGTTAGACTTCAAGGTGAAGATGGCTGCTCTCTTCACGGGTGACTACGCCCTTGATGAGGCCGAAACGCGACGAATCGGTTTGACGGTACTGAAACGCTGCCCCGAGGACTGTGCGGGTGCACTGCGGCAGATTTGGGCGATTCAACGTGCGGAGAGTCGTGTGTCGAGACTCAAGAAGCTGAAGAACATGCCTACTCTCATTGTTCATGGGATGGCCGATACGATGATCCCCTTCGAGAATGGGCTGCAGCTTGCCAAGCTGATCAAGGGATCGCGTCTTCTTGCCTTTGCTGGCATGGGGCACTCGATTCCGAAGGAGCTGTTTAATGACATCGTGGCGGAGGTGGTGCTGCTGCGGCAAAGCGGGAAGGCGGCAAATTCGCTTCCCAGTGGCCGATCAAAATGAGGAGAGAGAGAAGCGGAAAGCTGAGTAAGTAGCAAAGTACTGGAGCATCTCATTGCTCCTTTTAAATCTGTGACACAGAACTCTACTTAAAGTCTGTACACCAACCTCTCATTTTTAGTAGTGTGCGCATTTTATTTCCTTTTTATTTTTCTTTTTTTACTGTTGCAGCTTTTTACGGCCGTGAGCCTTGAGACTTTAACGTGCTTTTTTTTTTCCTCTCCCTCTGTGTGTGTATGTGTGCTTGCCGCTGCTCTTCTTGCTAAAGTAAGCCCTACTTATCAGAAAACATCAAAAACAAAACAGCACTAACAACACGTGCGTACTGTTGCCCTCACAACTGTATTTATTATTTTAATACGAAAGAAGGACAAGGGCTCTGGTCGTTCAATAGGAGGGGTCCGAGCAACTTCTTAACGTACACCCCTTAACGCTGCATGCTTCTCTTTCCCCATCGCGGCAGCGTTCCGTGTTTCCGCACTGCTGTGCCGATCTGCGGCAGCGTCTGTGCGACGACTTATTAGCTCCTGTGTTTTGTGCACGGGCCACAGGCACCGGATGCCTGTCTCCGCTTTCCTCTATTTCGTTCCCTCCTCGTGCACTCCCCGCACAGCGCACCATCATCAACATCCCCACTTTTTTCTCTCTTGTTCTCTGTTTTTTTACCGCGTGGGCCATGCCGAGAACGCCATCCACTGTGCCGTTTGCTTCCCTGCTTTGTTGCAAGAAACGCTTCGACTTTGCCTTCACCCGCTTCCCGCTCCTACCCGTCTGCGGTCCTGCTGCGCGCACCTTCTGCTCGTGTCCCTCGCTCCGCCAGCTCCGGTCTCCCCTCCCTGCAAGCATGGCGACTCCCAACCCGACCGGGCCCGCAGCGGCGGTCCCACCGCAGGACGCTCCGTCGAAATGGTCCGGCAACCCGCTGCCAGAGGACAAGTTTGTGAAGGTGGGCCGCTGCGCCAGCACGGGGCGGGAGATCACCATCTGCTACCACACCTACGGCAACCCCAGCGACCCCTGCCTGCTGATGGTGATGGGTCTCGGTGGCACCTCGTGGCACTGGAAGGCATCCTTCCTGGAGCGCCTTGCGAGCGGTGGCTTCTACGTGGTGTGCTACGACAACCGCGACGCGGGGCTGTCGACGCACCTGGACGGCTGTGCGACGGTGTTCATTGCGCGCATGATCCTCCCAGCGTGGGCCTCTGTTGGGGAGGGCAATCCGCCCTACACGCTGGACGACATGGCCGACGACGGCCTGAACCTGCTGACAGCACTGGGGATCGACAAGGCACACGTCTTCGGCACATCGATGGGTGGAATGATTGTGCAGTGCATGGCGCTGCGCTACCCGGAGCGGGTGAAGAGTCTCACCATTGTATTCTCGCACAGCGGTGGCCCCGACGTAAAGCCGCAGACGTGGGGTATGTCCCTCTCTCTTCTCCGGAAGCCGGCGAGCAACTCAGCAGAGGACATGATTAACTTCAAGGTGCAGATGGCTGCTCTCTACACAGGCGAATACGCCCTCGACGAGCCCATCACGCGAGCAACGGCGGAGTTGACCTTTCATCGATGTCCGGATGACAAGAATGGGCTGCTGCGGCAAATCTGGGCAATTCAACGTGCGGAGAGTCGCGATGATGGGCTGAAGAAGCTGAAGAACATGCCCACTCTCATTATTCACGGGATGGCCGATACGATGGTCCCCTTTGAGAACGGGCTGCAGCTTGCCAAGCTGATCGAAGGATCGCGTCTTCTTGCTTTCGCTCGCATGGGGCACTCGATTCCAAAGGAGCTGTACAACGATATCGTTGCAGAGGTGATGCTGCAACGGGAACGCGGAGAGGCGGCGGATACCACTGCGAGTGCGGAACCGGTCAAGACTCATTGAGGACGCGAATTTTTCATTTCAAAAAGAGAAAATTTTTTCTAAAGCTTCTTTTCAGCGATGCCTCTTCCCACTTGGAGCTGCAATGCTTCTGGTCTTTTTTTTCTTTTTCTAGTTTAGTCAAGGTTCGTGATGCTTGCTTGCGTACTTTTGGGTTTTTTTGTTCTTTTCTAGCTCGTATCGACTCCTGCTTCTTTTCTTCTGGGCTTCTCTTTTGTCAGCTTGGGTATGAATGCGGCTTGCACGGCAGCCTGCAATAGAAGAAGTATGCGCTTACTTGTTGATGAACGCCTGTGGCCTTTTGTTTTTGTTTTAAAGTGAGAGAGTGTGGCTTAGTCGTGGGAGAGGAGGCATCTTACCAGCAACTTCTAAAAGGACACCCCTTTTAACGCTGCATGCTTCTCTTTCCCCATCGCGGCACCGTTCCGTGTTCCCGCACTGCTGTGCCGATCTGTGGCAGCGTCTGTGCGACAATTTGCTAGCTTTTATAGTTCGTGCACGGGCCACAGGCACCGGATGCCTGTCTCCGCTTTCCTCTATTTCGTTCCCTCCTCGTGCACTCCCCGCACAGCGCACCATCATCAACATCCCCACTTTTTTCTCTCTTGTTCTCTGTTTTTAACGCGTGGGCCATGCCGAGAACGCCATCCACTGTGCCGTTTGCTTCCCTGCTTTGTTGCAAGAAACGCTTCGACTTTGCCTTCACCCGCTTCCCGCTCCTACCCGTCTGCGGTCCTGCTGCGCGCACCTTCTGCTCGTGTCCCTCGCTCCGCCAGCTCCGGTCTCCCCTCCCTGCAAGCATGGCGACTCCCAACCCGACCGGGCCCGCAGCGGCGGTCCCACCGCAGGACGCCCCGTCGAAATGGTCCGGCAACCCGCTGCCAGAGGACAAGTTTGTGAAGGTGGGCCGCTGCGCCAGCACGGGGCGGGAGATCACCATCTGCTACCACACCTACGGCAATCCCAGCGACCCCTGCCTGCTGATGGTGATGGGTCTCAGTGGCACCTCGTGGCACTGGAAGGCATCCTTTATGGAGCGCCTTGCGAGCGGTGGCTTCTACGTGGTGTGCTACGACAACCGCGACGTGGGGCTGTCGACGCACCTGGACGGCTGTGCGACGGTGTTCATTGCGCGCATGATCCTCCCAGCGTGGGCCTCTGTTGGGGAGGGCAATCCGCCCTACACGCTGGACGACATGGCCGACGACGGCCTGAACCTGCTGACAGCACTGGGGATCGACAAGGCACACGTCTTCGGCACATCGATGGGTGGGATGATTGTGCAGTGCATGGCATTACGCTACCCGGAGCGGGTAAAGAGTCTCACCATCGTCTTTGCACACAGCAGTGGACCCGACGTGAAGCCGCAGACGTGGGGTATGCTGTTTTCGATGCTGCGGATGCCGGCGAGCAACTCGGAGGAAGACATCTTGGAATTCAAGGTCCAGATGGGTACTGTCTTCATGGGCGACTACCCGCTGGATGAGGCTGGCGCACGGGAAACGTTGAGGATGACGGGAAAGCGCTGCCCGGATGACCAGGATGGAGCGATGCGGCAAATCTGGGCGATTCAACGTGCCGAAAGTCGTGACGAGAGTCTCATGGAGTTAAAAAATATTCCCACCCTCATTATTCACGGGATGGCTGACACGATGATCCCCTTCGAGAATGGGCTGCAGCTTGCCAAGCTGATCAAGGGATCGCGCCTTCTTGCCTTTGCTGGCATGGGGCACTCGATTCCGAAGGAGCTGGACGACGACATCTTTGACGAGATGATGATACAGCGACGACGCGGCGAGGCAGCGAACGCCACTGCGGATGTGAGGCCGAGGAGCGGCAGCCGATAAGGCCTCACACTTCAGCAAGAAAGCAACAGCAGAAAATTTCCATTAATTCACTTAACTAGTGCTTTTTTTTTTTTTAACCTCTCCGGTCTTGCTTGATAATACTACCTTTGCATATCTCTCTTTTATTACTTTGATATTATGAATCGTGATTCTTCCTTCTTTTTTGTTTATCTTCTTCATGTTTTTGTTGCAAACGTTGGCTTTGGTTCGAGTGAGGCTCCGCCACATACTCTGCTGAAAAGGAGGGAGAGAGATAGGGAGCAGTGCTTTCACTGCGAATAGCGACATGCTTGTGTTGTTTGTGTTTCGCCACGCCTTCTTCTCTTTCTCTTTCTCTCTCTCTCTTTTAATTGCTACTCTACCTCACCAGTATTCTTGTGCTGCGCGGATGGCATCGAAGGAAGGATGAGGGAGGAGACGGCAGCTCTTCGTCATCCAAGAGACAAGACTGTCCTGCTCCCTTCTCTCTCTCTTCGGAAAATGTGTCCATGCACGTAGGTGGGTGTGGATTAACGTGGTCGGTGACGAGAAAAACACGGGCGACGTTATTCTTATTCTTGCTTCTTTTCTCGAACTTAATGCGACTGGGGTTCTTTCATTGCGAAACTTAAAAGACGGAGGAGAGGATAGGATAGCTGTGTGTTGTTCCTCTTGGCTATGTCTCCGTTGTACACTTAATTATGGTTTTTTTTTGTTTCTGCATATTCCGCCAAACGTTTTTTGTTTTTGTTTTCGTTCTGAACATTTCCCATGTCGCGGGTTCTTTTTATCATTTCTTTTTTTAACTAAAAGAATTTAAGACTGTGGTGAGGCTTCCTAGCAAAACTCTGCGCACTGTTTCTCACCCTAGCGCGCAGTGGGACAACCTCATCCCGCCACCTTTTGCCTATTTCTTCAGAGCCTTTAAAACGCACCTTAAACCATTCCAGCGCTTACTAGAAAAAAAAGAAGAAGAGAAATTAAAAAAAAAAAGAGTACACATACAGATCTGAGTGACGAAGCCAAAAGATCCGATTATTGGCCTGCCGCGACGAATAGCCGAATTTTTTTTCTCTCCGTTACTGAAAAGCTTCATATACCTCCAATTAGCTACAACCCTGTTATCCTTTTTCTCGAAAAAGCATCACCTCTTCCCACCAACACACACACACACACACACATAGCTGTGCAGGATACTCCTCTCGATTCGACTCAACGCTGCGCAGCGGCACGCACCTGCTGCTCTTCACTCTTCTTCGCGCATTCACGCAGCGTTGGACTCCACTTCTTCTCAACTAGGACAAAAAAAAATTACGTTGAACGCGCTTCACAACAAAGACAGAGAGTGCTGATCTCTGTGTCAGTGGGTGTACTCCGCTCTTGTTTTTATCTCTTTTTGCTCGTGAACGCATCATGCAGGACTTCGGCAGCACGCCCAGCCTGCTGAAGCGCCCCCTTCGTGGCCCACGCCGCCGCGTCTCTGGTCGGCGGAAGGCGCTGCTGGCCTGCGTCGGCCTCGTGGTTCTTCTAGTCGTGTTTCTGCTGCTCGGCCGCAGCGACGAGACGCCCTTCCCGCCGTCGCCTGCCGACAACGCTGGCGTTAGAGGGGCCGCATACACGCGGCATCCGGCGCCGCCCACCGACGCACACACCACGCGACCGGCAGCTGCGACGGGCACGAAATCCACCACCACCACCACTCCCGCACCTGCGCCGCAAAGCGAAGGAGATAAGCCGTGGGTAACAGCCGCCGATGGCAACACGTTCAACGCGCTCGTGGAGACGCACGCACACGGGACGGCGTGGCGTGATCGGCACAGCAATGCCATCGTGGCCCTCGCCCGGTCCGGCACGGTGGCCCTCGTCACGCCCACCATCACGGTGCGCCACCACCGCGACGACCACCAGCGGTGGGATTCGCTGTACCAGCCCAACGACACCTACCGCGTCCCGGCGTGGGCGGCGCCAGCGGATCGCGACAGCCTGCGGCACGCCTCCATCTTCACCTCCCTAGCCGCCTTCCGCGATCACGAGTGCGCGACGACGCTGCGGGATTTGTTCGACATGGCGGTTGCGCCGCACCGACTGTACGTTGGCGTCAGTGAGGAGCGCAAGCCGGCGGACACAAGCTGCCTGGCCCTGCTTGGCCTCAACGACGCTGACACAACGGAGACGCGCCGCGTGCTGTACGGCAAAGACGCCCCTGCTGACATGAGCGTGGAGCTGCGGTCGCTGACGTGGGCGGACGTCGTCTCCCCTCGCGCCATCGTGGACGTGGATTCGGTGCTGAGCGGGGCGGCTGCGGTGCCGTCTGCGCCGCACCCGGAGGGCATCTTCCTGCACCCGTCCTACGCGGCGGAGCGGCTGTCCTGCGTGGCGGGCGAGCTGGAGACGCTGCGTGACCGCCTGCGGCTGCACGAGGACGACGCGCGGCGCGAGGCGGGTGGTGGGACGGTGTTCCGGGAGGGCCGCGGTGGCCCGCAGCAGCGGCCGTCGCGCGCGCTTGCCGGGTGCCGCGTGACGACGCGCGTGACGGCGCCGGAGCTGGCGCGCGGCCCGACCTTTGGCCGCTACGTGACGAGCCTCTTCTTCTTTGACCAGGACTACTTCATGGTGGTGGACAGCCACACGCGCTTCTCGGTGCACTGGGACGCGAAGCTGATGACGCGCATCTTCCAGCTGCCGACGCCTGGCGTGCTGTCCTACTACCCCAACGGCTACCGCGAGGGCCACGAGCGCGAGGAGTACGGGAAGCGCGACTACATGATGATGTGCACGGCGCAGGTGCTGTCGAACGGGATGCCGAAGCTTGGTGCGCGGTGGAAGCCGACGGGGAAGCACCCCGTGGTGCAGGGCTTCGCCGCTGCCGGCTTCATGTTCGGCGACGCGCAGTACGTGCTGGACACGCCCTTCGACCCCTTCCTGCCCTACATGTTCGACGGGGAGGAGGTGCTGTTCTCTGCGCGGATGTGGACCGGCGGGTGGGACCTCTACGGGCCGGCAGAGTCGGACGTCTTTCACCACTACGGCCGCGACAACACGCCGAAGTACTTTGGCATCATCGGCGGGCCAGAGGCGCGGCGCCGGCTGCTGGCTGAGCAACGCACCCTGCATCTGCTGCGCCGCGCACACCCGTGGATCCAGGAGCTGGTGACGCGCGGTTACGTGACGCCGGACGGCCAGGTGACGCTGAAGCCGCTGCCGCCGGTGGAGGCACCGGAGACGCGGCTCATCGTGAATGATGACGTGGCGGACCGGACACGTGAGATCAACGTGTGGAAGTCGTACTACGGGATGGGGACGCAGCGCACCTTGGCGCAGTACTGGGAGCACACGGAGCTGTCGGACAGCTTTGTGAAGAAGCGCGACGACGAGAATCGCTGGTTGGGCGGGGAGAGCCTTTGCAACGGTGGGTTTTAGGCTGGAATGTAAAAGGGGAGGAGGCCGATGTGGCGTTTCTCACACCATTGCTGTTTCCTTTATGAGACACGTGTGTGTGTGCGTGTGGCCACGAAACAAAGAGAAGGTGCAATTCTAATGGGTGATGATAAGCGGTGGGAAATAGTTTGAGTGGTGGGTGGGTAAAATAATTGAGAGGCAGGTGAGCGTGGAGGTGCTTATTCAATGATGTAGATGTTTATTCGTATTATTTCAACGCCTGTTTGGTGTAATCCACCGTGCGGTCGACGGCTTCAATGTGTCGCTCATGCCTCAACGTTGCTCCCCCAATACTTTCTGAAAAAAAAAAAAAGAGGTTTTCGTTTGCTTCCTCTTTTTATTTGTGCGCTTTTTTACAAACTGTTATTGCTTTACGTGGAGGACGTCTCACTTGCAGCAGTCAAGTCGAGTAGGGGGACGCTTACATGAAATCTAAAAGCCGTCAGATCACATCGTCAGAAGCGGAAAAATAGAGGGATGAGGTGTTAATGTGAGCGGCATGCTCAAAATTCGGAGGTGATGCATAAAAAAAAAAGAAAAAAAAACCAGAACGAAGTGGGACGTCTAAAGCGAGTTTCGGCGGGTCTCTTTGATGGCCGTCGCAGCGATCATAGAGCCCCTTTGCCTCTCCTCTTCCCCTTCGTGGTACGAGTATCTTCACGCTCTCTTGTCTGGTGCTCCTGTGCCCGATGCATCAAAGTAAACATTTGTTTTCCGTACCTCTTCGCGAAGTCTTTGCTACACCGACTTCTTCCTGATTTCTCTCTCTTTCCCTCTCTTCCGGCGTATAATCGCGTCTTTGCTGCCATATATATATATTTTTTCTACACCGCGGCGTGTGTTGGCGTTTACGCTTTGCCCATCTCACAATTTTAACAAAAAACCCCCACATATATACACGCAACATCTACATTCTTTTGAATCGTTTACGAACTGCCTTCTTCTTTAGATCAACTCGCACCTCCTTCCTGTTTTTTACTGCGCTTTCTTGCCTTTCAGCCTCCTCTGTCTTTAACATCGTCACCTCTCACACTCTCTCACCATCTCTCTGCAACGATGGCTGGCGTTCCCGGCGTGTTTCTGGCGATCATCTGCCTCGTGCTGGAGGCGATCATCTTCGTCTTCTGCGTGGTGGGCACGCCCATCGACTGCTTCAAGGCCAAGGCCAATACGTCGCCGCGGTCCTGCTACTCAATGTGGGGCTCCAAGCGCTGCGGGCCGCACAAGGCGAACCCGGCGGGGGCGTTGTACAAGGGCTTCCCGACGAGCGGTATTCGCACCACGATGAACGCCGCGGCTGCCTTTGCCATCATCTCGATCTTCATGACGCTGGTGGCGCTGGTGCTGACGGTGCTGCTGGTGTGCAAGTGCATCTTCCGCGTGATTCCGGGCATCTTCTCGATTATTGCGTTCTTCACCCTTCTGATTGTGTGGGCGTGCCAGGCGGGTGTGTACCACCGCCGGTACACCGTTGCGGTCATTGGCACCATCGAGCTGCGCGGGAAGATCAGCACCAGCTACAACTACGCCGGCTCCTTCGGGCTGTTTGTGACTGCGTGGTGCCTGCAGACGATCGAGATGGTGCTGGTGTTCTTTGCGTGAGCGCGCTGGTGATGCGGAGGGGAGAAGGAAGGGCTTCTCCGGTTTTTTCTTCCTCGCTTCCCCGTGTCGCTGGGTGCTGCGTCGGAGCGAAGGTTCACACTCACGTGTACCTCGAGTGCGGAGGGTGAGGAGGGGCGGAGAGCGGCGCGCGATGCAGCGGATGCCCGAGCTATCAAGACACACGGCCATACTTATACGCGCGTGTAGTAGTACTGTTTCCTTTCCATCCTCGTCTCGTCACGGTGGAATGTTTTTCGGTGCCACGAGCACGGTCACTGACTGGCAGTTTGGGTTCTGACGCCTGCGGCTTGTGTGCAGACCCCGTGTGTCAAAACACTTGCCACTGTGTGCGCCTCGTCTGCAGGAGCACGGCCGAGGTACACATAAAGAGAAAAAGGGAAGGGACTCACGATACAATGGCAAGGCAGCAGCGGTGGCGATAAAACCATTTCAATCTTTCGTCGGTATTGCTCGTCCATGTTAGAGGGGTTTTTCAACGGGATTGCGACGATGGCTGGGCGGAGGGGAAGGGAGTTGGTGCTTGTTGCCCTTTGCAGCTTTGTCTTCGTTGACGTTCACACGAAGTTTCTTTTTCTCACCCGACGCTATCCCGAGCTGCGTTCTAGTTTTCCCCACTGCTACTCGTACTCTGTGGCAGGACTGCTCCCGCGTCGTGTGCTCCTCCTTCTATTTCCCCTTCTTTTGCTCATTCATGCGGAGGCGAATGGCCTTCATGACTACCCTTTTTCCCCCTTTTTTTAAAACTCTTTTATGACTCGCAACACGCATGGCTTCTAAGAAAAAAAATTGAAAGACAAACAGAAGCCCCTCGAAGAATGATATTATTGTTATTGTTATTTTTACCAAATTATTATTATATAATTTATAATCATGAATCTCACAATTTTTTTTTTTTGCGGAGTCGTTCTTCTCTTGTTTTTAAATTCTGACTATTTTAGCTTACAGGTACCTTTCGACTTTCTTTTTTCCACACACAAACCAAAAAATATTATCTATTTTCGAGTTTTTTTTTTCGTTCGTTACCTCTGAAGACTCGATGAATGTTCTTGCACTGTTTTTTCTTTCTCAGATTTATATTTTCCTGCCTCCGACGAGCAGCGTTGCACGTCTGTGGCGACTACCTGAACCCTTTTCTAATCTGCGTTATTTCCCACCTCCACTTTATATTTGAGGACGATGCAAAAATAAAGAAAAAGAGGGTGTGCATGGACGGTACATTTTTTTTTTCTCCCTCTTGTAGAATCTGTTTTTTTTCTTCCCCTGTGTTCCTCTGTTTCCTTTTCTCTTTCTGTGCCTTTCAAAGTTGGTAGAAGGCGTGTTTGTGTCTACGTGTTTGTGTGTGTGTGCACGGCACCCCATGTCAACCACTTCTATCTCGAACAGCAGAGTGTTGCCTTTTCCTTTTTAATACATTTCTCTTTCAATCGCTGATTCAAGCCCACAAAAGGCATCGCAGCTGTTCACTCCAATATTTTAACATATATTTCGGATTTTTCCCAGCAAAGAAAAAGAAAAAAAAAGAGAAACCGTTATTAAATCGTTTGTGTGTATGTGTGTGTGTGTGTTTTTTTTTTAGAGAGAGAGAGAGACAAAAAATGGGAAAAGTTAGCCGAGGCGCGAAACCTCACACGTAGACTAAATCAATCAAGAGGCGGAGAAAAAGAAAAAACATAAAAAAATTATGAAGAGCGACGCAAAAAAAAAAAATATTAGGGGACTAAATTTTAGTAGAAATTACCCCCGATAATTAAGGAGCGAATCCACACACTCGCACACAAACACACACACATACACATATGCAACCACATTTTTTCCTTCCGCCAATAGCTCTAAATATATATCTGTTTATATCTTATTATTGCTTTTTTTTTTTCTCTGTCTTTCTCCTCTGGGGTGAAATATAAAACAAAAACCAAAAAAAAAAGGCAGCACTCCCATCTGTTTTTTTTTTATAGAGTGTTTTATACGTTCTTCGTATTAGTTGTAGTGTGTTTTTTGTGCGTGCTTGGGGAGGTGCGTGTGGTTCTGCCGTTCAGTACGTGTAAAGAAAATGGCTTCCTGTGCACACTGTACCGCACAACGGTATCTCGCACCTTCTTTTCTTCTCTCTCTTTCCCCCCACAAAGTTTCTTTCCCCCCTCTGCGTTGTCTCAGCAGAAGACTCTTGTCCTGCGTGTTTCTTTTTTTTTTTTCTGTTCTACGTAACATCGTTCTCGGGTGCGTTGCACGTTAACTACTACCGGTGCAGTTTCCAAAAAAAAAAAGAGTGAAGAACGGTGCTGTTAATCTCACTTCTTTTTTAATTTTATGTTTAGCGGCATCACGCGGTACAAATCTTCGTGCAGTTTGCATCACGCGGGGGGAGAATAGAACACAAGGTTAAAAGCCCTCTTTCTGTCTTTAAGTGTGTTCGCGTGTGTGCTCACTACCGATTCGAGCAGAGGCACACACCATGGAGAGGCGACGTCGAGCAGGTGTCCCACGACATCTCAAATCTCGACGCCCCACAGACCTTCACCATCGATCACGCAGACACGCGCACTAACACATACACACCACAGCCTCCTACGCACGTACAAGAAGCAGCACAGAACAAACAAACAAACAAAAAAAACATCATTTCCCCTTTTTTCTTGCATTTTATTCCTCTCGGAGTTCTGTTGTTGGTCTCCGTCAATGTGAAGTGCCAGTGAGCGCACAGCACTGACGTTGAGAACATGTTCACGTATCCCTCTCCAGCAAGGAAAAAAAAAGTGGCTGCATCAGCAATGACAACGGTACAAAGGAAAAATTAAAAAGTCACACTATTTTTGCTTCAAAAGGAGCAGCACATCTGTTGGCAATAGAGGAAGCCGTGGACACGGATAAGGGAATGGCCGATGAGGGAAGCGCTGTCATGCCAGGGGTATTTTCCTTTCTGTACCGTGCTCGCGTAGCTCCTGTAGTGAGTCGAGAACAGGGAGATAAGAGTGGATATACCTGCTGCTGTTGATGCACACTGGGACACGCAGATGCTCCTGCTCTTCAACACGAAACATCTTAGGGAAGTTGCCATGGTGTGTCGGCGTAGGCGAGATAGAATAGTACCCCTTTTGTTCGCACGTCTTTGCACGCCGTCAGATCATCGTTTTTTTTTTTCTTATCCTTTCGAAGCCAGAAGGACACAAATGAGTTTTTGTTCTCTCATGCGCTATCATGTCTGTATCTCTCTCCTACTCCCCTCTTTTTACTATTATTCTTCCCTTCTGCCTTATTTTTTTTTTGTGCTCGCCTTTGAACGCCATATCTCTTGCTCTCTGCGCTTCCGAATACAAACAGCTGTAACGAGCTCTCCCTCTTTCCCGCAACACCGACCCTTATTCTACAAAGTCCGCGACTCACGCTCTCGAAGATCTTTCTCAACACCCGCGCCAGACAGCCAACAAAACACACGCACACACCCACTTGAAGCAGACTTTCTCTCCGTGCCTCATACTTCCCTTTCCACTCCCTCGTGTCCTTTTACACCACTCCAACCTCCCCCTTCACAGCAACCATGACTTCTGATCACAGCTCGAACAACAAGGCGGCGAGCAAGAGCGGCGGTGGCTGCGGCGGTGGTGTGCCCGGCATCTTCCTGGCCATCATTTGCCTCGTGCTGGAGGCGATCGTCTTTTTCTTCTGTATCATCGGCACGCCCATCGATTGCTTTAAGGCTAAGATTGCTACGGCGCCGCGGTCCTGCTACTCAATGTGGGGCTCCAAGCGCTGCGGGCCGCACAGGGCGAACCCGGCGGGGGCGTTGTACAAGGGCTTCCCGACGAGCGGTATTCGCACCACGATGGATGCCGCGGCTGCCTTTGCCATCATCTCGATCTTTGTGACGCTGGTGGCGATGGTGCTGACGGTGCTGCTGGTGTGCAAGTGCATCTTCCGCGTGATTCCGGGTGTCTTCTCGATTATTGCGTTCTTCACCCTTCTGATTGTGTGGGCGTGCCAGGCGGGTGTGTACCACCGCCGGTACACCGTTGCGGTCATTGGAACCATCGAGCTGCGCGGGAGGATCAGCGCCAGCTATGACTTAGCCGGCTCCTTCGGTCTGTTTGTGACTGCGTGGTGCCTGCAGACGATCGAGATGGTGCTGGTGTTCTTTGCGTGAGCACGCTGACGGTGTGCGGCGTAAAGAAGGTTGCGCACATCTGCGTGCCCGTATGTGTGTGTGTTTGTGTGTGTATGTACGGTTTCCCTTAGTTCCACGGAAGGATGGCGCAAGTGCGTGGCGGTTTGCTTTTTTGGTAGAAGCATCGCGGCACGACAACGAGCGTCTCTCCGGCGAGGCGAAGAGAGAGAGGGCGAGGGGAGGCAGGCAAGGCTCGGACTCTCATCCTGTGTCTGCAGCGTATCCTGCTGCGTGCCTTTTTTTTCGCTTCTCTCTCGGACCACACCCACACCGCGACGTACCTACTGAAAATTAAAAAGCAGCAGATTACACAAAGACGTTCCGATAATCTCGATTTCTCTTTTTTGAACCTAATGCCACTCTCTGCCTCTCCCCGTTTTTTTTTCTTCTCCATTGTCATCTCTCACTCCTTATTTTTCAAAAGTTTCGGCTTCGTTCACGGGAACGGAACTCGGCTCTCTCTGCGTAGACGAGACTGCACAGACTCCGATTCCCGCACGTACGCTCCTTTTTTTTTCTCTTTTGTCTAAATTACCTTTGCTTTCATTGACTCCTTTTTTAACTTTTGGTTCAATTACGACTTCGCCGTGCATTGCAGTACTGTGTGGTGACAGGAAGCTTCTCTGCGGGTACTGCATTTTTTTCTATTTTTTTTTCTGTGCGCTGCGCCGCAACCCGCGTAGTCTCGGTGCGTAAGGGGTGCGCGAAGCGACTTCAGCACCGCGTAGAACGCCTATATCTAGATTTAACTAGAAAAAAATACTTTTGCACGCGCATTTGTTCGTGTGCATGTGCGTGCAAGCATGTTTTTTTTTTTTGTGTGTGTATGTGTGCTTGGCGGTGCATAGCCGCAGCTCGTCAGAATTTTTCTTCAGTTATATTCTGTTACTCGAACCTTTCCAAGTCTGCTTGCGTTTTTCTCGCTCTCTATCTCTCTCAGTTCAGGAGCATGTGTCGTAAACGCCGTCTTCAGCTGGGCGATGCAGCAGACGATGAGGTCGAGCGCAGCGGAATCGGCGTTCCCCAGCCGGTACATTTTTTTTCTTCCTTTTTTTCTCATAAAACGGTTTTTTTTTTTCCTGTGACGCATTTCGCACGGAGAGACGATAACAATGCCTCTTTTTTTTGACTTTCTCTCGCAATTTTTCTATTTTTTTTTTTCAGGAGGTGCCCGCAAAAAAGCTGCAATTTACCGTGTCTACCTGCGGACATAAGCACGCGCATGTCTACATCTGCGTGCTGTTGTGCCAATGTGTGCTTGTGTGTATGTGGCCCACCACCTGCCACGCTCCCTGCGCCTACGTACGCAGTCGATGCAAAGCGCTGGGAAAAAAAAGGTAATGTTTTTTTTCCCTTTCGCTTGTACCGCAGACGGAGAAGCCCATTTTCTACTTGTGAGTTTTCTGTTTTTGTCTGAGCCGTACCTGGTGCCCACCTGTTTGTATTGTCTCGACTCTCGGCTCACACGTCTGCAAGCACACGCACACATAAACACACACACACACACACACGCAGATGCATATGGCCACTTCTCTTTTTCTTTTTTCTCGCTAATTCAATTTAGTTTTTTTTATTTACTCTTTTGTTTTCCTTCTCCGCACCGCTCTCCGCAAACGTGGGTTGGCGTGTGTGTGTGTAAAAATTTCTTGGGAGGTCAAGGACATTCATACGCAAACGGTTGTGCATCCGCATCGCATGCGTACACGCACACACCCCCAGCACTCTTCCGCCCTCTCCCTTGCTCGTCTCTTGACAGGAGCGACGTGGGGGCTTCCCGTTCTTCTCGCTGCCCGCGCCAAGAAAAAAAGAGAGTTGACTCTCTTATTCAAGAATAAAGGAAAGAGAGAGGTGTGGACATGCTGGCCTTTTATTTCTTTTGTCTTCACTGTGGCGAAGTGCAAAGAAGCAGAAGGCATCTGAGGAAAAAAAAAAGGTGATCATTAAGAGGAAGGACCATCTCTGGCTCGTCATCCCGCCGGCGATATGGAATTAGTGGATCGCGGATGTTCGGGCCTGACACTCTGCGCCTTCGCAGCTGTCCATCAGCGCATTCCCAATTTTGCCTCTCCTCACTCCCTTTATATCTCTCCTCACATCTTCTCTTTCTCCTTGTAAACATATGCCTCTCCTCCGCTTTGCCATACGCACACACGCACACTCAGACGACTTATTAATTCTCGACAACACCTCACTTTTCCTCTCTCCCGTCTTCGCCTCTTTTTCTTTTTGTGTGTGATATCAAACCGCCAGCGCACATTTAACACTCCTTCCCTTCCCATTCCTGTGCCGTGTCCCGCTGCGAATAGTCCCAAATCACCTTTTTTCAATTTTTTATTCCACTGGCTTGGCGTTCTTCTCAAGGAAAAGCTTTAGATCCGCTCTCGTCCACTGCGAACGACAAAACAAATACCAAAAGCAAGAAAAAAAAACCTGATCGTTAGGCCATTCATATATTCTCTGTGAGCCTTGTGCGTCCTTCAGCAGCACCGCCGGAAAAAAAAAGAATCAAAGGAGGAGAAAGCAGAGAAGAAGCCCAGAGTATCCCCACACCCACACCCCCCCACACACACACACAGAGATGCCCGCTTCGCAGCCCTCTTCCACCACTCCGCACGCGGAGGAGAAGCCGGAGGCGCAGCAGCGGCCCGAGACCCCGAAGTCGGACTACGTCGTTGAGAAGAAGAAGAAGAGCAGTGGCGCCGTGGCTGGCGTTCCCGGCGTGTTGCTGGCCATCATCTGCCTCGTGCTGGAGGCGATCATCTTCGTCTTCTGCGTGGTGGGCACGCCCATCGACTGCTTCAAGGCCAAGGCCAATACGTCGCCGCGGTCCTGCTACTCAATGTGGGGCTCCAAGCGCTGCGGGCCGCACAAGGCGAACCCGGCGGGGGCGATGTACAAGGGCTTCCCGACGAGCGGTATTCGCACCACGATGAACGCCGCGGCTGCCTTTGCCATCATCTCGATCTTCATGACGCTGGTGGCGCTGGTGCTGACGGTGCTGCTGGTGTGCAAGTGCATCTTCCGCGTGATTCCGGGTGTCTTCTCGATTATTGCGTTCTTCACCCTTCTGATTGTGTGGGCGTGCCAGGCGGGTGTGTACCACCGCCGGTACACCGTTGCGGTCATTGGCACCATCGAGCTGCGCGGGAAGATCAGCACCAGCTACAACTACGCCGGCTCCTTCGGTCTGTTTGTGACTGCGTGGTGCCTGCAGACGATCGAGATGGTGCTGGTGTTCTTTGCGTGAGCGCGCTGGTGATGCGGAGGGGAGAAGGGAGGGCTTCTCCGTTTTTTTCTTCCTCGCTTCCCCGTGCCGCTGGGTGCTGCGTCGGAGCGAAGGCTCACACTCACGTGTGCCTCGAGTGCGGAGGGTGAGGAGGGGCGGAGGGCGGCACGCGATGCAGCGGATGCCTGCGCTGTCGGGACTCACGGCCAGGCTTATACGCGCGGAAAAAAAACAACAAAGGGAAGGAAACCATCGACACGTTTTGAGCCTCAGCGTTCTCCCGGCATGCACACCTACCCTCTTCCCCCGCTTTTTTTTTGAGCCATATTTTATTTAGCTAATGGGGCTGTGGCGTCCCGCCACTTCGATTTTTTTTTTAAAAGTCTTTTCTCTTTCCTTTCCCCGTTATCCGGAGACGTCAGTGTTTCATCGTTACGAATACATGCATCGATTGCTTCTGTGTCTCTGTTTTGCTTGCATTATTTTTCGTTTTAGCTTCCTTTTAAACTACAAAATATTTTTGCGTTTCCTCTCTCTCCTCTCTCACTCTCTCTTAATGCGTCGTCTGAGCGCGTGTGTGTTTGTAAATGTCTGAGTCACACTTTTTTTTTTTTTTTTTTGTCTTCTGTGTGCGAAGTGGCTTGCGGAGACACGGCACATCCGCCTTGGTTGGTCTCCTTTTCTTTCTGATGTTGCATGTGGGGCTTTGACGTTTGAACTAGAAACAGGATTGTGGCTGAAGAGTCCGTCTTGAACGCCCTCGTGTGCGAGAGGCAGACGTTCTTCCACGCTCCTTATGCTTTTTTAAAAATATCTTTTTCCCCGTGCCCTTACTTTTCCCCATAGTAAATATCAAACAAAAGATTGAAAGTCGCGCATCACCCACGCGCGAGGACAGCACAGCGAGACATTAAGAGAGAGGGAATCCTTTTCTTTGGACACCACGTCTACTGTCAACAACTTCACTCTGGACAAGAATCAAAAGAGAAGAGAGAGAGAGAGGATATCAAAAAAACTAGTGAACAAGCAGTGCTCTTTTGTTTGTATTTTCTTCCGCATACATTTTTTTTTGTCCTATTATTGCTTTTTCCCCTTATTTGCAAAAAAAAAAAATGCAAGGCACTTTTTCTTTTCTGTTGTTTTCGGATCCGATGCTGCCGCTCTCCCACAACACCGCAATTTTTTCCTGCCTCTTTCTCACTTCTCCGCAACGAGAAAAAAAAGTCTTTTTGTCTTGGAAAGCAGTGCGCGAAGCACATTTCGATCGTATGGCTTTGACAACGAAGGAGCAATACCAGTCTAAAGCCACTTAACACCCACTTTACAAACAGGGAGAGCCTGATAATAAAAAAAGGCTGTCAAATAGCTACAGTTTTTTTTTTGCTCGCATTATCTCTTATCTTTTTTTTTCATTCCTTCTACTTTCAGTTATATCAACAACAAAAAACACATACTCAGTGTCCCTACCACATTTTTTGTTTTCAATTTTCATCTGTTTCCGTCTCTCGTTCCCCCGTGATAGGAGTATCGTCTTGACTGCTTTCTGGCGGGTGCGTGAGGCGGAACGCACACACGGCGGTGGAGTATAGATAGCTTTCATTGGTATTACTTGATTTGTTTTATATATTTCACGCAAACAGCGTCATTATGTGTGACGCGGTGGAGGGCACCGTACTCGCCATTTTCTCCCCCTCTTTTATATATATTTTCTGAGGGTGTTGGTGTAAGACGCAAACTTTCATCTTGTACCACCGTCTTTTTTTTCTTCGTTGTCGCGCTTCATAATCCAAGCTGTGAGCTGCGGTCATGTCCACCCTTTGCACATTCACGCGTCGATGCACACCCCACATAAATACACATGCATAAGTACACGCCTTGGGCCTGCAAGAGAGTGTGGTATTGTCCGCAACGTACACATAGTCATACACGTGTTTTCAAGCAGCATAGTTTTTCCTTTCTCTCCCTCTTTTTTTTTCATCTGTTTTAACTATTTTTGAAGAGCGTTTGGCGTTCGGCGCTGTGGCCTCTGTCTCTGTGCCACTTTTCGCCTGTTCTCTCTCCCCAATCGGTTGGAGGGTGCAGCGCCACGCCTACGCACAAATCTGGAACTACCAGACGGAAAAAGGAAAAGAAAAGAAACAATAATAACGACAAAAAACAACAACAACAATTACAACAACAGCACAAGCGCACAGCACACCCAAATAGCTGAAGTCTGCTGGCGGGAGGATTAAGAGAAGGTCTAGAGATGCAGATGTTTTAGGCTGTGTAGTGAAGTAGGGTGTGCTGTCAAATGGGGCAGGCTGCACTCTTGTGCATCCTCGCCTGCTTTCTGATCTTCTTTTTTTTTCTTTCACCTTTTCCCTCCGCGACGACGCACCGCCAACGTGCAGTGCATGTGTGTGTGTCTGCAATTATTATGCTTGTCGTCGTGTTAGGGATACTACCTAGAGCGCATTCGTGATGCTCACACCGCGAAGAAGTACGACCTTGTACATTGTGTGTTCTACGTACTCTTTCCATCACTTTCTTTACTCCTTTTTCTTTCTCACGAATCTCCTTCTCTTTTTCTCTCACGCACGCACACACACACACACACACACACTCATTAAAAAGGGGACGTTGACATCTTCTTCCTCCCCCTCGTACGCCTATAAGTAAGCGGAGCAGCCTAGCACAACACCATTTTTGTTAAAAGCTGCTGCCCTCTCCCCCTCTCTGACACTGTGCACTCGCAACCCCTTTAGAGTGGAAAGAAGGTCAACACACACACAACGCCTTAAATCTAGCGCGTGTCGAACTACGCAACTCTGTCGTACACGAGAGCGCTTCCCACACCCACCCGAGTGGCAGCAGCACATCGCGACAGAACAGACAACCACACACACCTACACCCGCTCTTTTTTTTTCCAAACCTTTCTCTCTTCCTCCACTTTCTCGCTTTGTGCGTGTGTGTGGACCTCTCTAACACGCGCAACGAGGGAAGGAAAGATGTACGGCGGATACTACGGCATGAACCCCGGCATGCGGGGCGGCTACGGCGGAGGCCCGATGGCGCAGCAGTCGCCCCAGCAGCCCCTCCACATGCAGGCCCGCATGCGCGGTCCGATGAACGGCGGCCCAATGAACGGCGGTCCAATGAACGGCGGTCCAATGATGGGCGGCCTCACGCACTCGCCCGCTACCCTGGTCGCAACCGGCGGCGGCGCCGCCCCCATGGGCAACAACGGCAACAACGGTGCCCAGCAGCTCAACCGCAATGCGAGCTTCATGATGATGCACAACCAAAACAGTTTCGGTGGCCCCGCGGCCGGTATGCGCAACAACGCCCCTGTGCAGAACGGCGGCTACATGGGTGCGGGCCACCGCTTTGGCAGCTTCAGCGCCGCGTCGAACCCCTATCAGGGTGGCAGCACCTACTCCTCCGTCGGGGCGGGCAGCCTCCACCGCATGAACAGCGGCGTCAACTTTGGCTACTACAGCACCCACTCCCAGATGAACCTCGGCAGCGGCGCCGCTCCTCTCTCGCGCAGCAACAGCGGCTACAACACTGGCATGCGACAGGGCAGCTTCATGGGGGCTCCCGCCAGCGCCGGCGCGGCCGGTGCGCCAGCCCAGCTGGGTCGGCAGAACAGTGCGCTTGGCAGTTCCTACAGCTACGGCAGCTTCCGGCAGCCAAGCTTCACACAAGGCAGCGTGCACCACGGCGCAACCGGGCTAGGGCCGAACATGTCGACGAACAGCATCGCATCCGGCATGTCGCAGCCGGACTTTGGCAGTACCGTTGATCCTGGTCCGATGAGCGGCGGCGCAGAGCGTGAGGCACCGAGTCGCGTCTCGCCTGCTTCCCTGGCGCGGCAGGACAGTGCGATGGCGTTGCAGCGCAGCTACTCCATTGCTGGCCAGTTCTACAGCTACAACAACGGCGGTGTGGGGCCGAACGGTGCGGCAGGTGGTGGGCCGCCACCGCCTGGTGTGGCCATGGGTGGCCCGCAGCGGCGTCCCTCCATGCCGATGGGGATGATGGGCCCCGCACCGGGTATGACGCTGACGATTAGCGGCATCGATGGGCGGATGTCGCAGCGGCCGGCTGGTCAAGGTGCCCTCTCCCCGCAGCAGCAACAGATGATGATGCAGCAGCACATGATGATGCAGCGGCGGCTTGCCAGCGGCCTCAACGGTGCTGAGCCGGACCCGAGCGCCGCCCCACCGAAGGGCACCTCCGAGAACGCCGTGGTGGAGGAGGGTCAGTCGATGGCACTGGGCCGCAAGAACAGCGTGCAGAACCTGACCCGCAAGGCAAGCGAGAAGCGCGTCGGGATGTACTTCAAGAACAAGGACGTCGGTGAGGTGGCGGACGGGTCGACGTACAAGAAGGAGGGCGACACCGGGACGTTGGGGAAGAACAACGCCCGTGCGCGCGATCCGTCGCTGACGAACACGGTGAAGGCGTCGATCGTGCTGGACACGTCGGGTGGAGCGAACAAGGCGATCACGGTTGATGGCCGCACGATCCGCGCGGAGAAGCCCGGTGCGGAGGAGGTGCAGAAGTACGACATGCGCGACGTCCTCTTCGCCAACCGCAGCAGCGACGTGGAGCTGCTGAGCGACTCCATCGAGGAGATCCGCGACAACTTTGTGTATGGGTGCAACGTGGGCCTGATCATGGCAGACGCCGGCATGTCCTCTGCTCTCCCCACGGAGTGGTTCACGTGGCTGGCGCTCAAGTCGGTGGTGAAGGGCACCTTTGGCAAGCTGTCGAACGTGCAGTTCGAGTTCACCATGTCCGTGTGCCTTCTCCAGGATGACCAGGTGATGGACCTCCTCGCCGACGACCCGCAGCGCTTCGTGACGCTGACAGTCGCCGAGAGCCCTTTGTTTGGCAACGTGGCGAACGGGATGGTCTACGTCTGCGTCGAGAACGCGGGCGAGTTCAACGAGGTGCTGGAGTCGTCCCTCTACCGCGCGCAGCAGCAGTGCAGCACGTCGGCAGAGGAGCACGGCATTGTGCTCTGCACCTGCGTGCTGAAGCAGATCCGCACCTCGCCGTCGACCGGCAAGCAGGACGTTATCGTATCCTCCATCTTCGCCAGTGGAGTGGGCAACGGCGTCATCCACTACGTTCGCATTCTCGACAAGAACCCGGCCGAGCCGCGACTGCTCTTCTACTCGGTGCTGCACCGCTCCGTCCACTCCACCGCGCTCTTCTCGTGTGCTGCGCGCGACGACGAGATCTTCAACTACCTGGCCGCGTTGCAGCGCTTTTCGAAGACCGAGACGCGGCGACCCAAGGTGGGCAGCACGCGCGCCTTCGTGAGCTACGGCACGAGCACCATCCCGAAGATCCGTGAGGACCTGGAGAAGGCCAAGGACCCGCGCCAGCGCATGATGCTGCAGCGCCAACTGGAGAAGTTAGAGTTGATGGTGGCAGACGCGGAGGAGATACTGGAGAATCCGGTCGATAGCGTGCCCAAAACCTACATATGAGCCTATGCCTTCTTTCTTTTTTTTTTTTTCACTTTTATTGTGCCCGTTGTTCTTGTTGTTGTTGTTGTTGCTCTGTAGTGTTACGCCATCTTTTGCTGAATGTAGAGGACCTCCACCACCCTACGTCCTTCTCTCTTTTTCAATCCCACGCTTTCTTCCACTCTCATCGTCTTTCTTCTTCTCCCTGTACTTCAAAGAGAAAAAAGTAATATCTAATTCCTGACGAGAAAAGGGGCGTGATGGTGCGCGTCGCAGCACAGACGATTGGCGTTCCATTAGGTTCCTTCTACTGAAGTATTTCTCTCGTTTCGTTTGTGTGCCTATTTTCTTTTTGTCTTTTTCCGTCGTGTCGTATGACTACCCGATGTACCGACTTTCCCGTTCTACGGCACCGAGGTTTTTTTTTCATTCATTCGTTTTTTTTTTCGTTGATAGCCATGATGTCCTCTTTTGGCTCTTTGTTTTTTTTTCTCTTTCTTTCATTCTTCTTCAGTGCTTTGTGCTGTTGTTGTTGATTTGAGAGGACGTGCGGTGCACCGGCGTCGCTCAAGTTCGTGGTTGCTGCACGTGTGCTCGTCGTGTTGTTGCGCCTCTTTCACTGACTCTTAAACTATTTCTATTCAATATTTCTCCGGATAGAGTACTTTGTTCCACATGTTTCTCTCTCTCTCTCTATCTCTGTGGTTCTTCTTTGTCGTCACGTGTTGCACATGACGCGCACACGTTTTCCTCTTTGTGCGCATAACGGTCCGAGTGGCGCTGTGCCGCGCCTCTTCTCCATGTTTTTTAGTTTTTTTTTTCTTGATCCCGCGAGGTCATCTTTGCCACCAAATGTGCAGATACACACGAAGCCGTCGTGTACTTTTTTTTTCTTTCCTTGTTACTTTAGCGCATCAGTATATATATATGTATTTGTCTAGCTACTTGGTGTTTTACACGTCTTGCTACGGTGTGTGTATGTGTGTGCGGGTGTGTGTGCTTCATTTGACAGATGTGAGCTTCACGACAGCCTTCATTGGGGCAGCGATATTCATAGTGCGGCGTTCTCTTCAATTTTCTTTTCTCCCTTTCCTTCCTTTGTTCCTCTCTCGAGGCTTTTGCCCTCTACTCTTGTCTTACTACTGTCTAGTACAACCCCCCAATTTTTTTTGCTTTGTACATACTTACCAGTGACGTAAAGCAGCGTTGGCGGGTACGCATGTGGATACCCGAGAATACAGGAAAATAAATATATATAGTTAGTTATGTTTTTTCTCTCCTGCTCACCGGTCTATGACTTTTTTTCTGCATTTTTTAATTTATTTTGGCGGCTGCGTGGTTTGACTCGTGAATCGCTTGCCACTACTGCGCCACGTCGTGTGCCACATGCTTTTTTTTTCTTTTCTTCTTTTTTGTCGGAAGCGCGAAGTCGTTTCGCAGCCAAAAACACTTTTCTTTTCTCCCTCCTCTGTAATTGTTTTTTTTTTTCTCCCCTCCCCGATAAAGAACAACAACAAGAGAAGTTTGAAACGGCTTCGCCTTCTTATATTTTTGATTTCCAAAAAAACAGCGTTGAAGAGGCCGCTGGGCCCATCGTATCTGCTTCTTCTTTTTCCTTTCTATTTGCTCGCATCACGCGCGTCTGGTTAGCGCATATGTCGAACAAAACAAGGTGAAAAAAGAGAAGGCAGAGAGACGTTGTGTTGAGAGCAGTGTCGAGTTTCTCTCTTTCATCTTCCCGTGCTGCGTTGGTTGTGCTACGGTGCAACGCAAGTTTTTTTTTTTGCTTCCACCTCGCTTTGTTTCTCGCGTACTTCTTTTGTTTGTCTCCTTTCGGACTTTTTTTTCTTTCTTTTCCCTGTTCATCTACTGATTACTTCAAATGCTATTCCAATTGTTCCACCCAATCTGTTAATTCTGTTTTTTTTTTTTTAAGTTGTCTGTTTTATTCATTCATCGTGATTCTTTTACTTCTTTACTTAATTTTCTCTCTCTGCTGCGTGTGTGCGTGCCGTTATGTGCCTACGTGTGCCGCTGTTGTGCAGGCGGTGGTGGTGATGGTGTGCGGAGAAGAGCGAAGGGTAGAGCGGAAGAGCCACACGAGGTGAGAGTGGCTGAGCTTCTTACGTTGGGAACATCGTCTGCGACGCGCTCTGATGCGTGGTCAAAATACCTTTTTTTTTCTCAAGTATACAACTTTTGCTGAAACCTTCAGTTTCTCTAGCTTTTCAGTATTGCGAGGCGCCACGACGATTCAACTCAATCACTTTTTTTCTCTCTCTCTTTCTCTCCGTGCTTTGTTGATCCTTTCTCCCTCGTCATTGTTGAGTGTGTGCGTGTGCTTGCTAGGCGTCCTTCGACCCTTTCCGCAAACCCTTTTTTCTTTACGCCCTGTTTCTATCCTTTTTTTTTCTTCGCTCTGCGGTGGGCAGGAACAAGAGGGAAAAATTCTAGAGGATAAAACACATGTGCGTTCTTGCTGCTCGCTGTTTGGTCATCAGTGAATCGCAAGAGCAGAAGTGGAAAAATTGAAGTCGTTGAGACTCGCTTTCTCCCTTTTTTTTCTTTCTCTTGTCGTCTTCACCGCTGTGTGTTTTTTCCCTTTATTTGTGTGCGTGTGCGCGCCTGAAGCCAGAAAAAAAAAACAGGAAAAATAGTAGTTGCAGAATATCAAAAGGTGTGAGTGGAGATGAGAGAGAAAGGCAGCCAGTGCACACACGCACAGACATACCTGCGCACACACTCGTCTCGGTGGTTTCAGCGTCCTCACTTTTTCCAAAAAGTTGCATCGCGGTGACGTACGTTGGTGGCGTCAGGACTTACTGCCCTTCACCGAGCAAGTGCGCGCTTTATGTTTTGTTCGTGGCACGTCTCCTCTCCCTGCCTCACTTTTTGTTTTTCTCTCTCTTTCATAGTGTTGTACAAGCGGATTACGCAGCACGCACGCGCCAAGGAGGAGAGAGAGAATAAGAAGTGTTGTGCGCAATTCACTTTCGTGGTGCTTCCAGCAAATGCGATGCGTCGCAGCAACGTAAGACGGGAGTACTCCACAGCGCTCATCTGTTTCAATCCTGCTGCTAACGGGGAAAAAAAAGAGAAAATGAAGTCTCGCTCTTATCGCACTTTCCTCTCTTTCGCCCCCTCCGTTCCCTCTTTCTTTCTTCTGCCCCTCAGCTTCTGATTTACCCACTGCTGTTGCGGTTGCCTTCCACAGCAAACAGAAACAGCAACGAACAAATTAAACTGTGCAATCGCGTCTTCGTCGACACATTTTCGAGGCATTTATTGCCTTACTTCAACCTTCTCTTACGTGTTACTGCGTGCCGTACGCACTCCACTGCGTTTTCGCCGCTCCTCAGCGCTGCCTATTTGCTGCTCTTATCTTTCTCCTCATACGCTTCGTGTTTCTGTTGTTCTTACTTTATTTTATACCTCTTTCTTCCGGTAGCGTGGTAATCTACTCTCCCCCTTCAAGCAACTATCGAACTGTTTTTTTTTGGAGTCGCGAAGCACCTAGGTCATGGCATCTGCTGCTGCTGCTGCTGCTGCTGCGCTGCCCGCACGTGGTAGTGCACGAACCGGTCAGCCGCCCATGCGTCCGCCCGACCAATTCGCCGACGTTGGCCGCTGCCGCAGCACGGGCCGCAGCGTGCGCCTCTGCTACCACACCTTCGGCTCCCCGAGGGACCCCTGCGTGCTGCTCGTGATGGGCCTCGCGTCACCCGCGCTCTTCTGGGATGACCCGTGGTGCACCACGCTCGCCCGTGCCGGTCCTTATTTTGTGATCCGCTTTGACAACCGCGACGTGGGCTGCAGCACGCACTTCGACACAGAGGACACGGCCGGAGCACCAGCTGGCTCCACGAGCTACATGCGCTTTGCGTACGCGGTGCTGCGGCCCGGCAAGCGCACGATACCCGAGGTGTACACGCTGTATGACATGGCCGCCGACGCCTTCGGCCTGCTCGATGCACTGCATGTTGCCTCTTGCCATCTGGTCGGGTCGTCGATGGGGGGAACGGTGAGCCAGTGCATGGCCATCGCCCACCCGGAGCGTGTTCTCTCGCTTACCCTCATGTCCACCCACTCCAGCGCCGCGCAGACGCAGTGGCCCTCCCTTCGCGACATGATGGGCTTCATCGCTCTCATGCCGAAGTCGACGTCTGCCAAGTATGCCGCCCGCATCGCAGCCGCGACGACAGCAGAGGAGCGGCAGCGGCTCTGTGCTGAGCGGGATGCCGAGCGCGTCGACGTGTACGCGGCGAGCTTCACGAAGCTGCTGGAGAAGTTGGCGGGCGACACCAAGAAATACCCCTTTGATCGCGTGGCCGCACATCGACAGATGACTCGCATCTTTCGCCGCAGCCTCTACGTGAACGGCGGCCCGCGGCAGTTCCTGGCGCTGCTGAACGCCCCGAGTCGCGATGCCGATCTGGTGCGTTGCATTACGAGCGTGCCACCGAGGAGCAGCGCTGCCACCGGTGCTGCGTCGTCGTCTTCGGCTCCCCTGTACGTGCCGACAATTATCATTCAAGGCGACCGCGACCCTCTTGTTCCGGCAGCCAACGCGAAGCACCTCGCCTCTGTGATCCCAGGCAGCCGGCTGTTTATGGTGGAGAGGATGGGCCACACGCTGCTTCCGGCGCTGCGGGACACCTATGTGCGGCTCATCCGCGACAACATACGCGCCGGGGAGGCGGCGGCGCGGTCGTCTGCGCGGATGGCTGCAATGACTGCTTCGAAGTCAAAGGCTGCTGCTGCTGCTGCGACGGCGAAGACGCGCTCGAAGCTGTGAGATGCCGAGGGAACAACTTCTCTGCGGACACAAACACGTCGTCTGCGTTGCGTTGCGGAGGGAGAGGGAGGGAAGTCGGACCTTTCTACTCGTCTCTAACGGTGCTTTCTTCTTTGTTTTTTTTCGCGCACTTCTCTCGCAGGAAAAAAGAAAACAATGAATCAGGATATATATACATTAGGAGGTGCGTGTGGCCATTGCGAGCTGTACTGTTCGGCTGTGCATGTGCTGCTACTTGCCTCGACCGTTGCCGTGCCTCACTTTAAATACACAGAGCTGATTGCTTACTTTTGCTGAAAAAGTGTATAAGCATGAGAAGAAGGTCATCACGGCATCGGTGCGTTGGAGCGGCGCACTTCGTCTTCGCTCGTAGGAGCTCCGGTTGCGGCAGCAGGCAGCACATCAATGCGCACTCGTTTCCCGATTTCTTTCTCTGCTCCTTTTTCCCTTTTTTTTCGTGTGCTGCGTTTCGTGAGATAATACCACCGCACATATGCAGCGTCGTGCCACTGCCTTTCGCAAACCCACACACACACACATACGCACAAACAGACACTCTTATCAGCATAGACATCTACCCACACAGCTATCCGACGGCTGCCGAGCACCGTTCACTATTACATCATACTACATTCTTTTTTTTTTGTAAAAGGAGGAAGTAAAGTCATGGAAGGACGTACAGGTCCGACGATGACGTCGATCGCGCCATCAGCGTCGCCGTCGCGAGCCAACAAAATCATCCTCCCACCCGAAGTGCTCGCAGAGCTGCGCGCCATTTTCCCTGAAGCCCCAACGGACGAATTCGCCACGGTCGGCCGTTGCGCCAGCACTGGCAAAGACATCACGATCTGCTACAACACCTTCGGGGATAAGCACAACCCCTGCATGCTGCTCATCATGGGCCTGAACAGCACCGGGCCGTATTGGGACACCCGCTTCTGCGCATACCTTGCCGCGGCCGGCTTTTACGTGATCCGCTATGACAACCGTGACGTGGGGCTGTCGACGCACCTCGACGAGTACCCCACGCCGAGCATTCTGCGCATGGCACTGCCGGCGTGGGCCTCGGTGGGAGAAGCACCGCTGGCCTACACCCTGGCAGACATGGCCGACGACGCCGTGGGGCTGCTGAAGGCGCTGGGAGTCGACAAAGCACACCTCGTGGGCTGCTCGATGGGGGGCATGATCGCCCAACACATTCTCCTCTCGCACCCCGAGGTGGTTGCCTCGCTGTGCTTGCACTCCACCTCAACCGGCGTTGCCTGGCCAAAGCCACAGATGCTGATCCACTTACTGGACCGGCCCGAGTCACACGACGACGTGCAGTCGATTCTCGACTACCGCGTGCGCTTCTACAAGGCCATGTCCGGCGACCTGCCCTTCCCCGAGCACGAGTTCCGCCTGGGCATGCACTGGGACGTGGCGCGGTCGAACTACTCAGGCGGGGCGGGGCGGCACCTCGCTGCGATTGCCCGCTCGTCAGACCGCACTGAGCTGCTACGTACGCGGGTCAACCAAGGCGAGGGGCAGCCGCATGCTGCCGGCACGCCTGCCGCGCCGTCGTCGCGGTTTGTCCCGGTGGTCGTGCTGCACGGCGGCTGCGACCCGATCATTCCCGTCGCAAATGGACGCCGTCTCGCGGAGAGCATCAAGGGAGCAAAGCTGGTGATTTTCCCGCGCATGGGCCACTACTTTCCAAAGGAGATGTTTAAGCCCCTGGCGGACGAGATGATATTGAACGCGCGCAGCGTCACTCCCGCTGAATAAAGAGGGATAAAGGGGCAAGTGTTGCAAGCGAAGTCTTTTGTTTTTGTTTTTGTGTTGCTTCATGTACGCGCGTTAGCCCTCACCACATTCGGTTTTCTTCAGCACCTCTTTTTCTTCTTGTCCCCCCTCTCACTGTCTTTCACTCAACCTCTCGTATTGGCGCAAAGGTGGAGGTGTCTCAATCACGTTTCCGCCCTTCTCTGCCTTCTCATCTTTCCTCGTTTCTCTCTTTTTTTTTACCTTTCTGTAGTGTCGAGTGACCGCTGTCATCCGGAGAAAATGAAAGCATTTTGGCGAGTAGCAATTACCGCATTTGTGACGGCGGCATTGCTGAGTCTTGCTGCTTGAAGAGGAGCGGAAAAGCGGAGCTGCTTCATGAATGATGGGAAGGAAGGACGTGGGCTGTGAATACCCAGCGCGACAGTCCGTCGACGTCTCCGTGAATGGCTGAACCATCGGGGTAAAAAAAACCAGGCAACAATCTTGCTAATCTATTTTTCCTGTGTTGCTTTCTCTCTCACTGTCTACTCCGACGAAGTTCACCCTTCCTTTGTCTCCTTTCCATCTTCTTCTACCTTTCTCTCATGCGTGTCAAATAATTAAAATGAAAAAAAAAAAGAAGCATTTTTCGCCCACCTTCATCACTAGAAGAAGAAGAATACTTCGTTCAACAGTGCACGATCTACCACAAACGCACACACGCACTCACAGGCACACGCTCACACGCACTCAAACCCCCTCCCTTCACGCTGTCGGATACTTTGCGTGGAAAGGCACCGAAGAACACACACGCCGCCTTGACCGTAATAAGTCACGTAAACGAACCATTAAACATCTGTTTAAGCTATTGGAGTTCTAGGTGAATTAAGGGCAGTAGTGGAAGCACCCGAAAGCAAATAACAACACCAGCGCAGACGCACATACGCGGTCAGTATTTTTTTGTTTTTCTCACTCATTATTATTTTTATTGCTGTGTTGATTTCCCCCTTTTTTTTCGTGAAACATTTTTTTTTCCTTTTTAGTTGGCTGTTCTTCTCTCGGAGCGTTGTCTATTCTTACCTGCAATTGTAGCAGCCCGTATTTTTCTTTTTTTCTTTTTTTCCCTCACCCACTCTGCAGCTCTTCTTTTCTCCTTTTCTGGTTTACTTCTCTCCTTGCTGTTCCCGGCATTTTTGGTTTTCTTGCATCTGGCTAGCGCTGCCGCCGCTGATTCAGTGTGCGTCTTCTCCTTCTAGCCATTCCCTCTCTCTCTCTCTTTTGTTTTTACCTTTGTTGCATTAAAGCTGATATCCGCCAACTTTTACCTTTGACTTTCCTCACTCTTTCCCGAAGTCGTCGCACTTTTCTCACGCTGGTGTCTTTTACGGGTACGTGTGCACCTGTTTTCCGTCGTCTTTTTATTATTATTATTTTTTAACTGCTTGTGACATTACGTTCTGTACGCGGCGCACGACTTCGTTTGAAGGAAAAAAATCGAGAAGAGAAGGCGGAATCTGCAGAGAATTGGCCGGGGAAGTAGAAGCCGGAAGAGCAGGAGTCGCTGCACTTTTTCTTTTTTCCTTCAGCGACTCAAAGAATTCACCGCAAGCAAACGAAAATAGAGCGGCAGCGTCGGTGTGGCTGGTCCACTACAACTGTGTGTCGGAGAGGGCATCTTTTTTCTTTTCCTTTTTTTTTTCGTCTTACGTGCCACATAGAGCATTTATCCAAACGTATACTCGCCGGAACTTCTGCTTTTTTTCTTTTCTGCTTTCTCGTCTTTCTTTTCTTGTTTAGCAGCCGAGAAGACGCGCTACGCGACTCTGCAAGGTATTCTCAATTTTTCTCAAATCTTCTCGTACTGTCTTCCTTAAAGCGCATTGTTTTTTTTTTTTTGTGTATTCGAAGCTCTTGTTCCGCAACATGTCGTCTCCTGCGCCAGCGGAGAAGAGCGGCGCCGCTCGTTCTGCACCTCCTGCGGCGCTCACAGCCAATCAAGACCAACCTTCGTCCCCGATTTATTCACCACCACCGCCACCACCACCGCCGCACCGCACCACGAAGAAGTTGGAGAGCGTCCCACACACACCTCAGATGGTGGTGAAGGTGCGCGACTGCCCCGCAAGCCACATGCCCATCGAGCTCTGCTACCAATGCTTCGGTGACCCCGAGGCCGGCCTCCCGCCTGTGCTGCTTATCTGCGGCCTTAACATGCAGATGTACGCCTGGGACGAGGAGTTCTGCGAGGCGCTGGTGCGCGCCGGCTTCTTTGTGATCCGCTACGACAACCGCGACATGGGCCACTCCACCAAGATTGAACACCGTGGCCGCGTCAAGGTACCGCTGCTGCTGCTGCCTGGCCCGGCAGCGACGTGGCTCGGCGAGAAGCTGCCCTATGGTGTGGAGGACATGGCGGCGGATGCGTGGGCACTGCTCGACGTGCTCGGGCTTCCCTGCGCACATCTCTTCGGGATTAGCATGGGCGGCATGATTGCCCAGACAGCCGCGCTGCAGGCACCGGAGCGGACCATCAGCCTTACAAGCGTCATGTCCTCCACGAATGCACCTGACCTACCGCAGCCACAACTGTGGGTGAAGCTGTGGATGCTGCGGAAGCCGCCACGTAACTGCACGGTGGAGGAGCTGCTTGAGTTCCGGGTGCACTCGCTGCGCGGTCTGCTCCGCTCTGCCCTCCCACCGGATGGCGACTACCTGAAGAAGCGCTTCCTGATGTCCTTGAAGCGAAGCTCGTACTCTGCCGGTGTGGTGCGGCAGGCAGCGACCATCCGCCGTGCTGTGGGCCGCGATGCCGCCCTGCAGCGCCTCTACGTGCCAGCCTTGGTCGTGCACGGAGCACAGGACGTCGTGGTGCCGCCAGTACACGGCTACCGCACGGCAACGATGCTACCCTATGCTCGCATGCTGGTGCTGAAGAGCATGGGACACTACTTTCACCCCGCGTTCTTCTCGACGATTATTGAAGCGTTTGCGGACCTGGCGACCTCCACAGACTCTACAAAGCGGCGCCATATTTCGCGCCTGCCGTCTGTCCATTCCCTTCCCTTAAGCGATAGTACAGTCGCCACTGCCGCTGTAGTGGAGAGCAGGGCGGTGCCGAAGGGGGTGGAGGACGGCAACGTGGCGGCAGCAGCGGCGTGGCGGCGCGGCGGTGGGTCGGTCAGTGCGTATCACGCCGACGGCGCGAAGAGTTGCGGCATCACGCCTTCAACACTTCAGTCTGCCGATTCTATTAACAGCAGCGCCAACGCCGCCACCACCAACAACCACCTTGTTGCCGTTTTGGATGAGCAGAAGCCGCACAACGGAGCATCTGCAACAAGCGGAGAAAAAGAGAACAAGGAGGCGGAGACAGGAGAGGTGAGTTTGGTGGACGCCACGACAGCGATGATGGCGTCGATGGGTGCCTTCATCCAACCGGTGGTAGCCGATGCCTCTTCTCCGGTCGGCATGGCGGCATGTCGCTCGGTGATGGTGGCTGTCCCGGGCGGTAACAGCAACCCGGCCGTGCCAGAGGCAGTCATCGTGGAGAACCTTTTTCTGCGTCCCCTCATCACCGCGGCCGCAGCCGCGTCTGCCTCCTCTGCCGGTGCGGCGCGCAAGCAGACCGGCAGCAACAACAACAGTGGTAGTGGTGGTGGGCCGCGAGAAATGCAGCCATCGCCGTCGTCCGCGTCGTCTCTCGGGCGTTATGGTGCCAGCCCCACCACCACCGCCACGGCGAGTCGTCTCATCTACTCGCCGCTCGCCACCGCAAACACGAACACCAACGCAAATGCTACCGCCATCCTTCCCGCTTCCACAGCTCATGGTGGTGGTGGTGCTGCAAAGTCGGCTGCAGCTGTACTCCCAGTAACAGATAGCGGCAGAGGTGTGAAGACGCAGCCGAAGCCGCTGCCGATGGAGGGTGGTGTCCCCTACGTCCCCTGCAGCCCGTCGCGATGGCATGAGGTCGCACCGTTTCCCCAGCGCAGCGCCGCAGCTGGAGGAGCTGGCGTTGCCACGGGTGGTAGCGGTGGTGCACCACGAAGCGGAACCTCTGCACCTCTTTCAAAGCAGTCCACAGCAGCAGCAGCAGCCGCAGCAGCGAGTGCTGGGACGGCGTACCCCCACTTCCACCCTCAGGTGGTCGGCGTCCCTCTGAGCGCCTACCTCGACACCCACCCAATGGAGCGGGAGACGAGCGGCTTTGCGCTCACCATCAACACCGCCGCCACCCGTGCGCTCGACGCGAGCACCGCGGAACGTGAGAGTAGAGAGGTGAGCGCGCGAGAGAGTGGCGCGGGGGACTCGCAGCCGCAGCAGCCGCAGCACTGGCACCCGCCGCAACACAGCACAAACGAAGCTTCGTGGATCTCGGCGACGGCGGTGGCCGACGCACCGGCTGGGATGATGCTGGTGAGCGTCAGCGGTGGTGCGCGTTCGCCGACGTCGCTCTCGTCCTCGCAGGAGCGCCGGGAGAACGAGTCGTTTCTGCAGCTGCAGGCCCCCGAGGAGGTGGTGGAGGCCACCGCTCTGCCGTCGCTCTGAGGGATGTGTAGCGTCAGGAAAAGGAGGGGTGCAAAGACGAAGCACCACAACACGTGACGGAGGCAACGAACTTTACATTGAGAAAGCAAACTATAAGAGGGGCGGTGATGAAGGTGAAGGCCGGCGAATCACCCGCCTCTACATAAAAAAAGTACATGAAGGAGATGAACTAAATAAACACTGCGATAATGGTCTTCTCAACTCTCTTGCGGTGCTTACGGAGAGAGATGACATCATAAATAAATTAATTAAAAGGGCGTTAGTAGCGTTTCTAAAATGACAATATTTATTTAGTTCAGTTATTGATACTTCTGGCTGTTTGCGGGGGGCCCCGGGTTGAGAAACCCCCCCCCTTAAAAAAAATTACACGCGCTCTCTTCTGCTTGTGCCCTTTCCCCCTGCTTTCACCATCCTCTTTTCTCACGTCAAACGATTGTACTTACCCTCCTCTCTTCTTCTTCCCACTCTACATTTTTTTTTTTTGCATTCTGCAGTATTTTTGAAGCGTGGCTGTACTTTCTCAAGTGTTTTTTTTTTCTCTTCTAGAGAAGGCAAGACGTAGTCCAGAAGGAAGAACCTTGGACGGACACGTCACGTCGTCGTGGTGCGCCATCACGCCGAGACGCCAACAAAAAAAAAATTGTTTCTAAATTTTCTTTTTTTCCTAGGCACTGAAGCCTCTGTCCTATCACGCAGACACACAGGCACTGCTTGCCTAATTGTACAGGCACCGAACGCAGTCAGCGGTGTGTGAGCGCGCTTTAGTTTTAATGGACAGCGGCCCAGATAGCAGCGGCGGCGCGGCTTTCACGCCAGTGCCCGAATTTGGTGGTGGTGGTCGCAGCCCGCTCCTCTCCGCAGCTGCCGCCGTCCCCAATGCTGCCAACGCAGGAGCACCAGCAGCAGCGGCAGCACACGCAGCAACTACCGCTGCTCCGCCGAATGAACTCCGAAGGCTCTCACTCTCTCGCAGCGGCACCACATCGCCCACCGCAGCCGCGGCTGCCGCAACACGCACACACACAGCAGCAGCAGCAGCAGCAGAGGCACGCGTGCCCACCCCTGTTGCGGACCACAGTCGTGTAGGTACCGTGCGACCAGCGTCGCAGCAAGAGCGGCAGGCAGCCAATGCTGGCGGGGGTAGTGGCGGCGCCGCACAACGGGCTCGCTTCTTTGACAATGCAGTGCCGCCAGAGGATCCAGTAGTCCCCGTTGCGGCTCCACCGCAGCGCGTCGTCGTACCGCGTCCACTAGTGGCCCCAGATAATGAGCAGCGGCAACAAGACGATAGTGATGACTGGGAGGACGCTGAAGACAGACCGGAGCGTCGCCGCGATCGTGGCGGGAATGAGCGCGTTGCGGAGGAGGCCCGTGTGGAGGAGGAGGCGCGTGTAGAGGTGGTTCGAGGAGCTCGTGTCGCGACGGCGGAGGAGTGCCGCGTCCGCAAACTCTTTCACAACCGTCCCCGTCGCACCCTCACGACCCGCCCTCTTGTCACGTCGAACGTCGTGATGGACCGCCCGTGGTGGACGCAGTCGCTCTGCTACCTGCCTTTGTTTGTGCCATGCATGCGCAACGCCTTTTATGCTGCTCCGCCGCCGGTGATGGGACGAAAGGCGTGGGAGTCGGAGGTGTCGCACCCCGTCACCCCCAGCTTCGTCTGCTCCAACACGGTGAGCAACGCCGCTGCGGCGGGCATGGAGGAGCAGCAGATGGTGGAGGTGCCACCGGCGCCGCAGGAGAGCGCGGCGGTGTATTACGTGCCCACCAACGCGCGTCGCATGCCGATGCTGACCGGTGAGGCCGCCGACGACCCCTCTACCACCGTGGTGAACCCGTTCGACGGCTCCGAGGCCCTCGCGGCCGCAGCTGGGGGTCGCTACCGGCCCCGCCGCCGCGTCACCACACCGCCGTCCGCTGCCACGTACAACTGCATGCATTTGCTCTACCGCTGCTTCTGCGTGCGGTGCGCCGTCGCCGCCCAGGCTGAGGCGATGCAGGCGGATGCGAAGCTGCGCGGGGCGGAGCCGCGGCCCTTCCCGTGCTGTGCCTGTCTCGGGCTCGAGAGGCGGTCGTACTCGAATCTTTTGTGTGCGATGTGCGTCGTTGATGCGCTCACGCTGGGGCTGCCGTGTGGGTGTTGCTGCTACCACGGCGTGGGAACGGCGCTGTTTGGGTGCCACCTGCGCTTTCTGCTGCGGGCACGCTATCGCATCTTCTCGTGCACGGCGCTGGATCTACTTGTCATGTGCTGCCTGCCCGGGCTGGCGGTGGACCAGCAGGGGGCAGAGTTGGCGCTGAATGGGATTCCGGAGCGTGTGGTCGGCCTGCAGTTCATGTCGTGAGGTGCATAGCGACTGCCCTCCTCCCTTTTTCAGTGTTCGTCGCTCCGACCTTTTTAAAAATAAAGTTGCTGTTGTCTTCTCTTGTTGTGGTGCTCGGGGTGCGGAGCACGTCGATATGGTCTCCGCACATCGTGACACTCCCTCTTCTCTCATTTCTCTCATTTTTGTTTTTCTGGGCGTTGGTGCGCGGATGCGGTGTTGCTCCGTGTGTGCGGGGCGTTTTTCTTTTTTTTTCTTTTTCTTCTTCTTCCGGTTCTCCTGCTGCCGCTGCTGCTCTTGATATCATCTTTCTCGATATATTTGTATATATTTTTTACAGTGCTCTCGCTGTTGGCTTTGCATCTCTCTCTTGTGAGGAGGCACATCATTTTTCCCTTTCAAGAAACGCTTTGACTCTACAATTATTTTTTTCTTCTATTTTTCTTGTGGCCTGCACGGCATAAACACACACACACAAACAACAACAATGACAACAACATACACCGCAAATGATGTGTGTGGCGGTCTCGCGGTTTTTGATTCCTTTTTTCTAATTTGGTGTCCGCGCTATTTGAGATGTCTTTTTCTATTTTTCTCCTTCTATTTCTCTTTTCTCTTCTTATGCCTCCATGTGCACTGTCTTCGCTACTGCAACGTACTTGTGTATTTGCGTCTTTTCTGGATTACCTCTTTGTGTGCGTGCGCGTGTTTTGTTTTTCTTCTCATACCGCTGTGTTGATGTGTGTGTTTGTGTGTTTGTGTGTTTGTGTATACGAGGACAATTTCTAAAGATATCAAGAAGAGTGAGAGGTAGAAATTTAGTGGAAGCAATGATGGCGCCGCGGACGTGCAGCAGCTCGAAGCCGTCTGCGGCAACGCCAGTCTCGCATACTCCATCCCTGAAAACAACTACAATAACCCTGTGGAGCTGTTGACGATGCCGATGCGACGTTCCACAAGCAGGAGACAGCTGAGTGACTTTCCGATGCCTCCTTTTTTTTTCTCAGCTTAGAAGCGATGAAAAGGAACTCAATGATGCCCGTACCGCCTACTGTTTTATTTTTCTGCACTCTCTTTGAGCTAATACATCTTTTCTTTCCGGTTTCTTCATCCACCTCGTCTACGTACGATGCCTATAGCCATTTTTAATTGCGAGCCGTCTTACCTGCCACCTCACACCCACTTTTCTCACAACCACCTCTACCACTACAGCGAAAACAACCTCGAGTGTAGCGTGACTGCATCGCATCGCTCCTGCGACGACGAACACCTCTTCCACTTCAAGTCTCATCTCTTTATTTTTTTTGTCACTTACCTTCGACACACACACATCAACACACACCCAAGCCAGCACCCGTAGCTGTGTGTGTCTTTGTGTATGTGCTCGTGCATGTAGCAGCGTCATTGCGCTCCTCTTCTTCCCCTCCTTCCTTCAGCCCCGCGCCACTCATGGACGCGGCGGCAACACAGCAGCTTCGTGCACTGCGGGCGGAGCAGGATGCCGCACGTGCGTCTGTGGCCACCCACATCGGTGCACTTGCACACGCCAGAGAGGCGCTGCACGCCGCACAGCAGGAGGAGGCGGCGCTGACGGAGCGGCTACACGCGGCATCACAACGCACTCAACAACTTTCTCACATTCACGAGGCCGCTGAGGAGAAGCTGCGCGATGCGGCGGAGCAGCTGGCCGAGACGCAGGCGCTGTGCCACCACCTGGAGAGCCAGCTGGCCGCGTACGTGAGATGTCAACGGGCGGCTGTGGTGCTGCCAGCGCCGGTGTCGTTTCTCGCGGGCCCGCTCTGCTGGCTGGATCCGTACAGCCTTCTGCACGCACCGTCTGGACTCGTTGTTAGCTTCGACGGCGTTGTGGCTCAGGGTGACGAGGGAGAAAAAAGTGAAGACGAAGCCCGTGCTGGTGTGGATGTGACGCTCACCTCGCTGCTTAGTGGTGTAGCACATGATCTGCTGCAAGGTTTTCCTTGCACGCTGCTGCATACCTCCAGTGAAGATGGCGCTGAAGGGAAGATGAAGAACAACAGCAGCAGCAGCAGCGATAGTGGTACCGCTCCTTCACTTTCATCGCCCTCGTCGTCGATGTCCGCTCACCAGCTGTGTCGGCGTGTGTTGCAACGTGTGCTGGACGAGGCAGGACGGTGCGGCACCCAAGCCCTCGCTGTCTCCCTCGCCGTGGGAAGAATAGCGGCGGCGCCGTCTCATGCTTCTTCTGTTGTTGGCCCCACCACCACCACCACCACCACCAACAACTTTACCTCCACGAACAGCGCAGCTGCGCCGCCTCTTGAGGATGTGCTCGGCTCTGTTCTTGCGCAGTATCGAGACAACACGGCTCTTGAGGATATCGTACCGGTGCTGATGGACGCCGCTGGATGTGAAGGCGGTGGTGCAGCAGTCTCTAATAATAATAATAAGCACGATCAGCAATGGGAGAGCACCGCGGCATCACCCTTCACTCCCATCAACGCACACGCTCCTCACACAAAGGTGCCACCGCATGCGCCTCGCTCGACAGTGACAACGACGCTGACCGGCGTGCCGGTGCGCTCGCTGGACGAGTTGGACTTTTGGCTGGCCAGATCACAGCTCGTCATGAGCGAAGCGGAAGAGAAAAAGCGCGTCGATGCAAGGGAGGCAACGACTTCCTTTTCTGAAATCCGCCACGACTGTGCGTCTGCGTCTTCACCTGCCGTGGTGGTTGTGCTGCTCGGCGTGGTCTCGCAGGATGCGGCGGGTACCGTCCACAAGGCCCTCCTTCGGCTTGTGCACGACAACGCGTTTCAGCCGCACCGCAGTGCAGCCACGACTTCTCGTTCATCGACGCTCACGTCGCCTCAACCGCATCGCACGTCGTCGTCGCTCCTCTACGAGGTGATGCGTGCCGCAGTGATGGCGGTGGCGCTGCAGTCAGTGCGGGATGACAACAACAACAACTCGACGTGTGACACTGCTGTGTCTGGCACACGTCTTCTACCTTCATCAGAGCCGGAGAAGCGGTGTTTCCTTCGTGCCGGTGAGGAGCTAGAGGCTCTCACGCGGCAGCTCCTTGCAGAGCCACACATGGGCATATCCGCAGCCGCCACACGGCACGCCGTGGAGTCGGCGTTCCGCAACTGCCCCTCAGAGTTGGCGCGACAGCGATGCACGCGTGAGGAGTGGGCTTTATGGACCGCATTGCTCCGTCCTGTATTCGGAGGAAACAGCAAAGCACTGTGGTTGCACACCCTGTCTGCTGCATCCGGGAGAGTTGGTGCGGATGAGACAGCAGCAGCAGCGGTAGCGGCTCCATGTCGTCCTGATAGCGGTGCCATGGCGTCGCCATTCTTATTAGAGTCTGCGCTGACGCTATGTGCGCTCTTCTGCCGTTTAGTCCGCCACGACGCGGTAGCTTGGGCGGTGCCGGCTGACCTCGACCGCCTGCTTCGGCACCCACATTAGGTGAAAGAAGAGGAGCCGTGCTTTCGATGACGCTCGGAACCCCTTCGCCAACCTCCTCCACATGCGGCAAGTAGAACTAGAATAGAGGCATGACTGAATAGACGCACGCGCATCTTTTTTTTCTCCTTTTTCTTCTTATGTGTCTGCTTGTTAGATTTACAGTTGCATAGATGCACATATTACTGGAACCCCTTCGCGGTGACCGCAAGCACAATTACTAATGTGAAAGACGAAGACGCAAAAAGACACGATAGATAACAAAGGATCTAGGTAGACCAGAATAAATTCAGATGTTTATGCAGTTGCGGCTGACAAAAGTTGAGGCTCTTTTTTTTGGGGCTTCCTTGCAAACAATTCGCCCTTCACCCTAACCTATAACTTTTCACTCTCTTTATGTCCCTTCTTTCTATCTCCCCTTCTAACGCTTCCCGCCTGCTTAGCGACCATAGATGAGAACGCGTCTCCCTTCTGCATTCTCGTTGTTCTGAATAAATATATTTCTCGGTGCGCCGTCTTCAATATCGTTCATTGGCATTCTCTCACTGTCTGTTTCGCATACTTTTATCGAGGGGAAAAAAACGTTGGCGATTAGGTGCTGCTCTGCCAACGAGGAAAGGAGGCCGGCTTCTCTGCAAGGCGCTATCTGCCACTCTCGCCTACGCGGTGTCTCACCCTCACGCACAGGTCTGAGATTGGCGTTTTTGCTCTCCACGTGGGGGACGCCAACAGCAAAAGAAGGCTATAGAGAGGCCGCACACAGACACTGAGAGATAAATCGTGAGGGAGCCATCAGACAAGGAGATCCATTGTGCCTTTTTTTTTCTAGTATCGTAACCGTCACGGGTGGACGTGAGCCACCCGCTAGTGAGCTTACCGCCGCAGCTGATCGCTAGTGCGCATCTGGTGCTCTCTGCGCGCTCCTTTTCCCCTTGTATCTCTTTGTCTCTCTCTCTTATTTTCTCTCTGTGTGTGCGTCGTCCGATGAGTCATGGCAGGCGCATGCTGGAGGCGCAGGCGCAGAAGGGACGCTCCTCCGCCACACAAGACGACGGCCGCGTCGACGACGGACACCTCCGCAACGGGCAACGTGCACTCCGCGATGACGGGACACCGGTGCGGTCCACACGCGGCAGCGCGCGGCGCAGCGGCGGTAACGGCGATGACGTTGAGGGAGGAAGCGTTGGTCGCACCCCGACGACGGCTACAGCGGTGGCTACGAACAGCATGCCGGAAAGCGTGCTGCAGACGTCCCCGTCACCACGAGTGAGTGTGCAGCTGGGCCGAGAGGGGTGGAATAAAGGACGGCAACGGCAGCGCGAGTCGACAAGCGTGTCTTCTGCGCAGGATACAGGTGGCCGCGTCAGTCGCGATGGCTCGCAGCGTCACCCGCAGTCTTCTCGTGGTGCTTCTGGCGGTGGTGGAGGCGGTGCTGCGCGGCGCATCAACGCGAACGTCATCACGGACTCCTCCGCTTCATCATCGGACGAGGACGCCCCACCGCAACTTTGCATCATCGAAAAGACAGCGGTAGACGCACCCCACTATCATCACCACCGCCTGCAGCTGTCTCTTGAGAAGAGGGACAACAGCAGAGAGGACGAGCATAGCGAAGAGAGGGAGGGACTTAAACCGGAAAAGCGCACGCGCAGCCTCTCTGCCTCCCGGGGTGGAGCCCCTCGGTATCCCACCGCTCGTGTGCAGCCCAATCTGGCACCTGCGAAGCCAGAGGCATCACCGCCGCCCTCTGTGAAGTCGACCGTGGCGGACGCGGAAGAGGTCGCTGCCAGCTCCTCTCCTTCTTCATCGTCTTCAACAGAGGACGAGGCGTCTCAGGAAATGAGTACGGCAGAGGCAGTGCGTAGCCGCAGCGGCAGCCGCTCACCACCACCCGTGACACGCACTGCAGCGACACGCGCGCGTGCCGTGGCGGCGCCGCCACCGCGACCCGTCACCGCCGCTCTCCGTCCCCCAACTGCTCCATCTTCAGCTGCGGAGGCACACAACGCGCCAGCGCAGCGTCCGGCACCGTTACTGCAGCCCACGGCGTGTCTGGCAACGCCACCCGGCACAGCATCCATGGTTGCCAGTGCTGCTCAGGCTGTGACTGCGGCGCCAGCGGCACAGCGTGCATCTCCGTCGGTGTTGGCCATGTCGCCTGCCTCTCCCCCGTTGCGGGCGGGAGTCTCACCACGCATGCTGCCGCGTCACCCAGCGCGCTTCGATGCATCAGCCGCCGCCGCGGCGGCAGCGAGTGCGAGTGCAAGCAGTACTGTCGCTCCCTCGCCGTCCTCCTCGCAGCCGCAGACAATGTTTGCATCGCAGCCCTCTTCAGATGATCGCATGCAACAGCAACAGCGGCAGCGGTCTCGTCCGCGTCAGCAGCTCACACCGGAGTCGATGCCCATTGTTGCCGCTTCTCAGCAGGCAGTGTCAGAGGGGCGCACAGCGTCTTCTTCCACACAGGATAATACACAGGAAGTGGGGGAAGTGCAGGAGAAGACTTCCGCTTCCCCTCCGGCCATCCCCTCGCCCCCTATACAGCCAGGCGAGGAGGTTTGCCCTTCCATACCCCCTTCCCCTTTACCACCCACCCACACTCATGCAGAGACGCTGCTGCCGCCGCCGCTCTCCCCGCCCACCTTTTCCGCTGGCGGCTCCCACAGCCTCCCGCCTCCTGCGATGTCGATGCCACTGCTTCCGCCTGCACAGCCCACACCACAGCCGTCCGTGCCGTTCACCAGCACCGCTGCTGCTGCTGCCCTGCTGCTGCTACTCCTGCTGCTGCTGTCAGCAGTCATTACCCCTTCATGCGCGACTTTAGCGGCTTCCACAATGCCGGCAACGACTGCTACGGCTGCAGTGCGCTGACGATGCTGCTGCGCAGTTCTCTCTTCCGTCGCGCGCTGCTGACGTCCCCGATTGCGGCGGCGCTGCGTCGCTACGAGGCGCTGCAGTCCCGTCGACCAGAGCGGCGGGTGGTGTGGCGCAGCGGGTACGTGCCAGTGCCGTCTGCTGCGGAGTCTGCAAAGGCGCAGAAACGCAGACGTGCCGCAGAGGAGGAAGAAGAAGAGGGGACGGTGGAGGAGGTGTGTGGCTTGCTGGCCCCGTCTGCTTCGAACTCTCAGGGCGATGCGCAGAGGAGTGACAACAGGAGGGCGCTGCTGTCGCCACCAGAGCAGCAGCAGCAGCGACAGCAGCAACAGCAGCAGGCGGACTGCTTTGCCTTCTCTCCTTCCCGCGCGGTGCAAGCCACTCTCGACTTCATCGACACCGTCACCGCCGAGGAGCTCGAGGAGGTCCTTGCCGTGGAGTACGACAGGGACCGCCCGGCCCCCACGTTGCACGCTGCGCTGGCGTCGCTTGTGCGGTCGGAGCGGGTGCGTGAACACCTGACGATGATGCTGAACGCCCCCTCCACCTCTCCAGCAGAGCGGCGGCGTCTGTTGCGGGAGCGCGTCTACCACGACAACGACCGCAGCTTCGATGGGCAGACGTACACCGCGGGCATCCGCCTCAACGCCGTTGCCGCCCTCTTTAATGGTGAATTTTTCCTCGGGGAGCAGGAGGACGCACACGAGCTCTTCGTCGCGCTGATGGCGAAGCTGGAGGCGGAGGCGGTGGACTTCCAGAAGCGGTGTGCCGCCGTCGTGGCGGAGCGGACAGGAGACTCCGTGGCATGCGCAACGGACGACACGCCACCTGCTGCGCTGAAGGATGGGTCGTCGTCGTCTCTCTGCATCGTTGGCGCCACATCCGCACCGTCTTCGCCGATATCGACCGCGATGGCGGATGTGTGGGTGAATGCCTTGGTGCAGACACGCCTGCTGAACATCATCCGCTGCCGCAGCCCGGGCTGCCACCACGAGATTGTCACGGACGAGATCTGCGTGAACCTCTCGCTCCACATACCTGATGAGGATGAGTCAGAGGGCGAAGATGGAGAGGAGACAAACATGGCAGCTCCAACGGTAACAGTAGGAGAAGAGAAAGAGGAAGAAGAAGAAGCTCGTACGCCTCCCACCTCCCTCCGCGACAGCCTACTTCCCCATGGTCTTCTCCCAGGCTTCTGCTGAGAAAAAGGCAGCACCTGCGCTATCACCATCACCACCACCACCATCACTACCGCCGAGTGTCTCCAGCCTTCTCCAACACTCCATGGCCTTCGAGCCCCTCAGTGACTACCGCTGTGATGCCTGTGGGGCGAAGTCTGCCCAGTACCAGGGCGGCTGCCTCTACACACGACCCCCACCCATACTCGTGCTGCAGCTGAAGCGCTTCTCCACGGAGTTCGTGAAGGGCAGTCTGTTCATTCGCAAGAATGGCCGGCCGGTGGCGGTGGAGGATACTCTGGTGGTGTTTGCGTTGCCGAGCACAGAGGAGCTGCAGCAGCAGCAGGAGGAGGGGCAGCCACTGCGGTCAGTGGGTGCGATGCCGACATCCACACAACCTACCACTACCATTGCCGCGCAGGAGCGACGATTCTTTTATGATGCGTCGAACAAGTGCTTTACGTGCGTTGCGCAATTCTGCGACGCAACACCCGCACCTGCTGTGGTGGCCGCGAGCCATCCGCCTGGAGAGGCAGAAGCATCAGCACAACAAGATGACGATGAGAATGAAACGAGAGGAGCGCGCACTTGCTACTGCGCTGGTGTACGCGATTCAGATCCACCGGTGGTGTGGGTGGCGGCAATTCGGAGTGTGTACCGCCTGCAGAGCTGTGTGCTGCACCTTGGCCAGAGCCTGCACTACGGCCACTACGTGGCGGACTTCGCGGTGGAGGGGGAGGCGGTGCCGACTTCGAGTTCCGACGAGAGCGACAGCGAGAGCAGCAGTGGTGCGTCGGATGAGGAAGACGACAAACATGCGCATAACGGCCAGGGAAGGAAGAGGAAGACAAGCGACGCCTGCTATGGCCTTTCCCGTCTCTCACAGCGGCTGCGGTGGCGACGCGCCAACGATGCACGGGTTGAGATTTTGGGCAAGGAGGCCGTCGCGTCGCGTCGTGCCGGTCGCTCCGACATGTACCTGCTGCTTTACGAAAAGGTGGAGGAAAAGTGGGTGCGGTGCCCGGTGGACGCGGTGCTGCCGAAGCCGGTGTACCCGACGGAGCAGCAGGAGTGAGAGCTCTGCTTGTATCTGTTTGTGTTTGTGTGTGTGTGTGCATGTGTTCGGCTACTTCTGCTCTCTGATCGCCAGTGACTAGAGCACAGGAGGAAACGGAAGACGAGTGCAATTGCCTGAGTTTCTACGAGACGCTTTTGCTGGTGTCTCTCTCATTGTTGAACAACCAGCACCAGAAATAAACAGGAGAAGCAAGGAAGAAGGAGGAGTGCCGTGTGTCTTGAGGCGGAAAAGGGTGACTAAAGCTCGCTTTCACCAGTCTCACAAGCGTCAACGGATGCGCGACTGGCGCTTTCCAGCGATCAATGGCAGAGAAGCACTCGAACGGTTGTGAGGAAAGGCGAAGCCCTTTACTCTCTTTCCTATATATTCCCACGTACTTTGCAAGGGAGAGAGAGAGGGCGGCGCTGGCTATCGTGCCCTAATGCATTGGCGACTCCCCTCTGTTCGCCTGCGCCGGCGTATTATTCCGGTTGTGTAAATTTCTTTTGTTCTGTTGTTGTTTAAAGAACGCTTCTTCGCATGACCCTCGTCCGCTTCTTTTTACATCTTTTCCTCTCCTTTTTGCTCTCTCCCTTACTCTCTCTCTCTCTCTGTGTGCCACTCGAACCAGACGCGTCGGCCCCCTTTCACGGCAAAACGATATTTTCGGTCTCATCATACACACAGATACTTTATTTATCTCTTAAACACTTTGCTGCTGTCAGATCATTTATACTCTCCCTCTCCCTCCACGAGAGAAGAATACCTTTTCTTCAGTTCTTTTTCTTGCTGAAATTGCCACCAAGGTACGTTACCGCGCGACTTGCGCACCATCGCGATCGTCCTTTTCTCTCCAGCATTTTCGCCTTTCGCCTATCGGAATATATTCTCCCATACACACACACTGACCGTTATACAAGATTGTGTGGCCCGCCTACTCACATTCGCCTCATCACCATCCGTTGCTCCAAACAAAAGCAAAAAAAAATCTGTTACAAAGTGATAGAGGAAAAGGAACGAGAACTCTTTACCAATGCAGACGACTTTTATCGTTGTCGTGCACCTCGTGCTCACGGCGGTGGTGCTGGCCTACATGGCAGATGTCGCGATGCCCTTCTATGTGTACCGCAGCGACGGCGTAGCCACCACCGCGTCTTCCACGCCGATCAGCTGGTCGCAGCCACCGCTGCTGCTTGTGACGCGGATGGAACCATATCAGCAACAGCTGGCGCAGCATGTGATTTATAAAGATGCCGCCGCTGCGACGCAGCTGAACACCGCTGTTGTCCTTCGCAGTTCTCTCTTCCAGCTGATCATGGCCGCCATCACCCTCGTCGTGTTGACGCGTGTGGTGCCGGCGCCGTATGGCCGCCACACGCAGCGGCTGCACTTCCCAGTCACCCTTCCCTCGCGCATCAGCTGGGCCTTGCAGGAGAGCCCGACGCTCTTTAACGTCTTGTACTACGTGCTGTTGGAGTTTCCTCGGGCAATGGGCCACAGTCCATTTGCCGGTGTCACCGCTGATGCCCATCACCGCCTCTCCGCATCCCTCCGCACGACGCAGCGTTCGTTTGGTTACTGTGGCGCCTACTGGGACTGTGTGTGGACGGCCTGCACGCAGCAGCACCTCGGCCTTCTTCTCTTCATTCTCCACTACGTCCACCGTAGCTGGATTTACCCCTTTGCGATCCGAAGCAGCGCGCACCGCGTTCCGCTGGTGGTGACGTGGTCGGCAACGCTATACTGCACGTTCAATGGGCGGTTGCAGGTGTTGGCCAGCGCTGCCGCTGCCGCTGCTGCGTCTGCTGCGTCAGAGGCGCAGGCGTCCGGCGTGTTGCGGCCGCCCTCCACGCGGCTGCTGCGGTGCCTGCTGCCCGGCCTCGGTGACAGCTCCTTCTCGGTCGCAGTTGCTGCGGTGTTTGCTATGGGCCTGTTAGCCGGCTCGGCTATCTTCTTCTACGGTCAGTGGGTGAACGCGCAGGCGGACTACCACCTCGTGCGTCTGCGCGACGCGCCGCGGGAGGGACCGAACACGAAGCTCGCTGCTACGCTGGCACGAAAGGAGAAGGCAGCAGCCACCACCACCACAACAACAATATCAGCAACTGATGGTGACGATGGGAAGTCTTCGCCACCCACAGCGGATGGGGGCTATAAGATTCCAGTAGGCGGCTGGTTTGACTGGGTGAGCTGCCCCAACTTCTTTGGCGAGTTGCTCGAGTGGACGGGCTACGTGTTGGTGGTGGCCGCCACGACAGCGGGAACGGACTGCACCTCTGTGCGCACTGCCACACATAGTTGGAATAGCAGCGGCAGCGCATCAGCGTCATCGTACACTAACGCACAAGGAGGTGGCTTCCTCCACACCCTGCAGGGATCGATGATGCGCTACGGGGCGTCCTCGCAGCTCGTGGAGGTGGCGCGTGTCTTTGCAACGCCCTACGCGCTGGCTGCGCTGAGCTTCTCCGTGTACGTGTGGTGCAACCTGGCCCCGCGAGCTGTCGAGCACCACCGGTGGTACCACAACACCTTTGGTGTTGCGTACGACGCGCTGAATCGCCGTGCGCTCCTTCCTGGCATCCTGTAGCTCGACCACCCATACGTGTGTACGTGTGTGTACGTGTCTCGCGCTTCTTTCCGATACTCTGGTCTTCTCTTATATACACAATTATCTCGTCTGGTCAAAGGCAAATAAATTAAGTTTTGAGGTTGTCTCTCTTCAATTCTGGTGTCAGACTCACTTCTGCTTCACGGTGCTCTCTTTCGCCTTTAAGCTGTTGTTTATTTGTCTACTCTTCCCTTCTAATTCACGGTACCTTTCACCCACTCCTTAACTCTCTCTCTCCCTCTCTCCATTAAAACGCTCGTGCTATTGTACTAAAATCTGAACAACAACAATAAAACAGTAGCTTGCCGTGGCGGACTGCTTTACGTGGCTCCTACTTTCGCTCGCTCCCATCACCCAGTGAGCACACACTTATACATACACACCCACTTCATAGTCTCTGATACACACGCCGGTCCACCTAAATACACGCACTCAGGCAAGCAGTCTTGTGTACTTGAGTAGTACGAGATAGAGGCCGAGGCCCGTGTGCGGAAGGGGAAAACGACACAGTAAAACGCGAAGAATCAAAACAAATAGCTAAACAGCGTAGAGTGCGAGATCGATTGTACATTACAGTAGAGCAGCAGTTGAGAGAGGCACACACGCAGGTGGTGGCAGCCATGAGCAAGGCCACCGTGTCACGCCCTCGCGTGTACGTCCGCATCCGCCCCCTGAACGATCGAGAGCAGCGCGATGGCAAGGGCGAGCTCGCCTGCCGCGGCGACCCACGGCAGCCCGACGTACTCTTCATGAAGAAGGCCGAGGATGCAGAGGAGCTGCAGGTGCGCTTCGACCACGTCTTCGACCCCAGCGCTGGGCAGGAGACTGTCTTCGACACCGTTGGCTCTGAGGTGCTGCGGACCCTCTTTAGCGGGTACAACGCGTCCATCTTTGCCTACGGGCAGACCGGCAGCGGTAAGACGCACACAATGGAGGGCGCCAAGAGCGTGGATGGGGAGGGTTTGATCCCCCGTCTCATCCGCGGCATCTTCTCGTCCTTTAAGTCGAACGCCGACATCTCCGACGCCCTCGTGGAGGTAAGTTTGGTGCAGATCTACCAAGAGAAGATTCAGGACTTGCTGAACCACCGCAAGCAGCTCGACATCCACATGGACCGCACCAGCCAGTACGTCGCGCGTGACGCAACCTGGAGCACCGTGCGCAGCGTCGAGGAGTGCATGAAGCTCTACAACGATGCAGCCAAGATGCGCGCCACGTCAGCGACTGAGATGAACCTCGTCTCCTCCCGCAGTCACATGATTCTCATGCTGCGGATGCAGTGGGACGAGCCGACGCTGCCGGGCTCGCACGCGCAGCTGAACATGGTCGACCTTGCAGGCTCGGAGCGGCTGAACGAGTCTGGCGCCACCGGTGAGACGATGATGGAGGCGATCCACATCAACAAGTCGCTCAGTGCGTTGGGCAACGTTGTGGTGAAGCTCGTGGAGCAGGCGAAGCACCCCAACAAGCGCACGCACATTCCGTACAAGGATAGCAAGCTGACCTATCTCCTGCAGTCCAGCCTCGGCGGCGCGAACCTCGTCCACTTCATGTTGGCTATCTCCGCCAGCGCTCTGTGGCGCAACGAGACCACCTCGACCATCGAGTTTGGCAAGCGTGCCCTGCAGCTCGTGCTGCGGCCCGTGCGTAACGCCATCGACTACACCCGGCTGGCGGAGATGGAGGCCATGATTGAGCGCATGCGGTCGCACATCCAATCGCTGGAGGAGGAGCTGCAGGACAAGCGCAACTCGGAGGCGGCGGGTTTCTTGCAGCTGCGACACATCGCCCAAGACGACGACGCAGCCCAGCGCAAGCGGCGCAAGGACAAGAGCGCGAACCACAAGCACTTGAAGCGGCAGACGGAGCTGACAAGGATTATGGCCAACCTGCCCGAGACCTTCGACGATCTCACCTCCCACTGCATCCTCTTTCCTGAGTCGAAGGAGACGTTCCGCGAGCTTGGTGGGCTGGAGCGCTTGATTCACTTTGTGGAGAAGTCCGCCTCGAACTTCTACCGCGCCAACGCGGCGCAGACGATCGCGAGCGTCATCGACGACCCCGGGCGAGAGGTCTTCGCCAGCCTCGGCGGCCTCGACGCGCTGGGCCACCTGCTGCGCGTGCAGGAGGAGCGATGCAAGGAGGCGGCCTGCGTCGCGCTCGAAGCTGTCTGCCGCAGCTGTGTCACGAACAAGCGCAGCCTGACGGAGGAGGTGTACACCGCCCTCGCAGATCTGATCTACGGCTACTCGAACCAGCAGGTGCAGGAGGCGGCGTGTGCGGCTATCGCGTCGATCGTGGACGGCTACTCCGAGGCAAACCGCCGCTTTGAGAAGCTGGACGTGGTGCCGAAGCTGCTGGAGACGATCCGCACCTGCCCCGCCGAGGTGGTGAACCTCACGAAGGCTGCGACGAACTGCATCGGGCGACTCGCGCATGGTGACCGGCAGATGCAGCAGAACATCGCCTCCCTCGGTGGTGTGGACCTGCTGATCGACGTGCTGTTCAGCTCCTCTGGTGATCGCGACCACCAGGTGCCCATCCTCGCCTCCTACGCGTTGGTGAATCTATGCTGCAGCTCTGCAGAAAACTTGCAAGTCGCGCGCGAGCACCCCCGCTACGATGAGGTGAAGTACCGGCTGCTGGAGGGTCTCGCCCGAGCGTTTGGCACGAACACGTCACGCGAGGGCTTTGGCCGTGCCACGGCGCAGGAGACGGCGAGCCCGTTTCCCTACTACGGCGTCACCATCCAGGACAGCTGGACCTTTGCATCCTCTGGTGGGCGGCCGATCTTTTCCTCCTTTATGGACAACCCGCAGTTTTACCTGTACGTGCACGAGGAGACCGACATCGCCTTTATTATCCAAGACACGCTATACGAGGCCCGCATGCGCAAGAAGCGTCGCAACAACGCCGTCTACATGGGCATCGCAATCTTCGAGGGCGACCCAGCGCTGGCGAAGGTCGGGCTGAAGCAGCTCGACTTCCACGGAAAGATGATCGAGATCGGTCGCTACACCTCCAACTGTGAGAACGTGTTGCACTGTACCCTACCGGCTTCTGACACGCCCTATATGGTTGTCCCATTTACCAGTCAGCGGGGGCGGCACACGAACTTCGCGCTCTCTGCCTTTGGCAACCACCCGATCGAGCTGACGACGGTGCCGGAGCAGGTGGGGTGGATGCACACAGCGCTGCAGGGGCGGTGGACCGAGTTCACCGGGCGTGGCGGTGATGCCTTCGACTGGCGCTGCAACCCGCAGATACGCCTCCGCGCCAAGGAAGCCTGTCGCGTTGTGTTTGTCCTCTCCTACCAGTCCCTCGACGAGCAGCGGGCTCACCTGCTGCAGGAGGAGGAGGAGGAGGAAGGGCATAACACGCGTCCCCGGCTGCACGGCCGCCTCTTCAAGAACAGCTTCGCACCCGACAAGCGCTACCTGAAAGCCATTGTGCCCCTTCCACAGGCCTCCACCTTCGTCGCCAGCAACACATTCGCCAGCAACAGCTACATCACCACCTCCGCTACCCTGGAGAAGGAGGAGGACTACGTCTACATCCCATTCACCGAGGCGCCTTTCCAGGACACCTACCGCGTCTCCGTCTACTGCGACTCTGACGACGTGAGCATTCAGCCGCTTGACGGCCAGCAGAGTGAGTGGCTGTGCACGACGCTGGCGGGTACGTGGCAAGGCAAGGCCATCTCCGTGAAGCTCGAGACGGTGGGCAAGCTGGTGGCGGTGATGTACAGCCCTGGTGCCTTTGTCCGCCCGCGTCTCCTCAACGCGGCACACAAGAAAGTGGGTGGCATCGACTCCTACTGGAACGCGGAGGCGGCCGTCGAGTACGAGTGCAAGGGGTCGGTGTCAGTGCAGGTAGAGGCCATGATGCGCGCGGCTCTCCTGGACGCCAGTGCTTCCAGCAGCGGCGACGGCGCAGTGGCACGTTCACCGTCGTCTGCGGCAAACGCCAGCGCACGACCGCAGCAGGTACCGGCGAAGAACATCAAGTTCGACCTCTTTTTCTTCACCAAGGAGAAGTGCACGCTGGCTGAGGTGGGCTTCGATGCCGCGCCGAGTGCCTGGCCGTGTCCTACGCGGTCCACCTCCAGTGCGCTGCTGGCCTACCCGCAGCTGGCAGAGGATGTTGGGACGGGCGGCAGCGCAGACGTCGACGAAGACGACAGCGACGATCTTGTGAGCGCCTACTCGGGCGATGACGGGGACTCGGTGTCGAACGCGGAGCGCGAAGCGCGGGAGACCGACCTGCTCAAGGCGTTGGAGACGCAGGAGGAGCGCAATCGAAAGCTGGAGGAGCAGCTGGCCGCGCAGGCGAAGGAGCTGGAGGAGCTGCGGAGCGGACGTACCGGAGCGGCACCTGCCTCCTCCTCCGCAAAGCCCACTGCTGCTGCTGCAGCTGCCGGGGCACGTGCATCCATGGACAGCTATGTTGCTTTCTCCGACAACAACACAAACGGCAGTGCTGGTGCTGGTGCTGGTGCTGCTGCTGGGAAGGTGTCTCCGACAGCGAAGCGCAACTCCGTGCGTCCGCCCCCGACTGGTGCGGCGGGCAGTCGCCGGCCGGTTCAGGTTGCTGCGTTGGCGACAACTGGTACGAATGGGCGGAAGGCATCCGTCTCGCCTGGTGGCCGCCGTACGTCCAGCGCTGCGCGTGACGCACCTCCAAAGAGTGGGAGCGCTCCTCCAGCGACGGCTGCAGCCCCGCCAGCGCAGACGAAGGAGTCGCTCGAGTACGCGCTGTCGCGGTTGAATGCGATGAGCAAGCGTGCCGGGGCCGCGACGAAGAGCGACGGCGATTGGAAGTCGATGCAGAAGGACATTGAAGAGATCCAGCACCGCCTGTTCAAGACCCTCGAGTCCCTCTGATATACTTACACTCAGAGATAGACTGGGAGAAAGAGGAAAAAGAGTGAAGACATTTGCTTTTTTTTTTCCTTCTTATGATATATGTATCATGTATAATACGGCACGTAGAGTTGATGCCAAAGCCGTTACCACGGACAGTTTTTTTTATCTTTGTGTGGTCGACGTTGTGGACGCCGCTGCAGCACAGTCGACTTTCACCCCTTATACAGCGACTGCCACTCCCACCAGGAGCCGCAATCAACAAGACCCAAAGGTGAAACAACAAAAAGCGTTTTCAGAGGAAGAAAAGGAAAAGTATCACGGGTGCGTCCTGTGCTTCACCTCCTTTTGATCTCGCCCTTGGACAAGTGCGTTATGTGGACAGCGTCTTCGTGTCAGCTGCTTGTCTTTCTGCTTTTCCCTTCTTTTTGGAAAGAGAGCGAGAATAGTACCTCACGTCTATTGTTTTTTTTTTTTCCAATACACCACAAAGAAAATTGGACAACATGAATGTGAACCCTCGACCACCGCGGCTCAGTGACGTGCGTGCAGTTGCCATGGCGGATTGCCAAAAATTTCAAACCTCATTTTTGTCTGCTAAGCAAGCTGTCCAGCCAGACGTGACCTACTTTTTCTCTTTCTCCCATCTCCTCTTCTCCTTGACGACACACACACACACACAAACATATCCCACGGTAACTGACGCAAACTTTCCCTTTTTGTGGGAGAACAGCAACGTGCAGCATCACTCTTTTTTTTTTTTTCTGCTTCTCACTTTACCACGTAGTATTACCCGTAGCACATAGCGTATTGACAGACGTCAGTAGCGAAGCGGCTTCGTCTCCCGTCGTGCTGCTTCACTCATTTACTTTTGTCAACACCGTAGAAGAACGTACTGCACTTGAGTTACGATACAAGTCCTTCCGATTGTTATCTCTTCGTAGCGCGTACAAACACACAAAAACCATACACCCAACAAAGCAGTTTATAGGAAGCATCTGTGTGAGCCGTGCGTTTTTTTTTTTTTCACTCTTTGCTGCTTCCTTTACGGCCGCGTTTTCCACCACCTTTCAAGTCTCGATTCTCTTTTGTTCATCGGCCTTCTGCATTCTAGACAGTCTGATCTTCTTTCTTTTGTTGTGATTACTAGTAGTAGTAGTATCAGTTGTAGGATGCTCCGCTTAGTTCACCGCTCCGCTCCGCTGCTGGCGACGGCGGCCGGCTCCTCCTCTGCCTGTGCCCTGCAGACGGCGCAGCGCACCAAGTACGTGCGGCAGCCGAGTCCCCAGTGGGACCCGATCCACGAGGACATCAACGCACACGTGAAGAAGCGCATTCCTGGTGAGACGCGTGTGGACCGTGTGAAGCGCTTCGCCCGCGAGTGGCGTAACGTGGAGCTGGAGCTGGGCGTCTACAAGGACTCGCGCGGTCGTGAGATTAAGTACCGCAAGACCTTTGTGTACCGCTACACGTACCCCAACGCCTTCGACGAGTTCTGGTGGCCGTGCAAGTAGGGCAGCTGCGAGGTGAGACTGTTTTTTTATTGTTTTTAATGTTGCTTACTGATTGCGGGGAGGTGTGAAGAAAAAAAGATTGGAAGAGAAGGCTACTCTACTTCACTGCATCTGTGTTCTTTTTTTTTTTTTCTCTCTCTCTCTCTCTCTCTCTCTCTATTGTAGCGTGCTGCGTGACCGTACGAGAAGAAAACGATGATAATGACCGTTGCCGGCGTGAAGGCAGGCACCTGCGACGCAGAGAAGAGAGCGGGGGGAAGCAGCCACTAGGAACATGCTTCTGCCAGTCGCGGCTGCTGTTCTGCTATCCGTGCCTTCTCTTTTCCTGCTCTGCCACCAGCAATGAGGAATGGCCAAGAACGATGGCGACGGTGAGGCGAGGCAAGTGCTTCTGCGCTGCCTTCACCCCTTTTCTCAAACTCCCGCCGGCTCGATATTGCTCAAATTTGTATCATCTCGTTCGTACCACTGATTGCTTTGCTGATGTACTTTTCACCTCTACTCTCATGTCTTGTCTTTGTCGTTGCCTCTATCCTTTTCTTTTCTCCCGGCCTCTTCTCTCGTTAATTTTCTTTTACCCAGTACATTGTCAATTGCTGGTGCACGCTTCGGTGTGAGCGGGAAGATTCGTCACGCGCTGGTCAAGCGCTGGTCTTGTAAACTGAAAAAAAAAGGTCATCGATGCATCGCACTCAACGCCTCTGCTTTGACTCCTTCAAGGCGGCTCGCGGTGAGCTCGAGCCCCTCTTCTCTCGCTTCCGCTCCGACGAGCACCTGCGCAACGACGTCCGCCTCTACCTCATCCCCGGCCTCTCCCACCGCCGCCACCGCCACCTCAGCGAGCGCTTAGGTCGCGCACACGAACGCAGTCTTTTCCGGACAAATGTGTCCTTGGTGCTGCAGGAAGCTCGCAGGCGGGCAAACCACCGCGTGGCGGCCGTCGCGCTCGATGTGGCGCTGACCGAAGCCCGGCCATCGCATTTAGCACAGGAGGTCGATCCTGCGTGGGTAAAAGACGCGGTGGCTTCGTGCCAGAGCGTAGAGGAGCTGCGGCTGGTGGAGGGCGTGCTGCGCAAGCATGAGCAGCAGCTCCTGGCCAGCGGCACCGCAGCAGGGACGCAGGGCTTCTTGTTGTCCGCTGCTTTTGGCCGGTCGTCGTCGGCGGTGACGGAGCGGGGCCGGCGTCTGGGCGATGATGAAGCTGCTGCTGCTGCGAATTCCTCTCTCGTGGAGGGCGGGGAGGCAGCGGCGCTGGTCCCTCGTGGCGGCGGAGACGAGATGGACGGCAGCGTGGTGCCTCTGCAACAACAGCAGGTGGCAGCCGCTCTCGCACAGCCGACCTCCCTCGCAGATTTGGCAATCCGTGGCGGCGGTGTAGACGCCTCTCTCTGGTCGTCCCCCGAGGCCAAGGCCGCGGCAGGGCTGCGACGGCTGGAGCGGCTGCACCGCGACGTCACCGCCGGCCCCAACGTGTCCTTCACGCGGTACTTTCTGCATCAGGGACTCGTGCGGAGCGAGGAGGAGCTGATGGCGTTGTACCAGGCGATGCGGTCGCGTCCACACGACATTGCGTTTCGCGTGGTCGGCAGTGGCGATAGTTATTCACCGTACGCGGCGGCGGTACAGGCTTTGGTGCAGCGTCGCCGGGGTCTGCACCGCGTTCCGTGGCTGCCGGCGTCCATGGGTGCCTACACCCTCGACACACGAGACAGCGTGCCGCAGGATGTTGTCCTGTCGAACCGCCATCTTCTCCGCTCGCTGGCTCGTGAGCGCTTGATAGTGTACCAGAGCCTTTCGAGTATGCTACCGGTGCTGTTCTTGGACCCTCAGCCTGGAGAGGCAGTGCTTGATCTCTGTGCGTCACCGGGCAACAAGACGGGGCTGATACTCGATGCCATGCACGGTGAGCAAAGCGCTTCCGCATCAGCAATGTGTGGCTGCGTAGTGGCCAACGAGGCACAGACGTCGCGTCTACGTGACTTGCAGGCGCGTCTGCGTGATGCCTCTCCCGAGGTGGCGGTGACGAGAGGACATGGACAAGCCTTTGGTTCTTCCGTGGCGAGCGGGCTCGCTGCAGCGGAGGGTGCGTCAGCTGTGTTGGGAGAAGACGGCCTGTATGATGCGGTGTTGGTGGATGCCCCGTGCTCTGGCGAGGGGCGAATGGGCCGCGATGCCCTCACGTGGCGTCTCTGGCACCCGGGCCGCGGGCTTGAGTTTTTCCCCACGCAGTGTGCGCTGCTGCAGCGTGCCGTGCAGCTGTGCAAGACGGGCGGCCGTGTGGTGTACGCGACGTGCACGTTGAACCCGCTCGAGAACGAGGCGGTTGTGGCGGCGGTGCTGCGTGCCTGCGGCGGGGCGGTGGAGCTCGTGCCACCACCCGCACTGACTTCTCCTCCCACAACGCATACTTCTCCACACCATCCTCATGGCGAAGGAGACAGGGAAGGCGACGTTCCGGTGCTGCGGCTCACACCAGGGCTGCGGCGGTGGGACGTCCCGTCAAGCGCTGGCGGCTTCCTGCGCACCGCGGCGGAGGCCTACGCGCAGGGCGAGAGTGAGCGGCGACTGCTGCCGGACATGTTCGCGTCGAGCAACGGTGGACGTGTTGAGGGTGATGAGGAGGCAATAGGAGCGGCGTTGCACCGCTGCTGCCGCCGCGTGATGCCTCACTTAAACGGCAACACAGATGGCTTCTTTGTTGCCGTGCTGCGCAAGACAGCGAGTGTGCGGCAGCCCCTGCGTGAGTCTGCAGCGGTGCTATCCGGCACAGCAGCATCACACGACTCGACGAGCGCATTTGGTGGTGTATCTCGCGCAGCAGCGTCGTCACTTGCGGTCTCTCTCGCTGGAGGACGCACGCTGCTAAACGAGCGTGGCTTTCTGCGGCTACATACCACCAACCCCACTGTGCAACGCCTTCTCGGCCCCTTCTTTGGTGGGAAAGCTGTCCATGCATCGTCCTCGGCAAGCGGTGCTTCCGCTGCCTTCTCGGGTGGTTGCCCAACGGTGCAGAGCTTCTTAGAGCGGCACGGCTGGACGGCACTGTGGAATGAAAAGGAGGGGCTGCGGCTGCTCTCGAACACGGCGACACAACTGCTGCAGCGCCACGCCAGTGCTGCGACGGCCCGCAACGGAGAGAGCGCACAGCTGCAGTCTGCCGAGGGCGGTTCTGCGGAGCTGTTGGAAGCTGGTGTGTTGGTGGTGGACGCACAGGGTGCCTTGACGGAGCGCGGGGCAACTCTGCTGCACCGCAGCGCCACGCGGCGTCTCCTCTCGCTGCCCCTCCCCTACGCACAGCTGCTGCTGGCGAATCGCACACTAGAGGTGGGCGGCTCACTGCGGCTGATGCCGGCCTTCATGCAGGAGGCAGAACTTGCCTTGACGCATCAGCGAGGCCTGCTGAAGGCCACGAGCAGCGGGGACAGCAGCACAGACGCGCTCGCCGCCACGCCGCCGTGGTGCCTCTCCGTGCTCGATGCGCTTCGTGATGGTGCACCAGGCAACGCCATTGTGTGCATCGATGTGACTTCCGCAGCAGCAGGACAAGAAGGTTCGGCAGCGACTGCGTGGGCGGCGCCACTCGCGCAGTGGTCGTGGCCCGTGCGGGTGGAGGTGCTGCGGGGCTGGACTGCTGCCGAGGGCCCTGCGTCTGGCCTCGTGCGGCTTCACTTGGCATTACCGCAGTCCTCGCGTCATCGCGCCATGGCGCTCATCGGTCGTCTGCAGGGACACGCCCATCGCCTGCGCAACCCCACCGCACGGCAGCGGGAGCAGCTGCAGGCTTCTGCCGCCTTCTCTCCTTCTCTGGTCATGGGCGGCGACGAACTGAGCGGGGCACCAGCGCAGGCGAGTCATCAGCACCGGCAGCTCCTCCATGGCGATGGCGACAGGCGTGTGGTGCGGTCCGCTTCTCCTGTTGCAGCAACCGCGGGAGGGGCAACAGCGCCGTCGTCTTCTTCCCCTGCCTCCACCGTGTTTGAGCTCTAAAGACATTTTCTCACGTACCAACTCACGAAAACAGAAAAAAATGGGTTTCGTGGAGGCGGGAGAGGAGCGGGCGGCACGAAGGACGAACAGCAAAAACTCTTCACAGCTCGATTTTTTAATTCTCTTTGTTACATTCTTCTGCGTTTGTCGTGTAACATCTATCTAGTTGACTGGGTAAAGAGAACAACGTCGTATTTCTTGTGTTCCCTAAATCTTTTCTGTTGAGCGCTTTGGCAGGACGGCAGGTGCACGCATTAAGGTGGTCTGCGCTTAGGGGGCAAAAGATGGTCAACCATCTCTCCTGATGTGGCTCGAGTTGCGGTGCGTTGAGGAGCGCTGGAAGGAGCGAAGGAGGCAACACTCCCCTCTCTGTTGGGCTGACCTCCAGACGCGTGCGAATGCCGGGGGAATAAACCCTTTTTTTGAGAAGGATATTCACCCGTCCTACGCTATCATCAATGCACGACATGTCTGTACGACTTTCTTCATCTTGACTCCTCCTTCACTCTCGTGCTCTACTCCACACTGCCGCGTTTGCCGCTGCAGTGAAGAGCCGCCGCGAATGGCCAAAGGCGGGGACGCAAAGTAGCCCCAGACCGGACAGAATAGAAAACACAATACCATCAACAACACAGCAACCATCTACCATTGGCGTCTTTGAGGTCTTTTAAACTTTCTTTGTGCACAAGCTCACTGTCTTGCCTCAACACATTCATCTAGTTTCACACTCTATTCTTTTTTTTTTCTCGCTTCCTTGTCATCGTCTCTCTGCTATTCTGCACCTCCTCCCCTGTCCTTTGCTCTTTCGCGGAGGGCTGCATTTTTTTTTTCTCTCTCACTTTTTCTTGATAATACAAACACACACGCACACGCTGCAAGCGCAGTGAGGCAACCGTCCTGTGCCTCCGCGGACACCCATCCACAACTGCCCGCTCTTCTAGATAGGCACGGAATAGATCCACTGCCTCTCTCTGTTCTCCTGCCGTTAGAGCCGCTCTCGCACCACCAAAGAAATCTTTTTTGTTTTATTATTTTCTCTTATAAAATCGGCCATTGAAGCATGAACGAGATACCTGCTGCCGGGGAGACCTTCCGCGGTGATGACGGCACCGTCTCCACCATCCTCCCTGCCAACTACGGTCAGGACTACGAGGCCTCTGATGGCGAGCTGGAGGAGTACGCCGAGTACATCGGCATCGACGCGGCGAAGGAGCCGGAGCTGATGTGGATTGCCCAGGAGGGCCTGCGTGCGCCGCTGCCAGACGGGTGGCGGGCCTGCCAGACGGATGAGAACGAGGTTTACTACTTCAACTTTCAGAGCGGGGAGAGCCTCTGGGACCACCCGATGGATGAGCACTACAAGGCGAAGGTCATCGCCGAGCGCGCAAAGCACCGCAGCGGTGGTGGCGGCAGCAGCAGCAAGGCCGGCGGCGCTGCGGCGCGCACCGGAACGACCAAAGCCCTCACGGACTCTCTCTTCTTAAAGCCCGCCGCGTCCACGTCCGTGCCGCTCACCGTCGCTGCAGCTGCTGCGGATGACGGCGCGAGTGCCCCACGTGCGCAGCCCGACGTGTCTGATATCCTCAGCCTGGCGGCGTCCTCTCCGCTGGGTCCGGCAAGTGCTCGAGCGGGTGGGGCGGGTGCCGCCGCAGGGCCACCGAAGCTGAAAGAGGCAGAGGCGGCGGTGCGGAAGCGCTTGGAGGAGCAGACGGAGACGCAGCTGCGTGCACTACGTGTCGAGTTCGGCAAGACCGAGGATGCAGCGCGGCAGAGGCTGGAGGAGGCGAAGACGCGCCTCCAAACAGAGCTCGACACCGCGTGGGAGCGTGAGCGGACCAGCACGGCCGGCGGAGGGGCTGCTGGCGGCGCAGCCTCCACCACTGCTGCGGCCACCCAGCGTCGCCTGCAGACGGCACGCGAGGTGAAGCAGCTGGAGGAGAGCTGGAAGTCACGCCTGAACGACGTGCGCACCCGCGTCGCTGATCTGCAGCATAAAGTGGAGGAGCAGCAGCAGGCACTGCAGAGGAGCATTCACCAACCGCCCGAGGAGCTGCGCAAGACGCTGGAGGCGCGCAATGCGGCCGAGATGGCGCAGCTGCGGGAGGCGGCCCATCGGCAGAACGACGTGGCGCTGCAGCGGCTGAAGGCCGAGCACGCAGCGGAGCAGGCGAAGGCTGCCGCGAAGGCAGCTGAGACTGTTGCAGCGGCGGAGAAGTTGTCAGAGGGCACACAGGCGCAGCGTGCAGAGGAGCGGAAGGCGCAGAACGCATCGATGCTGGCGGCACTGCAGGCCGCACTCGCCGCAAAGCAGGCGGAGCTGGCGGCGAAGGAAAAGGCAGCAGCAGCAGCAGCAGCGTCATCAACCTCGACGTCTGGAACCGCTGCAGGTGGAGCAGGTAGTGGCGAATCACGACCAACATTACAACAACAAGTGCGTCAACTATCCGTTCAAGATAAGGCGGCGATCGCAGCGGCTCAGGCTGCCGCCGATGCGGAGGTCGCCGCAGCCAGAAGAGCCAACGCCGTCGCCCTCACGCGGCTGACGGAGGAGTATGAGTCGAGGCGACGCGAGAAGGAGGCTGGGCTGCGCATTGCATCCACCTCACGCGCTTCCTCCGCGCTGCAAACCCCCACCCGCGACCTCTCGAAGGTATCGAGCAACAGCAGCTTCAGCGTCAACGCCGTCTCCCCTGCGGAGCAGTCGAAGCTCGACGAGGAGGAGCAGAAGCTGCGAGACGAGGCGGAGAAGGCGGCGCGCATCTATGAGGAGGAAACGGAGCTGATGGTGTCGAATAAAGAGGCAGGACGTCCGCTCACCGCCATCCCCCTCCCTTCTGCCGCAGCAAACGTGTCAGCAGAGGCGGTGGCTGCGCTGAGCCGCACCGCCACGCAGGCCCAGCGTGCCCGCGACGCCGAGAACGGCCGCCACTCCATGGCGGTGAAGCAGCTTGAGGCCAAACATGAGCAGGCGGTGCGTCTCATGAAGACCCAACACGAAAAAGCGCTGGCGGCGGCTTCCGCCGCATTCAACCCGCGGCAGCACCCGTCTTTCACGGCACAGCTGAACGCACGCAAGCGCAGCTGGACCCGCGACCACCCGACCCCATCCATGGAGATGCCAACGCTGACGCCGATCCCTTCGCTGCCGGCGGCCACCATGAGCACGTCGATGGCAGCCACGACGATGCCGGACGCTGAGGAGCAGGCGAAGATTGTGAAAACCCGTCTGACGCAGACGCGAGAGGAGCTGCAGCGCCGCTTCGATCGCGAGCTGCAGAGCCTTCAGAGAGGCAAGGAGGAGGAGCTGGCGGGCTGGCAGACGCAGTACCGCACGACACGCCTCGCAGCGGTGCAGGAGGCGGTGAAGAAGCTGCAGGCAGCGAAGGACGCCGAGGTAGAGGCGGCCAAGGCGAAGGCCAAGGAGCACGCTGCTGCTGCGACTGCGACTGCGACTGCCGCTGAGGCCGCCACCGCCTCTGCGCGCAGAGAGGCAGCAGAGAAAGCCGCAGTGGCTGCTGCCACGGAGAAGCTGCAGGCGCTGGAGGCGCAGCTGCGCACTGCGGAGGCCACCGCAGCGCACAACGAGGCGGCGTCCAAGACGGCCGCTGCCGCGTTGGAGAGGGAGGTGGCCGACCTCGAAGCCGCGCTGCTCGCCCTCACGCAGGAGGTGGGCGCAGCGGAGAAAGCGCGTGAAGAGTACCGCGCCAAGACGGCTTCGGTTGCTGCAGAAACGGCCGAACTGATAAAGAAAGGAGCGGAGGCGGCGACGTCATCAACAGCAGCAACGCAGCAGTCACTGGACTCTGCGCCGTCGATGGCCTTCTTCATTTCCGACGCCGCTGCGTCTGCCGAGGAGGACGCACTGCGCACGCGCTGGGTGACGCTGCTGGCGACTCTGCGCACCGCCGTGCAGCGAGAGATGGGCGCCTACGAGCGTGCTGTGGCAGAAGCCGCTCGCCTTCGTGCCGCTGCAGCTGTGAGTCCAGAGCCGGTGAGCAGCGGGAATGGCGCGTTGCCGCCCACCGTCCCCGTCTCTGCCAGCTACACGTTCATGTCCACCTCAGTGCCGAACACCGCTTCGCAGCCGCAGGCGGGAGCCACAGCAGCGTCTGTCAGCTACGCCACGCCTCTGCAACGCCCTCCGCTCTCTGCCACAGCAGACTATCGCAGCTACCCGGCAGACACAAGCGTGGGGCCGTGCCCCGAGGTGCGCCTCTTCGCGAACACACCTCAACAGCAACAGCAGCAGCAGCAGTCGTGGATGCATGGAGGTGGTGGCGGGCCAGTGGAACACGGGTATGCAGCTGGTGGGCAGCGCTTTTACGACTCGACGCCGCTGGCGTTTCAGTGTGGCACGTCGGGGCACAACACACAGCGCTCTCTTCCCTCCTCGCTGAGCCACACCCATGCCGACGACTTCAGTGGCCTCTACCCAAGCACGCAGCGGCAGCAGCCAGGCGAGACATCGCAGTACATGCAACAGCGAGGAACCGCCCTTGCCGCTGGTGGTGGTGAAGAGGAGAAGGACGACTACGCGCTGCGCCTTGCGGCCCTCCACGAGGCTGTCCGTGAGCGTCGTCACGAGCTGCAGGCGCAACGGCGCAACCTCGAGCAGCTGCGCTCCGAGTGGAAGGCGGACATGCAGCGCTGCCGAGAGAGAGACGACAAGGCAGAAGCGCAGAAGTTGCGCGTGGTGAAGGCGGTGCTTGAGGAACGGGCACACCGACTGAACGAGGCGGTGCTGGAGGTGAAGGCGATGCAGCACGATGTGCAGACGGACATGCGCCGCTACCAGCAGTGGGTGCAGCAGCAGCAGCAGCCTCAGCAACAGGGTGAAGGACGCCGCTTTAGTGCGAGAAGTGCGTCGGCTGCTTATGCGTTGGCCAGTGAAGATCGAGCGTGGGAGCAGAGCGCTAACGGTGGCCGCTATGGAAGTGCCCCTCGTGCTGGTAGTGCAGCTTCGGCGCCTTCTTCAGCGGGTGTGGTGGGCTTGCTGGAGGGCATCGTGGCGCGTACGGAGCGGCTGGAGAGCCTACTGCGGCGCAGCAGACACACAGGCGGTGACCGCACGCCATCACCGGGACGCGACTACGCCCGGCACTGAGACCTCGCCTCTCGTCTCTTTTTTTCTTTTATGATGCACCACATAAATGTACATGTTCCTGGACCCTACTGGTATAGACTCAAACACACACACACGGAAGTTGACATAGCAGCTTCTGCGTGTAAGAGGCGTCGCACGTCACGTGTGCAGCGGACAACAGCAGGGCCGAGTAAAACGCCATGCAAACTCTGTTCTTCTCTGCGAAAAAAAAAAACTATCAAAACCGAATAACGAGGAGAATGATGGCTGCACAGTTGCGCGGTGCTTTGCCGTTTTTTGTGGCAGGAGAAAAAGAAAAGGAAGAGGACTCAGTGGATGCGATGATGCCTGGCAGCCACTTGGGAAAAAGTGCCTTGCCGTTGAGAAACGCGGTGGGAGAGTACCGCTTATGGAGAGGCATCGATGCTAAAAATCTCCTTTTCTTTGAAATTTTCCTCCAATGAAGCACTTGGGCTGCTTTACAGTGAAAACAGAGGAGGCGAGGTGCTGTCCAGCTCCTGTGTTTTAATGCCTCTCAGTGTTTTGTTTCCCTTCCAACATCGCCACATCAATCGTTGCTCGAATTTTCTCTCATCTCTTTCTGTCTCTCTTCTTCTGCAACTAACCCCCCGCTCACCCACACTGCAATGCACGTAGTAGTAGTTACACAGGGGAAAAAAATAACAGAAAAAAAAAAAAAAGAGATACCAGCGCTTACGTGCTCTCTCATTCTCTCTTCCTCCTCTTCTGCATTTTATTTCCATAGCCACAATACACGCGCAAACACAGCCATCGCTCTTTTGGGAATCAACTTTTTTATTTTCTGTATCTTTCACGTATCGCACGCTGTCTTGTGCTTCATTTTCGTTCTCCATTTTTTTTCAGATACACGTCATCGAACCTTATACCCAAAAGCGGCGTGCTCTGCTCAACACACACACAAACTGCGCTGACGCACTCGCTGATCGTTCTCGTGCTGCTGCGGTGGTACCTATTGACCGCTTGCATTCACTTCGTGCATATTTTACTGTTTTCCCTCCCTCTTTCCGCTTAAAGACTTCTGATTCAGCGGTATCATTGCTGCCCTTCATACTCGCAGAACGCACACAGAGGCACCACAAACAACAACAACAACAAAAAAGATGGGCGTCCCAAAGTTTGCGGCGTGGCTGACGAAGAAGTACCCTTCGATGGTGCTCGACCGCTGCCCCGCCGACGTCCACGGCCTCTACATCGACCTCAACGGTCTCATCCATCCCTGCTGCCACGATGAACACGACGCCACCGTGGCGCTGCGGACAGAAATCGAAAAGATGCGCAGCATCTGCCTCGCCATCGAGACGCTCGTGGTGACGGTGAAGCCGAAGCAGGTGGTGTACATCGCGATCGACGGCGTTGCGCCACGGGCGAAAATGAACCAGCAGCGTGCGCGGCGGTACATGAGTGCGGGCACGCCGCTGTCAAACACAGCGAAGCCGATCCACGGCCCAGGGGCGGAGCTGAGCGCTGGTGTGGTGGCTGCCATCGAGAAGGAGTTCACCGCGGCGGAGAGGAATGGCGCCGAGAAGGATCTGGAGGACGTGAACCAGGCCTTGCTGGGTGACATGCTCTACGGCGGTGGTGGTGGTGACGTCGACGCTGCTGCCCCTGCTGCTGCTGCTGCTGCTACTGTGGCGCCATACCTTGCGGCCGCCCCCACCTCAACAATTCCTTCGCCGCTTCTCACCACAGCAGCGGAGCGGCGCTTCGACAGCAACTGCATCTCACCGGGCACCGCGTTTATGGACACGGTGGCCGCCACGGTGCGTGACTTTGTGCGGCGGAAGATGTCCGCGGCTGCTGCGGGTGGGACAGAAAACTCGGCTGAGGGAAAGGCAGCGGGGGACGATCCTCTCTCGTCTGCTGCGCCGGCGTCCACTACAACCGCTGCTGCTGCTGCTGCTGCGTCACCGTGGGCAAACCTCACCGTCGTCTTCTCCGACTCCGCCACCGCTGGGGAGGGCGAGCACAAGTTTTTGGACTTTTTGCGCACCCAGTCCGCCTTCCCGGGCTTCAACGGTGGTGGCTGCCACGTCATCGCCGGCCTCGACGCCGACCTCATCTTTCTCTCCCTCTCCCTGCACATCCCCCGCATCGTCATTCTGCGCGACCACGAGCGCTCCAGCTACGAGAAGGCGCTGCTGCCGGTTTCTGCTGGTGGAACGCTGACCAAGAGTAAAACCAAGGCACGTGCTGCACCGGCGGCGCTGCCACACAGCGACTCCACGTCGTCTATCGGGTCTGCCGCTGCGGTGGCAACGATCGCGACGACAGCGACAGACGTGGCCGACGCCTCCAGCACGCCACTGCCGTCCGAGGTGGAGGAGAGCACCATTGAAAGCTACTCGCCTGCCTCCTCCCCCGCCTCTCCAGCACCACCACCACCACAGCAGCAGCAGGAGGCGCCGCCGCACATTTCCGACGTCGTTGTCGACGCCTGCACGTCGTACGAGTACTACGACATCGACGTGGTGGGTGCTTCGCTGGTGTCGGAGGTGTACCAGCTGTGCCTGGAGAAGGGGATGGAAGTGCGTGGCGACCCGCTCGCGAACGCAATGAACTGCACGGCAGCCAACGGCTTTGTTTTCCACCACGGCGGGCCGAGTGCGGGTGGCGAGACAGCGAGCGGAGCAGCAGCAGCAGCAGCAGCAGCAGGTGCTTCTTCATCGCAGTCGCCGCCCTCCTTCCACCCCTGCACCGCTACCAGCAACTCCAAAATTATCGACGACTTCATCGTGCTGGGGATGCTGCTCGGCAACGACTTCCTCCCTCACTCCCCCAGCGTGTACTGCGGTGAGAGCGCGATGGACACCCTCATCGACGTGTACGTGGGCTCGGTGCTGCCCTTCGGCTACCTCACCGGTGGGAACTACGAGATCCAGCTGGTGCAGCTCGAGCGGCTCTTCCGCGCGTATGCGGCGGTGGAGGCGATGCGCTTCCGTCAGCGCGCCGTCCAGGCCGGCACCATGACTCCGCAGGAAGCCGCAACGTCTGAGCTCTACTCCGCCGCGGACCGGCGCTGCTGGCGTGACACGTACGTGCGCACCACCACGCTAAAAACGGAGGCTGGCGTGCAGGCGGCGTGTCGCTCCTACGTCGAGGGTCTGCGCTTCGTGTGGCGCTACTACAGCTCCATTTCCCTGCAGGTGAGCTGGTCGTGGTACTACCCCTTCCACCACGCCCCGCTCGCACTCGACGTGGCGGACTTTTTAAGCGCACAGGGGCCGCAGGTGCAGACTGCGCTCGCTGCGCCAAAGTTGGAGCGCGTGCCTCCCACACCCTTCTGCCAGCTCCTCTGTATCTTACCCCCACGGAGTCGGCTGCTGGTGCCGGCGGTGCTGCGTGCTGCCATGGTGGACCCCCCGTCTGCGCTCATGGACACCTTCCCGAAGCAGTGGCAGGTGGATTTCACCGGGGCGTACGGGAAGGACCACCTGGCGGCGGTGCTGCTGCCCTTTGCGAACCTCCCGGTGCTGCAGGAGCTGGTGGCGGCCAAGGTGGGCGACTACGACGAAACAGAGCGCGTGCGCAACACGCTGCGACCGACACACCTCGTGCTGGAGAGCCGCGCCGCAACCGAGGGGGCGGTGACGCCCACCACCACGGCCACACCAGCTGTAGCAGCACCATCAGAGGAGAAGCTGAGTGGCGGTGGCAAGCAGCCTTCTGCCAAGCCACGAGCAAGGCGGACGGCAGGCACGGCAGCTGGGCCACGTGGCTTCCGCATTCAAGGCGGTGGCTTAACGCCCCTCGCCGAGTCTGACAGGCCCACGGAGCTGCAGGACTGCGCGGTTATTTCTTGTGCCGCGCTCGCCGACACGGCCCCGCCGCTCTCCCGCCCGCGCACCTACGCTCACACGGTGGCGATCCCGAACTTGACGGTGCTGCCGGACGGCTCGCGGGTGCCGCTGGACCGCCGCCCACCGACACGGTACGGCAACCGTGGCCGTCGTGGTAAGGGCGGGCGGGAGGAGAAGGGCAGGGAGAGGGAGCGGGACAAGCCAGCCGCTGGTGGAGGGGCCGGTGGCGACGTGGCGCGTCCGGCGATGCTGTTTGGTGAGCTTGCCGTGGCCTTGGTGTTCATTGGCTTGCTGACGGCGACGGTCGCGGTGCGCCGCAGCACCTCGCTTCGTGGCAGCCTCCACCTTGTGCTGCAGCTCTGCGCAATCGCGGTGACGGTGCTCGGTCTTGCCTTTTCCTTTGGCCTTGCCGTGGCGAACAAAGGCCGTGCCGCCGGTAGTGGGATGCACCGCCACAACATCTTCACGGCCTTCGTTGACTGGCAGTGCGCGTCGTGCCTGTCGCTGAACTTCTCGCGCAATCGGCGCTGCTTTATGTGCCGTGCCCCGTATGACCCGCATCGGTGCGTCGCGCTGTTCAGCGGCCGCAACGCCCCTGAACCGCCGCTGATGGACCCCGACCACGCGGCCTACGCGGCGTCCTACGGCATGATGTCCCTCTAGTCGGTCTCGCGCGTGCACCTGTCGACATTGGGCCACGCGTAAATAAGGACCTTTTTTTTTTGCTTTTGTTGGGGGGAGAAGGAATTTGCCTCTGTACTGTGCTTTACGTGCTTGGTGGAGGTTTTTAATATGCAAAAAACAAAAAAACAAACAAACAAAAAAAGAAACGTAATCGGGGCGTGTGTGAGTGGCATCAAGCGATCGTCAGAGAGACGGAGAGAAAAAGAAAGATAAAGCACAGTTTTCTTTCCTGGCGTTAGAAGTTGAGGTTGACGCCGCGTATGGTGAGCTCAGATGTTTCTTAGGCTCTTGTCGTACTTGAAATCTCCTCGATACCTTATCTTTTCTTGCTTTCTTCGGTCACTCTCGCCTTTTTTCACCATCTTGCTTTCCTTTGACTTGAAGGATACCACGTCAACAACAAACAACACCGCCAACAGTAAACGCATCGACACAGGCACAGACATCGCCACAACGTCTGCACCCACCAACAAACCCACCGAACACACCAACGTACAAGTAGGTACCTCAAAACATAACCGATAAAAAAAAGATAAGAAACGTCAACTTGACACCCTCTATATTCTTTTTTTTTTTTGCGTTCGATCTTCGTTCCTTTCCACTCTCTATTTTTTACCCACCTGTACTGCAGCCTCTCTCCCCCTTCTTTCCTAACGGGAAGTTGCACAGCCACTTTATACCTTCTCTCTCTCTTTCTCTCTTCCTCTCTCTTATCTTTGTCAGTCAACCCCTTCAACGCATAGAAACATGTCGAACCCCTCCGTCGCCAACCTTGCCGCGCTGCGCGAGGAGCTGTGCTCCGCTGAGCTGGACCAGGGGCACCTCTTCACCGGCTGGACAGACTCCATGGACGCGTACACGGAGAAGCAGATCGCCTTCCTCACAGAGCTCTACCTCTTTCAGAACACCTACCACGGCGGCGTGCCGCAGTACATCCGCACCGGCAAGGAGCTGCTGGCGAGGGAGAGCGACGAGGTGGACTTCACCGACCTCGAGATGCCACCGCTCCTTTTCAACGCACCGCTGCTGTACCAACGCACGGCGGAGCTGCAGGAGCTGGAGGCGGCTGGGGCGGAGATGCTGCGCAAGACGGTCTTTGTGTTGGTGGCGGGTGGGCTGGGCGAGCGGCTGGGCAGCTCCGATATTAAGGTGGGCCTGCCGGTGGAGACGACAACGGATACGACGTATTTGGATTACTATCTCTCCTGGGCACACCAGGTTGGCGGGCAGGACGCCCCCTTCGTGATCATGACCTCCGACGACACCCACGTCCGCACGCTGCGTCTGCTGAGCCTGCTGAACCCCCAGATGCCGAACCTGCGCGTGCTGAAGCAGGAGCAGGTGTTCTGCTTCACCGACAACGCGGCGCACCTCGCGGTGGATCAGTACGGGAAGCTGCTGCGCAAGCCACACGGGCACGGCGACGTGCACGCGCTGATCAACAACGCGACGCTGGCCGACGGGGTGGTGGTGCTGCCGCCGCCCGGCGAGAACTTTGACAAGGCCGTTGCCGCGGCGGAAAAACGGGGCTTGCTGGCTACGTGCGAGGACAACATGCAGCCGCTGGTGGACGCGTGGCTGAACGCCGGCTACAAGTCGATTGTGTTTCTTCAGGATACCAACGCGTGCGCCACCATAACGATCCCCATCAGCCTCGCCATCAGCGCGAAGCAAAACCTGGACATGAACTTCACCTGCATCCCGCGTCTGCCCAAGGAAACCATTGGCTTGCTCTGCCGGGTGAAAAAGGTAAGTGGCGAGCCGTGGTTGATTGCCAACGTCGAGTACAACGTGTTCGCCGAGGTGGCGCGTACGCTGACAGCCGAGGGGGGTGACACAGCCAGCCCGCATTCCGAGTATTCGCCCTTCCCTGGCAACATCAACACGCTGGTCTACAGCCTGCCGAGCTACGCAGCGGTGCTGAAGGCATCACACGGCACTGTCCCGGAGTTCATCAACCCGAAGTACTCTGACGCGACGCGGCGCCACTTCAAGAAGCCGGCCCGCGTCGAGTCTCTCATGCAGGACATCGCCCTCCTTTTCAGCGAGGACGAGTACCGGGTCGGCGGCACCGTCTTCGAGCGCTTCTCCTACCAGCCGGTGAAGAACTCTCTCGAGGGGGCGGCGGCGCTGGTGGAGCAGGGGAACGCACCCTACTGCGCCGCGACGGGTGAAGCGGACTTCTACGAGATGCAGCGCCGCCGCCTGAAGGCTGTCGGTGTTCCACTCTTCTACAGCTCCGAGCCCGAGGTGGCCGTGGCCGATGACAAGGTTCGCTGCCGGATCTTCCCTATCGTCGTGATGGACGCCGTGTGCACCGGCGCCGGTACGCTGGCCGACTACGCACGCGTCTTCCCATCGCCGCTGATGGTGCACATCGACCACCGCAGCACGCTGATTGTGGAGGGCCGTGTGGTGATCGAGAGTCTGCGGCTCTGCGGTGCCTTAACGATTCGCGGCCCGACTGACCCGGCAGCGCCGCCCTTCGTGGTGCGGGACGTGAGCGTGCGGAATGAGGGGTGGCAGGTGCACGCGCTGCCCTCGCTTGACGACGGCGGCGACGCGTATTTGAGCGAGGTGGATCGCATTCGTGGCTTCTTGCTCGATAAGGAGGCGATGTCGTTACTGGAGTACACGACGAGCACCGTGCGTGTGGTGGACCCGCCCAACACACCGGATGCGGCGAAGCTGTGAGGTGAAATGGTGATGGTGCGTGTGCGGGGGAAATGTCGCCGTCACGCCTAGCGAGTTTTCACGCTTTTCCTTTGCTCTCTCTTGAACTCTTCTCTCGATCAAATATACTCCTTTCTCTGTCTGTCTGGTTCTCACTGCGCTAAGGAACATGCACAAAGTCGTTCACCGGCACTGATCTTTTTTGTGCAGCTTGTTGATCGACGTCGACGTCGTGCCCGGCAGAAGGCACAAGTGGGCCAATTCATTTTCTGTCCTTCTCATCCTCTCTCTCAGTAGCTGCGGTGCTCTCTCTGCGTTAAGGCTCTGTGAGAGAAAGGGTTTACCACCTCTTCTGCGTTGTGCCACGACGTTGCGGTGAAGGTGTTCACTGGAGTTTGCGCACTCCTCTTTTCTACGTCGGTTCTCTCTCTTACTGTTTCCCCCTTCTACTACTTCTAAATCTAATTGTCTGTTTTACATTTGCGTTAGAGCAGAAACTTGCTCAAAGCTAATTTTATGTGAAGAGCGTCGCCGCAAATTAAATTATCCATACACACACACACACACACACCTGCCGTACACGCCTTTGTTTCAGGTGCATATAGAGTAGGGTGGAGGAGACAACGCTTCTTTCGACACCCTCATCATCACCGCTCTCTTCCTTTCTCTTTTCTTAGAACGACTGTACCACTATCGTAGCGGGCCGCCTCGTTGACGCCGTGCGCAATGCCTGTCATACTGCGCCTCTGCGTGGCGATTGAGCGCACGCCACCGCCACCGCCTCCACCACCTTCCCCAGGCCGCAGCTCAGGAGGGACCGTCACCGCATCCCCTGCCTTAGCGCCGCCCTCCACCGCAACACCCGCACACAGTGCAGAGAGCTCACACATCGCTGTCAACGCAAGCAAGGCAAAAAAGCCTTCCTCCTCGCTGCTGCGAAAGGCGAAGCCGAAGAGCTCAACAGACGAGACAGCAGCAGCTGCGCAAGACGCCACGGCAGCTTCGTCACCTTCCCCTCCTCTCCACCACGACCACCACCGTAGTCGACTCAACCCCCTGCAATGGTTTAAGAGCCTCGGGAAGCACAAGACGAAGGCGGCATCGACCACTCCAGCAGCGGCAGTGCAGACGGAGGCAACGGTGGCGGCGTCGGCTGCTTCATCGCCTGGTAGTTGTGGCGGTGGCGGTGCCGGTGGAGATGCTGCGGGTCGCGAAACAGCGCGTCCCTCCAGCGAGTCTGCCTCTCATCCGCAGCAACCATCCGTCCCCTCTGTTTCCTCTCCCGGCAGTGGTGCCGGTCTTGCATCAACTTCACGCCCCCATCTCAGCGCCACCACGGCACAGAAGGAAGAGAAGGAGGCAAAGGAGGAGGAGGAGCAGTCCTCTCTGGTGTGGCTCTCTCTTGTTCTCACCCCCGCCACGACTGCCAAGGCTGTTGTACAGCAGGTGCAGGACATGGTGGAACGCCGCATGAGTGCGAAGCTGTGTGAGGAGGCGAGCAACGCCTTATTTTCCACCACCACCACACCAGCCGGTTCCTTCGCCCGTCAACAGCAGCAACAGCCGCAGCAGCAGCAGCAGCAGCAGGGAGGAAAGGCAAGCTCACCCACTTCCCCAAGCGGAGCCACCGCCACCCACAACACCACGAATTCTTCCCAGACGGAGTGGTGCCTCTGTGTACAGGACGGCGACGGGACCTTCCACTGGCTCGGCGGCACGCGGCACCACTCAAAGAGCGCCGTGCTGCGCGCGCCGTTCGTGACGGAGGTGTGCCTGCAGTCCCACGCAACCTTCGAGGCGGAGCGACACGCGCAGCACGAAGCGGAGGAGAAGGAGGGGAGAAAAGCAAATGCAAAGCGGGCAGGACGTCGTGCGCAACGCGGCAACACGTTTGGCAGCAGCGCCTCCCAACACGCCTCCTTCGCCACCGCGGCGCTGGACCACCTCGATGAACCGTCTTCAGAGAGTGCGGCGACGTCCATCAGTGCGTCCACCTCTGCTGCACGCTCCTCGTCTTCTTCCTCATCTGACGGTGAGGGAGACGCCGCGGACGGGGGCAATGGGGGAAACAAGAAGCGCAAGCAGGCTCGCTCAAAGTCACGGCGGCGCTCCCCGTCGCACCACAACGGCAAGTCCACCACCAAGAAGAACAAGCGGAAGGCGCGCGAGGCAGCGTCAGCGTCGTCCGCGAAGCTTCCTGTTTCCACCATGACGGCCAAGAAGTTCTCCGCCCCGTCCGCCACCGAAGTGAAGTTTGCCTTTCTTAAAGGGGTGGTGCTGCCGCTGGAGGTGCTGCAGCAGCGCAACCCCTCTCTCCTCCAACACTACCACCGCCGCCGCCCACCACTCTACATCGCAGTGCACGTGCCACGCACAATGCGCGCAGAACCGCTCGACCCGGTCACGCCACCGCCCTTGCAGCTGACCGGAGCGGCACCGCCGGCAGAGACGGCTGCGGCGGTGTCCGCTCCCGCGGCGGAGACAACGACCTCGTCTGCTGCAGGGGACGGCAACAAGTCTGATCAGCACAGTGCGGCGGGAATGGCACACGCACACACGTCAGCTGCAAGTCCCTTCTCGAAGGAGGAGGATGTGGACGTCGATGGACCTTTGAGAGGTGGCGGCTCTCACTCCGCCCCGAGCAAGGCGTCTTCAGGCACCTCTTCGGCTTCCACACTGCCGAGCCGCTCTTCGCCACAGCCGCATGCAGCTGCAGACAAGGAACTTGTCGGAGAGGAGCAACAGCTGGGCAGCACAAAAAGACCGGACCGTGATGACACTGCTGCTGCTGCTGCTGCACCTCTTGTCGGTGGCCCCGCGGCGTTCTCGGAGATGAGAGATGCACGCAGTGAGCTTCCTACCGGCCTCGCCACCCATGCCATTGCCCTCGAGAGAGAGAACGCCAACGGCATTGGAGCTGCGTCGACGGCGGGCAGCAACGGCGCAGTAAAGGACGCGGAGGACGCCGCGTGGTGTCGCTCTGCCGAGGCTGCACAAGTAAAAGGAGTGGCAGCTGCTGTGCTGGGCCGCTTCGCTGCTGAGGAAGACGCCGCACACACCGCCTTGGCTACTGCGCAGCGGGAGTACATGACAGCGCTGGCTGCGTATCGCGCCGCTGTCCCACCCACACCAGAAGGCACGCATCAACAGGCAGGGCAGGGACAGGAGTATGCCCACGGTGCAGACGCTGAGGTGGCAGCACTACTGCGGCGCAAGATTGAGTTGCAGGCTGCCGTGGAGGATGGCAGGCAGGCGGAACGACAGTGTGCGCGGCTGACGACGTTGGTGGAGTGCCTGGAGAGGGAGCTCCAAGAGCATGCGGAGCGGAAGGCACTCATCACGGCACGCGCAGGATGAGGCGCAGCGTTGACATTCCTTAGAAACTCTCATCTTTTCCCGCTCCTGCTGCTTCAAAAGTGGGGAGAGGGAGAGACACCTCAAAACCCGCTAGAGGAGATTGTGGAGACTTCCAACGCACACTCAGCACACACACACGCGTGTATATCGAAAAAAAAAAGAAGGCATTTGACCGAACGTGAATAAGAAGAGGAGCAAGCGCTTTCTGTTTATCTTGGCTGCGCAGACCGAAAAGCTGTTGAAGTGGCGTTTTATGAAAGAGAGTCAAGCGCGTCGCGACCACCGCAGTCTTGTGCTCTGCCGTTGTGCGGCTCATCGTTGTACGAGAATGCACGACACCGCAGGGGCAACTAAAAGGCGTAAATGCTTCTCCCTCGTCCCCCCTTCTGCTTACTCCAATCGTTTACTAAACCGCATTTGTTCTCCTTTCTTCTTGAGAAAAAACGAATTGAGCGTATTCAAGTTGCGCAGAGGTGTCGGTACGGAGCTTTGAAATTCTCACAACACAGCTCCTTCTGTTTCTCTCAAGGACGAGCGGAGAGACACCGCTGGCTCCACACCCACACGCGTGCACACGCAAAAAACTCCGCTTACCGCAGCACACAAGAAAAAAAAAAGATCTTATTTTGTTTAGATTCTCCGTGTACCTGTATCATTTTCCCGCACCATCGTGGTCTTTATTTCTTATTTCGCTCATAGAACACACTACAAAACGCACATCAAACAGACACCGCTGGCAGCGTCTCGTGTGTCAGTGACATTAAAGGTTTTTTTTTTCTCTTCTCCTCGGCTTTCATCACAGCGTAGCCACTGAATTTGCTCTCGCAATGAGCGCTTCGATGCCAGCCGCGACGCCGGCAGAGTCGATGGTGGTGGTGGTGGACGTCGTGGACGCCTCCTCCCACGACGCGTTCGCGTCTCCAACCGGCGCTCCGCACAGCGCTGACGGCCCCATCGAGCGCCTGGAGATCGACGTGGAGGTGACGCCGCACACCACGGCGGACGAGCTCCTCGCGGATGTGGAGGCCGCACTACACGAGATGGAGTGTACGTTGTGCGTGCCCCGCCGTGCCGCTGCCCTCGCTGCTGGCAGGGTGCTGCCTTCCTTGGCCGCGTTGGAGTTGGCCATGCGCACCAACGCTGCCGCGAAGAGCGGGAGTAACGCTAACAACATCAGCAGTAAGACGGCGAGTGCAGAAAAAGAGGGAGTGCGCTACGCCTCTGCTCTGCGGTACGTGACGGACGCGGCGGCACTTCCACGCGAGGCCCTGCGCATTGGAAGCGAGCGTGTGTGTCGCACAGCGCCGCTCTCAGCCTCATCGCCCATCGGCACGCCAAAAAGAGAGGAGCATCCGCAGACGTGGTGCGTCGTACCGCGCTCACTGGCCGCTGCTGCTGCTGCTGCTGCCACTGATGTTTCCACGCTCGCCACGGTCTCCTCACGGCTTCTTTTGGCTCGTGATGATGCCGCGCCGGGTGGAGTCTCCACGAAAGACGGCAGCGAGTATGCGTCGCACGGCACGCCCCTCACACCCGCCTCCCCCGCTGCTGCTGTTGCTGCTGGTGTTGCCGCACCGGATCCCTCACTCCCTCCTCCGCCTGTTGTGGCGCTGGAGGACGTCGACGTGTCCGCCTTCCGCCGCCTGCAGGCCCACCGCGCTCTCGTCCTCGCCCGGGCAGAAGCCACGGCACTCTACACGAGCGGCAGCGGTGGCGCGCCGACCTCAGCGGAGGAGCTTCAGCGCCTGCAGCCCACCCTTCCCTGGGCTGCAGTGTCCACTGCGATCGACACGGAGGTGCGGCGCCTGCAAGCGGAACGGGTGCTGACCGGTGGCTGCGGCGGCGCCGGCCCAGAGGAGGGCAACTCTTCCTCGTCACCTGCTCATTCAGTGGCCTTGGGTGCGGCACGCTCGCGACTGCGCACGGCGTGGCTGCGGGCGGTAGAGGCGGAGGCAGCGGCATGCCGGTCAGCAGCGCCGGAGCTGCGACAGGCAGCTGCGAAGGCAGAAGCGTGGCGCGCCGCCGTGAAGGACACGCTGAGGGGCGAGATTGCGTCGCTGGAGGCGGAGGCAGCGCGGCAGGCGACGGCGCTGACAGAGCGTGACGTGCTGATGCGCCGGGTGGAGCAGCTGCAGACGCGGGTGGCGGCGGCGAAGGCAGAGGAGAAGGCACTGCTGCAGTCCCCTTCTCTTTCGTCGACGCATGTTGGTGCCGTCAACAACGCTACTGCCACAACAGCAGCGAATGCAATGTCCGCAGTTGAGAAAACCAGTGACGAAAACAGCGAAGAGAAGCGAGTGACATCGCCCTCGTCCTCGTCCTCCACCTCTGCAGATGCCTCCAGCGACTCCCAGCCGCCTCCACCACCACCGCTGCTCCGCAATGCACCGACGTCTGCTCTTGTTGTCAACCGCCAATCGCCTTCACATGAGCGGCGGAGTGGACGGCGCGTCCCCCTTGTTCACCCACCTGCTGCTGCCGTTGCTACTGCTGTTGTGAAGGCAGAGGCGCCGCCACGCAGTCGCAGCCGGCTCAGCATCGAGCGAAGTTTTTTATCGCCGTCGCTGCAGGCGGAGGTGCGGGCGGCGCTGTCGAGCGAGACGTCTTCTTCGTCCACAACGGCCTCCTTCTCCACGGAAGAGAGCAACGCGCCGAAGCAGCAGAAGCAGGTGTCTTTTGTGGATAATAATTTGCACTACGGTAGTGTTGTAGAGGCGCCACCGCCGCCCTCCGAGTCTTCGGTGCAGCGTCGCCGGCGGTATCAGCGCCGCGAAGCACCCACCAGCTGGGAGTCGAGCAGGGAGTTAGTAAGGGAAGAGGAAGGAGGAGTAGCTGCTGCTGCTGTCAATTCTTTTGCGTCCTCGCCTCATCGACCGAGAAGTTCTGCTGCACCACTCACCCCAACACGCACGGCACACACCACCTTGTCTTCTCCTTCCCCCGCCGTTCCATCTGCTTATCGAACCAACAGCCACGGCGGACGCATCGAGTATGAGGGCAATAGCAGAGAGGAGAGACATGCGTTGCCCTATCCCTCACCTTCTTTTTCCCAGCTGTACGACGTCGGTGGGGAGCGCAGCGCACACGGTGCATCCTTGCAATCAGAGGATGCGTCGAAGGCGGCACCGGTGTACGCGACAGCGAGTGCGGAGCTGCACCGGGTGACAGCGGCGCTGCGGCGCCACATCCGTGAGCCTCGGCCCGATCCAGTGGAGGGACAGCGGTTACTGCTGCAGGTTCGCGAGCTGCGGCGTGAGATAGAAAGGGAAGGCGATGGAGCCGTGGCGAGGGGATCGCGTAGTGGTGGAAATGATATTCTTCATGCTGATCCACACTACGGGCCCTCTTCGTCCGCGGTAAGCACTTCATCCATGTCGGAGCGCCACCCGTTGGCCTCTCCTTCTCTTCTCTACGAGTCTCGTGTGCCGGGTCGTCGTGACGGCACGTACCGCTACTAATAGAGAGAGAGTGTGTGTGTGAGAGATTGAGACAAGGAGGCAAAGGTAGGGATATGTGGTGATGTGTGCGTACGTGTGTGTGTACTAGTGCGCTTCTGCGAGATTCTCTCTTGTTCCGTCTCGTGCGTCTATTGGATTCTGCTTCTGCTATCCCCCCCAAAAGTCTTTAGGTTTAAACGCAGTGGATTTACGCCAGTTGCATCTGTCTTTGAGCGCGTGTGCGCGTACATCTCTGGCTTTGTGCGCAAAAGGCAATCTCGCCCTCATCAGCGCTTTTTCATGACTTAAACGGAGCATCCGTTAAGCTTTGCAAGTGGCCGCACTTGCCACACAGGACTGCTCGTCCACTTCTTCTTTCACTGAAGCACATACACGCAAACACACATACGCCCACTTCTCTCTCCTCTTCTCTTCCCCTCCTCTCATCCGTCTTCGCTGCTCATGCGACGACTGCTGTGCTTTCCCACACCCCGAATCCGCAGAAGATACCGGGGCTGCCGCTACGTCGTGCCAATTCTCCTTTTTTTTTTTGGAAAAAAGAAGAGAAGGAAGTAAAAGACAACCCCTGCATTATTACCTCATTTTCTGATAGAGGTGAACTTTATTATCTGTTGCGCAGCAGAAGAGAACAACACGTCTCTTTCTCACCGCCACTCCTTGAATACTGCTTTTATTATTGTTATTATCTTGCTTGTCTCGCACAGCTGTTAGGGTTGTGTGGGTGAAGCCACCACTGAGCTATACACACCCTTCCCACCCGCCCACTGCTGTCTTCTCCTTCTTCCTCTTCTCTCTCCGCTAGTGTTTTGTTGCCCCCTTTGTTAGTTTGACTTGTTTTTTGCCCTTCTGCTTCTCTTCAGTTTGCCTGCTTCTCTTTGTTTGTATCTTCTCAAAAATTTCGACGAGTTTTTCTTTTATCTTTCTCCCATTTTTTTGTTTGGTGTCTGTCTGCTTTTCTCCGTGGTGTGTGTATTTGTCTGTCTTCTCTCTCTCTTTCTCTATTCTGCTTGTGTACTTGCTCGCCACCACGCGACTGCTTTGATCTTCAGCTCTTGGTTTTTCTTTTCTCTGCTCACTTCTTTCTCTTCGTGCTACTATTCGTGCTACTCCCGACAGAGAACACCTTCGGCGTACGTCCCCTCTTTTTTTCTTTGTCAACTTTTTTTTTGCCCTGCTTCTATTTTCTTTCTTCTCTCTTGTGCGGAGGCTCACCTCTGTACTGTGCTGACCAGGTTAGCATCTTTTTTTTTGCTTCTTTCTCTCATTCGTCGTGCTCTTATCATTATACGTAAGCGCAGTCTCAACGCGAGGGAGGAAGGAAAAAACAACAACAACGAGCCAAGAAACACACGCCTGTGTACGACTGAAGTTGTGTGCTTGTACACCATCGACCTCTTTTTTTTTTTTTTCCTTTAGCTCTTGTTCTCCCGGCGTCGGATACACAGACGCCCCCTTGAGCATCGCTTCTTGTTTTCCTTTTCTCGGTTTTTTTTGTTTATTACGCTCACGCAGAGGTGCAGCACAGCTGCAACCCCACACATTCATACATCAAATCCAGAGATTTCTCCAACAGCCTTTTTAAAAGTCTCCGATTGCATACATCTCCGCACCCTTACGCACGTCACACACACACACGATGCACGCACACACGACTGTCTACTCCTCGCCTCTCAGCCCCAAGGAGCGAGACATGACTGTAGAGATGCGCTACAGTGAGAGCGCCACGGCACCGCCGCACAGCGACATTACTGCCTTTGCCGGTGCTGCCGACATCCCCCACAACACGAGCAGTTGGGAGCTGCTGGAGATCGTGGGCAACGATGCTGCGGCGCACGCCGTCGCAGGTGCAGCGCAGCTTCACGCCGTTGCGGATGCGTGCAATGCAAACGCGGAGGAGGATATGACAAAAGGGGAGAAGGATGAGGAAGAAACTGCTAATGCACCTCTTCCTCCTGCCGCACCGCACGACTTTACACTCTCCGCCGCAGTGAGTGGACGTGTATCGCCCGCCAACACCGTCTCGAGTGCGTGGTCGCTCGTCTCAACGCCGTCGGAGGGTCGCTGCAGTGGCCGCCGCAGCGCTGCCCTGCACCACCATCACCAACAGACTCAGCTACCTTTTGCGCCGATCAGCTGTGGCGATGCGCTGTCAGCACTGCCTGCCGACGGTGCGAAGGGAGCCGGTGACGCGGCTGATGGCCACCGAGGGACGCTGCCGCACAGAGGCTCGTTGGGTGTGTCGCAGACCTTTTCGATTGCCTCACCCCCGCCTTCACCCGTACCGCAGCACATACGCGATGCGGCCTCGCTTGGTGAAGGCTGGTCCGCCACGAGCTACGAGGAGGTGTGCATGAGTGAAGCGCTGCGCCAGAGTCGGCAGGGCAGCGGGGTGATCTCAGCTGGCATGTCCATGTCTACCTGCACGGCGTCATCGCCTCCGCGTGTTGCGCCGCTGCTGGTGGCTGATCAACGTGCGCTGGAGGGGAGGGACATGCGTGCCGTGTCCGGACGCTGCCCACCGCCTATTCCCTGCCTCCATGGATCCATTCCAGAGTGTGGGGAAGCAGGGAGTGGTGGCGCAGCTGCTGGCGGTCGTGCAGCGGCTCCTCACTCCCCCACAACAGCCCAGCTCATGTCGTGGCTGGCCGGTGTGCGGGCGACGCCGTCAGAGGAAGCGGCCGCCACCGCACACCACGGCGCCGCCGCACGGCTCTCGACGGCGTGGACGGCACGGCGCATTTCGTTCCTCTCGTCCTCCTCTACGGCGGCTGCGGCGCTCTCCGCCACGCTTCTTTCTCGTGCCTCGCTGCCCGGCTTTGCAGAGATGCCGCCGCAGCCGCAGCCCCACCTGCCTTCCGTCCCCTCCATCCCAACCCTCTCGCCCTCCCCAGCGGTTCTCGCCCCTCCTCCTTCAACGTTGTTGGACGAAATGGCTTTCTGGTGGTCGCGCACACGCGTGGTCTGCGCGGACGGCTCGCAGCAGGCTCTGCGTGGTTTAAACCGCATCTGCTGTTACGTCTGGACCGACCTGAAGAACCACTGGTACCCGCAGCTGCGTCTCGTGCTGGGGGACCACTCGTGCGCCACGAAGTCCCGTCGCAGCAGCCGCCGCTCACGCCGTCGCATTACGGGGCGGCCGGCCGGAGGATCGAAGGGGCAGTGGCGCAGCGTGTCTGCTCCCTGTCTTGTCAGCGGCGGGGAGGTGCGGTGGGGAGGCCGGCATGAGGTGCGGAGGAGCAGCGGCGAGGGCCGCTCGTCACCGTCGGCGTCGTCGACGCAGGGCGGTCTGCACACGTGCTTTGCCGTGACAGCTGATGCGGTCGCCTCGGCTGCGCAGGGGCTCCTTATGTTTCTGCTGTGAAGACGCAGAGCCGGTGGTGGTAACAATGACCGCTCTCTCAATTCCACTCGCTCCCTTCTCTCGCACGCTCCGTCGTACTCCCTTCTATGGTTGGTGCAGGAGGTAGAGTGGCCTGTGGCATCACGTCCACCATCACCGTCACGCCGTCCTCTTGGATATCCATGATGGACCCCTTCCTCCTCTCCTCCCAGTCTCAATTGCCTTGTTTTTGCACTGAGAAAGAAATCCTTGTTGTACACCAATTTTTTTTATTTTTCCTCTCTTGCTCGTCTTCTTCCGTCTCGTAGAGCGCTTTGACTTGTCTTTGGCGTTTGCCGCAGCTTCAGGCCCGTACAGCGGTGCCTCCGCTCTCCTTTAGTGTTTCCCATTGTTTTCATTATGTCTGCGTGAGTGTGTATGTGTGCGTGTATGTGTGGGTGAGCACATGAGCACCCACCAAAAAAAAAAAAACAGTTAGTAAGCGCATATAACAATAGAATGACGTTGTTGTTTCCCAATCTTACGGTCGCTGTAGCAGATAAGAGCTACAACAACAACAGCGCAAATGAAAAGACTACTGAGTGTACCCATAATAGTGAACTTCCAAAACTTTTTTTTTTTCTGCTCAGCCAGCTTTGCCTCTATGTTGTTCTTTAATTTTTTCCTCTGTCGTTCAGCAGTGCATTCGTGTTACTTCATGTCAAAAGGTTTGAATTTTTTCTTCGCTTACTTTACTAGTGTTCCTTCTGTCTTGTGCGTCACGGCACGCTCGATGACCACCGCAGAAGGGAAGCCACAACCGTCAGTGGGAAGCGGCACGGCGTCTGCGTGCGCTCTCGCTTGACGTTAAGTTTTTCTTACCCCTATCCAAAAAAAAAAAAAACTCAGCAACAAAAATAGTATTACGGCTGCCATTGTGCTTTTCATTTTTTCCCCTCCTATTTCTCATTCTCTTCCGCTACTTCAGACGACTGACAAACAAAAACAAAAACAAAAACAATATAAAGACGGCGCGAGAAGAGAGAGTTTTTTTGATAGTGTATCTGCGCGTGTTGTCGCTGTGGGACGGATTGGAACGGAGGAGAGGGCGGTGGCGGTGCTGGACGGTGGGGCGGCGCGGTACAATCGCTCGCTTCCTCCAAAACATGCTCATCACTCCTTCTTCTCATATCTACTATTATTATCTCTTTCTTTTTTCTATTTCAGGAGGGTCAAAGAGAAAAAGAAAAAAATAGGAAGGACGTGTGTCGCTCTCTGTGTTTGCTTGTGTTTTCGTTGCTTTGCAAGGCGAGTCAATACATGAGAGAAAAAAAAAGAAACACTCAAATCTCTTTATGGTGTGTTTTCATGTTCTGCCCCATTTTGTTTTCACTATTATTACTTTTTTTGTCTCGCTCTCTTCTTTCATGTTCTCTTGTAGGAATACTCTGATACACCTCTTTTTACCCGAGTGTCGACGAGCACGTCATCTTTTTTTGATTTTTTCTCTTCCTCCTCTCATTCCTGCTGCTGCTTCAATCAAGCAAGCAACAATTTCGTTCTTTTTTTATCTGTGGTGCGTTGCCGGGCTGTTGTGCTCAAACCTGATCAATTTACCTTTGACAGTTGTTGGTGGTGGTGGAGCTGTCGCCGTCGCTGCGCAGGGGAAGCACCCTGCACTGCCGTGGTCCAATGCTCCGCACACGCGTACACAAACACACATACGCGTATTGTGTCGCGTGGGCGAGGGCAGAAAAATGCGTGTGCGTATGTGGGCGAACTGCGCGGCTGTCGATGTACATGCGTGAGAGATTCTTTTGCGAGAGTATAGGACAAAACAATACTGCGTTTTCGCTTCTCATTGACCTGGATTAAGAAAAAAGAAACTAGAAAACAATCTTAATTATTTTGCAAGAGAAGTTTGCTGCGAGCAATACTGCGCGGTGATCACCGCCACTGCAAGGATCCCTGTGCGGTGCTCGTGGTGAAGGCCACGTGCGCTAAACTACTCCTGCCGCCTTATGGCCATCTTTTGACACATGCACAGTGAGGCGAGGAAAGCGACAATCGAGAGAGAAAAGAGAAGCTTTCTTCTTTTTTTCCTTCCTCCGGATGTACGATGGTGCACGTGTAGCCCAGTAGTGCAGATCGTCAACCCCTCTACCAATCCCTTGTTCTCTCCTCGGCAACGTCATTATTCTTTTTCCCTTTCCCTGCTCTTGTTTCCACGCCGTTATGCATCGCCCGACTCCCATCGCGGCCACTGCCATTCGGAGAACCAAAAAACGAAAACTTTTTAGCCTTCTCCATTACGACTGGGTCCTTTTTATAGACGTATTCGAGCCACAAGCTCCGCTTTTCTAAGAGCTTCAATTTATTGTGCTTCCGGCTTTCTCATCTATACGCAGCGAGAGAGCGACTATCATCTTCTCTGTAGCAAGACCTAACAAAGGGCGTAAACCAGCGCTGTCATCACCCGCTCTTTCTGTGTGATCATCCACCACTAATAATACACCAACAACAACTCAAAAACTTTTTTTTTTCATATACCATCAGCCCGCTCTCTTCAGCTCAGAATCACCACACAAATCACCCGAAGTGTACCACCGCCGTCACGCGTACACGGCTCGCCATGTCACGCCGTAATTTTCTGCAAAACATCCGCCAGGAAGGTCGCCACTCTGACGCCTCCGACGCGGACAGCTCACACGGCAGCGACGGCGGCGCATTCGACAAGGGCATCGCTGCGGCTTATCCCCCACAACGCGATGCACCGCTGCCAGAGGACACGCTGCACGCCACTCACCTCACAGAGTTCACGGTGGTGAGTGCGACAACAGTGGCGGTGTCGCCGGGATCGACCTCGCCGCCGCCGCAGACACCGCTGACAATGGCGGACGTCGACAACGCAACGGCTGCGGCGCAGCATTCCCAAGACAGACACCATAATGAGAAGCATCCAACGCTCTCTCCTGACACGCTGGACATGCATCAGCACGTCGACGCACCCTTCAGCGCTGACAGCCCACCCGCGTGGAGCCAGCAGCGTGCTTCGACTGCTCATCAGCGCCGTGCGAGTCAGCCGGCTGCAGCCAACACGATGGCGGTGCCTGACGTGCTGACCACACCACGTGCCTTCAACCAGCGTCGCTCCTCGAACCCGCGTGGCAGCATCAGCGGTCCTGCCCACCGCTCACCCAGTGCCGGGCCACCAGTCGCAGTGCGGCGCAACTCACGCACCGCCATGAACGCGGCACGCGCGGCAGTGACGATGCAAAGCCAGAGTCGCGACCGCAGCGCCAGCATCAGCCGCATGGAGGCGTCGCTCATCGCCCTGCAGGTCGAGCTGGCCACCGAGAAGCGCAACAACATCGAGGCAGAGCACCACATCATGACGCTGAACACGGAGGTGGAAAAGCTGCGCGCGACCAACGCGGAGCTCTCGCGTGCGCTGGCGGAGGCGGCCACCGCGTCATCGCAGCACAAGGGGGCACAGCGAGCCGCCGCCGCACCGCCAACAGTGAACGCAGCAGCGTCAAACGGAGCGTCACCGTCTGGCGCGGATGGCGGAGAGGCTGCGACGCGGGTCGCGGCGCTGGAGGCGCGTCTCAGTGAACTCTCCCGCAATCTCGAGACGAAGCAGCGCGAGATGGCCACCAAGGACGAGCGCATCCGCCTGCTGGAGCACAAGCTGGCTGACCAGCTTCTCCTGCAGACGGGTGTGCACTACATGGCCGTTCCTGCGCCGATCGCGGCGCCAAACAACGGTTACGGCGGCCAGCAGCACTCCCCACTCCTGCACCACCAACACAGCAACGGCTCCTTCTCCGGGCAGAGCGTCGGCAGCGCCACCGCCGCCGGGCTGCCCTCGCGGCGCCTCTGGCAGGCGGACGCACCCGCCACAGCCTTCACGGGGCCGCGCGTGGGTGCGGTGCGGCACGTGACGGTCGCCGGTGCCACACCCACGAGCGGCGAGGCCGCCGGGAACCCCGCACGGCCCTCCTCGGCGATGCGGCGGCGCAGTCCGGTGCAGACCTCGAGTGGCCCGCAAGACGATCTTCGCCGTCTCAGCCCGGTGCCGCGGGTGGAGGGGGAGGCAGCAGCGGACCGCACACGCCCTCTCCCGCCACCTCTTCCCCTGTCGTCCACCTCAGCAGCAGCGTCAACACGGGCAGAGGAGAACGCATCTGCCATGGCGGGCCGTCGTTCGAGTGTGCGCCGGCCGCCGCCCGTCCGTCCAGACAGTGCGCGGCGCAACAGTGTTCGTCGTGAGCACATGGGCGGCGCACACGATAGTAATAATGCTGGGCCAACGCCGATGGCGGCGGAGTCGATGCGGCGCCACACCACCGCCATGGCGAGCGAAGGCGCCGCTCATGCCAAGGCAAGAGACCCGGCTGCAGCTGAAGTGCCTCTTGTGCGGCGGTCATCTGCGGCACCGCAGAGCGGCCGGCAGAGCGCACGGCGGCCGTCGGTGCAGCGGCGCTCCTCGGCTGCTGCCGCGCCACACGCGGAGCCGCTGGAGGGGTCGCAGCGGCGCGGCTCACGGCGGGAGTCGCACACACCGCAGCCGGCGTGGCAGTCCACCCACGGCACTGCCTTCGGTGGTGGTTCGACAGCAGGCTCGACAACAGGGTCCATTTATGCCATGAACCAACGTGCCCTGTCGACGTACCGCGCAGCACGGCAGCCCTCGGCGACGCGCTCCGTCGCGCAGCAGAGTGTCCGTTCGAGCACGTCGATGCGGCCTCGTCCGCAGATCGCCTTCACGTCAGACGGCGACACGTCGACCATGAAGGGCACCACCGCCACCGTCATGTTCCGCACCCGCGACACCCGCAAGGAGAGCAACGTGGTGGGCAGCAACGAGGACTCGCTGGCCGACGCAACGGGCATCTCCGCAGCTGCTGCTGCGTAGTCGGAGGTGCGTGCCTGTGTTGTCTGCGAAGAAGGAAAAAGTAGTTTAGTAATTTGACCTTTTGCTTTACGTTTCACCTTTTTTTCCGATGTACATATAATATTTTTCTTCTGAGAAAACTTTGGCGCTTTTTTTCAGTGCGGCTGCTATGTCTGGCGTGCTTCGTGTCTCTCTGCCTGCGTGTGTGTGCCGTGCCAGCAGGTGCTGCTCGCTTCTATTGTCCCTCTTGTCATCGACGGCTGGCTGCGTCGGTGCCCGATGTATATTCAGTTTTGTACTTTTTCTGGCCTTTCGAGGCACGTACAAAAAGCAAGTAAAACAGAGCGCAGTAAAGCCGTGCTGCTTAAAGGTTGCCAGAAAAGAAACAAAACGGCCGTTGACGAGGGAGCAGTATCGTCGGAGGCAGTTGTTGTTCTCCGTTATCAACAAGCTAAGAAAAATAATAATAATGAATTGTGTGTCAATCGCGGCCTGCATTGCGCCCAAATGCCTACACACTCACGCAGTCGACGTTCTTTTGTCACTTCATCAGAACACGTTTTTCATGTTTCTTCTCTGGTGCCGTCATCTTCGCTCCCTTAATTACTCTTCCTCCCTCCACCTGTTCTCTTGCTTTCCACACTGCAGTGTCTCACACAGTCTCGATTGAGTAGCGGCGGACTTACTCGCCCTCCTCCACTCACACCAAAACACACATACTCAGCGTTCTTCTCCTTTTCCCTTCTTGACTCGTATCGCGTGCGTGCCGCAGTGATCAACCAATTGCCTCTTCTCCGTTTCTTATTTTTTTTTTTTAGTATCTTTTGCCTCCTCCCTCCCCCTCCAACTCGGAGTCACCCACCGCACTTCTCTCTGACGAGCTCCTCTTCTGTTGTTTTTTTTCCTTGCGTGCTATCGAACCCGAGAACGTAAAAGCTGATCCGCTGGGACACACATATTATCTCATTTTTCCCCGTTTTTCTTCTTTTTTCTCCTCCTCTTTCGATTTATTCCAATGGAGTCCCACGGCTCCTCCCGCGGTGCGAGCCCGACGGCTGACAGCCCGGTCAACGCCGCCCACCACCCCCGCCCCGCCAAGGCGCACCCGCAGATCAAGATCGAGCCAACCTGTCTTGTCTTCCCCCCGCCACACTTTGGCCGCTGCATCCAGAACGCCATCTCCATCTACAACGTCTCGAAGCAGCCCTGCGTCTTCAAGATGCGGAGCCAGAACCCGGAGCGCTACGTGGCGAAGCCGCACGTCGCGATTGTCGCGCCAGAGTCTGCCCGCCGCATTTTTGTCACGCTGCGTGACATGAACACGCTCGGCACCAAGAACTTGCCAGAAGACACGAACGACCGCTTCCGCATCTCCTTGCGGCTCTACAACCCGAGCACGGTGGACGCCAGCCTCGCACCGAAGGAGTTGTGGAACGTGCTGCAGCAGCGCGGCGCGAAGGTCGACCATGAGCAGGACCTTATCTCGTACTTCACGAAGATGGACACACCGGTGGGCGGCCTTGTGACCTTCTTCCCCCCAACGTACATCCCCGTCACTCCCAACCCGGCTCAGAAGGCGGAGGCGGCGCCAACCGTAAACGGTGGGGCAGCAGCCGGCGCAGCAAAACGCGGCCTAGCGGCGGACTTGAACGCCGCGGCGCAGAAGAACGCACAGGCGACTGGCGCCGCGGCGCAGAAGCGCACCTCCGCGAAGGACGGTGATGGCGACGCGTCGAAAGGGAAGGCGGCCGGTGGCAACAAGATGCCGGCTGTGTGGGTCGGCGTGGCGGTCGCTGCGATGGTTGTCGTGTCGCTCGCGATCGGCGCTGGTGTGATGCTGCGTGGTGGGGCGGAGCGTGTGGCGCAGCAGACAGCAGCACAACCTCGGCAGCACCAGCCTACTCACGCGAGCAGCAACGCTGCCCCGTCCGCTGCCCATGGGCATCCCCACGTGGCACCGGCAACCTCCCAAGCAGACGAGGCGCGGATGCGTGCGCAACAGGCGGAGGAGCGGCAGCAGCAACAGCATCGCGAGAAGGCGCGAAGGGCCGCTGAGGCGCAGCGGATGCGTGACTTGCGTGTACAACAGAAGCGCGAACAGCAGGCGCAGCGAGAGGCGGAGGAGCGTGAGGCCGCACGTGTGCGCGCTGCCGAGGAGGAGGAGGCGCAGCGACTTCGTGCGCAGCAGGAGGATGAGGAAGTGCGAGCCTACCAAGCTGAGCAACAACAGCAACAACAGCAACAACAGCAGGAGGAGCAGATAGAGGAGGTAGATGAGGCGGAGCTCGTAGACCACCCGTCGCTGCACCAGCGGGAGAGCGAGGAGCAGATGGAGGCACACGGCTTCGCGGAGCCGCACGGCGAGCATGCCGAGGTGTAGTCCACTGCCGAGCTTTCTCTTGCTCTTTCCGTTTCGCTGTTTGAGTTCCGCAGCTTGCTGCTCGTTGCGGGAGTTTTTTTTTTTTTTTTTCGCATCGCCATGCGCGTCGGCCTTCTCTGTGTCTTCGTATTATTCGCAGTATGTGATTGCTGATACTGCCTCAGCGCGCATGCGTTTTTTTCTTTGTCTTTGGCGCCGCAGAGGATTGCTGTTCTCTGTTGATGGAAGAGGGATAGAGATGCTCACAGGACTGGAGCCGAAGGCTGGGCCACACACGAGTGCTCCTTCTCAAAAGGTTTTACCACATTGAGTGCTCTTCTTCATGTATTGTTCTTTTGCTCATTTCATTTGTCTTCCCTCAACTTCTCAAAGAAGAAATGTCTGAGCTGCATGTTACTTTTAATTTTGTTCTGTTTCTTCCCCTTTCTGTGCTCGTTGTGTGCTGTTGCTGTGTGGCACATGACGGCTATCTCTCTCCCGCAGTAGCGTATTGGACCGGTTTCAGTGGTGATGCAGACGGCCACCATATTTACTCTTCTCTTTTTGTCTTGCTGATATCATTTATTCGTTTTTTTTTTCTGATCGCTTGTTTGTTGGTAGGTATGGGCGTCGCGGTCTTTTTGCCGCATATTGCACGTAAAGATAAAAGCGAAAGAGAACGCCAGGGAAAAAAAGCTCACTAACTTGTTTTTCTTATTTACGCAGCTCTCCTTTTTGAGTGTGCTTGTTGCGTTTAAGATAAGAGTGCTAAAAGGTGTTTCCTAGGCTTCAATAAGATGTGAAGACAAGTTGTGGTAGGGCATGCTGTGCCTCTCTGTCTCTCCTCTTTCTCGCGTATTCGCCGTGTGTCACCGCGAACAATGCTGTTCTGCGCGCTACCGCTCGTTTTCTTCTCCCTCCCCCTTCTCTCTCATCTGCAGTCACAACGGTGTACAGCGGCCACTGCCTCCCAGACTTAACAAACCGGTACATCCTACAACACTCCACAGCAAGGAACAAAAGCAGTATTTTGATGGAGTACCGGTGCTATGTGGTGGGCGACGCCGTCACCGAGCCCGGCGCTCTGCTCCGCCGCCTCCTGCATCAGCCCTTCCCTCCCGCCGAGGAGCGCACGCTGCAGCACCACTCCCTCCTCTACACCCGCAGCGAGGAGGCCAAAGGCACCAACGCGTACACGATGGCCGTCTCGCTACCCGAGCTGCAGGAGGCCCGCACCGCATCGCTCACGCTGCCGAACCCGTCCATGCCGTCGGTGGACGTCACCGTGCAGTTCGCCGCCATCGCCGACACCCGCGAGTTCGAGCGCATTATGCTGGGGCACTACGCCGGGGCGTCGGCAGCGGGCAGAGGCGGTGTTGGCCGCCGTCTGCGTCGCTCCTTTTCTTCACCCGTCTCCTCCATGCAAGACTTGGTGTCGTCGGAGCCGTCGTCGCTGCCCAGCGGGGCACACGGCATCGCCCTCCACGCCTCCCCGCAGGCCATCGTCCTCGCGTTCAACCCCTTCTCGATGTGCTCCTTCTCGAAGCTGCGTGTGGAGTGGGTGCGCTCGTTGCTCGTGCTGCGACAGCAGCGTCAGCAACGCCTTGACGCCGTCGCTGCCCAGCAGCAGCAGCAGCAGCAGACGGGTCTGCACGATCAGCAACACCAACAAAGCCAGCAGCGGTCGTCGTCGTCGCAGCTGATGCGGCCTGCGTCGGCGGTTTTCGCCGGGGCTTCGGTGCCCGTCACGCCTCTCACCACGACGTACCCCGCAGAGGCAGTGGAGAGCTTCCCTGCTGTGCTGCTGGTGGCTGTACGAATGGAGCTGATGCGGGACACGATGGAAGCCACCCCCTCGGTCCACGTCCCCTCCTCCTTGGAAGTGACGGAGGTCGCACAGGCGCTGCAGGCACAGGGCTACGTGGAAGTGAGCACCAACTGCGACGAGTCGATGGATCTGCTTCGCACGACGGTGGCGCGGGCCTGCATGGGGGAGCTGGCGAATGCGCCGGTGGTGACGTACAACATGGTGTACGCGGCGCGGCAGGCGTCGGTGGCGCGCGCCATTGAAGCCGTGCAGATGGACCCCTATGAGGAGGAGGGGGAGGCGGAGGAGGAAAACGATGGCGCGGTTGGAGGTGACAACGATGCCGGTCAGCGGAATTCAGCTGACGGGGACGCGGCCTTTTCTCCCCTAATGACGCTGCCATCCGTGGAGCTCTCTGTCTCATCCAATCAGCAAGAGGCGGCGTCGGCGACGGCAAAATCGGCGCACAGCGCTGCGGAGGACGAGCGGACTGCCTCCTCGCACCTGGCGCAGCACGACGACGCGGGTGTTACCACCGACGGCCCTGTGCGCTCGCCTGAGCAGTCCTCGGTGATGACTTCTTCACAGGGTGAAGGCGCAGCAGCGGGTGCCGGTGCGGCTGCTGAAACGCCGATGCGTGGTCGACAGCTGCGGCGCCACCTCGTGACGGCTCTTGCCCCGCTCGTCGTCCCCCACGCCACGCCCTTGACGCCGCCAGACGAGAATGCGCGGGAAGAAAAGAAGAATCACCACAACAGGAAGCATTCGGGCGATGGACGCGCTGCGGTGCCTTCTGCTCCTTCTGCTTCTTCTGCTTCGCGGTGGACGTGGCGGCGCCACCCTCGCACCGGCCGCGTCTTCTACGTCCGCCGTGGTACTGGGAAGTCGCAGTACGACGTGCCGGACGACTATGACGGCCCTCCTGTTGTCGACGACGCCGGAGCAGCAGCAGCAGCAGCAGCCTCCACGCCACCACCAGCACTAGCAGTAGCAGTTGTGGGTAGTGAAGATAAGAAGGAGGAAAAGATGGCGGACAGCACAAATCATGATGACCTTTATCGAAACGAGAAGAGGGATGCCGATGCCGCACACCGCAGCAGCAGCAGCAGTAGCAGCAGCTCTGTCAGGTCCACTCAACACGCAGATGGCCAATTAACGCAGCTGGAGATGCCGTCTGACGCCGACGCCGAGGAAGAAGAGACGCAGGACGCAGAGGGGCGGCGTGGGGCAGAAAATGCCAATGCAGTAGAGTCGCAGACCACAAGCGAGGGCCTTGACAGCTGGCGACAGCGGCAGCAGCTGCAGCTGCGACGTACACAGGTGGCCCGTCTCGAGCACCAGCTTCAGCAGCTGCGCCTGCAGTCAGCCCGTCTGCGAGCGCAGTCGGAAGCGAACGCCAAACTGAAGCGTTCCGTGGCCGCCCTGCGCAGCGACTTGGAGGATAAAGAGCAGGCCTTCTCTGCGCGGGTGGCGGAGCAGAACCAGCAGCTGGCCAGCGACGTGCTGAACACCACCGTGGCTATGGAGGAGCTGATGGGGGTAGGGCAGCCAAGCTTGCTCGCCACTGAGAAAAAGGACGTGCTGGCTCTCCACGGTACGGACGGTAATGGTGGTGGTGGTGGCGTCGATGGCACTGGGCAGGCTGGTGCTGCTGCCGTGGACATTTCCTCGCTCGATAAAGACATCCAGGAGGCCATGCAGCGGCTCCATGCGGCACTGGCGCAGCGGGATGCGGTGGCAGAGGCGGTGCGAGCTCTGCGTCAGCGCCGCCATCGCGTTGCGCAGCTCAATGCTGAGGTTTCTGAGGAGACGGACGTGCTGGTGCGACGTGGCGTGCAGTTGGAGGAGGCCGCCTCGCCGCTGCAGGACGAGCTGGAAACTTTGTTAGCTGAGGCTCGACACGTGCGAGAGCGAGTACGAGTGCTGGAGCAGCAGCGGGCAGCACAGGCCCGTCGAAGAGAGCGGGACTTGGAGGCTAAGGTGGCTCAGCAGCATCGCGTGGAGGCGCAGGTGCGGGAGTTGGACCGGCTGCGACAGGCCTGTGCGCGGGCTCAGCAGACGTACGAAGCCACGCTGCACTCCCTTGGTCTTTCCCGTGGTCTCCGCACCGCTGCCGTGCAGGAGGAGAACGCGCGTTTACGACTGCGCCTTGAGCGCACCACCGGACGCTGTGCCGAGGCGCTGCTGAAGGCAGCTGCGGCGTTGTACACGATGACGGTGCTGAAGCGCGATGTGGCGAAGGCGGTGCAACGGGTGGTGGATCAGCGAGCAGCGCAGCAGCAGCGGCTGACACGCGCACACGACGTTGCCGTGGTGCGTCGTGCGGAGGCAGTGGCAGCACGCTACACGGCTACGGCTGCTGACGCGGCTGCAACCACTGCGTATCGCGTAGGAGGCTTCAGTGACGTGCACGGTGCGCCGCACACGCCGCCGCCGGAGCTGCTGGAGGTGGGCGTCGATGCGGCTGCAGCGGCATGTCGGCAGTGGCGCCTGCACGACGACGGCGTCACTGCCCCGCTTCTGGCTCGTGCGCAGGCCGTGGAGGCGGAGGTCCTGCTGCTACTGCGACGAGTCTCTGACTCTGTACGGCTCGAAGTGCACACTTCAACAGGTGTCACCAATCAACGAGAGGGAAGCGCAGAGGGAGAGAGTGACGCGTCTCTTGTTTGGTGGTGGCTGCGTGGTGTTATCACTGGCATCCGCAGCAGCGCCGAGCGCCGCTGCGAGAAGCCATGGCGTGCCTACACGGAGCACCTTGCGGCGACGCAGGAGAACGCGCTCGTGCAAACGAGGCTTGACACTCCTCTTCTCAGCGGTAGCGCATCAGCCAGCACGTTGCAAGAGAGGAGCACCAGATCCACACCACTGTCCTCAAGCCCACCGCCTGTGTTGACACCCACTCCAGCAGTGGCAAGGCGAGGCGATGGTGCCAGTAGTGGAGCTGTGCAGCACGGTGATGTGCTAGAGCAAGGCCTGTGGTCGACGTGCGATCGTCTGGTGAAGCGCTTGTCTGGTCTCGATGATCACTTCACGCTTTTCTACAAGAAGATGCGGGCGTCCTCTTCCTCTTCGTGACGCGAGTGGAACGAACGAGAAAATGAGAAGAAAGGTTTGTTTCAGTGTGTGTGTCCCTGATGTCGATTCTCACGGCCATCTTTGGCGCTTCTTAGAATGTGAGACGCTCTCCTTTTTTTTTTTTGAAGGGCTTCTTACTCTAATTTTCTGCTATCACGCACTTCGCGTGCTTTTCCACAATTTTTGTTTTTCTCTCTTTTTCTCTGTGCTGCAACGAGCTCAATGGCATTCGTCTGCTCTGGTGGGCCAACACAGCTCGATAGACGCAGCACCACGACTGCCACAACAAGAACAAAGTAAGAACGGTGTGAAGTGCGGGCGACTGCGGCAACAACCTTGTGAAGGCCGCTTATTGGGCATTACGGCCCCATCGAATTTAGAGAGGGGTGGGCGTGTGTTGATCGTCCGCTCACAAGGCAGCTGGCCTTCTAGTCTATCAGCAGCGCTGCAGCACGCCATGTTGCCCAATGCGGCTTCCGTGAAAACTGGAGGCGATTTTTGTCGCTGCGCTTCCCTTCCCTTCCCTTTCTTTTTCCTTTCTATTCTTCGTCTTGTTATCTCACCTTCTCCTACTTTCCCTCCTCTGTTTCATTTGCCACTTGTCCTAACACTACACGCGACCGCATCGACTAACTCAGATTCACTGCCCTCTCGCACTCCCCTTCCCCTCCAACCCTTCTCTTCCCCACCCCAGCCCGCAACCATGGCCACTCCTCGCTCTGCTCCCCGCAAGGCTGCTGCCCGCAAGTCGCACCGCAAGCCGAAGCGCTCGTGGAACGTCTACGTGAACCGCTCCCTCAAGGCGATCAACAGCCAGATGTCGATGTCGAGCCGCACGATGAAGATCATGAACTCGTACGTCAACGATGTGATGGAGCGCATCGCGACGGAGGCTGCCTCGATTGTGCGCACGAACAAGAAGCGCACCCTCGGTGCCCGCGAGGTGCAGATCGCCGTGCGCATCGTGCTGCCGGCTGAGCTGGCGAAGCACGCGATGGCGGAGGGCACGAAGGCTGTGTCGAACTCGTCCCGCTAAGCACGTGCAAGAGCACGCGAGGACGATGTGCAGCACCACAACGCTGTTCTTTCGTCTTGCCGCCCGCGTGACGTGGCAGACATCCCAATCCCCCTTCTCTTCGCTCTTTCGTTGAGGAGGGGGAGAGGGAGGAGAGGTGCGTGGCAAGAAAGGGATTTTTCCCCTTCTCTCTCCATTTCACTCTTCCTTCCTCGCTTCATAGATGATCTTTTTATAGTTTTTTCCTGTTCTTGTTTTCGTCTATTTTAAGTTTGTTTCTGTGCTTTTCTTTGGGATGGACCACCCCGTTTTCTTTTTTCCCTTCTACTTTCAGGACAGAGGTCAGACACTGAGCGTCAGTCGGCACTTACTCTTCCTCTTTGGCTGTGATGTGTGGCCTCTCTCTCCGCTAACGAAGGCGTTGCCTATCTTTGCCGGGTGTATTCCATCCAACAGAGTTGGGCGAGAGCAGTCAACGCCTCCTGCGTGTGTGTGCGCGTAGGAGAAGACGACTTTTCCCACATCTTCTCTTTTCTTCTTTCTCAACGTTATCGTTGTCCCTTTATGGTGCACCGACGATTTTGGGTTATGGGAAGGAGTGGGAGGGCGGTGGCACGGAGCCAAAAGAGAGGTGTGTGTGCAGATGGAGAAACAACTGAAAAAAGAAAGAAAAGCTGAACAATAAAACAGAAGCAGGAGGCATCTCTGACAAGGGACGAGAAAAAAAATAGATGAGCGCAGTCAATGACGCTCTCTCGCTTCTGAAGAGTGGCTGAGGCTCGAAAGTCGCATGCGAGAGTGAGCTGCGGACGGCGATTGGGAAAGGCATCGGTGAAGCATTTCATCGTTGTGACTGAGAAAGGTGTTGTGCGTGTGTGCTTGAGTGTCGAGCCCATGATAAATTCGTGCATGATTTTGGTCGACTATAAGGTTGCAGCTGCCTGAGTTCGAATGCAATGTTTTCACTTCTCTGCCACTTGCTTCTGTTGTTGTCTCCTCCCTCTCCGTCCTTATCTTCGTTGTCTGCCGCACACAACACATTCATTCTCCAATTCTATTTTCTCACTGGAACACACACAGAAACGCCAGCAGTCTGCATCCTCCTCTTTGTTCTCTCTTTTCTTTGTGCTGCTCTCCCTCATTATTCTTTTCCCGTTTTTCTAAAATCTCTCGTCGATCGCCGTCGAGGCACAGGACGGTTTTCAAAGGCGGTGCGGATATGGGGCCAACCCAACTCGTTTCTGCGTCTCTGCACCTCGCTGGCTCTTTCTAAAGTGAGCAAAGAAGCGAGAGAGAGAAAGAAGGAGTAGAAGAGAATTGGAAAAAGAGCGGTACGAGAAACGCTGCCAGCTTTCAACTTTTCTCTTTTTTTTTCCTCGAGTACTGTGAAGGTGTGGTTGTTGTGTATTGCCTTCGCCATTTTGGTTCCACGTGTTCGCACTGTTCTCGACCACCTTTTTCTCCGCTTCTCTTACTTGTCCTTGTTTGATCGTCCCCGACTTGCGTGTACTAGTTCATTTTTTTTTTTGCTGTTCCTACCCGTTGCGCGTGACGCGTGGAGAACTTCGTGTCGACTCCTCCGTCGCTTTTTTTATCTATTTCCTTTTCACTAACACATTTTTTCTTCTTCTGTAATTTACCCGTGTTCTCTCGCTGCAGAGGGTGGCGTATCTGCGCCAGCAGTGGAAGAGAGCAGCGAGCCGGATGGGAGTCGTGAAAGAGTGCCGAACACGGTTGCTGACGTGAGCCGCCACGGTGACACAATTCTTTATCGCAGCTGTCGTTTACCTTTTAACATTTTTGACTTTTCTACATTTTGTAAAGCGAAACCGTTTTTTTTTTTTTCTTTTGCATTTCCGTTATCGCAGCTCCGACTCCCTGACTCTCTCTCTCTCGCACAGACGACGGCATCGTGTTCGCATGAAGGGTCACCACGTCACCGTGGAAACCCTCGTCGAGGTGGAGGTGCCGGTGCCTACGACCCGTCCTACTCTCAACATCCCTTCAAACCCCTTACACGACACATACGCCACGTCCTTTCTTTCTGCCGCTGACGGCGTCGAGGATGCGGTAGGGGTAGTGGATCTCACACCGAGTGCGTCGCCGCTCCCCTCTGCTGTGTTGGCTGCTGCGAACGTCGACACGCCGAGCAGCACCTTCGAGGCCGCTATCTGCACCGAGCTGCAACGCCTCATCGATCACTGCGAGGATGTCTGGGCCCACACGATGCACCTCACGCGCGTGGTGGTGCGCAGCGTCGCCATGGACCAGAATTATGCCATCGCCGTCACCTGCGTCATGCTGTTCGTCTCCTGCGTTCTCTACCCGACGGCGCAGACGTTTCTGTGCACGGCGCTCTTCCTAGTGCTGTATGGCATGTGCATCGCGCTCCAGGGATACCACTTCTGGGCCCGCGTGACGGAGATGAAGTACCGCACGGCGTCCGTCACGTCGGAGGTGTTGGTGCGGTGGTGGCGCCGCGTGCACGAGATGCCGCTGCGGCTCCCCCAAACAGCGGAGGAGCGGCGCCGCGTGTTTATCGAGTCGTTTGCGCAGCTGCCGGCGAGCGCCTTTCGCATGGTTGCGGTGGTCGATGAGCGGACGGACCGGCTGAAGCACATCCACAAGAGCCTGATGGTGAAGCGATCAAAGCGGTTAGATGAGGCGACGCTGAAGGTGAGGCCCTATTTAGAACCCGTTGGTATCTGCAAGCTGGCCGACGTGATGCGCATCACTTTGGAGTCGGACGCCATCGTGCTACGTCCGCTGACGGACCGCGCACGTCCGCCGCGGCTGCCGAACCTGCTGCTCTCCAACAAGCACTTCATCGAGGACGAGGACACGACGGACGATAGCGACAACGAGCGTGACTCCCGCACGGCGCTCGGCGGCGGCAACACCATCTCCGTCTCGCATCACATGGAGTACTTCGTGCACCGCGTCTTTCTCCTCTTCTGGGGCGTGGCGATGCTGCTCACTGCGGGCACGGGCGTGATATTTTACTTCGCGGTGAAGGCGCCGCTGGGCGAGGGCGTGTTTCTCGACCCCGCTGTCGCGCTGCTCGGCCTGCTGCCTCTCAACGCAATCGTCCTGAACCGGCTTCTCATCTTCTACGCCAACGTGTACCTGGACAAGCTGTTCCACTATATGGTGTCCCGCAGATCGTACGCCCTCGACGACCGCCTGCCGCGCTTCTCCTTCTGGTCCACCGTCGTGACGATGGCGCGTGTTGTCTTCCGCCTGCCGCCGCCGAGTGGTGGCCGCAACCCACTCGTCTTCGCCACGTCGCTGGTGGACGTCTTTGGCATGGCGACGGTGATCGCGGTGCTCGATCAGACCGGGATCGTGACGGACATGGTGCCGCTGCCACGCCAGGTCCTGCTGCTGAAGAGCGACCCGCAGCAGCAGAGCTCGTCAAGCGATGAGAGCGACACCGAGCCCGCGGCAACGGCGGCGGCAGCGGGGGCGTCGAGCAGTGGCGCCTTTGCGCAGCGCAGCGAGCGCGACGCTCGAGACCGTCGTCGTGACATGCGGAAGCAAATCAAGCGCAAGAAGTATCAGGAGCTTCGCTTCCTCGAGCTGCGGCTGGCGCAGTCGTCGAAGCAAGACGTCGCCGTGGAGTTTACCGACGAGGAGAAGGTGTCGCAGCGCTACTCAAGCCATCTCAACCCGCTGTGCCTCGCCATCCTCGTCCACGCACTCGCACGCGAGCCGACGCAGCTCGCCACCTGGACAGAACCCTTCCGCTTTTGCGACCGCTCCTTGCACTGGTCCCGTGCCCTTCACTGGATCCCGCGTGCCTGCGGGTTTCATGACAGCGTCGCGCGCAACTTTCTCGTGCTGGCGCGCATCTTTGTTGTCCACACGGAGGTGAGCAGTGGCTACCGTGACACGTGCCCCGAGCAGGCCTGCTCCTACCTCGTCGAGGGCAGCGATGGCGCGCTGCACCTCTTCACGGTTGGCACGCCCTTTCTTGTGTGTCGGCACTCCTCGACGCACTGGACCGGCACGAGCATCGAAGAGTTCGACGACGCGGACAAGGCGGAGATGCTGTACATGGGCAAGCATCAGTGGGAGGAGGGGCAGAGCCTGGAGACGGTCGCCCTGTCCCACCGCATCCTCCCAGAGCGGTACCGCCGCTACGTGGACAGCCTTCCCCGCAACCCGCACAGGTACAGCGAGTTCTTTTTCCGCAATGGCGCCGAGGTGACGAGTGCGACGGCGAAGGCGTCCCGCGCAGCACGGCGCCAGCGACGCGAGGCGTGGGCTGCGGCACGCGCTGCACGCGTTGAAGGGACAGGACAGGAGGGGCGAGAGGTGGCGGCAGCCCCGAGCACTGGCTCTCGCACCGCTGTGCGTGCCTCGTCGCGTTCAAACGCCTCTGTCCCGCCAGCAGCGATGGTGTCGCCGCTGCCGCTGCACAGCGACGAGGAGGATGGCCCGTTCGGCCTCACCTTCAAGTCGCGTGAGAGGGCCGAGACGGCGGTGTACATGAGTGATCGCGAGGAGCGCAGCCTCAACGACTCGCGCGGCTTCCACAGAGAGGATGAGGGGAGCGAAGGAGTAGAAGGAGAGGGGGCGTGCTCGCTTGACAACTACGGCGGTGGTGACGATGGACATCGCGAGAGCAGCGAGGAGGAGGATGACGACGACGGCAGCACAGCAAGAAAGGAAAATACGGGCATTGACAGTAGTAGTAGTGGTGGTGGCGCTGGTGTTGCAGCGGGGGCTGCGTTGCGCCGCAGACGCGCGAGACCGCCACGCAGCCGCTCCGTCCCCGCCACACGATCGACGCGGCCGCCGACGCTGCGCTCACGCAGTCGCTCTTTTGGCGAGATGCCGTCGGACGTCGTGGGGGACATCGAGGAGGACGACTGCCTCACCGCCAACACCTTTATTCGATTGATGGCGACCACCTCGCACACCTTCCTCGGCCTCGTCGGCTTGCAGGACTCGGTGCGGCCCAATGTGCAGAGTACGATGGCGCTGCTCGACGGGGCAGGCGTGCGCTGCATGTACTTCTCCGCAGAGAATGAGCGCCAGACAAAGAGCTTCGGCAGCCGTGTGGGGCTGGAGACGGACTGGAACTGCTGCATCTCGTTGAAGGAGGACGCCGTCGCCCTCGACCCCCACAGCATTCGTGCGCAGCTCCCGTTTGGGATTAAGTCGATCCGCAAGCACATCCTGCACGTAGACCCGATCCCTCTGCAGGTGAGCCTCTTCTCCCACGCTCTTGGTGTCTCGAAGCGCGCGATGCTGTCGGTGCTGCAGGACAACCATGAGGTGGTGCTCGCGGTGGGGTCGGTCTTCAACCACAGCAACGTGCGCAGCTTCGTGCAGGCGGACTTGTCGATTGGCGTGCTGCCCACACGGCGTGGTCCGACGGCCGATAAGGACGCCGCGTTGAAGCACAGCCGCATCGTTGAGCCGTCCGACTTCGCCGTGACCAACAGCCTCAACCGCGACATCCCCCTCTACCGCAACGTGGCGGAGCTGATCGGCTGCAGCTGCTCCTCTGCGTGCACCGCCGACGACGTCCATCCTGCCGATCGTGGCCATGATGATTCGCCAGGCGCGGCTGCGGCTCAGCGGCATCGGCAACGGGGCGGAGTTCGTGATGCACGCCAACTTCTTTCTCGTGATGGTGAACTCAATCTCGCTCATCGCCGGCGCACCGCTTTTATTGACGCCCTCCGTCACTGTCTTTGAGCTGTACGTGGAGATCCCGATCTTGGCGCTGTGCTGCACCTACACGGCCTTCGCGGGGATGGACCCGATGCGCGTGATGCCGTCGCGGCACAATCACTTCGTGCGGCGTGCCATCTTCCAGCACAGCGCCGTCGTGTGGTGTTTGCGCTACCTCGTCTCGCTGGTCGCGCTCGTGGCGTTGGGCATCACCGCCTCTACCCATCTGTGCCAGGTCGGGGTGCTGCAGCTGATCAACCTTGAGGACCAAGCCTGCATGGGTGCCGCACAGGGCTACGTGGCGCTCACCTTCAACTACTGGCTGATGGTGCACTGCTGGACGCACATGAGCCGCCACCACCCCATCTCCCCCACCTTCTCGCTGAAGCTTGCCCATGGCCGTCGCTCCACCTACCTCTTTAAGTCGTACCGCTGGGTCTCCGCCAGCTTCGTCGTGTCATTGCTGAGTGTGGTGGTCGTCGTCCTCGACACGCCGTTCAGCGTCCTCCGCAAGGCCTTCGTTCCCTCTATCGCGCACTTTGTTATCGCGCTCTTGTTTCCCATCTTGATTCTCGGGCTGGACTGGCCAATTAAGCGGTGGCGGGAGCAGCGCTTCACGAACATGCAGAAGTTCCGCAAGCTGTCGTACGGTACGCGGCTTGGCATGCACTCCCCTCGCGGAGATTACGAACCAGAGGGAGTGACGTACAACACCGGCAGCAGCAGTGCTGCCGCTGGAGCTGGGATGGGTAGTGGGGAGGGCGGCTGCGATGGGGACATCAGCGTTGCCGAGAACGTGAGTGTGCTGAAGCGAATTAGCGAGTGGTTTTACCGCTTTTCCAGCATGCGGGGTGGCAAGCTGGAGCTGAACTGCGTCTGCTGCGATCACATCGGCGGCAACTACGCGTCGTACCACACCGTCGCGAATGTGTAGTGTGTGCGACTGTCTGTGCTGGGGGTGAAGGAAATGACGACTGAAGAGGACGGGTGTGTGCTGCGGAGGCGCCGTCGCTGCCTTTCTTCTCTCTCTCTTATCTTTTTATTTGGTGAGTGCGAGGTATCTGTTTCTTGTCAGCTAAGCTAAAAAAAAAAAAGGAGAAGAGGTAAGAAGTCTGCTCAGCGAAGAGGCGATGAAGTGGTAAAGCGGCACTCGCCGGTACTCCATGCCTTTTCTTCAGAGAGGAGAAGATTCGAGGGGTAGAATCACACAGAAAAAGAAAAGGCTTGGCATCTGCTGAAGGAGGCGTGATTGTCCAGCACTGCGCGCAATTGTTAAATTCGATTCGCGCGCGCTTATTTGCGGCGAGGACTTCTGTCAAGCGAATTTATGTGAGCGTTGCACACCACATTGCCTCTGGTGTTTCTCTTTTACCTCTCCCTCTTCTCTATGCAACGTCCATTAAAAACGCTTCCAAAAAAAAAAAGAAGCACGATCGCACTGCCGACACAGCAGAGCACAAACACAACCACGCATCCACCCATCAACCCCGTCACGACACACAAACACACGGACACATCGGCGATATGAGCGAGATGGAGTTTCTTCTTTCCCTACCCTCCCCAGTGGAGCGCATGGCGGCCCACATCTCCCCCACCAACACCCTCATCCTTTCCATCGAGGACGCCGCAACGCTGGCAAGGCGCTACACGGAGTCCGTGGAGCTGCACCTGCGCAGCACCGCCGCCCAGCTGGACGACGACGTCCTGCCTGCCCTTGAGTTCGCGCTGCGCCTCTTCAACGCGGAAAATTTCAGCGGCGAGCTGACACCGGCGGAGCGGACCCGCTTTGCACCGGTGCTGCGCCACTTTGGCGGTGTAGTGGAGAAAGGCTACACCGGCGCAGAGGAGACGATGAACGAGGAGGAGGAGGCGGCAGCGACGTCGTCCACGACAACAACCGCCTCTGCAGCAGAGAGGGAGAAGCTGCAGGATATATTTCTCCAACGTCTGCTGACGACTGACGGCGAGATGCCGGTGGCGGCGATGCGTCTGCCCGGCCTGCTGCTCGCCATCTTGGCCATTGCGGGGTGCGAGGTGCAGCCCGGTGTGCCGCTCGTGCCCCACACCTCTCTCTGGCGTCTACGCGCCTTTTTTTCGCCTGCAGCTGTGCCTCTCGCACCGCTCCAACACGCTGTTTCTTGCCCTTGCCGACTCTGTCGATGCGATGCTGCGTCTGCCGGCGGAGGAGCAAACGGTGGAGATGCTGCTGGAGGTGGGCCAGGTGCAGAGCTACTACCACCGCAGAGACCTCGCCAAGACAACCTTCGACACGGCGATGAAGATGAGCGGGCTGGTGCTGGAGGAGGCTGCGATGATGGGCGTGCGGACGCGCTGGCAGCAGCATCAGCTCGTGCAGATGATCTTGAACGCCAAGAGCACCCGTCCTGTGCCGCCGGACTCGACAGGCGAGGAGCAGCCCAAGACGGTGATGGCGGAGAGGGATGGACACGACCTGCTCGATCGCCCACGAGAGACCCCCGAGGCAGCCGCGCAGCCCCTCTCGCCCCTGCACCCAGAAGACAAGGCCATTCTGCTCGCGCTGTGCATGGACATTCGCAACCACAACCCCGACCACGGCTTCACTCAGCACCACATGATGATTTACATCGAGCGCCTCCTCGCCGACCCGGCGGCATCGCCCTTCATGGTGCGTTGCCAGACGCTGCTGATGCGCTCACGCCTCGAGTCGCGCCGCAACCGCGTGCAGGAGCGTGCCTTCATGCAGCTGATGGAGCTGGTGGACCAGTACTCAGCGAAGCGCGACCCGACGCACGAAACCTTCGAGCGCACGAGCAGTCCGTACTACTACAGCGTCGCCTTCCCGCCGATTTGGTCTTTGAAGCGCGAGTACGCTGACTTCTGCTTCGAGGAGACGCTTTACAAGACCGCACTGGATGTCTACGAGCAGATTCTCGACTGGGAGAAGATCATCGAGTGCTGCAAGAAGCTGGACAAGCGGCGCCGTGCCGAGAGCCTGGCACGCGAGCTGCTTGAGAAGGACCCGCAGAACCCGATGCTGTGGGTGGCGCTGGGTGAGGCGACGCACAACGATGCGCACTTGTGGAAGGCGTGGGAGCTGTGCGGGCACAAGATGGCGGCACCGATGCGTGCCTTGGCGCGGCTCGCCCTGGACCGCGAGCACTACGACAAGGTGGTTGAATACTTCGACGAGGCAGTGCGCATCAACCCGGTGTTTGGCGGTGACTGGTTCACGCTCGGGTACGCCTCGCTCCGTCTCAAGAACCTGCAGCGCAGCGGGGAGGCCTTCACGCGTGTCTGCCAGATCGACCCGAACGATGCCTTTGGGTGGAACAACTTGGCCTCCATCATGCTGCGGGAGCGGAAGCTGCGGCCCGCCTTCAACGCAATGAGTCAAGCAATTCGCAACAACCGCCGCGACTGGCGCATGTGGCAAAACTACTTCCGCATCGGCTGCGAGCTGCAGGAGGTGACGGAGACGACGAACGCGCTGCGCATCGCGTTGGATATTGCGCAGCGGCAGATTCAGCTGGAACGCAGCACGCTGGAGCTCTTCGTGGACAACACGATCGCGTACGTGAAGGGGGAAATTGGCGGGCACGCAGACGACGGAGCGGAGGACGCGAGCGGGGCGGGCACGCGTGTGTACCGCAGTCTCGGCATCCTACCGACGGAGGCGGACATTCACCACGCCCCGGTGGCGCAGACGATGGCTGAGGCTGCGGCACGTGAGGACGAAGAGGACGCAGAGGACTTCGCCGACCTCGTCCCGTTTGGGGCGGATCTTGAGCTGTCCGACGGCGCTGAGGCACCGGTGCGCGCAGCTCAGAGCGCGGCGGACGAGCGCGCTGCACGTGAGGCTGCCTTGGCGGGTATCCGTCGCCGCCACGCCGACCGCGTGCGTGCGCTTTTCCAGACTATTCTCGATCTCTTCGTCAGCGATCCCGACATCTACGCGTGTGCGGCGAAGTGGTTCTGCTTCTTGGACGGCCCGATGGCGTCCTTCCGCTACCGCCAGAAGGAGCTGCGGGCGTGTCAGCAGAAGGACCAGTGGACCCGCACGGAGGCGCTCTTCACCCGCACCGTGGAGACTCTAGAGGCGATGGCGGAGGACGTGCTTGAGCGCCTCTGCAGCAGCGCAGGAGGGCGACGCGGCGAGCGCTTTGGCGTACTCGCATCAAGCGGCAGCATCGCCCGCTGCTGCTTCTGCGACTGATGCTTCACAAGACAGCGCTGCTGGTACCGCTGCCGCTGCATCGCCTGCGAGCGCTGCGCTGACCGGTGAGGCTCTGCAGGAGGCGGTGCTAGGTGCCTTCAAGGAGCTGCAGACGAACATCAAAGGCGCGCTGGACGCTGCCGAGGAGCACATGGAGGGTCATGCGAGCTACGCGCGGCTGCGGGAGCTTGCGACGCGTGTGCGCCATGGTGTGCAGGAGGCTAAGGCTGCATTCGTGTAGCGCTGGCGAGGGACGAGGAGAAGCGCGCAGCACGCTGTCCTCAAATCCCCACATTTTATTATTACGAACACAATAATTGGTGCAACTCAACAGTGCACTCCTACTTATTTCACTGCACGCTGACGTACAACCCCACCTGCTGTGGCACGTACGCGAGCTGGCATTTTGTTTTCTCGGATAACTAATTAGCACACACGCACATCCACAAGCGCTGCCAGAAAAGCGATAGTTGGATCGCCGTACCTGAGAGAGAGAGAAAAAGAGAAAGTCGACGTGTGTGCGTGTAACTAAGAAGAACGGCGTAATTATTGTATTTATAGTTTGGTTTCTCACTCGGTGCTTCATCTTCTGTAGCGGTGTGCACCGCCGTGTTGAGCAGCGACTAATGTGCTCAAGAAAAAAGAAAAGATTCACAATTTCTTAGCGTGAACGCATAGAAAGGGACGGCAGTTACTGTGCGTGTAAAGAGAGGCAGCCGCCCGGACCTCCTATTGTGGGACGGTGAAGACGCTCGTTGCCAAGAGAAGAAGCAGAGGAAGTCACTCATCGAGTTTTTGATGGCGTGTCACGGCTCGGTTTATGTAGAGCTGCAACTCTTGAAGGCTTTTTTGACAGCTCCTTCTTCACTTGCGGACTTCACGCTGACGTCGAATAATGATCTTCGTGGTCTGTGCTCGCCTCGTCGCTCAGGCACTCGTTCTTTCCCTTTCAATGACCCGCCACGGCGATGAAGCACCATCGACCACACTTTCTCTCTCTCTCCTCTGCCCTTTTCCACCCTCTTCTTCACTTCACAGCAGAAGTTCGGGAAAACAAAGGAAAAAAATAAGCGCAAAAAAATTAGCAGAGAAGACGCCACGCGTGAACCACTTAAGAACGCTCGCACAAACAATTTCTTTCTCTTACACTGTTCTTTGTCTCGTCCCTTTTCCCCCGCAGAAATGTCTTCGTCCGCTTCCGTGGCCGCCTCCACCCGCTCCACCGCCGGCGGCGCTGCGATGGTGAAGCGCAAAGTCGACGACCGCGTTAAGACACTGATCGACGACATTGCCCACAACCAACACCGTGGCCTGATTCTCCTCGTCGGCGACCGCGCCAAGGACCAGATTGTGAACCTGCACCTCATGATCTCGCGCGCGAACCACAACGCGAAGGTGAACGTGCTGTGGTGCATGCGCGAGGAGCCGGACTTTGGCTCGACAGGGAAGAAGCAGCAGGAGAAGCGGGCTCGGCTGGAGGTGAAGGGCGGCCTCTCCACAGAGGCATCGAAGGAGGCCTTCCAGACCTTCTTGGCGCAGACGAGCATCCGCTTCTGCAAGTACAAGGAGTCGCACAAGATTCTCGGACAGACCTTCGGCATGGCGGTGCTGCAGGACTTCGAGGCGATCAACCCCAACACCCTCGCCCGCACCATGGAAACGGTGAAGGGCGGCGGTCTTGTGGTGATTATGTTCCGTGCGATGCGCTCGCTGAAGCAGCTCTACACGATTGCGATGGACGTTCACGCTCGCTACCGCACCGAGGCGCAGAAGGACGTCGTGCCGCGCTTCAACGAGCGCTTTCTGCTTTCGCTGACAGACTGCGACACGGCTATGTGCGTGGATGATGATTTGAACGTGCTGCCCATCACGCAGAAGATGAAGGCGTACGGCAAGAACCGCAAGGGGGACGCCTACGACGCGGAGCTGGCGGTGCAGGGCCGCCTGCAGCACGAGGTGGACCTGGGCAACGTGAAGGAGAAGCTCAAGGCGAGCAGCGACGTCGGTCCCCTCGTGCAGCTCTGCCACACAATGGACCAAGCCAAGACGGTCCTGTCGCTTATGCAGACCGTCATGGAGAAGCGGCTCGACGCGACGTGCGTGGTGACTGCCGGTCGTGGTCGCGGTAAGTCTGCAGCTCTTGGCATGGCCATCGCTGGTGCTGTGGCGCAGGGGTACAGCAACATCATGTGCACCGCGCCAAGCCCCGAGAACGTGCAGACACTCTTCGAGTTTGCCATTCGTGGGCTGAAGGAGCTTGGCTACCGGGAGCGGACGGACTTCGAGGCTCTGCAGGGCGTGAGCGAGGAGTTTGCGAAGTGTTTTATCCGCATTAACGTGTTCCGTGAGCATCGTCAGACGGTGCAGTTCGTGTCCGCCACCGACACGGCGAAGTTCGCGCAGGCGGAGGTGGTGGTGATCGACGAGGCCGCCGCACTGCCCCTGACGCTTGTGAAGAAGATCATCGGCTCCTACCTGGTCATTCTCAGCTCCACCGTGTCGGGTTACGAGGGCACCGGCCGCAGCCTCTCGATGAAGCTCGTGGCGGACATGCGGCGCAGCAGCGGCAGCGGCGGCCCGGATGCCCGTCAGCTGAAGGAGATGTCGATGTCCGACCCGATTCGTTACGGTCCGAACGATCCAGTGGAGCGGTGGCTGAACAAGCTGCTCTGCCTCGACGCGACGATGGACAAGACGCAGCTGACCACCTCGCCGCACCCCAGCACCTGCGAGCTCTTCTATGTCAACCGCGATGCCCTCTTCTCGTACCACCCGCTCGCGGAGGAGCTGCTGCAGCGCGTGCAGTCACTGCTCGTCGCGGCGCACTACAAGAACCAGCCGAACGATCTCCAGCTGCTCTCTGACGCTCCGGGCCACCACCTCTTTGTGCTCTGTGCGGACAGCGTGGAGGCTACGGCGACGGGCAAGTCGGCTGCGGCGGTGCCGGACATTTACTGCGTCATTCACGCGTGCGAGGAAGGGCAGGTGAGTGCGCAGAGCATCAAGAGCCACTTGAGCCACGGCCTCCGCCCATCCGGTGACTTGATCCCCTACACCCTCTCTCAGTACTACCTGGAGGAGGGCTTTGCAAAGCTGGCGGGGCTGCGTGTCGTGCGCATCGCCACGAACCCGGCGCTGCCGCGTGCGGGGTACGGCTCGCGTGCCTTGGCGCTGCTGCAGCAGTACTACAGCGGATCGATCGCCCTCACCGCCGCGGTGCCAGCCAAGTCGACAGCGCCGCAGAAGACTAAGGGGGACGGAGAGAGGCGGAATACGGCAGCAGCGGCTGAGGAGGAGGAGACAGAGGAGGCGGACGCGCCGTCGGTGCTGGCGCCACGCTCGCAGACGGCCAGTCTGCTCACTCCGCTGATCGAACGCCCCTACGAGCTCGTCGACTACCTTGGCGTGAGCTTCGGCTTGACGACGGAGCTGCTCAATTTCTGGAAGCGTGCCGGCTACCTTCCTCTGTACGTGCGGCAGGCGGCAAACGAGCTGACGGGTGAGCACAGCTGCGTGATGGTGCGGCCAATGGGTTTCGACGTGCGACTCCTGCAGCACGAGTTCCGCCACCGTCTGCTTGCGCTACTTGCCATGCCCTTCCGGCACCTCCCTACCGAGCTGGCCCTGAGCCTTGTGAGCGACCTGGAGGTGCACGATCCACACAAGCTGGCTGCCGCGACAAACACCACCGAGGTGGGCCAGCAGGTGGTGCTGGTGGACGGGGTTCAGCAGGCCACGCACGCCGACGTCGCGGCTGCCTTCACCGCGTCGGACCTGCAGCGGCTGCGGCTCGTGTCGACCACCTTCATTGAGGGCGGCAACGTGCTCGACCTCGTGCCATCTCTCGCGCGGCTCTACTTCGAGAAGAAGCTGCACCGCGCACCGGACGGCACTGATGGTGTTGTGCTGTCCCACGCACAGGCCGCGGTGCTGCTCGCCGTGGGACTGCAGTGTCAGACAGTGGAGGAGCTGGCGACGCAGCCGGCCTTTGCGGGCGTGGCGGTGCAGCAGCTGCGTGCGCTCTTCCTCAAGGCCCTCGCCCGCTTGTCGGAGCATCTCACGAATCTGCAGAAGATTGCCAAGAAGGCGGCCAAGACATCCACCAGCAGCGGTGTAGATGGTACTGCGGTGGACGGTGCGAAGCGGCCGCGCTCGGAGGTCGCCAGCGGTACCGCCGCGCCCGCTAATGGTCACAGCGACGACGAGGAAGACGCAGAGGAGGTGTACGACGGCGAAGGCAACTTGAAGGGGCTGAAGGTGGCGCGGAAGGTGAAGGCGCAGGTGGCGGTGGACACGACTTTGCTGCGCGACACGTCGCACTCTGTGTCTGGCAACGCCGCCGCCTCGTCGCGTGGGCGGGAGAGCCTGCAGGATGTCTTTTACCGCCCCAAGGGCAAGTCCTCGCGTCACCGCTGAGTCAAGAAGACGGAGAGGCACTCTCTGTGTAAGTGTGTGTGATTTCGTTGTTTTTTTTTTTTTGTGTATGCGGCGTATGTGTCTGTGTGTCTGTCTGTCTGTGTGTGTTCACGTTCGCGCTTGTGGACTCTCCTGGTGGCTAAATTTGATCTGACAGCTTCTCTCTTTCTTTTCAGTGGACTCCTTAACGTGTAACGGTGTCCCTGTGGTGTCGCGTAATTGGGTTGTGTCCTCGAGAACACAAACCCTCCTCCTTCTTTTTGCTAGTTAAGTATATTTGTTTCCTCGTGTAACTGGTAAGCTAACTTCTACAATGAAAAAAAGGAAGCAAAAGAAAGATTCATGCGGGGCTGCAGAACCTTACTGAGAAGTTTTACGCTCTGCCTTCGGCGCTGCGAATCTTTCCGCTCTCTCTTGAGTAGTGTGGTTCACTGATCGCTGCGTTGTCGTCGACCTCGTGACGCGAGAGTTGGCTTTGCCAAGCCTTTCTCTGTCGGGGATTACTTCACATCTCTGTAAAAAAAGAGAGAGAGAGAGAGAGACTTGCGTGCTACATAGCAAAGTCTTCGCTTTCTCATTGCTATTAAGCTGCACTTCTTCGTTACGTGCTGAAGAAGCTGCGTGTGCTTTCCCGCATCGATGGTAATTTTTTATCTTAACCGCATTCTCTCTCTTTGCTTCTATTGTCGGGCCTCCGCATCCCCTTTCCCCGGCTTCTCCCCTTCCCACTAAGAAGTTTCTTCTTGCACTATTTTGTTCGCTTCTTGGTGAAGGTGTAGTAGGTACACGTCTGTCCATTCAACACTCACCCCTTCGCAAACGCACACAAACACATCACTGCACTCCTTTGCAACGTAAACAGCGCCAAAAAAAAAAAATGACATGTCATGGCATGCCCTTCCTGATCCTCAACCTCGGGATCGAGAAGATCTTTGTCCTCCACTCCCGTCTGCAGGCGCAGGCAGTCCCGGCAGACAAGGCAGAGGACGTGATGCGCGACATTAGCACGAACCTCCTGAGCTCGGCCTTCGTCGCGGAGCTCTTCACGCCGCAGCCGCTCTACAGCCCCGCGGCGGTGATGCAGGTGTTTGCCACGCTGTCCCGCAGTACGGTGATGCACCTGAGCGAGAACTCCATGAAAAAGCTCTACGAGCTGGTGTTCATGACGGTAAAGTACCAAGTTCTCACCTTGCGCCACCCTCTGGAGCTGTATGAGCTAACCCTAAACCATCTGGAGGCGGTGACGTCTCTTGTACCTGCCTCTGTGCACCCGCTGATTCAGGAGACGACGGCGCGCGTGCACAGCCTGGCGGACTCCTTCTGCCTCGGCGACTGGGCCGCCGTCCGCCGCTCTCTCTTGAACTTCTTCGGTGGCCGCCACGTGCGCGTCTCCGTCTTTCTGGACAACAACGTGCAGAATGCCGCGTCAGGTGCCTTCTACATCCCAAAGGACGTCGCCCTGACCCCGCTGCCCGCCTGCCAGCCACCTGGTCGCTTGACGCTCTGCGCAACAAACACCACCGTCAGCTTTGAGCACCCCGACGCAGAGCTCCCCTACCCGCCGTCCATCCCAATTGGCGCATGGGACCCGACGTGTGCGAAGACGCGCATGACGACGAACGGATTCGACATGTACGCCGCCGCCAAGGCATCGCCGCGCACGGCTGGCGGTGCTGGGGGCTTTGCTGATCCGCTGGCCCGGCAAACACGCGAGATGCCGCAGCCGCGCACCGCCACCACTGTCACTGTCACTGCTGCTGCTGCTGGCTCTGGTGCCGTGATTGCGACGAGTGCCCAGGCGCTGTCGAGCGCAGAGTCGCAGCAGGCCTACGACGGAGCGGTAAACTACTTGGCCCGAATAGCCGGGGCGGCGAACAGGGCACCCGGCGTGCAAAGCTTTGAGCTGGAGCTGTTCGAAGAACCCGCAGGCCACACCGCAGCGACCTCCCTCACCTCTTCCACCTCTCTGCAGCCGTCAGCTGGCCAGTCAGCGCACGCGACGGGACATGCGGCGCCGCCCGTCGCGAGTGATGCCGCAGCGCCTGCTGTCCCGCTTGCCCGCATGTCGGCCGGTGCGGTGCAGGAGCAGAACAGACGGCTGCTGGGCATCATGAGCGACTTCGACGTCTCGCAGAGCAGCAGGAAGGGGCGGGGGGAGGAAACGTCCGCTGCCGGGAAGGGTGATCTGCTCGACATCATGGACGAAATTTAAATACAGTGGTGTTGATGGAAGGGTAGGAGGAAAGGCTTGGCGGCGCGGCCACCCACCTGCAATGCACGGCACAACTCTTCCTCTTTTTTTCTTTGTATAGACGGCCTACCGACACAGCAACGGCGACAACAGAAGAAACGCACGCGAAGGTGTTCCAAAAGAAAAAAAATGTGTTGCAAACTTTGTCCGCAGTGAGGAAAGAAGGTCTGCTTTGATTAAGCGGCCGCGATAAGGTGCCTTCTGTCACACACGCATCGCAGCTCCGCTGCAAAGAAGACAGGCGACGAGCGCGCCGTGTGCAAGTACCACTTCGACTCCTCTTGTTGGGTGACCACTGCTGGTGGTGAAGCGACTTGTCCCATTCTTTCTTCCTTTTTCCTCACCTTTCTTCTCTTTCTGCTCTTTGTCATCTCTTTTTGCACACATAGGTGCGATACGAGAGAAACACAACACGACTCTCTTTTTATCCCTTCCACCTGCTCTTCAACGCACACACACACACACACACACGCTAACGCTGTTGCTGCCGCTTGGCGTGGTTGAGGTCCCCCTTTTCTTTTCTTTACTTCAAGTAGTTTGCCGTCTCCATCCCACACCCTTCTCTCTCTCTCTCTTATTGTGGCTCTAGTTCAAGCTCGTAGTACTGCTGTGCTGTCTGCGTGTTGCCCTTGAATTTTTTTTTCCGCCTCTTGTTTTGTAGCTGTAGCCTCGTAGGGTCTGTGTTGACGCATTAGCTTTTTTACTCTGCTTCCTAGTGTAGATCTATTACAATTTCTTAGTTGCCTTCATTAGGTGTGTGTCGTGGGTTGATAGTACGTAGCCGCTATCGCTGCGACAGAGACTGGAAGGGAGAGGGAGAATTAAGATCACCTTGAGCTTTCCACATCCAGAAACACTCCTTTCTTCTCGAAATAGGATTTTTGTGCCACACCCGCATCGCCGCTGCAACACAAAACAAAAACAAACAAAAGAGAGGCGCAACATTTAAAAAGGTTTCCTTCTCCTTGCAGCCATGCTTCGCGCCGCGTCCTCTCGAGCGGCGGTGACGGTCGCCAGCGCTGCCGCCCTCGCCTCCGCTGCCCGCTCCTACCGCATCATCCCCCACATGCACTCCGAGATCGAGGAGCTGGCTGAGACGCAGAAGGCAGGCCGGTGGTACATATCGCACCGCAACTGCCTCCAGCAGCCGCTGAAGAAAGGTGAGATTATGGTGGACAAGCTGAACCTGCGCGAGGGCCGCCGTACGGGTCGCCTGCCGGAGAAGTCGACGGCGCGCCGCCTGAGCCAGAAGTACGCGGTGGACGGCAAGCTCTACGAGAGCAAGTCCAAGACGAAGCTGATCAACATCACTGTGGTGAACTTCGACGGGCACCCGTTCCACTTCCGCACCTACCCGATGCCCGATGTGACGCTCAACACGCTCATCGACGGCTCCGGCATGTGCCACGGCCACGCCACCCACTGGGGCAAGTGTAACAACCCGGACTGCGCCGACTGGAACCACGGGGACGGCTGCATGGTGAACGTCGACATCGAAACCCTAGACCGCCTGCTGCCGCCGAACCGGTGGGAGTACACGTCGCTCACGGCGTGGCGGGCGACGGACCGGCCGGATATCACCTTCAACACGCGCTTCAGCTGCCAAATTCCCGTCACGGAGGAGTTGGATGGCGCCGTCTTTGCGCTGAAGCAGCTGTGGACGCGCTCGCTGCGTGAGTCCGTCTCAGACTGGGGCCTGACGGATGACATGGGAACGATCCACGGTGCCCGCAGCAAGCGTATCGAGCCGTGGGCACCGATCATCGAGGAGCCAACGCTGGTTGACTTTCCGATTACGTGGGACATGCTGTGGGCCACGGGCTACCAGGACATCATGAAGGAGAAGTACTCGAACTACCGCCGCAAGGACGGCTTCCACACGAAGCCGCAAACCTGGGCAACTTACGTTTGAAAGGAGAACCAGTGCATGCTTGCAGTGCCCTTCTTCCTCCTTCTTCTTGTTTTTTTCTTTCTTTTGCTGTAGTCGCACGCTGAGACGCAGTGTGCTGTTTGGCAGTGGGCCCCGCTTTCCCTCTTTTTTTTTTGCCGTGTCGGAGGGCCCTTATCGTGTATGGAAAGAACAAAGCGCAGTGAGAGAAAAGGGATGTAGAACGCTTAGGATGCCCTCTCCTCTATTGGTGTTCTTCTGTACTCTTTTATAGGTTTGCTTTTCAAATTTTTCTCTCGTCTTCTTTTTGCTTCTTCGTCTCAGATCTTTGCGTGCGCTAATTGTGTACGTTCCGACGCGGCTGCTTCTCATTTTTTCTACACACCGGCGTAGTTGCGGTGACAGGCGGCTTAGGGGCGAGAGAGACAGCAGAGTGAGTGCGACGCGCTCTGACGTAGACATTAAAGAGAGAGAGCGAGAGAGAATGAGGAGTTGGCGTGGCCGCACATCGGTGGCTGTTGATGAGGAAGAAAGCAACACTGCACAAAAAAATACAAAATATGTCATAGGCAACAGTGCTTCCTGAGAAAAAAAGAGAGGCGTGTGGCATCATCAGGAGATGCGCTCTGCTTCGAAAAACAAAGTGGAGGGACGCATACGGAGCAGGTATTGGAGACGTGCCTGTCCTGCTCTGCTTGGTGGCCTCCACCAATACCTTCTGTTGTTGTGCCTTGCAAATGTACAACGGGCAAGTATTTTCTTGTGAGCGCATCAGAGAAGACTCACCTCAAAGCGCACGAAAATCCGCCGCTGTTTGCCACGAAGAGTGTGTGTGCCTGTCGTTCACCGCGCGTCTCGTGTACTCAAAAAAAAGGGGGAAAAAAGGGCCGATATGCTGGTGCTCTGCACCTTCTCTCTGCTACTACTTCTTCTTCACGTCCTTCTTGTTCTTCTTCTTCGCACACGCACATAAACGCGCTAAAGTAACGCTTCCATTTTTAGGAGGTTCAATTAGGCAAATTTATTATTAGTTTTTCTTTCCACATCTCCGCCTCAGCTCCAAGCACCGTGCACACACACAAAAACTCTTTGTGTCTTCGCCCTCCTTAGTCACCTTATCCATAATACTTTGTTTCCCCTCTAACCACCACACCCCTGCAACAATGACTTTCCCCTTCTGGACGAACGTGCTGAACTACACGTACGCGCGTGGTTTCATCCGCATCCCGATCGTGCTGACGGTGCCGATTCTCTTCAACAAGTACGTGCTGTACCAGTACGAGGCGGCCTACCAGAGCTGGAACGCCGGCCACAACCAGCGCGACATTTGGAACCGCCTCCAGGCGAAGGTGGCCGCCGAGGGTGGCGATGAGGCCGAGGCGGATGCGGAGTAGAGGATGAGAAGCGCAGCATGAATGAGCTATATTCTCTCTCTTCCCTGAGGAGAGCGGAGCAATGGGAATCGAAAAAGAAAGACATGCCGTATAAGGTGGCTGGTGCGGTAGCGCAAGCTTGACGCCCGTGTTGCACACTGTTTTTTTTTTTCTCCCGATCTGAGTGCACCACCGCCCCTTCTTCCTCTTCTCGTCTTTTCACATGATGCCACCACTGTGCACGTGTTTTCTCTTTTTCTGAGTTTTATTTCTTACCCATTGCTGCGTCTCCGCATGCGTTTTTGTGTTTATTTTTGTGCCGCTGTCGTAGTAGTAGCAGGCGTTTAGGTATGTCTCTCTGTCTCTTATAGGTCACGTGTCTTCAATAAAGGAAAAAAAAATAGTCCGAGGGTATTTCACAAATAAGTAAACCAAAGAGGACCATGATTTGGCGTTAATGGGTGCAGAGGCAAGTGCGAGCAGGCGATGACCTGCATGAAGGCAGCAGCCTCCTATCTGACCAGACGTGAGGGCTGAGAGAGGTGATTGGTGCTCTCCTTTCGCTTACTCGCTTCTACTCTGGTGCCGCGCGTTAGTCCTCCTGCCGATTTGTATTCGAGTTAACGTGCTGTGGAGGAGGCGGTGTGCGCAGCCCCTGGCGAGGCAATGCGCAGTCTGCAGCGTAACGGCCAAGTTTTGTTTGCCAGCCTGCGCTGCTGCCTTGTGTGTCCGCTGCTGGTAGCTGTTTCATGGAGAGAAGCTTATCTATGCACTACTGATATTCTCTAATGAAGCACAACACTTTCTTTTCTCTCTCTCTCTCTCTTTCTCACGCTCTTCACAAAACATTTGTGCTGCCTTTCAACGCCCATCAAGTAACTCTGAGCACGTGCGCATTGCCCCCCACTCGGCCCCAAGCCTCTGCCCGAGTCTTATCTATTCTTTTTTTCTCTCCTGTGTGTCTCTCACAAACACACACCCACACTAACTACTATCTATCCCCTCCTCTCGCACATCACAATGGCGGAGATGAACTTTGGACGGCACATCCTCCTGAACGGGTTGCCGAACAACGTCACCCCCGACAAGCGTGAGGTCTTTCAGCGTGCCTTCACGCGCCGCATTGCCGAGGCCCTCGGCCATGAGCACTTCACGATGCAGCTGCTCGTCGACAACGACACGGCGCTCGTGAAGGGTGCCATCATGAGCTTCGTCACGGAGGAGATCGCGGACGCCGCGCTGGCCAAGCTGAACCGCTTCCCCTTCACCAAGACCGCCATCCTCTCCACCTACCCGTGGAGCTCGCTGGCGGAGGCGCGCGAGGACCCTGGCGAGTACGTCGCGCCGACCCTGCCGGACGAGGACGAGGACGAGGCGGAGCTGGTGCACAACATGGCCGAGGACCCCGAGGCCCGCCCGCAGTTTCTCATCAAGGGCGGCATCGGCTTCGACTGCGAGTGGTACTGGTTCAACTGGGAGAAGAACGAGCCGGAGCTGTACCGCCGCCGCAAGCTCAACAGCGAGGACCCGCTCGCCCGCTGGTCAGAGGTCGACCGCGCGAACAAGCGCATGAGCGGTGGCATCATCAGCGGCCCTCTTCCGGTGTGCCGCCCGCTGCCCGCGTGGTCGACCTACGGCTCCATGGTCATCTCCCAGCAGGAGAAGGGCCTGCAGGTGTGGGCCGGCCGCAGCATGCGTCTCCACTTTGAGATCACCGTCGACGTGAACGCCTTCATGGTGTCGCCGTGCGAGAAGTACATCATTGTGCAGACCGCGAAGGACATCAGCATCATCAACCTCCGCACGGCGAAGAAGATCCGCACGATCGGCAACCTCGACCTCCACAGCGACGACCTCTGGCCGGTGATGCGCTTCAGCGCGGACGACTCCCTCGTGGTGGTCTGCAAGACGACGGTGCGTGCGCCAGAGTCGTCTGTGGTGCCGGAGGGCCACCTCAACATCTACCCCTCCGAGACAATGAAGCTGCTGAAGGGCGACGGCAGCTCGGGCCACACCTACGCCATCCGCGGGCTCTACAAGGCGGAGTGGAACCCGGTGATGGGGACGCAGATCGCCTACGTGTGCGAGCTGGGGCCGAACCAGGGCTGGAAGGCGGTCGTGGCCGACATGGTGATGAACGAGGAGGGCGAGGTGGAACAGCACATCCTGAACGAGCGCAACTTCCTCATGGCGACGCGGCTGGACATGCTGTGGCACCCGGCCGGCACCTTCCTCTGCGTGAAGGTGTCCTCGAAGGCGGCGACGGAGTACTTCCTTCTTCCACATTGCCGAGCGCAACGTCCCGGTCACCCGCCTTTCCATCAAGCGTGGCTACACCCCGACCCGCTTTGCCTGGCAGACCGGCGGTGACAAGTTCGCCGTGCTGCTCAAGAAGGATGGCGTGGGCAACGGCCTCGGTGAGACCGGCCTCCTGCAGATCTGCATGATCGGCAAGCAGGGCCCCAAGGTGCAGCACGAGGTCCCCACCTCCGCCACGCACCTCTTCTGGGCACCGCGTGGTGGCCGCCTCGCCGCCGCCAACTTCGACAAGTCCCTCCTCCACTTCTTTGTGCTGAACGACAACAACACCATCACCGACAAGAACAAGCTGAGCGGGATTAGCGCGACGAACTGCGAGTGGGACCCGACGGGCCGGTACTTCGCCGTGTGGGTGTCGAGCATCGACGAGCCGACCATGGCGTCGCAGTACCGCATCTTCGAGTACACCGGCATCGAGCTCTACCGCAAAGCGATGAAGCCCTTCTCGCACTTCTCGTGGCGTCCGCTGCCGCCGACGCTGCTCGAGCAGGCGCAGATGCGGAAGGTGCGGGAGTCGATGAAGACGCTGCTGCGCGACTACGAGACCACCGCGGCTGCGCTGAAGGCGGCCAAGGAGGAGCAGATCGAGAAGGAGCGGAAGCACAAGGAGGACGAGTACGTGAAGAAGATGAACCAGCTGGCTGAGCAGGCGGCCCGCGACAGGCTGAAGGAGATTCGCGAAGAGGAGTACGCCAACTCGAAGTGGGTGCGCTACAACAACCAGCGCATCAAGGCCCTGCCGGAGGACCAGCGCACGGTGCACGAGGATGTGACGGAGTCGCACATCGTGTCGCGCCGCCTCGCCACGGCGGCGAAGAAGAAGGCCGGGGAGCAGGAGGAGCAGGGGTAAGTGCCGAGCTCATGTTGTCGGCTGCAAAGAGGTTTTTTTTTTTGCTTTAAAAAAGACACGGTGTGCTGCGGAGTACATCACGTGATGGCGGTTATAGCGGCTAACTAACGTTGAGAAGGGCTGGGAAAAGAAAAGTAATTACATTTTGTCGTGTCGCTTTCCCGTCTTGGTGTGCGTCTTGTCATTTTTTTTTTCCTTTGTTGTTGTCGGTGTCCGCATGTCTGCGCATGCGTGTTTAATTGCGCCTATTTTGTATTTTTTTTTCTATGGTTTCGATCAGCGAAGATGTGACGGGCTCTGCCCTTTATTTTTTCCTCCATGTCCTCAACAGCGGTGCCAGTTTTCTTATTTGTTGTGGAGGCGGCCACGCCGAGTAGGAGGAGGAGTAAATAAAAGAAGGAACAGTGCTCTCTTTGTTGCTGTTGTTGATACGCGTAGTGCGAAAAGGTTCGGTGGTGACGCGTACGTGTGCATGACGCCGCCTTTGGTATGTTTTATCTTTCTGGTTTGTCTCTGGTGCGTCTCTCTCTTCTCCTTTTTTATTTTTAGTGTCAGATAAGCTTTTGTTGTGAAGCACTGTTGTGGGGGATGTTTTCTTGTTTTGTTGTAAGTGTAACTGTTCAAGTAAGCACCGAAAGAAAAAGCGAAAAGAAAGAAAAAAAAAAAGGAGCACTAGAAAGCGTTTCGAAATGTTTTCCCCGTTGTCGACAACGACAGGGAGGAGAGGTTGTGTGCAGCTTTGGTTCTGTGAAGTGGAACAGCACTGGTCGCCCTCTCTGCTGCCAAGAAAAAAGAAGGGGAAAAACGACACGATCGATTGTGGTAGCGTGCGTTCTTCTTTCTTTCTTTAAGCCTCAAAACGGCATGTACGACTCGCTTTGCATTGTGAAGAAAAGTGGCGCATGTATACTCGCGCTGCCCTCAAATCGGTGGAATTTCCAGCATGTTGCTGCGCCGCCTTGAAATAAAAGGCGAAGGTATTTAGCACTCGTGGGTAGGTGTGTGGTGAGTTGCGGTGTCGAAAATTGCAGTTGGCTTTCACCCTTCCCGTGTTGCTTGCCATGCCCTCGCAGAGCATTAAAAAAAGGCCACCTTCAATTGACTTTCCCTCTTTTTCCCCTTTATCTGCTACACACTCCTTTTTTTTCTTTTCTTCACACTCGCACGCACATTCACGCGTAGCGGTGAGCGAAACTGTTGTTAAAGCCATCATTTCCGTGTGTCGCGCTGTTTGCCTTTGTTGGTGATACATCCCTGCCGTCGACGCAGCTCCACTTTAAACACACACACTCTTCACAGCTTCTTCTTCCTCAGTACCCTAGTCATGCACTCTTTTTCCCTCCGCGCCGTCGGTGCCTGTCGCCTTCCACGCCGTACACTGCAGATGCTATCTGGTCTCTCTGCTACAAGCCTCAATTCCGCACAGGCTGCAACTTCTGCTCCCTGCCGGCACAAAAGCACTACCACAGCATCTACTGCGGTTAACGACGACGCAGCAGGCGAGAAGTCAGTGCCGTCAGCATCGGCATCGGCGTCTGAGCCTGCTGCTTCAACGAACGGCCACACGGCAGCAGCACCAGTGTCGCAGAATGCAGATGCCGCGTCGCCTGGATCCTCGTCCCCCGCAACAACTCCCACCGCTGCCACTGAAGCAGGAGGCGCTGCCGGGGAGAAGAAGGACATCACCACACCCGAGCCCGAACCCGTGCGGTGGGTGCAGCCTGCGTACCAAGACCCTGACACGCTTCCGATTGTGGACGAAAAGGGCGAGTACATCGTGTCCCGCGTGCAGTGGCCGACCGGGGAGATTGCCTACCGCACCCCTGCCCCGGTAGACGACAAGCTTGCCCCTCGCTTCGGCTACAACGTGGTGCAGGTGCGCAAGCACGTCTCGTGGTGGAAGTACAACCAGCGCTACCCCCGCCTCTCCTTGGCGTACATCAACATCCAGGTCCTCTTCTTGCTGGGCCTGGCGTGGCTCGTTGCGTTTCTCACGACGGAGTACCGCACCGCCACCGAGGCCATGCGCACACCCGGTGCGATGGTCGGCGAGCACCGCGGAAAGGGGCCGGCGACGAACCGGACGCAGAAGGTGTCGTTCGAGCGGGATGAGATGTCTGCGCTGATGGACAAGGCGCAGAACAACTGGTTCGATGGGAAGGCGGAGGCGGCCTACGTCGGCTCGAAGGAGTACAAGATGAAGAAGATCCCGCGTCCGAAGGAGTTCTCCGCGGATGATTTCCGCAAGCGGTGAGGGCAAACTGCTGAGGAGAGCGGCAAGGCATACAGAGATGAGGGACGAGTTGCTGGTGTGGTCGCTGAGAGAAGAGGTTGGTTGTGCGCTGCGATAGAGAGAAAGAAAGGGAAAGAGAGAGACTCATTTTCTTTTGTTACTGGAAACATTGCTGAATGAATCGAAGAGAACAAAGAAGCGTTGCTCACAGTATTTACTATTTTTACTTGCTGATTCGTCGTGCTCCAGTCTTTAGCGGACTTGATCACTTATCGAAGCGGTAGTGCAATGGTTAGCAGCAGACGCAGCTGCACTCAAACACACCAACAATAACACGCATTCAAATGGCGGGAAAAAAAAAACGCCGCTGCGACAGAGAGGCTTTGGGATGCAAGAGAGCACGTGAGCAGCCTTAGTTTTTTTACGCATTACGTCTTTCACCTTCGGCAGCACAAACAGAAAAGGATACGGCATTGAGAGCTCGCGCTTCAGTTGTTGTAGAAAGCTCCTTTAATGTGCTCTGCTCTTTGTCCAGCTGACACGGACGATACAAAGCACACACACATGCAGCACATAATACACACACACAAGCACGGAGGATCAACCGGAGAGAGGGTGTTTTACAGGCACTGCTGTGCGGTCAGCGATGTGGATGAAGAGCGTCCTCCCTATCATCTTATTTTTCTTGCTTCTCTCTACCTTCAACTTTTCTTTTTTCATCTTTAACGCTTCGCTCTCCAATGCACTTGTGTCAATGCACTGCTAATTTACAAAGCCGCAAAGAGAGAGCGTGTGTGTCTGTGTGGGCAACGACGCGCACCTCTCCATCGCAACACACAAACACATCTTCAGCTCAACACGCCAGCAAATGTCTGCACGCCATTCCCTCGCGCTGCCGCTCTCGGCAGATTACGCACACGACGTCCGCAACGGCTTCTCCTTCTTCACGACGACAGCAGAGGCAGCCGATGGGGCACTCCCGCCGACTGTCGAGAGGTACCTCGACGACCTGTGCACTTTTTTCCGTGCCGCTCGCCTCATCCAGGCCCACCCCGACAACTACTTTCAATTCATGCGTGAAGAGACGTGGGTCGACGCTGCCGTGCACTTCGACGGCTCGCCGGTGGAAAAGGACGAGCTGCGCGAGACAAAGCGATTGCTGCGCGGCTTCGCGCCTCTGCTCCACGGCGAGGATGCCATGACGCGGCTGCGCAGCCTCGTACGCGATGGGCCCCCGCCGCTCCCCTCTTCCACCTCCACGTCCTCTGCAGCGGGAGTTGCAGCGACGGGTGACGACGCAGACTCTCTGCAGGCCCTCCACGCCTTCTACGCCCAGACGCGACGCCTCATGATGAGTCGTGCACGACGCCCCCACAACGACGCAGCCTCGGCGACCCTTCTCTCTCCCTCTGCAGCCTCAAGCGAGGCAAGGAGCCGTGAGGCCGTGTCGTCTGCACGCGCACGTCAGGCGCAGATTTTGGACCTTGTCGTCTCTCACGGCATGAACCCCAAGAAGCAGCATGAAGTGCGTATCATGCGCGACACGGTACACGATCTCGTGGAGTGCTGCAACGCGGGCTTAGTGGAGCGGACGGCGGCGCTGACGAGCGGCTTCGACGAGGAGGGCCGACCAGCATCTGCTGCCCCCAACGCCGGGAGTGCGGTGCGTGTGGAGACGGCCATCAACATTGGTGAAGGCAAGGGCTACGTGTCGCGTGCTGTCGCGCTGTGCGACAATTTACAAGTCGTGGGGCTGGACTGCAACCCGGCCCACAAGGAGCGTGCGGTGGAGCGGGTGGAGTCGCTGCTGGAGACCTCGCTCTCTTCGCGCGATGGGCGGCCACGCGTGAACTTGTTGTACGAGCCTCGCGGTCATGTTGCGAGTGTCGCGTGCCGAGTAGAGGCGGCGGTGGACTGGAGAGCGCTCCTGCAGGGTCACGTGCTCATAAGAGAGGAGGAGGAGGAGGAAGGGAAAGAGAAGAATGTGTGTGAGTGCGGCAGTGCGGGCTGCGGTGACCACAAGCATCCGTCGCCAAGATGCACTGGCAGCAGCAGCAGTGAGGTAATTTCCCCCACGCCGCAAGGGGCAGAGACCGACGCCACCGTCTTGTCGCATACTCGAGGGGAGGAGACGGTGAAGCTCGCCTGCCGTCTCTGTGGCAAGGTGGTGCGGCTGGAGAACACGACTGTGGTGATGAAGCACGTGTACGCCCACCTGCGCGAGGCAGGAGGAGCAGCAGGAACAGCAGCGTTGGTGACCAATGAACAGCGTGCGCTGTCTTCCGCTGCTGCTGAGTCGTCGTCGATGCCCTCGACGGCGCAGGTGCGCGAGTGGAACTTGACGCTCTCCCAGCACGCCTACGTGGCGAAGCTGACAGAGACGTTTTTCACCGTCGCTGACGTCGACGCGCGGCACCATGACAGTCGTAAGGAGGCGGCTTTGTTGAAGCGCAACCGCGAAGATGATGATGGCGGTAGCGACGCCGGCGTTGACGTGGATAAGGGGCAAGTGCAAAATGCAGCAGCGAGCCATCTCACGCTTCATCGCGCCGCGAGTGCCGCTGCAACAGCGGTGTCCAGCGGCGAGGCATCCCACTCTGCGGCGGCGGCCGCCGCCTGCGTCACGCTGCAGCCCACGCACACCGCACGTGGCTACCGCGCCGTGCTGCTGCTGGCGAGAGCGGTGCCACTCGCTGCTGACGCCGATGAAAGTGGGCCAGCAAATACTACCACCACGCCCACGGCAGCTGCAGAGAGAGGAGAGGCAGGTAGCGGAGATGCACCACGTACGCGCACCGCGGCCACCACGCCCACTCGCTGGGTGTATGAGGAGCAGCTCGCCACCATTGTGGGATATGACGGTGGCGTCGATGGCCACCAGGTCTGCCTCGACGTGGAGAACAAGAAGCGGATGCTGCGGCTCTACCGCATCCCCTCCACACCCGGTGCCCCCGCTCCGCAGTCTTTACGTCTCACGCTGCCCTCTGCCTCCTCCTTTCCCACTACTGCTGCGGCAGCAGCGTCCCCTGCGCTTCTTGGCGCGTGGCAGCTGCCCGATCCAGCCGTCTGGGGCCAGCACAACATCGCCGTCGTGCGCTCGGTGCTGCCGCCCGCCCTCCCTTCCACCCCCGCCGTCAGCGTGCCGTCGGTGCGCAACACGCTGCTCATCGGCCTCCACCCCTGCGGCGATCTCGGCTCGAACGTGTGCCGCATATTCTGCAACAGTGCGGCGCGGGGACTGCTGCTGGTGAGCTGCTGCTGGCACTCGTTGACACCGCACGGCTTTCCACTGAGCCAGGCACTGCAGCGGCGTGGGATGACAACAAACTCGGTCTCGCTGCTGCTGGCAACGCAGCCGCTCGATGCGTGGTCGAGTGCCTCTCCAGAGGGCCACCGCAGCTCCGCCAAGCTTCTCTTCTACCGCAGCCTCTTTAAGCTGCTGTGGGCACAACTGGCTCGCGAGTCGGCGGCAGCGCCACACACCTGCGCGACACGTGGAGTCGAGGACAGGGAGACGGGGGCTGCGAAGACGTGCGAGTTTCCTGCGCCTCCGCCGCACCTTGAGCCGGTCTTTCTGCGCCGTCTCTCGCGCGACAAGGACACGATGACCTTCCCGGCTTTTGTGGAGGCGGTGGCGACAGAGTATTTGTACAAGGAGTCGGCCAAAGACACGCCGTACACCCCGTGGAACATCGGCACTCGCTGCGCTGCATGTCGTGACGCACAGGAGGCATACGTGCGCTCTGCCTTGACGGCGCGTGCGCTGCCGCAGCAGCTGTCGGATATGTACGACAGGGAGCATTTTGCGCAGTTTCTGGGCTTGACGGTACTGCGTATGTGGATGTGCCACCTCGTGGAGTCCCTCTTCTTGCTCGATCGCACGCTGTACCTGCACGAGGAGCTCTGTCGGAGGGGTTGTGGCGAGGACAGTGCCGTGTCGCTGGTGCCGCTTTTTGATGGGGCTCTCTCTCCACGCATGTACGGTATTCTCGCGCGACGTGGTGGCTCGGCTTGAGGGGGAAGAGTGGGAGAGTCTGAAGCACGTATGCGTGTGACCGTGTAAGCGTTTTTTTATAACATCAGCTCAAAGCAGAATTTTCGGCGAGAAAGGTGACAAGGGATGATGAGCAGCTCTTTCCACAGCTTTAACTAAAAAAGTTAACGATGACTCTTCCTCTGAACTAGAAAAGGATGCAGTGACGGCAGTGCAAGGTGGTGGAAAGAAGGAAACAGGTAGGCACAAAGGGTGCGGTGGTGATAGCCATCGACAAAGGCAATGTGGCTTTTGCTCACCGTGCATTCCGCGGTATCTTTATTTCTTTTGCGGATATTCTTAAAAAAAAATGTTGCAGCAAGCAACACCAACAAAAAAGGTTGGTGCCACGTGAAACAAATCCTCATGCATCGAACTTGCCAGTGCCTTCTCGCAATCTTTCTCCCCACTCTGTCTTTGCTGCTGTTCCATGCGGCGCTCGGCTGTCACAGGCGTCATCAACATCTGAAGACAAACATACACGCTTACACACAAAGTGCGTCTGCGTCCGCACCCCAAGCCTTCCAATTAGATTTTAGATATTAGATTCTCTCTGTATTTTTTTTCCACCCTGGGTGTTCACGTATCCTTAGACTACCCACTACTTCCGTCGCGTTTATCTCGTGTTGGCCACTGAGTTGTTACCACTCACTCACTCACTCACTTACTCTCAGTGGAAGTCAGAGGCTTGCTAGATGCACCCGACTGCTGACCTTCTTGACTGCTGCGAGGAGGCCTTTCTCTTCGACTTGGCCCGCGAGGACGTATGGCTGTACAACTGCAGCCGTGACGGTTCAAATCCGAACAGTCGGTACGCTGACCCCACCACCGACACCTCTTCCTTTGCCTCGTATGAGGCCTCCCAGCACCGTCGTGTGGCGGCGGTGGAGTGGTCCACGCTGCGCCTGCTTCTCCGCCACGCCTTCCGCTGTGGTGCGTCGTTGCCCAGCAATCACGCAGCAGACAACTTCGTGGTGACGACGCTGCTGGACGCGAAGCCGCTCACCGCGTCGGCGGCGGTGGCGGCGCGGAACCGACTCGTCGGGCGGCGGCTGCCAACGAGGGATCTTGTGCGTATGACATCGCGTGCCGGCCCGCTGCTGCCTGATGGGCTGCTGAGGCTGAAGGCGCTGTTTTCCACCTTATTGACGCTGGAAAAGGCACTGGTAGATGTGGTGGTAGCCGAGGGACGAGACCGACACTCCATCCGCGAGAGCGAGGCATCAGCATACGCGAGTTTAAATGCGAAGGTGCACCGGGCTGTAGAGGAAAGCCGCTACACGCGCGCCTTGCAGCAGCAGCGACGTGCGCAGGAAGTTGTTGTCAACGCCTTTGGTGGCAGCAGCAGCGGCGTGGCATCGATGGCCACCCGCTCTTCGCCTCTTCAGACCGTCGTGAGCGATACGACGCAGCACGATACATCCTCTCTCTTGACCTCTAATGAGTTGACGTATGTGGAGGCGAACGTTGGTGCGCCGCTGCGTGCGTTGCGTGCCGGCGTCGACCTCCTCCACGACGCCCTTCACTCCGCTCGTGCCTCTCTGCAGTCCGACACGTGGTGCCGCGAGCCGATGCAGACGTGTATGGTGCAGTACACAGAGCGATTGGATGGACGGGTGAACGCGGTGGCGGCGAAGGTGGCGGTCGCACGAGAAGCCGTTGGACAGCTGCGTCGTGTGCGAGCCGGGCGGCGGCTGCGGTGGTGGCTGGCGCAGCAACAACCAGTAGCCGGTGCGCGTGATGACATCGCGGAGAGCCGCAACGTTGTTCACTCTGTGGGCTGCGTAGACTGCGGTGGCGTCTGTTGTTCTCTATTCCGGAGTGTTGCGTCCCTGAGTGAAGGATGGCGGTGCGTCGAGAAGAACAGCAGCGACAATGCAAATGCGGCTATGTGGACAAGTGGCGCTGCTGCTGTCGACTTTCCTTCCTTCGACTACTTCGCTGAGTACTGCGACGTGTACCCGAGTACAGCCACCGTGGATGAGCGGTGGCAAATCTTTGCCCACTACGCCGCTCCCGTTGCGGGTCGTGGCAGTGGCAGCGGTGACGCGCGTGCCGACCGGTGGTTCGACACGCAGAAGATGTCTGAGGAGGACTTCGGACGCTTCGTGCAGGACTGGACACGATGTGCTGAGGGGCGAGAACACATGTCATTGCAGGAGCAGGCGGCGAGTAGCTTTATGGCGGAGGCGGTGATGCCGCGGTGGGTGACCGCTCCTGTACTTGCCTTTGGCACCAGCCTTTGTTAACGCCGCAGGTGACGTCGAGGTTTGGGGTGCTCTCTCGTGTGACGTGTTACTTAGCTCATTTTAACTTCCGTTTTGCCAAATCGACGGTGCTGCCCACTTAATTTTTTTTTCTGGTGTTCCACCGCTGCTGCTGCTACTGCGCTGTTTCAATCTGTCTCGCTTTTGATTTGAGGGCCACGATGCGTATTGTGCCTTACTTCGACTTTCTTTACCTTGGTTGAATCTATAAAACAGTTTGTATCCTTTTCTTCGTGTGTTGAGTGAGCTAATAGTTGTGGTATTGGGAAATTTGATGCGGAGAATCACGACGCACGTGCTGATGCCTCGCTGTGGGTGCACGACACGCGGTTTAAACAACGGACGTGTGTGTATAGAGTAGTTTAGAAAAAGGTGCCGACGACAGCTCCATCTTCTTGGTTTTTCTTTTTTCTTGAATTTATTTCAGCAACTGCATTCTTCCCGCTTTCTCCCACCGCTCATGCTGACCATTCGTTCTCTCTTTCTCTCTCTGTTCTCTCTCTATCTGTGTCCACTACACCACCACTAATGAAAGTTTCACCTCCTTTATCCACCTCGACACACTTTAGAAACTCACACACCCACTCACTCACACACACATACATAGGGCGGACAGAGACGCAGATACGCAATCAACGTAGCCTCGCACTGCCTCTCTCATCTTCCCTTCACTCAAAACAACAACAAAGGCAGGAAAAAAAAACGCCTTTTTTTTATTCCTCTCTTGTGCATTTTGTTTGTGCGCGAGTGTGCCTGTGTGTGCCTGTGTGTGCGGCAGTGAGCCACGTTAGTGACTACCTCTTGTGTTGCCTCCCTCCCTCTCTCTTGTTTTGTACTTTCACGTTCAATTTGTCTCTTTTTGCGGTTCTCTCCCCCTTGCGGCAGCGGTACACCCAGACATTCTCCTATTGTTATATATATTTTTTATTATTGAGAGTGCTCTTTTGGTTCTCATCACTTTTCTTGTTGTCTCTCTTTTCGTTGTTGGTAGTCTTCTTGTTGAGTCGTAGTGCTGTTCTGCTACGAGGGATCGCACCCCTCCCCTTACACCTCCCCCTTCCCCTTCTCCCTTTCTTTCCACACCGGCGCGCTTCAGCACTCCTTTGTGTGCTTTGTTTTGTGTCCCATTACTCTCTTATCCTCTCTCGTTCATTCCGTTGCTTTTTAGCGGCCTGGCGACCCTCCGCGCGTTTTCTTTCCACCCCTTTTTTTTTCTGTGTTGCACGACCTTCTTCACAGTCATCCTTTCCTCCAAAGAAAGCACCGCACACACACACACAAACAGACACACGAAGACGCGCTTGTGGGGTACGTGTGTCTTTCTCGCTGTTGCTGTGAGTTTAGGTGTGCGTGACTGCGATAGCCGGTCATTGCGTTCATATTCTCCCTTTTTTTTTGCTCTTTGTGTTACTGTGGAGGACACCGCTGTCTGTGCGTGTGTGTAGGTGTAGTAAGGCTGCTGGGCTCTGCGCTCGTTTTGTTTTGACCTTCTCTTTTCCAAACCTTTTTTTTTCTTTCCGTCGTGTTGTCGTGCGTCGTTCCCCTCGTCTCATCTGACTTGCCCTCTTTTCCCTTTCGCTTTCTTTCTTCCTCTTGCGGCGGCGTCGTTGTGAAACTCTTAAGAAATAAGAAAAAAGAGCGACGCGAGGAGGCTGCGAATAAAAAAAAAAAAGGAAGCGGTAGTTTTCCATCTGCTACGACACTTTTCCTTTTGTCTATCTTCTTATCTCTTGTAAAAGCTTTTTTTGGTTCTTGCTCTTTTTTCTGCAGTGGTAGTCGCTGTGATTGAGAGCACATCCGCGTTGCGGTGTTGACTCCGATCAGACCTTGACTGCTTCTACTTCTCTCTGCGGTTATCCCTTTTTTTTTTTTGCGCTGCAGGTGAACAGACAAGGACGGAGCGGTACATCGTTCTCTGCTCCGTCACTACTTGAGTGAAGCGGTGCGACTGCACAGTGATTGTTTTCTTTCTTGTCGCTCTTGCGCTACATTTGAGGGACGCATCCAGACCAGATCTGTAAAGGTTGCAGCAACAGCAACGGCGACAACGGACATCAAAAGGACTCAGCTTCGATAGGCAAAGTAGAAAGGCGGAAAGGTGAAGGTAAGATAGAATTTAGGTAGCCTCCACTCACTCTCTCTTTCGTACACTCTCCCGATAGCTTTCTGTGCTTGACTCCGTGCGTCATTTTGAGATTCGTGGCGCGTCGTTGTGCATTTCTCTCTCTCTGTGCGCTCTTGTTGCTTCTAAAAGGGGGTTTTGTTGTCTACAGGTGGGACCGTCTTCCTCTTTTTTTTTTACTGGTGGGGCTCGTCTTAGGCTCTTATTGTTATTATTTTTTTTTTTCTGGCGGGCTTCTGGCTGACCGTTGTGGCAACTCGTCTGTTGTTCTCTCCGCACCGGTGCATTTTCTCCCAACGCGTACCTGTGCGGTTTGTTAAAATACCCTTCAGCTCGTTTCCTTCTTTTTTTTTTCATTCCACTCTCTTCACTTGTTTTGCATTTTTTTTTTCTTAGCCTCTCTCTGGTACGGGATTTACGTTGTTCGTTTCATCGGAGGTGCAAGAAGGAAAGGAGTACGACACAGAAGCGCAAACACAACAAAAAAACAAACAAGGGAAGAAGCTGTTGCGACGGCATCAGCAGCCATGCAGCCTTCCAGCCCATCCTCAAGGGGCAACAGTCGAGTCGGCTCCATCAAGTACGCCCACTCCCCATACGTCTACCGCACAACCGTTGAGGATGCGCCAGTGAGCCCGATGAGTGACCAAGGACGATCCGAGCCGGGCAGCGTCCCTCTTTACCACAGCCCACGCTCCTTGAGTCAGAGCGGTGGCAACGCCGAGGCAGGCGGGCCGGCGAACGGGTCGCAGGTGGATGTGCACTCGCAGCCCAACTCACCCCTCGGCCGATCCACCAGCGCCGTGCAGGAGTACTCGCAGCCGATCCAAGTCGGCTCCGCACCGAACGTCCACCCACGCTATCGCCGCAGCATGCAGAGTCCACTGTCACGCCCGGGCAACGAGAGTGGTGGCCGCAGCGGCTTTCCGAGCTCGCCGTCGGGCAGCCTGCCGCCGTGGTCGCCGTTCATGGCGCGTGAGGATAGCACCAGCGCCTTCTCTGGTGGTGGGGAGTCCGCTCCTGTGCGGGGACTGAACAACCCATATCGCATGCCCACCGGTACCGGCGTGTCGGCGCCGCAGTACGCAGCGCCGCTCTCCGGCAGCTACCGCGGCGGTGCGGGAAACAATAACGGCGGCGGCAGCGGGTCGCAGACGCCCAGCCCGATCCACAACCGCCAGCACAGCGGCACCGCACTGCCCACCGGCTGCTCGTTTCTCCCGCCCCCGACGTCACCGCCGAGCATGGCGGCGACCCACGGCAGCGGCTACGGCCCCAGCAGCAGCAGCAATGCGACGAGCAATACGACCGCGAACAACAACAACAACAACAACACGACGAGCTATGCACCGACCGGCTTCTCGATGCCGCCGACGATGGCGTCAACCGGCAGCGGTGCGTACCACGCCGCCCCCTCGGGCCGCACCGGTTCCCACTCCGCCAGCTACGCGGACCCCCGCTCCAGCCACCCCTCCTCTCCCCTGCTGAGCGGCAACAGGGGCGCCGTCCCCGGCAGCTCTCCGCACACGCGCGAGCCGATCTCCCCCACGCACGCCTACAGCGGCGGGTCCTACAACCAGAACCTCGGCCCTGACGGCACCCCGTACAGCCCCAACAACAACTCTCGCGGCAGCAACGGAGGGCCGCCGCCGTCCTTCGCCGCGGCCGCCGCGCAGCTCCAGCAGCAGCAGCATCAGCAGCACCACAACGGGAGCTTCGGGGTGGGTAGCTACCCCGGCCGCCGCGGAGCACCGCCGAGCCACCCATCCTCGCCCTTCGCGAGCCACATGAACCTCTCTGGAGCGGGCGGCGCGGACTCGGCGCAGATGGGCGAGTCGTACGGCACCAACACCAAGACGCTGAGCACCATGGCCGACGACACCATGTCCTCCTCCGGCAAGTCGGGCAGCAGCGCCAGCAGCATCCGCGACGACCTTCCGTTGTGCCCGAACGACGACGCGTGTACGACGATCAACGACCGCAAGCACCAGAAGAAGTTCGCGCACACGTGTCGTCTCTTTCCATGCTACCACGGCCACGTCACGCGCCACGCGAAGCTGTTCCGCCACGCCCCGGGGCAAATCTCCCTCCCTGAAGGGATGTCGGCCAACGCGAAGGTGTCGAGCCACGCCCTGGCCAGCGTGAACTTCAGCACCATCAGCCCAGAGGCCCCGAACGCCTACCGCATTTACGTCTCACACGGCGACAAGAGCTACGAGATCTTTGGTGACTGGGCCTCGGTGAAGGTGCACACCTTCAAGCGCTATCTTCACCAGGTGTACCACATCGCCCCGGGCTCGCAAATTTTGTCGGTGGTGAAGACGGGAAAAGTGATGGACGACGACATCAACACCGTCAAGTGCTACGGCATCGAAGAGGACTCGGTGATCCAGCTGCGGAGTGATAGCGAGGACGCGCTGACCGCTGGCCGCCTGCGCATCCCACTGGATGACCTTTAGTGCGTAAAGAGGGAAGAACACGTCGTTCAGGTGCTGTGTGCAGCGCGGCGGTGTCGCTCTGTATTTTTTTTTCTGTTGTTTCTTCATATCTGCCTGTCTTGCCAGGCAGCAATGGCGCTCCGCGCGCGCGGTGGATTACGCTCCACGAAGTGAACCGTACTCGTTAACTAAGCTGTACGGTGTTAATTGTTTTCTCTTTCTTTCTTTCTTTTCCCTCCTTACGCGTCTTTGAGTTTTTCGCGGATGCAAAAAAAAAACAATTGCGGTGACGTTGACGGAATGCCGTACAGGTAGCTTCCACTTTCCCCTTTTGGTGGCTCTCAACTTTTGTTCTTTCATTTCTGCGGCTTCCTCGCTTCCACGACGGGTGTGTTTCTGCGTAGGAGGGGAGAGCAAAACGCAGACGACAGACATGAAAAGAGAAGCGGCAGCGCTCAGCTTGCCAGCGTTTGTTCTTCCTCCTCTTTGGTCGTTCTATTGTCTGTGCTTGTTTGATCTGACTCCTCCACCTTCCCAGATAGTTTTTTCGTGTTCTCTCTTTGCGTTGTTCCTGCCGTCGTTCTTGTTGCGTCTTGTTTACGTTTGCTCTCTTTTCCCTCTGCTGCTGCGAGAGCCTGTTGTCTCCTGCGCGTGTGCCTGTAGTTGCGTTGTCAGCTCAATTGACTTTGATGCGTCGCTGACGTATTGTTTTTCCTTTTCTCCTTTTTTCTCGCTCGGTGCGATTTTTGAACTTTCTCTCTTTCCTGTCGCTCATGTTCTGATTGGAAACTCAGTGTGTCGCGGAGGTGCGAGAAGTTGGAGTGGTGGGTGATGTCTCATGCGGGTCTGCTGACAGAGTTGTAGAGGGAACACACATTTTTTTTTTCGTTGTTGTGCGCACGTGTACGTGTTGATTGTACTCGACGCACTGGGGCAAAGAGAGAGAGCTCCTGCAGCTTCTGCATCGTAATAACAGTTCTTTTCTCGTGTTTCTCTGACTTATTTGGCGTGACGCGGCGTGGTTGACTTAATTTTTTCTTTTCCTGGCGCTACTGCGCCTTCTTTGTGACACGGAGCGGTGGCGAGACACTTTTCGGGGGTTTCCGACTCTCCTTGATTCATGCGTAAATGAACGGGAAGGGAGGAATGAATAGTAGAGAGAAAATGGGCAAGAGGTACACGCGCACACGCCATGTTTCACCTTCAGAGGCGCTCAAAGAAGTGGACAAACTTATTTTGATCTCTCTCTTGAGTGGCGTCGGTGCCTCCTTCTCTGCTGATTTGTGTCCCGCCTTTAACCTTATTATTATTATTATCCCGTCTTCGTCACCATCTGCCCCGCCTTACTTTTATGTGTGTCCCGTGGCCTCGCCGCGTGTCAGGTGGAGCCTCTGCTGCGTTCGTGCACGTAGGTGCGGTGCATACCGGTCAAGATACGCGAATGCAGCATTTTGCTCCCAATTTGCTCCTCCCCTTCTCGACTAAACTCTGCTCTTGTTGTTTTTATTGTCTTATGTTTTTTTCTTCACTATTTTGCGGTGTCTTTCGGCGCTCCCCTTGGCTCCCTCGGGTCTCGCTGTCTTTGGCTCCCGAGCGGAGGCTCGACTCTTCTTGGCGTGTACACGCCGACGTCTTTTCTTTCTTTTTCTCGCAAAAAATATTAAAAAAAAACTAGAAAACAAGCTGCACTAACAACCACAAAAAAAAAGAGATAAGGACTTTTTTTTCATTTGCTCGAAGTACAGCCTGTGGTACTCTCTCCCCCTTCTCTGCTGGCGTCTCATCATTGCTTGCCTCTCTCTCTTTCTCTTTCGGGTTATTAAGTTTGAGTGACGCACTCCTCGCCTATTATTTGCCTTTTAAAGGAATAGACGCACGCACCCACACTCCCAGACACCCACATGCACACACGCGTTGGAGGTGATGAAGGGGGACGAAAAAGAAAAAAAGGCAGGTGTCGTGACACAACGTTGCAAGACGGCGCTTCCGTGAGCTGCCGCGCTGCTGTCATTGCCTTGTCTAGGTTGTTACTGTTGTTCATGTTGTTGCTGAGTGCGATGTGGGTGCGTGTGATTGTCTTTTTCCTCCCCTCTTTCTGCCCTCACAACGGTTGTGCTTTGCTTCCACTGGTGTCTTTTTATTTCAATTTATTTCGGACGGTGCTGAAGAAACAACGTGTTTGATCCGTCATTTGGCGTGCTTGATGTTTCTCTTTTCTCTTGTCTTTTCTTTTGTTTCCTTTTTCTTTTTGATTGTCTTCTACGTGTTTCATCTCCGTAATTAAGAGTCTCTAATCCATTTCAAGCAAATTCGATAACGTCCAAAAGAAACAAGTTGTGGTGAAGTCGCTGCGGATGTGGCGGCACACACCTGTCGAAATCGGAGAAGGGGTTGCAGGGGACGTGCGGTGCGTCTGGCGCTGACGAGTTTTGCGTCTTTTCCCCTTCTCTCTCTCTGTCTTGGTTCGCTGCTGCATGTCTTCTCTCTCTCGCTTTGCTTCTTCGGGAGTGTTGCCGCCTCTGCTCGTGTGTTGTATCGGTGTGGAGTGCCTCAGCTGCAGACATCCCTTTTTCTTCGCCAGTGGAGTCTATCTGGCTTCGTTACTCTCTCTCGCGTCTGCTTCACACTCCCGTGCTAGATAGGACCGCTGCAAGCGCAAGCGGACATTGTACGACAGGAATGAAGGGCCTTTAAAGGCTTGTCTACGATGGCTGCAGGTGCTGTGCTTCGCTTCCCCTTTTTTCTGTTATTGTTGACTTACTCCTCACCGTTTCAACCCTTTGCCTTCACCTCTCGTACTCCCCTCCACAACGCGTCGCGCAGTTACCCGCTGCTGTCTGCGATAGCACAGCACACCGCTGTCTCTCATGTACATCCCCGGCCGCGCCTGGCGGTGGCTGCGGGGCGAACCTAGCATCCCAGGCGTCGTGTACAGTGAGGACATGACGGAGCTCGCCGCCACCCTCGACGCGCAGGAACGACAGCCATGGGGCGGCAACCTGCGCAACGTCCGTCTCGAAACCGCACCGAGCCTCATCGTGCGTACGAGTAGCGCGTCGGAGTCGAAGCCAGGGCCGGAGACGGAGCCCTACACCTTCTGGGAACGCATCGGTCTCGTCCCGGTGCACCCCTCGCGTGTCCGGGCTCGGCAGTACTACCACCCCGTTACCGACTTCGCCCTCTACGACTACGATGAAGTAGCGCCGGAGGAGAAGGAGTTGACGGCGAAGTGGATGGCGCGTGTGATGGAGTTCAACGGCGCCACACCAGCTGGTATCCTTTGCGTTGCGGGCTGCTTTGTGCTGCCCTTGCACACCGTCTACCGCATGCCGCTGCTTGTTGCTGCGGGGATCACCGGCGTGGCGGTGGAGGTCACGCGCGCCTATATGGCCGCGTCGCAGCAGCGGCAGGACTTGGACGACTTTCTCTTGGCCAAGGAAATTTGGTACATTAAGAACGTGGAGACGTATCAGCTGGGCTTGCCTCGCATCCCACGTGGGCGGGAGCGGGAGTACCAGCAGTACGTGGACGGTGCGATAGCGAGTCAGGGCCAGGGGCTGCCAGATGAGCTGGCGTGTGATCTGCACTTCTGAAAAGGGACGCATCTGGATATGCCCTTTTTTTTTTTTCTTTCTGCTGTGTTGCGTTTGTTGTGTGTTATGTTCTCTTCACCCCCTTTCCGCTGTTCTGTCTTTAGCTAGTGCGGATTTCACAAGCATGCAATGTGAGCACAAAGATGAGAGGGAAAGATGGGTGATAAGCTGCCGTGGTGCACACGCAGACTCGCCAATACTCGTTGCTAGCTTCGCTGCGCTTTAAGGTGTCTTCAAGTGTTTTGCAGCTGCGATACAGGAAACACCCACACACTCTCTCTCTTCCGCATGCGGTCGGACCTGTGTTACTGTCGAGGATTGGCTGCTGTGAGCGAATCTGCCACGCTTTCCACTACTCGAGTGGGACAAAGTTACTCACCACGTTCTCATCTTGACGCCTTCTCTCTCCGCCTCTGTTCTGTCGCATCGATGGCCGTATCGCGCTGCTTCACTCTCAACAACGAGGGGGAAAGACGGGCGACCCACGACGCGGTTCACATCTCTTCAACAAATGAGCGCCTTTCCACCTGAGGTCGCGGGTGGGACGTATGCGCTCCGAGGAGAGAAGCTGAAGTCCCTCAACTCCTGCCCAGCATCTTCGCAGCCCGTCGTCCTCGCGATCTGCGGCAGCCTTAACCCTCTTCACAACGCACACATTAAGCTGTATGAGACGGCGAAGGAGGCGCTGACGGCACGCGGCGACTGCGCCGTGCTCGGCGGTTTCTTCTCTCCGGTTGGTGACGCCTACGGTAAACCCGGACTGAAGCCGGCGGCGCAGCGGGTGCGCATTATCGAGGACGCCGTGCGCACTCACGCCGACTTGGACGTGGACACGTGGGAGTGCATGCAGCCGACATACACCCGAACTTTCTATGTGCTGCAGCAGCTGGAGGAGCATGTGAAGGAGTGGTACACGCAGCGTGAGCCGGAGGCGGTGCAGCAGCGGGTCAGCCGTCATGGCCGCCACGTCCGCGTCGTGCTCGTCTGCGGCGCGGATCTCTTCTCCTCCTTTTGGATTCCCGGCTGCTGGCCGCTGGACCTGCTGAAGCTTCTCCTTGACACCTTTTCCCTCGTTGTTGTGTACCGCAGCGTGGGTGGGGACGTGGGCTCGGTGAAGGACTTGGAGCAGCGCTGTCAGACGTCGCCGGTGCTGCGTGAGACACTTAGCAGTGGCGAGACGAGGGAACTGGACCTGAGAGGCTACGCCTTCACCTTCGCACAGTTTCGCGATGCAGACGACACCTCCTCCACCGCGGTGCGGGAGGTGGCGATGGCGATGGCGGCTGTAGACCGAACGGACAGTGCAGCCCGAGCGCGTTTGCGTGAGCAGTTGTGCGCGATGGTGCCGAGCGGTGCGCTGGCGTCTTTTTGCTGTGCTACGGCGGCGAGGGCGGTGCCACTGGCGGCCAGAGTTGACAGCGCTTCAAGCGGCAACACAGAAAGCAAAAAAAAGGATCACCTGCCTATTCGCTTTCTTAGGTAGAGAGGAGCGAATTTGGTGGTTTTTTCTTGTCAGTAAGGCGGGACTCTGGCACCGTTTTAATGTTGTTTGGTTCGCAGCGTCGATATGCGACTGAATAGCCGTGGTGAGGGCATCGGTACGGGCAACTTCACAGACATAGTTGCGTAGTAAAAAAAAAATAAGGACCCTTCCAGGAGCTTCTTCGGTTGCTGAAGCTCAAAGCTCCGTTGCATCGACGTTAATTATTATTCTTAGATATAGTCAACACCGCGCAAAGGGAGTGAAGCGCCTGTGATGGGGTGGCTGAGGTTGTTATTATAGTTGACATGGCCTCCTTAGGCAGCCGCGCACATGGGCAGAGCAGAAGCCTTTGGCCTGTCTAACTAACGCGCTCCACTCCACTCTTCTCTGTGTGTCTCTCTCTCTCCCTCGGGTGTGTGTTGGTACAGCTCTTTTAGCGCATGATAGAATACAACAAGCCCTTTCACACCCACTTATCCGTTGTCACCACACCGTACAGCCCCGCTCGCAGATAGAGGCACAGCGCAGCATCGTGCACGACACGCTCACACACACACGCACACACTAACGAACCCACCCCAACCTGTTTGGCTCACAATGGACACCCCAGACTCGAGCTACAGCAGCGGCACCAAGACGGTCACGCCGCTGCTCTTCTCCGACTCCGCCTCGTCCTCGAAGGAGACGTCCACCCCGAAGACGCCCCTCCCCTTTCCCCGCCCGTACCGCCGCCGCAGCGGCCTCTCTCGGGTTGCCGGCAACGACGGCGACGACATGAAGCATCACCACAACGTGCTCTCCTTCATGTTCCTCCTCGCCGTCGTAGCGCTCTTCATGATGTGGAGCCTTGACATCTGCTGCATGAGCTTCGCGAAGCGGATGGTGGCCGGGCCGGCGACGCGGGTGTACAGTCGTCGCCCTACCGCATCCCCTTCATCCGTTCCCCCTCCCACGAACAGCGTGGAGGTGCACCTCGACGGGGTGGCGACGGAGGCCAAGAACAGCGTCGTCGAGTTCTTCGAGACGGCCGGCAACTTCCGCTGCCCACAGCCGCGGCGGTACAGCCGTGACGAGGTGGCGCGGCACGACACCGCCGATGACCTGTGGATCGTGATTGACGGCAACGTGTTGGATGTGAGCCCCTTCGTCGGTCAGCACCCCGGCGGCCTTGTGCTGCTGGATGGTGCGGGTGGGCAGGACATGGCGACGGTGTTCGCCCGCTCCCATCACCCATCGACTGTGAGTCTGTTTTCAAGCTTCTGCATTGGGCGTGTTGCGGGTGAATGAGGGTGGGGGCCGCTCATGTTTTTGCCTTCGCGCTCGCTGTCTTCACTCCGTCATTTTCTTCTTTTTGTGTTTTTCTCTTCGTAAAGCCTACCAGAGACATTTGCCTTTTGCTTCACTTATCTCGTTGGAATGCGTTTGCTCAGTCTTTCTCTTTTTTTTTTTTTTTTTTTTTTATTTGGGGGGGCCAAAAAAAAAAAAAAAAAAAAAAAAAAAAAAAAAAAAAAAAAAAAAAAAAAAGCAAAAAAAAAAAAAAAAAAAAAAAAAAAACCCCCAAAAAAAAAAAAAAAAAAAAAAAAAAACCCCCCCCCCCCCCCCCCCCCCCCCCCCCCCCCTTTTTCCCTTCCTCTTTTTTTTTTTTTTTTTTTTTTTTTTTTTCCTACTTCTGCTACCAATCTTAGTGCTTTTCGCTGCGCCGATTGCGTTGCTGCTTGACTTTTTTTTTTCTTTTCGCACGTCAGCAACGCCAGGCAGCTTCATTTATTATTATTATTTGGCGTGTCGTTGCCGTAAGCGACGTACGCTGTGTTCTTTGATGGGGTATAATTGCTTCTTTCTTTGTGTGCCTGGACAGCTACCAACTTCCCAGCCTCTCCTTCTTTCCCTCGTTGCTACCTTCTAGTTTGGTCGATCCCTTCGTCTTCTGCGTCGTACACAAGAAGGCAACACACAAAGAAATTTATACTTCCTTTGCAGCGGTATGATCTACAAGCCTGGAAAGAATTAATAAAAAAAAAACTGTGGTCGAGAAATGCGGAGATTTAGGTGCTCGATGCACCACGTTGTAGGTTAGTGATATAACAACGTTGAGGAAAGGCTGTAGCGCCGCATTTGCGCTGCGTAAGGTGGTAAAGGCGCCGACGAGATCGTTTGCACTCCTCCGCGCTTTAACCACTGACTTACTGAACTGAGTTCTGCACCTCCTTCATCGCTCTTTCATCTTCGGTGAACATCCTTTTTTTTTTTCTCTCATATCAACTGCCTTCAAATACTGTAATGCTGCACAGCAAGCATCTGCTCTCCGTCCCCGCTCGTGCGCCGCGCTGCTACACAAAAAAAAAAGTACGCACCTTTTCTTAATCAGATTCACACGCAGAGTCTCATACCCGTCTGCCTCCTCATCACATAGCATCTCATACTTTTATACACACATACACACACTCTCTCTTTCTGCTAGCATCAGCACACACACACGGGATCTGCATCGCAGTGGCTTTCCACGACGCAGCAAGCATACACAGCACACCGTTATACAACGCTGTCGACATCATGGCGAGCCGGTGGACCAACATGGCGCAGATCGGCGCCTGCCACCCCGCCCACCACCACTACCCCGCCTCCACGATGGAGGTGCAGCAGGCCATCGCGTTTGTGAGGGCCAGCAAGGGCAAGTGCCGCGTCGCGGGTGCCGGCAAGAGCCCGAACAGCTCCACCTTCACAAACGACCACCTCATCCACACCACCCGCATGAACCGCATTCTTGCCATCGACACCGACACCCGCATGCTGACCTGCGAGCCGGGTGTGATGATGGAGGACGCGATGACGGCGGTGGAGAAGGCGGGCCTGATGATCCGCTGCGTCCCGTCCTACGTGCAGACCACCGTCGGCGGCTGCATCGCGACGGCAACGCACAGCAGCGGTATCACCTGCCGCTCTCTCTCAGACTTTGTGCGGTCGCTCACAATTGTCGACGGCCGCGGAGAAGTGCGCGTCCTCAAGACAGGCCGCGATGACAAGGAGCTGCGCCTCGCCGCCTGCCACCTCGGCGTGCTCGGCATCGTGACGGAGATCACGCTGGAGGTGCAGGCGCGCGTGCAGTGGCGCCTCGACAGCCGTCCCCTCTCCATGCAGGACGCCAACAACGCCGCACTGGTGGAGCAGAAGTGGCGCAACAACGAGTACTACCGGTGGTGGTGGGTGCCGCACACGGAGGGCTGCTACGAGTCGTTCGGCTACCCCGATCCGGAGGCGGTCAACACGAGCCCTGCCGCTCCTGCCGCTGCCGAGCCCGCCACCCGTGTGACGCCACGCCAGTCGCAGATGGACGCCGACGCAGAAAAGGGAAGCGGCCTGAGCGCGCAGTACCCCACGCCCGCGAAGCCCGAGACGGGGAAGCCCTCTGCTGCCCCCGACACCAACAGCAAGGGTGATGCCGTGGCAACCACTGCTTCTGCCATGTCTACCATCAAAAACTGGTTCACCAACGAGCTCATCCGCCACCAGCTGGTGGAGTGGAGCCTCCGTCTGGCCTGCCGCTACCCCTCCCTGCAGCCCCACATCAACCACGCCTACCAGCAGATGTTCTTCACGTCGCCGGCGGTGCTGCGGGGGTCGGCGCTGCAGTGCTTCACCTTCGACTGCCTCTTCCTGCAGTGGGCGAACGAGTGGGCAATTGACGCCACCCGCGCCGTGGAGGCCTTCCAGCGCCTGCGTGCGATGATCGAGACGGAGAAGATGTTGGTGCACTTCCCGGTGGAGTTCCGCTTCACGGCCGGCGATGACTCGGACATGTCCCCCGCCGTGGGCCGCCCGACGTGTTGGATCGGTGTGGTGATGTACCGCCCGCGTGGGCAGGAGGCCCGCGACACGCGCCGCTACTACGACGGCTTCAACAAGATCATGGAGGACATGGAGGGTCGTCCGCACTGGGCCAAGTACTACAACTGGGGGCATCAGGAGATGTCGAAGGCGTACGGCACCCACTGGGATCGCTTCCTGGAGCTGCGGCGCACGATGGACCCGGATAACTTGTTTGTGAACGAGTGGTTCAGCAACTTAACGTCGCCAGACCGCGTGAACAGCACAGACTTCAAGGGGAAGTGAGTAGCGGTAAGCGAAACACGAAGTACTGCCCCTTCACTGTTGTGGTCTAGTCTCTTTTTGAGGGCATCATCCTTTTTGCTATATAACCGATTCAATGGCTGTTATCCCTGCCTTCATTTTCTTGCCTTGTTTTTTTTCTCCCTGTTTTGCCTCTCCGCATGCGCGGGTATTGGGCTCACTCAACTATTATTATTAACAATGAAATGCTTATGAGCACGTGCGGGAGTGTGCCTGCGTGCTTTAACGAACTATTTACAAAACACACACAAGTGATTTTTTCTTCTTTTTTTTTTCACGTCGCGTTCATACCTGCGCTTTCTCTTGTTGTTTGCTCTCTCTCGTTTGAGGCCGATGAAGTGTGTGTGTGTGTGTGTGCCATCACCTCTCGCCTACCAACACAGCACTTTTCTTTGTTGTTGTGCCCGTCGTTTTCTCTATCTATATTTGGTTCTTGTGTGCTTGAGAGTGGCGGTGCTTCGTCCTTTTCTTTGAAAAAAAGTGTTGCGTCGTATCGCCCCTCTGGGGCAGCAGCGCGCTGTGCTTCTTCACTCTTCTCTTTCAGCACTTTGTTGCCGTAGTTTTCTAAGGTGAAAACGTCGTCTCCCTAGCTTCTTCTCCCTTTCTTTATGTTTGCTAATTCTAAGACTTTCACATACACCTTTGCTAGCCGACTCACACGTTTTAACGCTTCTCTTAAATTTTGAGAAGGGGGTAAAGGAGTAGCGTGAGCGCTTTCTGAATCTTTTGTTTGTGTGTGCCGGTCTCTCAAGAGACGGGCAGGAGGTGAACGCTTCGTGGTTCATAAACACACACATTTACATGCTCTCACGTCGTGGGAGTTTAAATTCGAGATGCAACACGCAAGTAAAGTATTGTGTACCCAAGAAACAATCACGCTGCAGTCTGCGAAGTTGACATGCATGCGGAAGCCGCAACGGCTTTGCATTTTTCTCCCCCTTTGCACTTTCTGCTGGCTTCGTTAGCGCTGTTGTTAAAGGGGGAGATGGGACACGATGTCGTCTTCGCGGAAGAATTAAAGGAAAAGTTAAAAAAAGAGTGTAGTGGCAAAGGTTGCATGCCGTAGGACAGTGCTGCAGCGCCGTCGACCTCCCCTTTCTCTCTTTCCTCCTTCTGAATGCAAACACACGGAAAGAAAGCGAGAAGAGAGAAGTTGTGCGTTGCCCACAGCTTGCGGCTGGTGCCTTTTTTTTTCCGTGTGTTTCAACTTTCACTGCAGTCATTGCGGATATTCACCTCAACTGCCCTCCTTCCTCATCTCATCATCCACTCTCTCTTTCTTCTCTCAGCAATACAGAAACAGCTGAAGGATTGCGCTCGCCAAGCCAGGCACCCTCCTCAGACCACCCCTCTCTCGCTCAGTCATGACGGAGCCCGCCTTCCGGGGGACGCTGCTGCTGCTGCAGAACCGCACCCGCCGCGACCCCGAGTCCTACCGCGACGAGTTTCTCGCGCAGCTCGACCACTTCAGGGCCTCCAGCGCCACTGTTCTCGCCCAGCGCACCACCAACCCCCAGTTCATCGCGGTGCTCAACTTTGTTTGCCACGTCAGTCACTGCTTCCCTGCTGAGTCGATTGTGACAGTGAACATTGTGCTGGAGCTGCTGCGTGCCTCCAAGGGCAGCGGCCTGCCCAGTGACTTGCGCCTCGCTCTGGTGAAGTCGCTGATGCTGCTGCGTGCCAAGGATCTCGTCTCGACGGACCAAACCTTTCCCCTCTTCTTCGAGCTGCTGCAGGAGCGCGACAAGGCGCTGCGAAAGCTCATTCTTACCCACGTGGTGAGTGACATCCGCAAGGTGAATATGCCAGGCGCGAAGAACGGGTCGCAGATCAACAAGAAGGCGCAGAACTTCCTCTTCTCCGTGATGGCCGAGGACGACCCGGTGCAGGCGCGGTGTGCGGAGATGGTGATGATCGACCTGTACCGCCGCCGAGTCTGGAGCGATGAGCGGACGGTGGAGGTGCTGACCAAGGCGTGCTTCTCGAAGCACACACCGATCCTCCGCACTGCCCTCCGCTTCTTTCTGCTGCAGATGCCGAAGATCACGTCGGTGGACGACGAGGACGACAACGAGGAGGAGCAAGACCCCGGCCGCACCATCTCCAAGATGAAGCAGAAGCTGAAGATCGTGAAGAAGACGTCGAAGCGCGAGCGGGTGCTGAAGCGCGGCATGCGCGACGCGAAGCGCAAGTACAACCGCCAGGAGCGGGAGGAGGAGCTCTTCGCAAAGCAGCACGTCGATCCCATTCGACTCCTGCGTGACCCGCAGCAGTTTGTGGAGCGTCTCGTGGCGAAGCTGCAGAAGACGTCTGAGCGCTTCGAGGTGCGTCTGCTCTACCTGAACGTGATTGCACGCACCGTGTCGGAGCATGAAGTGGTGCATCTGCCCCTCTACGGCTTTCTCGAGCGCTACATGGAGCCGTCGCAGCTGCACGCCACGCAGCTGCTCGCCCTTTCCGCGATGTGCGTCCACAAGATGGTGCCGCCAGACACGCTGGAGCCGATGCTGCGCACGATCGCGAACCACTTCGTCTCTGACCGCTCCTCGCCGGACGCCATCACTGTCGGCATCAACACGATTCGCGAGATCTGCAAACGGCAGCCGCTGGCGATGAACGCCGACCTCCTGAAGGACTTGGCGGAGTACAAGAACCAGCGCGGCGACAAGGGTGTGATGATGGCGGCACGCGCGCTAATTCAGCTGTACCGCGACGTCTACCCGGAGCTGCTGCCGGCCAAGCTGCGTGGCAGCAAGGCGGGTGCGGCGGACATAACCAAGAAGCCCGTGTACGGAGCCGAGCACGTGTACACGGACATTCCTGGGCTGGAGCTCCTCTACCAGGACAACGGCAGTGACCAGTCCTCGCCCGCTTCGTCCTCGGACGACGATGACGACGAGGAGTCGTCGAGCGGCAGCAGTGGTATGTGGGCCACCGACTCCGACAGCGAAGCAGATGCCGACGACGTCGACGGCGACTTCGTGGATGCGTCGGATGTCAGCAGCAGCGATGAGGAGAGTGAGGAGTGCCCGCAGCTGGTGCCGGTGCAGGCATCGCGTCGCTCGCCGTCTCCGTCAGAGCAGCAGGAGGCTGCAGGAGAGAAGGCCGAGACGAAGGGCGGCAAGACAGTGGCGAAGCGTCCCCGTGAGGAGGAGACGGATGAGGAGACGGATGAGGATACGGATGAGGACAGCGACGACGAGGACTCCTTCGAGTGGGAGGAGGTGGAGGAGGACGAGAGCGACATGGATGATGAGGAGGATAGCGACATGGAGTTGGAGGAGGACGAGGAGGAAGACGAGGAGGAAGACGAGGAGAGTGACGAGGAGTCAGAGGACGAGGTGGAGCACGAGGAAGGCTCTCTCTCGCTCGCCAAGGCACTCGCTGAGGCCCCATCCAACGGCGACTGGTTCGAAGACGTCGCGGAGGACGGCACGAGCAGCACCGCCTCCCTCTCCTCCTCCGCCAAGAGCCAGCGTCAGCCGTCCGTCTCCAGCTCGAAGGCCTCCTCCGCGTCTGTTTCCTCCTCGCGCATGCTGACGGACAGTGACTTTGAGAAGATCCGCCAGCTGCAGGCTCAGCACGGGAGTCATCTCTCGCTGCGTGGCAAGCTGAAGGAGCGCGACGCGCGGGCCAAGAAGAAGCACGACCTCGTTCACGGCATCAGCAACGACCTCGACGCGCACGACATCGAGCACTTCACGGAGCGGAAGCGCGACACGGACAAGCAGGCCAAGATCGAGCAGGCGCAGGAGCTGCGCAAGGCCACGTCGAAGTTCGAGCTGCGCCGCAAGAAGAAGAGCAAGCTGAACTCGACGCACGGCGAGCACTCGAAGCGTGGCAAGCTCTTCCAGATGACGAAGCGCTCGCAGCGTGTTGCGACGAAGCTGCGCAGCTCCGTGGCGGACCGCGCGACGCGGGCGAAGGAGATGAAGAAGAAGGACATCAAGTTCCGCATCAAGCGTGGCTGGAAGGCGTAGCGAGGAAAGGCACCGCACACAGTGAAGTCCAAACTTCTTTTTTTGTTGTTTGTTTTATAGGCTTGTGCTTTGTGGTTTTGCGAGGTTTTGTTGGGAAAGCTTGACATTTTTAAATACTAAATTGCTTTTCTACTCTTGCTGGGTGCACCGCCCTCTTCTCTCGCCTCTGCGGCAGATGAAGGGGAGGCGCGGCGGTGCACTCGTCTTGCTAATCCACGTTTAATCGATCACGTTCATCTCTCCCTGTTTTGTTTAAAATAAGTGTGTCTACGCTAGCTAAAAAAAGGAAAAAGAATTATTGCTGAGTTCTAAGCCTCTACAGAGTACAAGAGCACTCTTCGTACTGCAGCGCTGACCGCCGTTGGCGAGAGAACATTTGTTGACTCTGCTACACGAGAGTGTGAGAGAAGCGGACTCGTTGTATTTTGAGCCATAGCAACGAGTGTCATGAAGACATGCTTTTAGGTTGTAAAGTGAGACTTGCTGCTGCGTGCGCAAGTCGCAGGAAATTGTTTATCGCATGTGTGTTGCATCAAATTCACGCTCTTTTCACTTTTGCGGCGCGTGGTGCCCACCGCAGCGATGGCGGCACGAATGAACGCGACATGTACGCTTCTGCACACCAACTTATACCACATCCTATTCTCTCTCGTCGTCTCTCTCTCTGTCATCTTCCTATCTTCTATACTCCGCGTTCATCTCGACACCCTCCGCGTTGCACACTAAGGAAGTAGCAATTGCTCCTGCGATGTCCATCCAGGCCTTCTTCGACTTCAGCAGCAGCGTGGTGAACCCGAAGTACGTGGGCCTCTCGCCATTTCTCGCACCTAAAGAAGAGCGCTGCGATGCAAGCCCGCCTACCATACTCTCCTCTATGTACGGCTACACCATGTGCACGAAGCGCGCGCTGAACACCCGCATCATTGGCTTTGCAGAGCCCACGCTGCAGCAGTGCATCGAGGAGCTGTCGCGTGACGTGAAGGCCAGCGCTGTGGTGGGCGATGCGGATGCGCTCGCGGCGGTGCTGCGGCAGCGGCGTGGGGTGGTGAACCCCTATGCACTGCCTTGGGCACCGAAGCCGGAGTATGTTGCCTGGCTGCGTGCTCAGGGTCGCCTTGATGAGGCCAATGCTGATGGTGCGGCCTCGAAGAAGGTTGGGGAAGACACGAGCTCGCGTGTCTAGCGCATACGCAGCACTGCTCACTGCTTGAACGCGGAATTCTCCGTTTCTTTCGTGGCCTGCGTCATTCCGGGAGTGAGTGAGTCGCGGAAGAGAGAACCGCTGTTTTATGGTGTATTTGGTGATGTTTTGGTGTTTTTTTTTTTTGGCACGTCAATGCCTAAGATTTCCCCGTTTGTCTTTGTGTATTTTAACAGTCTTGTCGTTGCATCCTCACAGCTGAACTGGAAGCAAAGCAAATATTAACATGTATGTGTGTGTATGTTCTACGGCTATTCTAGAGCACTTAGCAGTCTCTCCCGCTCTCCTTCCTCGACGGAAGCCATCTCCGCGTTGTGCGGTGTGTCTCCTTTTTCTTCCCTTTCTAAAACTTTTCTCTGCCTCCGCCTTCTCTTCCGCTTCCACGAAGTCGCACACATTTCGCACGCGACATCCCAGACGAAAGCATCAGCACTCCAGTGGCCTCTTTGAAAGCTCTCTCTCTCCTCTTGTTCTCTCACGGAGTCATGTCAGAAGGGAGTCGCCAGCGGCCGGAGTTGAACGTCTCCTTCGCCGCTCTCGGCAGCAGCGCCGTCGGCCCCGGCACCACCTCCCCGTACGGCGGCACGTCGCGCATGGACTGGTCCACCTCCACGGCCGGGGTAGAGGGGAGGGCGGGGCGCCACTTGAGCACGCGCAGCCGCAGTCAAACATCCGTGCGGGCCGACAGCTTCCGCCGCAGCGAGGGGCGTCGCATGAGCCTCGACACACGCCGCTACATGCAGGCCGCCTCCGCCAGCACGCAGACAACCGTGCAGCAGCTCTTGGCACGTCTGCAGTCCTACCAGACCTTCCAGCCCTTCCTCGCCCAACAGTCACCGTACGTGCCACGCGCAGAGGATGCTCTCTGGGGTGGCGCGGCGAACAGCAATCTCGCGTCTCGCCAGCGACCTGCAGAGCGCACGCTGACGTCGCCGCAGCTCTGGCAGGTGGTGAACGGCCTGCTGGACACGTCCGTGTCGCACCTCATGCAGCACAACGCAGAGGGGCACTTTGTCATAACCCTGCAGTCTACGGTGGGGCGGGAGCTGACGCCGGCGGTACCGAAGGTGCGTACGGTCATCGAGAGCCGCAGCGGGGCGGCAGCGGGGGCGGGTGGCGGCAGCGCGGCGGGTGCGTCGAGCGGCAACACACCAACCGCCTCGTCAACCCCCCATCGACAACTTGCCGGTGGCCGTCCAGGTGCACTGACATCGACTCCCGGTCCGAGTCTCCTGGCTGACCGGTGGGCCGCCGAGCATCCCGAGGTGTCTGCTGCTGCCGTGACGGAGCAGCGGGAGGCGTGGAGCGCCTTCGAGGAGCAGCGGCGCCGCGAGAACCGCAGCTTCTATCTAAGAGCGATGCAGGCGCAGTTGGATGCGCTGCAGGCAGAGGAGGAGACCGCCGCCGCCTCCCGCTTCAGCGATGGCAGCAGTCTTGCTGACCGGCATGCGGCGCTGCGGAATTCGGTTGATCGGCCGGGGGCGGCGAAAACTCTCAGCGACGCGCGCCGCTCCGCTGGGACTCTGGAGAGCCGCGGTGCGTCGCCGGAAGAGGAGCTGCGGAAGGAGGGCGAGCGGCAGCGTGCGCTGTGGCTCTCTTTTCAGGATGGCGGCCCGTCTTCGGGCCTGACAGCGGCGAAGACACGCGGGCCGCCAGCCCCAGACGCCCCGCGCATCGTCACCGACTACTTAGAGAGCACCGACCTGCACAACTGGCTGCAGTCCTCGTGGGCTCACCGCACGCACCGCCACGAGAGCGCCGCGCTGCGCATTCAGTGTGCCTACCGCGCCTACCGCGCGCGCTGCGAGGCGCGACTGATGCGCTACGCCCGGCGGCAGTCCTTCCTGGGCGGCCTGGCCGCGGAGAGGGAGGCGCGGCGGGTGTGGGATGTGGCGCTGCAGGTGCAGGCGGATGCGAGCAAGTCGGTGAACGCCACCGGCGACGACGCCATGCGGGCACTGCAGTTCTTCCTGCGCAAAATCAACGCTGTCGTGGCGAAGCGGCGCGCACGAAAGAGCGCACAGCAGGCGCAGGAGGCGGAGATTTGCACCTACGCGGCCGTCAGCATCCAGCGTGTCTATCGTGGGCACCGGGCTCGGGTGGTGGTGAACGAGATGCGGCATCCGGAAATTGTCGCAGAGCGGCGGCGGGCGGCGGAGGAAAGCGCAGCCATCGTGCTGCAGACGTGCTGGCGGCGCCACAGCGAGGAGCAGCGGTGGCGCCGGGTTCGCCGGGCCGCCTGCACGCTGCAACGTGCCTTTCGCTGTCGTGCTGCGCGCTTGTTGCTGTCGGCGCGCCGCCGTCAACGCGCGGTGGCGGAGGCGGCTGCACTGCGGTGCTTCGCTGTCCGCCGCATTGAGGTGTGGTACGCCCGCCACCTTGCCGCCCGCTCCGCCTTCGCCGTCGCACATCTCGACCAGATCGGCACCGTGCAGCGCGTGTGTCGCGGCTACGTGAATCGCAAGCGGCTCGGCGCGGAGTGCCGGAGCTCTGATTTGTGCCATGCAGCTGCTGTGTTGACGCGGCGGTGGCGTGGCGTGCTGCAGCGGCGGGCTGCCGTGGCGCAACGATTAGCGCTGGCTGCGAGGCGGGCCTCGGTGCACACGCTGGCGATACGCGACGACGCCGCCATGACAATCCAGCGTGCGTGGCGCAATCACAGCATCGGTAGCGCGTACGAGCTCTAAAAGTGTTTTCCCCTTTTTTTTTGGTTGTGTCTCGCGTACCCACGCTTCGTTTGCGACGGTGTGGGTGGTGCGTGTACGTCTCGCGGTTTTTTTCTCCTTATTTTTCTTTTTAGTTGGCAACGATGTACAGCTTCTCTCTTACCTCCTTTTCTTTTTTTCACTTCCTTTTGCGCGAGTTATGTGCGTCACAGAAAAAAAAGTGCGGGTTTTTTTCTCCTGTCTTTCCCCCTTTCCTCCTTCTCTTTCTTTCTTCCTGTCACCGTCTCGCACTCGCAACAGACACGACTGACCAACACGTGTGCGAGACCGCCACTCTTGGCACTCGTACGCACCTGCGGATTTCGTGAGCATTGTTCGCGCTACTCGTGTTGCTGTGCCGAATCATCAACAGCTTTAGTGGCTCCTCTAGTGTGTTTGTGAAGTGGAACACGAACATCGGCAACGAATCCGCCTTCTACTGTCACGTGTGTGCAAGGGTCATTTGCACCAACATGCGCCGCTTTTACTTCCTCCCTCGTTGTTGTCTCAGCACTGCTGGTTTTCCTTCTCTCGTCCCTCTCGCACCGCAGCGTCCATTTCCACGCACACACACACAAGCGCAGAAGAAAAAAATTACCTTACAGAAGAAAAGTCAAAGCAGAAAAGGCACGAATGGCACAGGCTGCGCTGAGTGACGAGGAGCTGGACCTGGCGATGGAGCTCGCGCTGCGGGCCGCCCACGCCGCCGCCACGATTATAAACCGCTCCATCGACGAGCGCGCCACGCAGGCGCTCGACATCCAAACCAAGAGCAACAGCACCGACCTCGTCACGCAATACGACCAGCAGTGCGAGGACGAGGTGCTGCACATTCTGCGCACCGCCACGCCCAACTACTCGATTATGAGTGAGGAGACGCACAGCAGCGAGGAGCTGGGGGACGGTCCGACGTGGATCGTTGACCCGATCGACGGTACTACCAGTTTTGTGCACGGCATGTACGACTGCTGCGTCTCCATCGCCCTCGCGGTGAACAAGGAGGTGGTGCTCGGCGTCGTGAACGCGCCGCGTCAGCAGGAGGTGTTCACTGCCGTGAAGGGCCGCGGTGCCTTCTGCAACGGCCAGCGCATCCACGTCTCCTCCCCGGCCTCGCTCCACGAGTGCTTGGTGTTCCTCCACATGAGCTACAACCGCAGCGAGGCGGCCGTGAAGAGCATCATCGGAATGCAGACGGAGCTCGCGAAGTACCCGGTGCACTCCATCCGCATCAACGGGTCGTGTGCGCTGGACATGTGCTCCGTCGCTGCCGGCCGCGCGGATGTGTACTGGGAGGTTGGCGTGCACGCGTGGGACATGGCGGCGGGTGCCATCATGATCCGCGAGGCCGGCGGCGTCGTGCACGACATCGAGGACGGTGACCGCTTCGACCTCCTGCGCCGAGGGATGTGCTGTGGCTGCACGAAAGAGATCACGAAGCATGGTGTGGAGCTGGCCAAGAAGTACAACTACCGCAACTCAGTCCTCGACCTTCCCTCGTAGGGGTGGGGCTGCCAATAAATGAATGCAGGTTTATTGAAGCAGCAAGAGAGTCAGTCGCACTTTCTGTTTCTTGCGGTTTTTATATATTCATATTGTCCCGTTTGCCTGTGTGACTAACCCATGCACACTACAGTGTCCTTTTTTCTTTTCTTTAAAAATTATTTATGCTTCTCGTCACGTTGCCCAGGAGTCAAGGACTCGGCAACGACCGGAGACCGACCCGAAAGTAGGGTTGGGCGACACAGTATGAACGTCTCTCTTACTCGTCGCTGACCGACAAGCTTTTTTTTTTTTTTTTCTCCCTCTTTGCTTTCTTCGATGTTTACTGCGTTTTGTTGACCCCTTAAACTCATGTCTTTTTTCCCTTTTCGTATAGTTTCTGTGCGGCCGTCGCATTGCGCCTACCCCGGCCCGTTAAAAGCCGCAAAATAGACTCAGAGCTGAGAAGATGGGAGTTGCAAATGAGGTAGAACAGCGATTGCCTTACCGTTTCTATTTTTTCCGAAAAGGTATGAACACCGGTGAATGATAGTCACCTCTCAGGTCGTTTTCTTTGGTCTCGTACGACTTCTAATTTGAATATTCAGCTCTCTCAATTGCAATGGTGCTCGCTTAGGCGATGACACTCGTGCGGGAGTGACGCCCACCACTGTGGCGCAACGACAACCGATACAGAGGAGTAAAGGTTGGTGATGACGCAGCTGCCGTTTGTGCCGCCCTCTGTCTCTGGGTGATTCCCCGCTTGGCTGTTGTCGTGGCCGTGACGGCACTGCAATCCTGCATCTTTTGGTCTACTGTTCTCTTCTCTAAATCTCTTCTTTCTGTTCGTCCTGTGTGAATCAAGTTTCCTGCGGTTGTTCCTTCACCTCAAATAATAAATTTGCGCCTCTTCTGCCGGACAACACGTTCCCAAGCACACGAGTTGAGAGCATCGACGTTGTGTTGTGCATTTGTGCGCTGCTGCGACGGCACAGGCGGCGCCAACAAAAAACCAACGGACTTTACACGCTGCTCCAGCAGAGCAGTCGTCTGACTTTACCGTCGCTGTGGTGTTACGAGACCGAAAAAAAAGATGGAGTCGAGCGATATGAACCCCGCAGCGATGGCGGCCGCGTCGGAGGCGCAGATGGCGGACATTCGCAACGAGGTGGCGCGCTTCCCGCTGCTCACACCCCCCGCCGCACTCGACAGGTCCGCCCGTCTGCTGGCGGAGGTGGGGGACGACGCGGCGTACGCTGCCCAGGTTCTCTCCCTCTTCGGAGCCTCTGACACGTCCGCGAAGCAGTACGCCTTCACGCACATCCGCTACGCGCGCCGCGATGGCAACTGCTTCTACCGCTGCGCCGGCTTCCGTCTCTGCGAGCTGCTCGTGCACGAGCCGGCGCGCGCGGCTGCCTTTGTGAGCCGTCTGCAGGCGCTCGAGCCGCTTCTCCTTTCTCTCTTTGGCGACTTCGTCTCCGACTTCACGGAGGTGTTGATGGGGATTGTTGAGGGTGTGGCGAAGGGCACGGTGACAACAGTGGCGCAGGTGTACCAGCGCTTCACTTCTGAGGACGGTGCCTACCTGATTGTGGCTCTGCGGTACATCGTCTCTGCCTATCTGCAGGACCACGCAGAGGACTACGCACCCTTCGTTGAAGGCATGGGCCACAGCTCCGTGAAGGACTACTGCAACACCGAGGTGGAGGCCGTTGACCACGAGAGCGACAACATCCAACTCGCCGCCTTCGCCACCGTGATGGATGTGTGCTTGCGGGTGTACGGGTTGGACCGCAACGCCGGCCCGAATGTGACGGAGTACACGTTCAACGACGAGAACAACGAAGATGGGCATCGACTGACGATTGAGCTGCAGTTCATGCCGGGCCACTACAACCTGCTTGAGCGTTGAAGCGGTTTTTTTTTTCGGCTCGTCGGTAGTTGCGGCGGAGCGCGTCATGTGGGCTTGTCGCCTTTGTGTTGCGGCGGCGGCTGTGTTGTCCCGCTTCTTTGTACCTCTTTGTGTTGCATTTCTTCTCTTCATCTTTTCTAGTTTCTCCTCCGCCTCCACTTGCTGCCCCGCCAAGGTTTTACCAAAGATGAAGGAGGTCGCAGACGTGCAGTGCCGCGGTGGTGCATCCCCTGGACGCGCACATACTCGCGCAGACGCACGCACGCTTGTGTTGCACGGGTCAGGTATGAGGGTTGTCGTGTGGTGTGGCTTCTTTCTCTTCCGTTATCCCCGCGACGAAATCCAGCTAAATTAAAGATGATTTGCTGACGCGGGCCGCAGCTGCTTCTAATCTCTCCTCTGAGTATTACGACGATCTTTCACCACTGTTACCTATTTTCCACCCTTTTTTTGTTTACAGCGTAAACAGTCGTATCAGCACAGCACAGAGAAGCACTCTCTCTCTCTTTTTCACCCCTTGTATCGAGTGCACCCGCTACCCAGTCGCACAGCCATGTTTAGCTGGTTCACCGGGTCCGACGAGCCTCCCAAACATACCGAGGCGCAGGCACCGGGCTTTCATCCTATTGCGCTTCCCGCCACGGCGCCGGCCAGCCCGAACACCAACATCGGTGCCACTGCGGCTGCTGCCGGCGCACCACCAGCTGCTGCCTCACCGGTCAGCACCACGAGCAGCGCGCCTGCTGCTGTGGCGCCACCCGAAGCTGCTCCCTCGCTGCTCTTTGATGGCATGGAGCTCGGCAGGAGCCGTCGCCGGCGCCCCTGTGCAGCGGCTCCGGCAGCACCCGCAGCACCAGCATCCGCGCTGCAGGACGGGGAGCCGCAGCGGGTGCTTCAGGAGTCCGGCACTGCGGGCAGCAGTTGTAACGCCGAGAATGAGAAGCGATCGTCTTCGTCTGCTGTCGCGTCGCCGGAGCTGCGGCACCGCCTGGAGCGCTTCTACCGCCACTACAACCCCGCCAAGCTCGCACAGGCGGACGTGATCTTAGAGGCCTACAGGGGCAGGGAGGCGGAGCTCTTCCGTGAGCTGGCGGAGCGCTACGGCGAAGAGCCGGCCACTCTCCGCACGGCGCAGCTCACCAGCACCACCACCAGCGCAAATGCACCGCCACCGCTGGCGGCAGCGAGCGAGTCGGAGGGCTCTGCTTTCCGCTTCATTAGCCCAACAGCAGAGGCGGCGGTGGCGGCGTGGGCGGTGCCGCCGGCGGAAGAGGAAGTGAAAGAAAACGAAGAGAGTGAGGAGGAGACGCCCCCTGTGCAGCAGCAGCAGCAGGGCTGTCGATGCAGAGCCACTATCAAAGCAAGCACCGAGCCCCTCATCTACCCACTCGCAGGCGCCTGTGTTGTCTGCGCCATCGGCCTCGACGCCAGCCAGCAGCGAGGACGACAGCGAGACGATGGAGGAGCGCCACCGCCGCGAGTTGCGTGTCAGTCAAGGAGCGCTGCTGGAGGCGCGTGCAGCCCTCGCTGCTGTTCTGCATGAGGCACAGGAGGCCCTGCGGGTGCGGCAGGAAAGCGTTGCGCACATCCACGACCTTGAGACGGAGATCCAAGCGTGTGTGCAGGCGGAGCGCTACCGTGAAGCGGATGCCCTCTCCAGTAAAGTGGCGGCTGCTGCAGCTGACGTGCGCCGCTGCGACGACGTGTGGGCCGCTCTCGGCCGTCGTGTCTCGTCCGCGCAGCGCCAGCTGGAGGAGGCGGTGCGGCGCGGTCGGCGCAGGCGGTGCTGCGGGCGCAGGCGGGGGGGGCGGGCCGCCCGGCCCGACGCCGCCGCGGCGGGGGCCCACCACGGCCCGGGGGGGGAAGAGAGGCGGGCGGGGGGGGGGGAGGGGGGGGGGGGGGGGGGGGGGGGGGGGGGGGGGGGGGGGGAGGGGGGGGGGGAGGCGGGAGGAAAAAAAGAGGCCGCAGGGGGGGCGGAAAAAGGGCGGCAGCAGTCAGCGCAACACGCACGCAGCGCGACGACTTGGCTGACGAGGTGGCGCAGCTCGACACCCGCATCGACGAGCTCCGCGCGCAGCTCCGGCGTCTTGAGGAGCGACGCGGCGCGGCCCGTACGCAGCTGCAGGCGGTGGCGGCACAGCTCGAGGCCGCCGAGGCCGAACACGCGAGTGCGCTCAGCGAGGCCGCCGACGTGGTGGCGATGTGCGAGCGCGATGCGCAAGGTGTGGCGCAGCAGTGCGACGACGCCGCCGCCGAGCACGCACGCATCGCTGCCGAGCGGGCGGCGCGAGAGGCCGCCGCCGAGGAGCTTCGCCGCACGCTGCAGGACCGCGAGGAGGAGCGGAATGCCGTGCACCGTCGCACACGTGCGCTGGAGCATGAGACGATCCCCGCCTCGGACTGCTACTGGAGGGCGTGGCAGGATCTGCTAGACAGCAGAGAGCGCGGGGCGGACGTGCTCTTTGAGGTGCCGGCTGCAACGCGTCCAGAGGAGTCAAGACGCGGGGCTCCGTCTGCTCTCACCCGCAAAACAGACCTCTTGAAGCAGCTGGAGGAGCTGGCAGGTGAGGTGGCGGCGGACGATGCACTGCGGCGCGAGGCACAACGGCGCGTCGACGCGTGTGACGAGCGCATCGCACCGCTCACGGCTGCGAAGACGGCCGCCGTGGCGAGCAAGAACTTCAAGGCGGCGCAGCAGTGCGCGGACGAGCTGAAAGTGGTGCAGCTGCGGCGAGAGAGCTGCCAGGGCGACGTGGACCTCTACGACGGGCAGGTGCGTGCGCTGGAGCGGACGATGGCGCGGCTGCGTGGGGAGCTGGCCAAGGCGGAGGCGGAGACGCAGCGCTACGCCACCGAATTCTGCCGCGACTACGGTGCTGCTGTGCGTGCATTTGATGCCGTTGTGGGCGACACACCCGATTACGTGCAGCTGCCCAAGGCAAGTCAAAGCGAGGACGAGCTGGCCGGTGCGGCACGCGCACTCTGGGCGGCGCTGCAGCAGGAGTGGCGGTGTGTCGCGGAGCGGAGTGCCCTGCACACTAGCGGCTCAGCGGCGGCATCTGGTGAAGAAAATCACGATGTTCCCACTGAACTTGCGGAGAGGGTGGAGGCTGCTGGTGGTGCTGCGGCAGGGCCGAGTGCGGAATCCACTGCTTCGGAGCCCGGAACTCCAGCAGCAGAGGACGTGCAGCAACGCCTGGGGACACTGCGAAAGCGGCTCGAGGAGGCGATCGCTGAAGAGGCCTTCGACGAGTGCGACAGACTTCAGAGCTCCATTGAGGTGCTAGAGGCCCAGCAACGTGCCTCCGACAGTGATGAAGGAGTTGCAGGCTGATGCAGTGGAAGGCAGCGTCAGGGGCGTGCCGTCGCGCACTCCTCGAGCTGTGTGTCCAGGCCACCAGCGCCAAAGGCTCCTCGTATGCTGTCCCAAGTAGTGTGCTGCGGATCGCGTTGACTTTTTTTTTTTTGGAGCCTAGAAACTGTCGGACATGCTTCGCCGATCTTCTCTCTGTTCTTCTTTTTTTTTTTTCACTGCGTGTCAGCAGGTGTCGTAGATGTGCTTCTGCCGTTCCACTGGCCATATCTCTCCGTCAATCTTTTGGCATCCAGTCCATTTCAATTCTTGTGGTTTCACCTTTGACAGCTACTTGTCCAGCCTTTGTACCTTCTCTCTCCGTGTTTCTCTGTATCTTTCTCGCATCACTCATCTCGTCGTCCTCACTTCCCTAACTCTTCCTGCTGCTGGTGGCTGCATTCAACGACTTTGCGTTACTCCGTGGCGTCACCACAGGAGCTCTCGAATTGCTAAGACTATATCTTACCCACTTTTTGTTTTTACTCTGCGCACCCACACGTACGTGTGATCGTTTGTGCAGCATCGGTGTTGCCATCAGCAAATCGGCACGCGTACCCACACAAAGTCGCCGTGCACGGACACCATTCAGCTAAAGAATTAAAAAACAGAAAAAAAAGAGAAACGTTGAAGAAGGCCCTCTCTCTTCAACACCACACAACTCCGTGGACACTCGCCACAAAAAGTTTTATATTCCCCTGTGCTTGCTTTCTCGAACGAGTAAGAAAAAAAAGGTTAAAGGCGCGTATATCGACGCTGCTTCTGCTTTGTGTTTAATAGTGCTACTCCCTAATTGAAAGCCCTCTGAGCTTCATTGCGCCGCTTTTCTTAATTTTTTTTTCTGGTTGTTTCGCCTCATGGCCGACCAGGAGCAGCAGGAAAAGGTGGTGGAGGCACCGGCGTCGACGGACGCTCCGGTGGCATCCGCTCCGGCAGCCAACGACGCGCACGACCCCGCGGGTGAGGAGGAGGAGGAGCAGCTGAATTACGTCACCACCGAGCTGGGCGAGATGAACACGATCGAGTCCATGTGCCCCAAGTGTGAGCAGAACGGCACGACGCGGCTCATGATCACAACGATCCCCCACTTCAAGCAGATCATCGTCAGCAGCTTCGAGTGCCCGCACTGCGGGGAGTCGAACAACGAGGTGACCTTCGGTGGCGTTTTCGGGCCCAAGAAGGTGCGCTACGAGCTGCAGGTGCGCAGCAAGAAGGATCTCGACCGGCAGGTCGTGAAGTCGGAGTTTGCCACCGTCACGATCCCAGAGCTGGAGCTGGAGATTCCACCGGAGTCGCAGAAAGGCAACCTCAACACCGTCGAGGGCATCTTGGAGCAGACGCACGATGGCCTGCAGCTCCAGCAGCCGCTGCGCAAGATCCAGCACCCCGAGATGCACGAGAAGATTGAGGAGTTCTGCAAGAAGCTGCAGTCCTACCGCAGCGGCGACGTTCCCTTCACCCTCACCCTCGACGACCCGGCGGGCAACAGCTACATCGAGCCGATCCACGACTACTACCACCCCACCCTCGACCCGCAGCTCACCAAGTACGAGAAGGAGCGCACAGACATTGACCGCCAGCTGCTCGGCGTCTCCATCGACTACAACACGGAGCGCACCCAGGCGGAGCAGGACGCCGTGGACGACGGGCAGTACACCGACGTCACGCAGATTCCGTGTGACTGCCCGGCGTGCTGCAAGCCGGGGCACCTGATGATGCACGAGTGCGACATCCCGTACTTCAAGCAGACGGTTATCATGGCCTTCCGCTGCGACTTCTGCGGCTACAAGAGCAACGAAATCAAGACCGGCGGCGCGATCAGCGAGAAGGGCCTGCGCCTCACCCTCCACGTCGAGACAGAGGACGACTTGAAGCGCGACGTGCTCAAGTCGGAGACGGCCACGCTGCACATTCCCGAGGTGCACCTGGAGCTGGCGCCTGGCACGCTCGGCGGCTTCTTCTCGTCGGTAGAGGGGACGGTGATGCAGGTGCGGGATCAGCTGAACAGCCTCCCCCAGGCAGCCTTTGCCGCCGGCGACTCCGCGGACGAGAACTCCAAGACGATGCTGGACTTCGTGAAGGAGCTGACCGAGCTGCTGGAGTTGAAGCAGCCTTTCACCTTCATTTTGGACGACCCGCTGGGCAACGTGTACATCCAGAACCCCCGCGCACACCTGCCGCCGCCTGAGGATGAAGACCCGAAGCTGAAGACGGAGAATTATATCCGCACCGAGGAGCAGGAGGAGGACCTTGGTATTCTGGCGATGCGCCACTACGAACAGCAGCAGCAGCACGATCAGGCGATGGAGGACGAGGAAAAGGCGAAGAACAAGGAAGCGGAGGAGGGGAACAAGAAGAAGGAGGAGGAGCAGCAGCACGGTGAGCACGCAGCGGCGGCGCAGTGACGGCCACTAGAGTTTCTTCGCCTCCTTACTGTGCTGCTCCGTGGACGTGTGCACGTCCCACTTCTCTCCAGCTCACACTTATTCTCACTTTCTTATTTTATTCTTTAAGTCTGCACATTCTTGTTGCCGTCCTCACAACCGCAAGTCCTTCACACTGGTATTGTTAAACGCCTGTTTGAAGGTTAAGTAAAGGGAAAATAATAAGAAGCAAAACCAGAATTATAAAGGTTTGTCACCTAAATGGCACGCTGCCCATTGTTGGCGAACGCATCCGTCAGAGAAAAAAGGAAGAGGAAAGCAAAGCCGCTTGCGGTTGTGGCCCCAGTTTGCGTGCGTTTCTTGCTCTTGAAGTCAAGCACTAGATTGGCCTCAGTGGACCGCGCCACAGTTCCTTGTGCAGCTCTTCTACCTCTCTCTTTGACACTTTGCGTATTATGTTCGGGATTGAGAAGTAAAAGACAGTCTCTCATGTCGCACAAGTGTGTGCTGCGCTGTATACTCCTCTACTTCACCATCCACGTCCTCTGTGTTCCCTACCGATGTTCTTCTTCTCTCTCCCTCCACCGCAGCTCTGTGCGCGTACCGCCTTGACTCCACTACGACACAGCTACACCTTCAACAATTAATTTTATCTCAAAACGGTTGCTTTCTCATACCTCTCTCTATTGCCACTCACGCTCTGCCTGTACACACGCACTCACACGCGCATTGACAGAGTAACATGGACGACACCGCCGCAGCGGCTCCTCACCTCCCGGCAGCAGAGGACACCGTTCTTCCAGCCGCCGCCGCCACCTCTCCCCTCACCACGCCACATCCACTGCCAGCAGCAACAGCAGATGCAGTCGAGGAGGGCCAGCCAGGCGCGGACAAGAGATGTCCCACCGCCAGAGACGCCACTGCGGCAGCGCGACATCGACAGAATTCTGCACAACGCGCAAAAGACACACCGCACGGCGGTGAAGACGCTCGAGGCGCATGAGGGCATTGCAGTACTGCCGCTGAGTAGCTGGGGAACAGAGAGCAGCAGGCCATCTCGAGATGCGCAGGCGTGAGTGAAGGTAAAACTGACAGTGCAATGCAGCCTGCTGCGTCGTGTTCATTCGTGCTACTCTGCTGAGCCCTTTGTCGAGAAGACAGCATTCGTGCCTTTGTTGCTTTCGTAGACTTTGAAGAAAAACAAATGTGTCGTGTAGAACTGCGCAGCTCACGCTTCGTATGTCATCTTGGAAGGGAGAAGCGGCAAAAAAAAAAATGGGAGAACGCTTCGGCTCACAACAAGACGAGAAGAGTGAATTGTGCCGGCCGGCGCGTTCCGTCAGCGATGCAAAAAATAAAAAAAAATAATTTCACTCACAGGGTTTTTTAACTTTTGACACTCGCGACAATCAACCGATGTACACGCGGCGCTGTATGTGCGTGTAGGTATCACCATCGCCCTCATACACCGCTCTCATCTCTCGCCCAACTGTTGTGCTCATCTTCCACCTTTGCTCTCCACGACGCCCTGATGCACGCAAAGCTTCAGAAACACGCATTCGCTTTGTATTTTTTTTTTTCCTCTCTGATCTCCCTTGCTGGGAATTTAAACGCTTGGTGGAAGCAGTGAGGGCGTAACGCCTTGAGCACACATAGATACAATCTCATCTCTTTACATACACCAACACCACCTCTAAGAAAAAAATGTCGGGGGAGAGCTGCAGTCCTCGGAGATGCCTCCCCCGCTCTCGCCGCACCACCGGCCCCCGAGAACAACGAGGTTGCCGACGGCTACCACCAGCTGCTGCAGAGCGGTGTGCGTCTGCAGAAGGGACTGGAGGCGTATTACTTGCGTCAGGAGGCTTTCATTCGCAGCCGCGTTGCCGTGCTGGACGAGATGCAAGAAAATATCGCAGACGAGCGGCGATGCCTCGAGGTGCAGCACCAGGAGTGCCGCGCACAGATCAGCGCAACTCGTAAGCAAACAAGCGGACTCCTGTCAGACGAGCAGAAGGTGTTGCGTGCGGTGCAGCTCGCCCACCCCACGCTGCAGGCACAGGAGGCCGATATCGACCAGCGGCTGCAGACACTGAAGCAGGAGAAGGAGGCGGAGGACGCCGCGCTGATCGCCGCCATGACGCGCCAGGAGAGTCTCCGCGCAGAAAACGCCGCGTTGGCATCGCGGGAGCGGCAGAAGCAGCGCGAGGAGGAGGAGTTGGAGAAGGCGCTGGGCGAGATGGCGGCCCTCCACCGCGAGATGGAGGAGCGCAAGAAGTCGCTGCTGCGGAAGCAGGAGACGGTGGCGCAGTGGGACCGCACTCTCGAGGCGCGTGAGCGAGAGCTGACTCGCTGTCAGGACCAACTCCAGGAGGACCTGAAGACGCTGGAGAAGGACGAGGCGGCGCTGGGCATCCACCCGACGCAGCGCAACGTGGTGACGCCGGCGGTGTCGCAGCGCACTGTGATGGACGATCACGACATGTCCATCGAGCACGACGGCGCCTGCGAGGAAATCGATTACGAGGTGTAGGCGGTACGCTTCGCTCTTCTTGTTCTTCTTTAGTTGAGCTCTCTGCATCTGTGAACAGCTGCTCTATCGATGAGTGGAGGAGGCGGTGCGGTGCGGAGAGCGTTACACTTACGCTACCCACACTCCTGTGAAAAAAAAAAAGATAAAAGCAGCAAATAAGCAAGCAACGTTTCATGTGGGCGACTCTGCAAGCGTGTACGACCAAAGAGCGCAAATAGAATCGATCCATCTACGCTGCATCATCGTCTCACAGTGCAGTTCAGCTGCTTCCTTTTTAACCTACATTATCCTTTTTGTCCTTCTCTCTCACCCTTTCCATCGCATAGGGATTCGCTCTCACGGGCGATCACACAACGTACACATACAAGCAGAGAGGACGCCTGCGGAACAACGCAGCAGCAGCAGCAGCAGCAGCAGCAGACAAGCTTAAATGATGCTGTGGTGCAACGATGAGAGGGGTACACCGCGCGTGCAGGTCGTCCACACCACCGCCTCCTCCCTGTGTAATTCATTGACATCATCGCCACCACTGCTGAGCTTCTCGAGCTCCGTCTTCGCGCGACTGCACCACCCCAGCGTCCCCTCCCTCAGCGGCCCCGCCTTCGACGCGGTGGTGGCACGTGCCCGGGAGGAGGAGGCGGCGTGCACCTTTGCGCCGCACATCACCCACACACACGATGACACGCTTCGAAGATGGAGCGGCGACGCGGACGTCTTTGATCGCCTCTACGGACACGCGCTGTGTCGCCGCGAAGACGCACTCTCGCGCCGTCAGAGAGCGGAAGAGGTTGCAGAGGCAGAGGCGCAGGCTTTCCATGCACGCTACCAAGCGGTCCCGTTTCCTTCGCGCCTTTATAGTTCGGCTGCGACACGCAGGAGAGGCACACGCCGTCCGCTGCGCCGCTCTCCGCGCTCTCCCGCTGTTTCTCTCGTCTCCTGCATTGCGGCTGGTGACGCGGCCGTATTGGAATCTCCTCTCCCTCCTGTTTCTCAGTTGCCGCCATCTGCGAGGGAGGAGGCGGAGCGGCAACTTGCACGAATGCAAGCAGCGCGTGTGGTGCACGCTGAAAGCACTCACATCTATTTGCCGTAGTGACGAGGTACGGTTGTTTCTTTTCTTTTTTTTCTGCCTTTGGAGCTTCTCGGTGGCTCGATTGATTCACCCACTTCGAAGGCGGTTGCGACCTGCTTCGTTCGATAGACGACCTAGATGACAAAGACATGCCTCGACATGAACAAGGGAAAAAGAGAGAAGAAAACAATGGTTTCATCTGCGAGTGATTTGCGTCGTGAGGTGCGGCAACGACAGCGGCGCTTCCTTCCTCCTTGTTATGTGCTGCGTGGTGTGACTGAGACTGCTTGTTGCTCCTTAAAATGCTTATGTTGCCCTGTACGAGACGCAGTGGCGCCTTCCTCTGCCTCGTGACGGTCTTCTCCTTGCCACCTTCCCCTATCTCTCTTGTCCTCTTCTGCGTTTGCTCCATTTCTATCGCACATGCCAACGTCCTAATCAATACCGTAAAACTCGTTGCGCCAGTAGTCTAACGTAGTTGCGTTTTTTCCTCCTCTTTCTTCTTCACCTTTTCGTGTTTCTCATATATATAAAACAGGACCCTTATAAGTGGCCGATAATTTTTTTTTTCCGCTTTCTTTTCTCTCTCTGTGTTTCCAGCCGCCAGCGGGAGGCTGCAGTGGGACGTTGCATACAACACACAGCCCCAACAAAGACGCGTGGCGTGTTTTTCTTCCCCCTTTCTCCTCCCTACACTACAGACGTGTGTCTCTCTCTTTCTTTCTTTCTCTCTCTCTGTTCTCTCTCATCCCCGCTCATTGCAATTAACGCACCGAATCACAAGATCGACGAAGCGATGGAGGACAACACCGGTCGTGAGGCACCGGCAGCCGCAGAGCCGACTCGGCTGCGCAGGGAGGATGACGCATCGTCCACCGGCACCTTTTCATCGCGCGTGGACGGTGTTTTTCAACCCCGCCCAGAGGACCCACACGAGCCTTCCACACCCGAAAATCCCACGCCGCAGCAGACATCAGGACGGGAGCTCGAAGACATCATTGGCAACGAGCTGCCCGAGGCCGTGCGCATCAAGCACGCCCCGCCTATTATTATCCGCACCACGCCCTACCGCTTTCTCATCATCATCCTCTTCGCCGTCTTCGGCTTCGCCAACCAGCTCCAGTACGTCGCCTTCGCCACCATTATCCGCGAGTCGGAGGCCTACTTCAACGTCGATGCGCTCTCGGTCAACGTGCTGAGCCTCCTCGTGCCGGTGGTGTACGTGATCGGCGTCGTGCCCGGCTGCTACGTGTACAACCGCGTGGGCCTGCGTTACGGCATGATCATCGGCGCCGCCACCAACGCCTTCGCCGCGCTGCTGAAGTTCATCTCCGTGTGGGCCCCCCACTACCCGCTGCTGGTCGTTGCGCAGGTGTTCGTTGCGGGCGGCCAAATCCTTTACCTCAGCCTCCCAACCCTCATCGCGGGCATCTGGTTCCCGCCGAACGAGCGCACGGTGGCGACGGCGGTAGCCTCGTTGCTGGGCTTTGCCGGCATGGCGGTGGGCATGTTCTACTCCCCCCACGTCGTCTCCCTCCCGGATGAAAACACGCGGAAGGAGTGGGGCGGGCTAATGGGGTCGCAGTTCGGGCTGTCGATGCTCGTTCTTATTCTCATCGGCATCTTCGCCCGCGACAAGCCACAGCACCGGCCCTCGCAGACCGCGACGGAGGACTACAAGCTGCCCCTCGCCCGCTTCCTCAAGACGCAGCTGCGGGACTGGAACTTCGTGCTGCTCGGCATCTCCTTCGGCCTCATCGTCGGCTTCCTCACCGCCCTCGCTGGGATGCTGGCGCAGGTGCTCGAGCCCTTCGGCATCGAGGAGGAGATCTCAGGCATTCTCGCCTTCACCGGCATCCTCGGCGGCGCCGCGAACTGTGGCGTGGTTGGCTTCTTCGTGGACCGCACCCACTACTACAAGTATACCGCCATCGCCCTCGCCTCCGTCACGACGGCGCTGCTGACGGTGGCGACGGTGTGCATCAAGACGATCGAGGATCCCGACTCGCTGGCCATCGCCTTCTACATCCTCGTCCCTCTGCTGGAGTTCCTTGTGCTGCCCGTCGTGCCGGTGGTGATGGAGCTGGCGGTGGAGCTGGCCTACCCCTGCCCCGAGACGGTCCCCTCCACTCTCGTGCTGGCCAGCATGTGCCTCTTCTCTTTCATTGGCATGATTGTCTTCTCCATCATCCTCGGTGACGTGCCAACCACCGACACCGCCTTCTACTGCGTGCTGGTGACCCTGATTGTGTCCGCGCTTAGCATTGTGGGCCTCGCGTGTGTTCGCGAAAAGCTGCGCCGCCACCTGGAAGACGACGTGCTCGACCACGAGGCGGCCAACGAGGCCAACCCCGAAGAGGACGACGACGACGAGGAGGATGCGGCGGAGGCGGCGCTCGTGGACGGCGGCAAGAAGAAGAGGCTCGAGGGTGTGCAGACGGGTATCGCCACAACCCCCATTAGCGACCAAATGACGTTTCCCTCTTAACGGTGCTCCGCGATTTTTTTTCCTCTTTAAAGTCGACTCGGCGCAGAGTTTTTTTTTTTGCCGGTTAAGTTTTGTTGTTCGTGCGGTGTGTTTCATCGCCTTTTCCTGCTGCTCTCCTTCTCTTTTCACGACTTATATTAAAATCTATGTTTTAGTCTTCTTGTTGTGGCTGAGTTCTGTCGAAGTAACTCGCTGATTTGTGTCGTCCTCGTTGCTGTGCCTTGGCGGCTTAAAAGTGTCTTCGCGCTGTGGTATTGCGCCGTGCTTCTCGCTAAGGCCGTGGGCAGTTGTGCAAGTGCACACACGTTGGATTGACATCTTCTTCCGTTTCTTTTTTTCTTTTCCTGCTTTGCTCTCTCCTCCCCCTCTCTCCGTTGATCCCAGCTTCTCACTTTGTAGGAGAAAAACTGTTCCTCATCTCCCTTGCTTTTTTCTTTTTTTTTTCCTTCTGTTTCTTTGTTGCCGATGTGGATTTTGGAGCGACACTCCGAGAGGCGACGTGCAGGGTCGATGAGGACTTTTTTTTTCTCCACTTCGAATTTTCTTCGCGGCTGCGGCGAGGGTGAGCGCATGGGCATTCCTCTATTGGTGCTTTTCTGTTACCACACCGAAGCACACATGATCATGTTTACGATCCGCAGCAAATTCCGCTTTTTTTTTTTGCTGGTATGGCGTTGGGCCCAATTTTTGTTGGTATCGTTGTTGTTTTGGTTCTTTCTATTCTCCTTCCTTTATTGTTCTCCTCACCACACCCCCTTTTTTTTTCTATGTCAAACACACAAAAAATATCTAATTGAAATATTTCCTTAGCGGTCTTGCCTCTCTCTTGGTGGAGGCCCGTGAGCGTCAGTCATGGCCGCACTGTGGCAGTTTCCGTTGTGTGCCCTGCCACTTGAAGTCACTCTACTACTTTTTTTTTCGCCGTTTTTTTTTTTATTCTCTTGCGTTGTTGTTGAGGCACCTTCCTGTGTTTCGGTGTGTGTGGTCTTCCTATAGCGAAGAAGGGAGGCAACGAGGAAGACGGCGACGGGCGGATGAAAGTGTTGTTGTGGGTGTGGCCCAGCCGTACCTGCGCGCACAGCATCCCGCATTCATCTACGCACTACTCGCACGCTCTACTCGCCGTCACTGCAGAGACGGCGCCTACTTTTTTTTCTCTCTCGCCCTTGGCTCTAGTGCCAGATCTTCCTTCGCTAGCTTAGAAAGGCTGTGCAAGAAGACGGCCATGCCACACGCACCACATCGACGACAGTGAAGCTCTGTGTGGACATTCCTCCCTCCCTCCTCCCTGCGGTGTTGTGCATGTTTTGTTGTAGATACAGGCTGCCCACTGCCGCCGACGTTATATCTAGTAGAGCCCCGTGTATTCTCCACCTCGTCGCCTTTTTCTGTTTGACATAAAGATCGTCATTTGTTTTTTTCTTGTTGTTGCTCTCTTCTGTGCTCTTCGTGCGGTCGCCGCCACACGCACGCTCTCCTTCCTTCTCCGCTGCCTCTTTCATGTCTTGACGGCTGTGACGCAGTTTCGAAAAGATAGTGTGCATCACCACCCTCCCTCTCTCTATCTCTTTCTCCTGCCGCAGACTTTCCCACTCCTCCTCTGCTACGAACTCGTTCCTGCAGGAGAGGAAATTTCTGCGTTGTTTGCCACGACAATAGCTCGTGAGGAGCGTGGTCACAGGCTGACATCTGCGACGTCGAGGCGCGTGCTGGCGGTTCCCTGAAGACTTCCGCGAGACACAAATACACACAACCGTGAATTAGGATTTATCTTTCTTTTTATTTTTCTTTTCTTTCCGTCAGTGTCTTTGTGGGGATGCTTCGTCACTGGCGTGTGCTCCCCGTGCCTTGGAGAGAGGTGGCGAAAGGCGCAGTGCGGCACCGCTTCCTTGGTGTTCGCTGTGAGACCTCGCCGCTCATCACCCCAATGGAGAAATATCAAACGCTATTGGAACCACTACAAAGAAAACACGTCCACACCCAATAAAATGGTTGACATGCTACATTTAAAACCCGAGAGTCTTTTGATATACAAATGCGACCAACGATGGTGCCCTCACACGTTGGTCGCAGCTGAGGTTTGCTTCTCCCCCTTGACTGCCCGTCTTCTTGTTCTTCACTTTCCTCTGTTCCACCTTCACGCATTATATAGTAGTAAGAGCCGGTAGGAAGGCTGAGCGGAACGAGAGGTTTTATTTTTATTTTCCGCCTGATTTTTTTTTTTTGCTTTAGCTAAATAAAGGATGCTATACCAATTTGTTGCCTCATTCCAACTTTTGAATTTTACCAAAGAAACAAAAAAAAAAAAAAGACCTAGCAAAGAAACTTGTCTGAGCTTTTGCCCCTGCAGTGGACGTGAAAAGATATGAAATTAGGAAGGGCTGTCATCGCTGCTTGCGATTTGTGGTCTACCAGCTACTTATTGAGTCGCGTGTGCGAAGCCACCGACGCACCGCGCTTTAAAGCCCTTCGACGAGCAGCTAAGAGTGCCGTTTTTCTTGTTTTACTTTACTTTTGCCTGACAGGTCCGGCAGCGGCTCGTTGCCATTGGTTCGCCTGAATCGGTGCTCAGCTGCAATTAGGGAGACATCTCCTACAGCGAAAGAGAGAAAGCTGTGTAGCCCACCTTGTTCTACGCTCTCGCTCTCTAGCTCTCTTTTGGATTCTACAGTCCTCCTGTTCTCCCCTGCTATTATCGTTCTCTTCTTCCTTTCGTGCCTTCTGCGTCATATCACACGTCTCATGTGGAACACGCATGGCTCGCATCAATGCATATCAGTAGAGTGCGGTCAGACAGCGAAACCGCCATTTTTTCTTTGCCTACGCGTCCCCTGTTTGCCTTTATGTAGCTTTACAAGCACGCGTACAACTGCTCTTGTTGCTTGTGGTGTCGTGAGGGCGTGCTCGACGCTTTCCCCACCTCTCACGGGTGCCTTTTCTTAGCTTTATTTTGTAATATATGTAATACGTTTCCATGCAGTTCTACCTCTTGTCGACATCGAAGATAAACGTCTTCCAGACATGGACGCCGTCTACTGTTGTGGTGGTGAACGATGATGCCACAACGTTTGGCTGCATGCAGCCTGACAACGCATTCCGCCGCGCGTGTCGCCGTGTGGTGATGCACCCGTACACGATGGTGTGCTGGGTGGCGCTGGTGTGCCTCAGCACCGCCATGGCCTTGGCGGTCCAGCCCCGCTACGACATGGGCACCGCCACCTACACCGCACTCTTCGCTCTTGAGGTGGTCTGCACCGCTTTTTTTTGGCTCCGCATGCTGTTGGAGATGGCGGCGAGTGGGCTGGTAGAGGGCCAACACTCCTTCCTGCGCGGCCTCTGGAACTGGATTGAGCTTCTCGTCAACGTCTTCGCGATTCTGCAGGTGATTCCCCCCACTTACAACATTCGCTGGATGCGCGCCGTCGCGGCGGCTCGTCCGCTGCGGTTCTTTGTCTTTGTGCCGTGGTGGAAGCAGTTGTTGGTGCCGCTGGGCCGCGGCTTCCCCTACATCTGCGACATCTTCTTCGTCTTTCTGTACTGCGCCATGGCATTTGCCCTCATCGGTGTCTTTTCCGTTGGCGAGGGACTCTACCAGCGGTGCTACATCACGGATGTGCACAACGCCACGAGCGAGGACTTCGCAGGGCTTCCCCTTCCCTTTCTCCTGCGCAACGTGACCACAGCGTGTGGGGTGGGTTTCGCGTGTCCGAACATCAGCGCCGAGGTGACGGTGCAGTGCCTCTCCCGCGTCGACGACTACGACAACCGCTTCTTCACGTTCCAGAACATTGGTGCAGGCCTTCTCCGCGAGCTGAAGGTGTCCACGCTGGATATGTGGTTCGAGGGCCTCGAGGAGGTGATGAACGTCAGGGGATCCGCGGCGGCGCTCTTCTCCGTTGCGGTGGTGATAGTGTCACAGTTTCTGCTGGTGGTGGCGATGACGGTGGTGTACAACGCCTACGCCCACCTCGACTCGTGGTTTGTGCGCTCCGCTGCTACCCTGCACACCGCCGAGGACCGACAGCGCAAAGACCGGGCCTCGCAGACGGCAGCTCCGCGGCAGTCGGCGCGGCAGCCAAACTCCAGCCGCCCTCCCCGCCCGCGCCTCGGCGACGAGAGCGCCTACGCCGACGACATCGAGATGAGCGGCCACGGCGGGGCGTTGCCAGCCCTCACCGCGTACGCAACCACGCAGACCCACGCAGCAGCCGACCAACGCTACGCGCGCGATTTTCTGCGTCGCGTGCACGTCCGCGGGTTCTGGGCCGGGCTGCGCGGGCTCGAGCAGACCACGACGTGCGGCCAAAGCGGCGAGCCGCGCAGTCGCTGGGCCGCTGCCCTCGTCGATTCCGTACCCTCCGTCGTGCTGATGGTGCTGCTCTCGATCGGCAACTTGGTGCTTCTGGCCATTGTCTCGGTGTACACGTCGGCGGCGCACGCCCGCGACATCCGCCGCGCCTCTGCTGCGATGGCGGTATACTTTCTTCTCCCCGTAGCGGTGAAGCTCTTCGCCTTTGGACCCGTGCAGACACTGAAGGACGTGTGGAACTACGCCGACGTTTGCCGGCGCCGTCACCGGCATCCTCGAGCTCGCCGACCGGCGCATCTTCGACTACCGCGCGGTGGGCATTCTCCGCGTGCTGCGCTACGTCCACGCCGGCAAGTACGTCTTCTCCTTTCAGCAGCAACACTACCAGCTGCGCTGCCTCATGAGCCTTGTGCTGCTGTGGGCGGCCACGATTCTCCTTTTCGCCTTGGTTGGCATGCAGCTCTTCCCCTCCGCCTACGTGGCTGGCGACGCGGCGCCGGTGCCGAATGGCGACTTCACGACGCTCTGGACGGCCCTCTTGGTGTGCTTCCGCGCCTTCACGGGAGACGTGTGGACGCGCTATCTGACGGCGGTGAGCGACGGCACCTCTGTTGCCACCGGTGCCATCTTCTTCGTCGCACTCCAGCTGGCGGCGACACTGCTGCTCTTCTCGCTGGAGAACTCCATCCTTTTCCGCGGCTTCCGCGACGCCGCGCGGGACGAGGACCTGCTGAATGTGAAAGCGGCCCCGCCGCTGCTGCTGCTGCCGCCGATGCCACAGGAAGGAGGAGCGGCCGCCGAGGCAGGGGCGGTGCGCGACGCAGGCGGTGCATTTGCTGCGGCCTCGCAGCGGCGCCGTCGGCAGGCGAGAAGCATCTTTGGCTTCGACAGGGTGAAGCAGCTCCGCGTGCAGCGCGATGCCCTCTTCCTCATCAGCCCTTCCCACCCGCTGCGGCGCCTGCTGCTGCGCTTCCTCGGGTCCTTCCCGTACCTCGTCGTCAGCACCTGCTTCGTCGTGCTCGGTGTGGTAGCGCTCTTTTTCGAAGCACCGCACACCACCGCGGTGCGCGAACGCGCGCTGCACGCAATAAACATCGTCTACTTTGCTGTTTTCGCGGCCGAGATGGTGGTGAAGTGGGTCGCGTACGGCGTGTTCTCTCCCGGGCTGCGCCGCGGTGAGGGCGAGTGCGAGAATGAAGCCGGCTCCACGCTGCACGTCCCCGCTTACTTCAGGGAGCCGCTTAACTGGGTGGACGTGGTCGCCACCGGGACGTCGCTGGGTGGCATTATCTACGCCCCGCTGCGCGTGGGGCGGGTCATACGCACCGTGCGGCTGTGCACGACTCAGGAGCACCCCAACAAGGTTTTTCTCGAGTTGGTTGCCTCGCTGCGCTACGTGGCCAAGACACTTCCCCTCATCTTCTTCCTCTACGTCGCCTTCGCCGTCGCTGGCATGCAAATCTTCGCTGGGGGTCTGCACTGTTGCAGCGATCCCGCCATCACGCAGCAGAGCGACTGCCACGGCAACTTCAGCGCCACCGTGACGACGTACACGAGCACGGTTGCCGTGGTGCGGGATCGTGTGTGGGAGCGGAAAGCCTTCCACTATGACGCCTTTGGCCCGGCGCTGCTCTCCGTCTTCGCGCTCACCAACGTGAACCACTACGGCGGCTTCATGGACGACGCCATGGCCATCGTCGGCGGTGGCAGCGCCATGTCGTACAACCACGCCGGGTACTTTGTCATTTACTTCATCGCTGCCCTGTTGCTGATCCGCTTTTATGCCCTGCGCGGCGTCGCAGCGGTGCTCGCGGCAAAGCTGCGGCGGCTGACGATGGACCCGATGGGGACGGCGCTGCTGACGGTGCAGCAGACCCGCTTTGCCGTGTCGCGGCAGACGATACGCTACATGCTGTACCTCGACGGCTGCTTCTCCCCCCTGCCTTTTCGTCCCTCCCGCCTGTGCCACCGCGTCTTGACAGCGTGGCCGACCCACTTCGGCGAACCTCTCTTCACGGCGGTGCTGAACGTGGTGTTGTTTGTCGTGTGCGCGTTTCTCGCCGCCACCCACGTCTACGCGCCGCCGTGGCAGGAGCGGATGCTGCTTGGCGTCGAGTGTGTGGGCGTGGCGGTGTGCGGGGCGGAGGTGGTGCTGGGCCTCGTCGCGTACGGCATCGCCTACGTGACGAGGGCATCGCGGTTGATCGATGTGGTGCTTTTCGCGCTCATGGTGGTCGGCCTCGCCTCCTCCCTCCTCAGCTTCTTCCGTGTGGCGCTGCTAGTGAAGCTGATCAAGGCGTCGAACATCGGCATGCAGCTGCTGCCGGTGGTGCGCCACGCCCGTCTGCTGTGCAGCGCCGTCGCCTTCTACCTTCTCGTGCTGCTCACCTACGCTGTGGTGGGCACGCTCGTGTTTGGCGACGTCGCCCCGCGCGGGGAATACCTGACCAACAAGCGCAACTTTCACACCGTCATCGGCTCCCTGCTCGTCCTCTTCAACTGCAGCACGCTCGACCAGTGGCACATGGTGATGTACGCCTGCTTCGATGGGGCGCCGTGCCGCAGCGATGCGGCGGCCACCTGCGGCCACACGTACGCAGCCGTCCCCTTCTTCGTGTCCTTCATCGCCGTGGCGAACCTGATCGCGGCGCAGCTCATCTTTGCCGCCATGGTCAACGCCTTCACCGAGCCCTTCTACATCGACGTCATTGATCCTTTTCTGCAGGTGCGCCGCACGTGGCTGCAGCACGCCGGGGCCGAGTCGCTGAAGTGCGACTTCGCCGCGTTTCTCCGCCTCCTGCCGCGCCTGCCGCCGACCTTGACGGACGGCCTGACCGGCGACAAGACGAAGGAGTCGAGCACAATCGCCTTTCTCTCTTCCCTGCGCCTCCCGCTGGATGCGCAGCTCCGTGTCGGGTATCAGGACCTGCTCCGCGGCCTCGCCTACCGCAAGTACAAGGTGCACCTCCTGCGTGCAGGAACAGCAGCGTACCGCCGCGCCGCCCTCCTCTCGCGAACCGCAGGGGAGCACTACGGCCAGCTCGTGCGGCAGCGCTACTGCGATCAGGTGACGCAGCTGGCCCAGGCGAAGGTAGAGGCGGTGCACCTCGACGACACGGACAGCGCAGCGGCGGCGACGCCGGACGGCGTGGACGAGCACACCGGCTTCCGCCGGCGCCACGAGGAGTACGCCGTGCCGCACGGAGCCGTCCCCATCCCCACCTCCAACGTTTTTCTTTACTCTTTTCCGGGAGAGAGCAGCGAGCGGGGTGTGTCGTCACCACCGCATTTTTAGCTACACAGAGGGTTTACACACTTGATGGCTTGTGGTGTGCGCCGCGACCTTCGTCGCCGATATTTTTTTTTTTTGTATTGGGTTTTCACCTGCTCACATTCCTGGGTGTAAGGGGAGAGAGAAGTCTATTTATGTATGTGTGTGTGTGGATTGTCGGTACTGCTGTAGTTCTTATCTTTTTTTTTTCTGCCATTGCAACTCCAACGTACAAACACGCGCGTGCGCACACAGACGGAGAGACGACTGGAAGCTGATCAATTCGCATCCCGGTTCACCAGAGAAGGCGGCGAGAGCGAGAGAGGGAGAGCGAAGAGGACAGTAAATATCGAGAAAGACGGACAACTGAAGCACTATTGGAGCTGTGCCCGAAGTGCGAAACAGTAAAAAGGAGCGCTGCGAGTTACTCGTGCCTTTAGAGCTCGTAGTTGCAAGTGCTTGGAGCCCTACGCGCATGTCTGCGGCGCTGTAGTTCACCGTCAACTTTCTCTCGTTTTCCCTTTTTTTTTCGCCTTCTCTTCCTTCTGACGCCGATGTGCTTCAGAACACACCCAGACAAACACACGTCTTACGACTTCTACGACAACGAAGGTACACAACCACTGCGGTTGCTCTCTCAAGTATTTTGATTGGCTTCACCGCCGCTTCCCTCGGCGCGCCGTCCTACCTACTGCCCTTTAGGAACAATTCCGTTGTCTCCTCCCACACGCGCGCACGCACTGGCGTACCTTTCAAAAGGCGTATTCTGTCAAAGGCCTCTCCGCCATTCACAGAAGGCAAATACGTCCTTATGTGCGCTACATCTTTCAGCTCCACACATACACACACAATCAAAAAAAAAAAATGAACGACTTCACCTTTTTCTCCCTTCACATTTCCAAGGGCAACTTCGAAGACCGCCTCCTGCGCGACTCCCTGGACTTCTCCAAGTACGACAGCCAGGAGGGCGTTCTCTTCAGCTGGCGGTGGCACTTCCTGCTCGGCACACTGCCCATCAAGGCGGACGGCGGCGACCACCTGGCGGCGTGTCGCGTGCGCTGCGCCACGTGGGTGCAGCAGTGGGAGGAGGCGGGCCGGCGGCTCGACCAGACCCTGCGCGGGGCCCCGAAGCGGCGCACCCGTGCCGTGAGGTTTGACGAGTCAAGCAGCAGCGATGACGAGGGCACCGCAGCGACACAGCCGCGCTCCGCCTCCGCTGGTGGTGGCTGCGACGAGAACCCCCTCGTGCCGGCGGTGGAGAGCTCCTACGCCCTCCAGTTTCAGGCAGATGCGGTGCGCCAAACGGTGGCGAAGGACATGACCCGCCTCTTCTGGGATCTCCCGCTGTTTCGCGAGGCGCAGACAAAGGAAGCCATCTCGGACATCCTTCTCAAGTACAGCCTCGTGGAGAGGCGGGAGTACAAGCAGGGCTTCCACGAGCTCGTTGCCTTTCTCTATTACGCCTGTCACCGCGACAAGGCGGTTGCCGAGACCCTTGCCCGCGAGAACCCCGCTCTGCGCACGAGCCCGCTCTTCTCTGTCTTTCAACTTGTCTACGAGAACATCGCCGCCGCAGTGTACGCGCTGTTCCGCCGGCTGATCGCCGAGGAGGCCGGCGGGCTGGGGCTGGCGCGGTGGTACTACGTGGAGAACTTGAAGGAGCAGAGCGGCGTGGTAGTGGCCTGCGAGCGCGTGCAGCAGGACTTGTTGGCGCAGGTGGCCCCGGCGCTGCAGCACCTGCTGGACGCAGAGTACGACATCCAGAGTGTGGTCTACCTGGTCCGCTGGCTGCGCCTTCTCTTCATTCGTGAGCTTCCCTTTGAGCAACTCCTGCGCGTGTGGACGGTTATCTTCTGCGAGCGCCACGTACAGACGGCGGGCGGCACGCGCTCTTACCTGCTGGATGACGGCATCGCACTGTACTTTGCGACCCAGATGCTTCTGCACATTCGCGTGCCGCTGTCTGCCGACGCGAACACGGCCCTCCAGCTGCTCATGCGCTACCCGCCGCTCGAGCACGTGGAGGAGCTGCTGTACCGCGCCATCATGGCCAACGCAGACTCGTGTCTGACGCGACTGTCGACGGCGCCGCGCATGATTAGTGCGGTGGAGGCGGTGGCGCTTCCGGCGGGGGTGACGGCGCGGCAGGGCGAGATCCTGGCGGGTGTGATCCGCAGCCTGGAGCAGTACTGGTTTCGCGATGAGAACACCAGCGCGGAGGAGCTGCAGTGCATGACGGAGTCCTACATTCGCTCCATCGCGCAGTTGAAGAAGGTGCGTGATGTGCTGCTGTACGGCATGGACGACTGAGAAACTTCAGAATAGGACGAAGGGGAGAACCAATACAAGGAAAAGGAAAAACATTTTGTTGGCGTTTGGTGCTTCGTCTTCTCCTCTACAGCGCCCCCACCTTCTTCTTTTTTGTGTGTTTCTACACGCACACCGCCACAGACAGAGGCGCACGTATCCGAGACACTTAATTTTCGTAGCGACACTTCTTTTTGTTTTGTTTTCACTTCTACTTCATTGCTGACCCAAACAGTTGTCTGTTGTGTTCATTGTAAAGGAGCCCTCGCGTAGAGGAGGGATGCCCAATGAAGCGAGCAGCTCTGTTTCTTGCTGTTTCTTTCCTTCACCTTTGTGGCGGCGATGCAGTGGGCGGGAAGAGAGTACTCCTGTTTTCTGACCTCCTTCTCCGTGTGGTTGGTAGTATTGCCTCACTACCGCAACGGAATGGCCAACACTTTTTGTTGCGTTGAGTGGGAGCGGGACGGCTTCTATACAAGCCGACTCATGTGCAGCTGCCAGCGTCTCCTTCACCACTCCACTCTCACCCTCTCCGTCTCCTCCTGTGTCTTTCCTTACCTTTTCGAATGCGTTACGCCACGACCGCCGCTCCACCCAGATTAGAACCATTCTGTGGTAATTAAGTCTCCCCCTCAGCTCTTGTGCGACGCCCCTTTTTGCTCGTTTGCTGTAGTTGCGCCTGTTTCTCTGCCGTTCTCCTACTCCCGGAAAACTTAGCCCCTCCTACAACTCCTACCAAGCAAACCCAAACCGCAGCAACCATGGCCAAGGAAGGTTCCAAGAAGAAGAACGAGGTGCCCGCCTCCCGCATGGCCTTTTGCATTGTCATCGCCGTGCTTGAGTTCATCGGTCTCTTCTTCATGTGCATCGGCTCCCCGTACGACCAACTGAAGATCACGAGCGACACCTGGCTGGTGCCGCAGAACCTCTGCTACTCCGTCTGGGGCACGAAGCGCTGCGGCGGCTCCCACCCGCTCGCCTGGCACGACGCGGCCTTCTACGCCCGGTGCGGCGTGTTCGAGGCCACCCTCAAGTCCGCTGCCGCCTTCAGCATCATCTCCGTCTTCGCCTTCGTGATCGGCATCGCCGTCTCTCTCATGCTGGCGTGCAAGTGCCTCGCCTCGAAGATCCCGGCGGTCCTGATCCTGCTCTTCGGCGTGATTGCTAGCGCTGTCCCGTTCGCCGCGATTGCTGGTCTCTACAACAACTCGCAGTGCAACACCCGCTTCCGCGACGTCGCCGAGTACCAGCCGGGCTTCCCCTTCTTCGTTGTGTCCTGGTGCATGGCCGTCATCTCCTTTGTCCTGGTCTGCGCCGCATAAGAGGAGCTCCACTTTCCCTCTTTGCGCGCGCAGCCACGACAGCGGGCAGAAGAAGCAGAGGACCACAACTACGCGTCTGTACGAGTGCACAAGACGCCGGCGCGCGCTCGTCTGTGTGTGCGCGTATGAGAGCGTGGTCTGCCTCGGATATACGGAGAGGGGAGAGCAAGATGATGGGTCGCATGAAGGGCAGCTTCTCGGAGGATAGGAACCCGGCCGTAATTCGTTCTTTCTTTCCCTTTTTTTTTTATTGCGTACGTCTCCCAAAGCTGTTTCTCTGTCGTCAAGTGTTGGCGTGTGTTCCATCTTGATGCTGTCCCGAGTAGCTCACGCGCGGAGGGTGGGAACCCACAGTTTGTAATTTCTTTTTCTTTTTAATTGTTAAGCGGTGACGTAGTCAGCATTAGAGTCACGGAAGCAGGGCGGGCTATCGGTATGAGTGGTGTGCCGTTTCAGTGAGAGACTTTTGTTTCTACTGACAGCCAATACCATGTTCTGTCGAGAAAGAGGTGCTGACGTCTCACAAGAAGTCTCGCCTCTCCTCTGCAGGACTGAGCCGCTCACTTGCACAGCGCACCTGCGCGCATTCAATGGTGACAGAGAGAAAGAAAGGGAAAGAAGAGGGATGCGTTCATGCTCTGCTCGCGCAGACGTAACGCTCTTTTGCTTTTACGCGCTGCGACGTGCGTTGCGTGCGGTGCCTTTTTCTTTGCTCGCTGTCTTCTTTTGTGTGCCGCGGTGCCTGTTGTTGAAGTGCGGCGCACTGCCTCCGTGTTCTTTATGGCGCCTCAATTTTCTTTAAGCTTGCACACTCGCAAGAGCGCAACCAGACAAAGAGAAAAAAAAGTGAGTAACACACGTCAAACATTTATCACTTTATGTAGCGATATACACATAACGTAGTAAAAAACCCCAAAACCCAAAAAGAGAGTGAGGCAACGGAGGAGGGGCTGACGCGTACGGAACCACTCTACGTGGTCACAAGACCCCGCCTCAGAGAAGAACACCAGAAATGGTACCCAAGGTTGCCAGCCTTGTTGTTTTTCCCCCTTTTTCGTTTTTTTCCCTTCGCTTCCCGGCACATAGCCGAACTGCAGGCCGACGCGTCTTTTCTCAGGCTACTGAAGTGTGTGGTCGTTGTACGCCTGCTGACTGGGCAGCGGAGGAGGACACGCCACTTGTGCAGCCCGCCCCACAGCTGAAAGAGAGCAGCACCCATGTGTGCGATTCCTCCACAGGAGGCTCTCTTTCTTCGCGTGGATGCGTGCGGTGCTGTCAAGGGCGTCGCCTCTACCTCTCCCGCTCGTGTGATGCTCCCTCCAGTGCACCTGTGGCAGCCTGTGTGCGTGTGTGGGCCGGCGGCTTTCTCACTTTTCTCTCATATAGGAAGAACGAAGGGCTGCTTGGCACACATACACATAGAGACACACACGTGTACGTTCTACGAGCTACCGCGCGTGGCCACGGACGCAGCCGCACGTTTGTGTGGCAGAGGGCAGCCAAAAGCGAGGGATTGTGTTGCAGCGGAGTGACGAAAGACGGGATGGAAGTCAAGGTTGAAGAGGTTCCTTACGCGTTGTCTGAGTAATAGAAAAAAAAAACACATAACACTACCATTATAAAGATGAGTATCAATGCCTCACGCACAGATGCACTTTTTCTTTGAACGTTGCTGCCGCTAACGCGGAGGTGGCTGTTTTCTCGGTCTGCAATCCGAGTTGGACAGTCGCCGCGTTGGCGCATGCAGATGTGGCGGCAGGGAAGCGTGAAGCTTTTGGCAGTGCGATTCGTTGTTTTGCTTCCCCACCAAGGGCGGAAGGCAACGCGTTCTGCATCGTTTCTTGATGCAAGGGAAGTGCTGCCTACCAGTCAATTACTTTTTTTTCTTTCTCGCCGTGCGTCACTCCCTCATGGGCTCTTGAGCTGGCTTGGCGGAAAGACATAGCCGCTCTGCTCTGTTTGTTTTCCGCCGCTGTCGGTTGCTCTCCTACTTCTTCCACCTTGGCCTCCCTCCTCCTCTCCCTCCTTTCTCTGTTGTCTCTCTGTCAATTTCATTCCTTCAGCACTCTTTTTTTTCTGTGCGTGTGTGTGCTTCAGTGTGAGATTTATCCTCCTCGTGCTCACACTCTTGACTGAACTTATTGACCAATCGCTGCTACCCTCGTAAAGTCGGCGCCGCCACCTTTGTCTCTTCTCTCTCTGCCGTCGCGATGTCCGCTGCTGTGGCCCCTACAAAGGCGGTGCTCTTGGTGAACCTCGGCACACCGACCGCCCCCACCGCCCAGGCTCTGCGGCGGTTCCTCAGCCAGTTTCTCGCCGACCGCCGTGTGATCGACGTGCCGCGCTACATCTGGCTCCCCATTCTGTACGGCATCATCCTGCCCTTCCGCCCCTACAAGGTGGTCCCCTTGTACCAAAGCATTTGGATCACGAAGGAGTCTGGCCTCGTGATCAACGGCAAGACGGAGGGCTCGCCGCTTACCCTCTACACGGAGAGCCTCGCCGCGAAAGTGAAGGCCGTGGTCGACGCCAAGCACGACGGCAACGTGGTCGTGCGGCTCGCCATGCGCTACGGTGTGAACAACATCCCGGCCACTCTCAAGGCCCTCCACGACGAGTTCCCGAGCATCCGCGAGCTCGTCGTGATGCCGCTCTTTCCCCACTACTCCTCCACCACCTCCGCCTGCGTCTACGACGAGGTGTTCAAGTTTTACATGGACAAGAACCGCCGCTGCGTGCCGGGGCTGCGCACCATCCGCGACTACGCAGAGAACCCGGTCTACATCGAGTCCGTCTCTACTAACCTCTTAACCGCCCTCGAGCGGTACGTCACGGAGAAGAAGGGCCCGACCGACAAGTGGTGGGCAGCCCTGCCGGCGGTCATGGCGGACGTCGCGATCATCCTCAGCTACCACAGCATCCCCACGCGCTACGTGGACGATGGCGACGACTACCCGCAGCGGTGCGAGGCCACCACGCGCGGCATCACGGCCTACGTCGAAGCCCACACAGGCTTTGCGTTGGGTGACGCCATCGTGCACGTGTACCAGTCGCAGTTCGGCAACCAGCCGTGGATCGGGCCGAAGCTCGTTGAGGCTGTCGAGGCACTTCCGGCCGCACAGGATGACGCTCACAAGATGAAGTTCTGCGCTGCGTGCGGAAATAGTGCGCTTTTGCCAAAGCGGGTGAAGGTGTGCTTTGCCATGGCTCCCGGCTTCACGGTGGACTGCGTGGAAACGGTCCACGAAATTGCCGAGGAGGCCGGCGAGCTTTTCAGGGAGCACGGCGGACAGGAGCTGATCTACGTCCCCTGCCTCAACGACAGCGAGGCGCATGTGCGAACCGTCGCTTCCGTTCTGGCCGCAGCAGAATAGGTCGGCGCAGATCAAAAGAAGATGCGTTGTGTGTATGGACGGCGGTGTTAAACGGCGTTGGTCATGTGAGAGTGTTCCTTCCTCTCTCTGTGCTTGTACTGCCAGTAGACGCCCGATTGTGTGTCCCCACCCCTTGCCATTGCAACTAAGAGTTCACTCAGTTTCTGCTTTTGTTTGTTCCTCTGTGCGTATGGGTGTGCTTTTTTTTCTTAAACTCGACTTTGCTATTTCTCTTTTGATTATTCTCTTACATCCATAATACGCTTTTCGGCGTCAATGCACGGCGGGGAAGAAAGGTCGATATCGAAGGCGGGGAGCTTCTTGCGACCCATTCCACGGCGATTTGCAATCACACACGTTGCCCTCTTGCTGCGTTCCTCCTGTGCGCCGTGAGCGGCACCACGGTGCGGCCCTACGCTTTAACCTCAGGCGTGAGAGCCCACCTCGAAGCAAGATTTCACATTTTTGGTTCTTTCAACTACCCGTCTCTTTATAGCTAAGCAGCAACAGCACCAAAACAGCAAAGGTACGGACACAAAGACATCAGCGCTTCCTCTACGGCTTTGGCGACTTTCTGTTTCTCAGCCTGTCGTCAACCTTTTGCAGGGAGACGTGCGGCACTTAGTGCCTCGTACGTGAGACAAAGCAGTGCTGCAAAGCACACCTTAAATGGAAAGACTAGTCTCTGTGCTTTACAAGTGGTGATTCATTAATCTTTCTGTTTTCTGGATTGACCATTGTTTCCTATAGTAGTAGGAAAAGCAAAAAAAGCCAGCCGCGTCTTTCCAGAAAATCTCGAGTCATCAATGTGCTTTGAAACTCTCAAGTCCTGCACCGGTTTCCAAAATCCCTTCTTTCTTTTCCCTCTTTCGATCTCCCTTTCTCTCAATAAACGGCGCAGTCTTCCCCTTCATTTCAAGTCACAATTTATTTCCGTTGTCTCGCTTTTTTTGAAATTTTTGACTCTCAGCTGTGAATTTCCTTTTGCTTTTCACTACTGTCTGTTGGCTTTACACACCCGGTGCTATTTTCGAAAGATGGACTTTCTCCAGGTGGTCGACCCCAGCACTCTCGCACCCGCGTCGCTGGTGCGGGTGGTGGTCGAGCTGGTTCTTGTCGCTGTATGTGCGGTGGCGTTGGGAGTGTGTCTCCGCGTGGTGCCGGAGAAGATGGTTCCACGCTCCAAGGTAGCACGGAGCGAGACAGCAGCGGCGCCAGCTCGTGCTCCTGCTGCGCCGCCCAAGGCACCCGCAAAGCCTGCGACACGGCCACCCGCAGCAGCGCCGCCCGCTCCACCGTCAAAGTCCGTTGCACCTCTCGCACCCCAAGCGGCAGCAGCGGCGGACCACACCCTCGATGACGTGCTCGACTCCTTCTTCGAGGACGAGAACCTACTTGATGAAGCACTGCTTGACACGGCAGCCCCCACAGCCGAACCCGCCGTCCCGTCCTCACCACCCACCCCCAACGCCCCCGTGGCGCCGTCACCCACCGCACAGGAGCCGCCAGCGAAGTCACAATCGCCCGCAACCAAAAACAACAGCGACACTTTTTCGAAGGAGTTGGCGGCGAAAATGACAAAAGGCCTCCAGGGTAAGGCGGCACCTCCACAACCAGCAGCGAAGGTTGTGCATAATACGAAGGCTTCGGCTTCCGCTGCGGCAGCCGCAGAGCAGGATCTGGATGACGTGCTGGACGCCTACATGGCGGAGCAGGAGCTCCTTGACGAGGCCATTTTGGACAGTGCGGTGCAAGAAGCTCAGCACTGAAGAGGAAAGCTGGTACGAGACTTCGGAACGCCTACCGGCCCATTTGACTTTTTTGGTTTTGCTCTACTTACTACCCTTGGCACTGCCGCTTTAAAAACGACGTGTGTCCATCGTCGAAACTTTACTCTTCTCCACGACCACACGTACCATGCAGAGGGCACGAGTTTTTTTCTTGCAAGCCGACGCCGCAGTCCTCACGACTCTCTCTCCCTTTCGCGGATGGAATCGCGCTGAGACACTCAGTCTACTTATTCAACAACAAATGCCGAAGCGACACACAAGATTGCTAAACTACGGGATGTCCAGGGAGGGGAGTAGCGTGAGGCGTCTGCACTGAATCGTTTGCCAAAAAATCTTCTCTCTTCTCTACCTCTTTCTTCTCTGCAAATGCACGTCAACTATCAGACACCATCAACTCTTTTCGACACATCGCCACGCATAAACACACAGACAAAGTCACAAGAAAAAGTCATTTTTTTTTCGTACCGCCCCAGTGTCAAGAGCAGCACCGGAACTAGTGCACATTCGCATCTCTCGTGTGTGCCATCTTTCCGTCCTCTTCGGCTCCCCACAATGCCGCACGCCAACAAGGCCGCGTACGACGCGCGCAGCAACGCCATGAACCCCAACAGCCACAGCTACAACCCCACTGCGGCGCAGAGTCAGGGCGGGAAGACGTCGCAGCAGTCGTCTGCCTCGGCCGGCAAACAGTGGCAGCAGATGAACAGCAACGCGAAGAAGTAGAGGTGCAGATCGCGGCGGTGCATTTGTGTTTGGTTATTTGCCACAAACGCCGCTGCTTCTGCTGCTGCCCTACTTTATTGCGGTGACGCAGCAAACGAGGAGTAGTGAAAGCGAAAGGCAGGCACCAGACTCACACATCGCTTTTTTTTCTTTTCTTTTCTTTGAGGCGTTCCGCTGTTCCCCTACGTGAGCTGAGGTGCGCAGCATCGTTTCCGGGCCTGTTGTTTCATCAACGTGCCTCATTTTCTTCTTTTAAAGTCAAACAGTACTTTTATTTTTCTGTGAGGACGACATCATTTCCTCCCGCGTCAAACACCATAGCCAACGGTGAGTGACGTCATTTTCTATTCTTTTTTTTTGTGCTTTGTTGTGCTTTTATTGTACTTTGTGATGGTCAAAGTATTACCTTCGCTTTTCATCACCACCCCATTGCACAGGGAACGTGTCGCAACGGCGTGCTTCACTAAAAGCGGCTTTTTTGCATCCTTCTCTATCTTCGCCTCGTCTCGTCGGCAAAATCGCCACGTCGGCTCTTCCTAGTGCATGCATTTTGTGTCTTGTTTTTCCAAATCGCACGGTGTGTTCGATACTTGATCTTAAATTTCGCTTAGTGTTTCTCGGTAAGCTCGTGCGGTCCCCATCACGCACGCCTTCGAATACAGCACATTTACAAAGTAGTCTTTCCCTTTAAGGCTCTTTGCTGACAGTCACTCATCGCTCAAAAAAGGCACAGCAGTGGTGGACGCAGCAACGACCCAGCGATGCGTCGGGTGCAGTAGTAGAGCTGCTTTCCCTCTTCAGCTCCTACTGCTCAACAAGCAGCGGAATCCAAAGCGAGGGAGCGGCTGACAGCTGTGCCTCCAGAGGCGCGGCAGCAGTGCGTTCTTTCAGTAGGCGCTGTGTGCTCCTTCTGTTGCTCAAGAGCATCGTAAACGCAAGACGTGTGCTGTCTTCTTCTCCACTGTACTCTTCTCTTCATTCCATTCCCTCTCTTTCTCTGGACGCGGTGTATCTTGCTGTGTGGTTAGTGCAGCTTCTTAGCAGGCTAGCCTGCACTCCCGTGCTCTCCGTTTCTTGTCGACGTAGCCGACAGCGACTTCTTTCTCCTCACGTCACCCTTGACACTCCTGCTGTCATCACGCACACCTGTAAGAGAGGGCGAGGCACTCCATAACCCTCAACTCCGTACGCAGCACACACACCTGCAATGGATTCTGCCAGCACGGTGCGGACGGCGTCGAACTACGCTGCACACGTGGCGGATCTCCAACTCTCCCTGTCGGAGACACCAGCTTGTGACGCCGACGCTGGCGCTGCCCTCTGCGACCCACCGGCGGACGGGTTAGCGACCATCATGAGCTACATGCCTTGTGCGTCTCTCCAGCGCACCTTTCACACAATCGCTGCTGTGAGTCCGCACGCTCGTCTTTACACGGAGGCGCTAACATAGTGTGGGGAGAACCTCGCGAGGCGGAGCGGTGACGGTCACAGACGCAGGAGAGCTGGTTTACGCGGTTTCAGAACGAGCGACGCTGATAGCGTACGAGAGGTCGGCATGGTGGGCGGAGCAATGCGGGCCGCATCTGACAGTGAAGATTGACAACGACAACAAAGAGATGCTGTGTGTCCTCACGAGCGCTGCGAGGAGTCGCGTTGTGGGGTTGTCCATCCGCGTAGAGGCTGGCACGGTCTGTTTGAGCAGCAGTCGTGTTCCGTGCGAAGGAGGTTGCGGAACGGTACGGGTTGGCCTTGAGGAGGAACATGAGGAGGCTGGTTGTGCTGGTCCCGATACGTGACGGCATTGGTCGCGCAGTGAATGCAGTGGGTGAAGCCCTTCGCGCGGCGGCAGGGAATGAAATCGAAGAGGTGTCACTTGCGGACGTTGCGCTCCTCAGTGACTTGTCTTCCCTTGCCGGGTACCAGCACCTCCTTACTGTGCGTGTTCATCACTGCGGTCTGCTAAGCGTTGGCAACCTGCGAGAGCATTCGTGGCTTACAGTCCTAGAAGTGTTGAGGAGGGCCAATGTGAGAAGTCTCGAGGCCCTCGCAGGAGCACCAAATTTACAGAAGCTGACAGCCGAGGGCACGGGATTGGAAGTCTTGAATAGTTGCAGCAGCTGCCCGTTCCTTGAAGAAGTGCGCTTTTTAGGCACTCGTCGTCTGACCAGCCTTTCCGGTCTGCGAGGGTTGCCGTGCTTCCCGCTCCTTGAGACGAGCAAGTCTGACTAGTGCCATCTCAGCGGCTTGGCGGAGTGTCCTTTAATCGAGTGTGTGATTGTGCCTAGCAACCCTTTCTCACAAAGCCTTGTTAATTTAACTGGCGCGCGATCGCTCGAAGCTCTTGATGTGGTAGATTGTCATGTGCGGCGTCTCGACGCGCTGCGCCACTGCCTGAAACTGCGCGACGTCTCTGTGACCAGGCGCGATGGGTTTCAGAGGCGCGTCCGTCCTCAGCGTGGCAGAGTTCGACACGACGGGAGAACAACCGAGTTTGGAAACCAAGCCCGTTGTCCTTCCCACTGCCTTCTCTTCAGCTTTTTCTCAGGAGCCTCTGCATGAGCTGTACAGCAACGCCGCCGCGTACGACGAGAGAATCGAACGCAGTATCCGCGGCGCCGTCGGTCGCGACCAGGACGTCCTCGTCGCCGTGAAGACGGTGGCGGAGGCTGACCGGCTGATGGAGAAGGTGAATGCGCTTTTTGCGCGACGCCTCGCCACGGCTGTCGGCCGGCGTGCGCCACGTATTCTTCATGACCTTTCTCGGCGGCCGCGGCCTCGACGTGACGCCGCGCGACAAGCAGCCAAACTTCATTCACGTGGTGCTGTGCTGTGCTCAGCACGAGCGGGCAACTCACTAGATTCTCCGCCGCGCTACCCGCCAGTATCACCCCGGTAACGTTCAGATTGTCTGCCTGCTCGACGCTCAAAGCGCCACTGCTGCAGACTTCACAACAGACCTCATGACGCGCAAGGACTTTTTTAAGCACCAGAATTAGGCAGCGGAGTCGGAGAGACATCGTCTGCAGGTGCTGATCACAAGCAAGATCCCTCAAGCGCTGCTGCGTCATCTGGAGCTTCAGACCGCGGTGCAGGACTGCGTGCGCCAACTGCGAACAACAAGAAAGGACTTTACCTGTGTGCAAGCTTTGTGGTGCCGCACTGCTTCGCGACGTGGCTGTCGACGAAGAGGTATGCCATCACTCAGGAGGAGGGGAATGCGGCGTGCTGTGCCCGGTTGGTGGCAGACCTGCAACGAGACGTCACTGGCCGCTTCCTCAACGCCGCGATCAACGACGTGGCGGTGCTCGTGCGTCTCCTGTGCACGACGGGTAAGCGCGTGGTGGTGGCCACTGCACTGCGAGGCACCCAGCTGGACCTCCCGTGGTGCGCACCGAGGGTGTACGAGCTCTGCCGGATGCCGCAACGGTGTTTGCGCGTACTCGATCTCAAAGCTCATCCACGCACTAGAGGCCGCCTCGCGCGGCAACATCGACGACGTCCGAGCGCACGTGCTGGCCTTCAACGATGGCCTTAGCCGGTGGATCGCTGCACAGGAGCAGCTTGCGGACGACTTGGACACCATGCACCGCGAGGCGGGCGACGGCGGCGATGCGGAGCCTGGCGGCGATCTGTCAAGCGTGCACGCTGCTACGGCCTTCCTCAGAGCACTGCCGAAGGAGCACTATTTACGGCTTGTCGGCTCGAACGGTGTGTTGCCTTCTTCTGTTTTTAGGGACAACGGCCTCAGCTTTGCGGACACCATGGCGATGCTGGAGGCACTCGTACGGCACGGCTTTGTGAAGGATCCGTCGCGTACAGTGGAGAAAAACTCGCAGTGGGCGGCGAAGTGCGAGGCGGTTCAGCAGGTGGTGCCCGAGCCGAAGGGGAAACCGTGCGCCGCACCGCCGAGAAGCTCGCTCGGCTTCCTGTGAATGTGTGTCTGAGGAACGGTGTTGCCGTGGAGGGTTTGGACGCTGTGTTTGTTGGCGCCGCTTCTCTGTGCTGCAGCCTTTAAAGGTAGCCGACGCGATATTCCACGAGCACGTCCAGACGTACGCGGAGAAGTTGGAGGAGAAGAGTGACATTCCGCACGTGGAGATGGCGATGTGGATTCTGGTTGGCTGCCTTGTGTTCGTGCGGTGCTGTTTGGTGTGGCTGTGGCTGTGGCTGTGGCTGTGGCTGTGGCTGTGGCTAAAATGCTGGTTTTCGTCCGGGTTGAACCGGCGCAAAACGCGGCTGTTGGCTTGGGTTAGGTGATGGGTTTTGGGCTAATGGTTGGGTTAGGGTTAGGATTTCGTTTCCGGGGCCGGCAGCCGGGGACATCGAATGGCACTTTGCTGTTTTACGTTTGTGGGGTCTGTCGGCTTGCTGCGGTGCAAGTGCGTGGCGTGGCGGAAGCCGAGATGACAACGATAGGTGAATCAAGGCCAGTGTGTGCACTGGATGTGCTCATCGGCAGCATCCGCTGTGCTGCGTGCGCGCGCTGTGTGCTGGCATGGCTGTCTGTGCTTCGTGCGGTCATCACTCTCTCTCTCTCTCTCTCTCTTTTGCTCGTGTTTCTCCCTTCTCTTTCTTTCTTCCTGGCAATGAAATGCGCATATCCTGTGTGGTGACTACTTTCGGTCTCCGCGTGTCCTCTTGCCTGCGTAGCACCAGCAGCGAGGCACAAAAGCCATACATAGAATTTGAGGTTTGCAGCTAGCTGATTTTTGAGTCAGCAGCTGAGCTCATTTTATGTTCTGTTTTTTTCGGCACGGAGCATCCGCCATGTCGGGGTTTGCCGAGGTCAATCCTTTCTCTGCGGGGTCGAAGGTAGTGGAAACCGTTCCTGCGGCGCCGGTGGGCCCCGAGGTGTAGTGCGCTACCAGCGCGTGGAAGCGGTTCTTGAGAAGCACCACGCTGATGGTGTGATCGGCACGGAGAAGCTGAACGAGCTTCTCAAAAAATCCCTGGAGAGGATGGTGAAGGGAGTGTCCTCCGAGCTTGTCGCGCCGACGAAGGACAAGGAGGACGTCGGGGTTGCGCAGTTCTTCCGCCAGCAACGGGAAGAAAAACTGGAGCCCTGGAGGAGGCGGCGCTGCTGGGCCCAGAGGCACATCTCCAGCATCCTTCTCGGTGGCGACGATGCCACGAAGACGCTGCAGACGAGGCGCCGGCAGTTTTTCTCGGAGGCAGAAGCCGGCTTTCTTTCACCCACAGAAGTGTTCCTCGCGAGATACGCTTTGTTCACGAAGGACGTGGCGCGCGAGCACTCCATCATGCTGGGCATCCTCCAAAACATGAACGAGGTCGACCGGCTGTCGCTTCACAACTGGCTCATCTTCGAAGATATGGAGCCGATGGAGCGGGAGCGGTGCGGCCCCGTCATAGATGAGCTGACGGTGCCGTTGTTCCCGGTATGGAAGCACCCAAGCGGGGAGTGCCTCCAGGCGCTCAACAAGAAAATCCTCAGCGAAGCGATGGGGAGGCGCATGGCTGCGGGACGCGTGAGCGGCGGCCGTCCCCCAGCTTGTGGTGCTGGTGAGTCCCTCTTCCGGAAGGACCGGACGCTCTTTGGAGGAGGCTACCAGGCCCCGGTGTACGACAGCGAAGGCAAGCAGGTCGCGGCGGTTGATCTGAGCCACCTGGAAGCTTTCCTGGGTGACCTGTCGCGGTGGGTCAACGGGCTGCGGCAGGAGGAGCGAGCGGTGGGCTCCGCTGTCCTTGGTGAGCTGCGCACGGGCCTCAAACAGGCATGCGGCAACCATGACGGCCTGCGAAACGAGAAGGCCGACCTGCAGCGGCTCCGCCAGAGCATCAACCGCTACATGCCGAGGAGCGGAAGCTGGCAGCCGCGTGGCAACTACCGCGGTGGCGGTGAAGGCGGTAGTGACGGCGGTCAGGTGTTTGGCGGCGGTGAGGCTGCGCCAAAAAAAAACCGATGCCCGGCGGAGCCGGAGCCGTCGCGGTGAAGGCGGGTTCCGTTGGTGTGGCAGCACGTGCCGCGGGGAGCGACGTCCCGAGCGCCTTCCGCAAGGAGGTGTGTGGGGCGGCGATTTCCGCGAGGGCAAGACGTCCAACGTCGAGCTCGACGCTGTGTACCAGCGGTACCTGCCGGAGTCCGCGATTGCTCTGTCGGACACGATGGTGTGCCTGAACGGCCAGCGCGTCAAGACGCTGGTCGAGATGGTGCGCCGTCAAGGCACGGTGTTTTTCCGATCTTCGTGATGAAGCATTGGATCGCCGGCGTGCTGACGCAGCAGTCAGGAGGGCACGTTGTGATGACGACGTACGACTCCGCACCGTCTTTCGTGGTGGAGGGGCAGCTGTGCTCCGTGTTTCGTTCTGTGTGGCCGGGGCTTCGCCTTGCAAAGAGCGTGTGTGCCCGCGCCAGGAGCGGAACAGCAATGACTGCGGCATCTTCATGACCGCCGTGTTCTTTGGCCACCACCTCAAGCTGTGAGCGGTAATGCGCCGCGACCTCCCGGCACGCCTGCGCCGCCTCCTTGCAGCGACGCGCCAGTGCTCACCACCGAAGGCGTACTTCCTGGAGAAGATCCGCAAGGTACTGGTGAATCACCCTGTATCGCACAAGGACTTCTTCTACGAGGAGATCCTAAGGCAGTCGTGGCGGAAAGACGGCGCAGTGGTGCGCGGCGGAGCCGGCCAGAAGAGGAAGGACGCGGGTAAGGGCGGCAGTGGTGCCGGAAAGCGCGACGACGACGCCAGGCGCGAGCGCGAGGCTGCTGCAGCCAAGCGAAGGAAGCGGAATGAGGCTGCGGCAGCGAAGCGCAAGGCTGCAAAGGTGACGGCGGCTGCGGCCAAGAAGAACGCCCCGAAGTCGCCGACGCCGCGGCGCAGACCCATGATCCCACCAACCCACCGCTCCAGCAGCAAAGCCGCGGCCGCAAGGCGGCACTGAAAAACGACGACGGCGATGCGGCGGAAGTGACCCTAGCCGAGCAGTGGGCGGCGTCGCGTGCGACTGAAAATAGCGCGACCGCAGCACCAGCCTCTGCACAGGCGACCGTTCGCACAACGACGACGGCTCCACAGTCGAGTGCGGCAGTGGCCACCCGCACGCGCACATCACGGCGCGTGGCAATGCGGAGGCGCTCGGGCGACCGGTTGCGGGGTGGGCGGAGCAGACACTCGCAGAGGCACGGCAACACATGCGCGCTGTGTACGTTTCTGTGATGGACCACCTGTGGGCGGCGACGGTGCTGGCTATGTGCGGCGACGGCGTGTCGCGGGGCCTGGGCGAGGTGGCGGTTGGCATGCAGCGTGTGCGCCACAAGCTGCCGGAGCTGCAGCCGTACAGCGTGCAGGAGAGATGCTTCGTCTGCTGGAGAAGCGCGTGCACGTGGTGGACGACGTCCTTCCCGCTGGTGAGGAGACGCTGTCGGACGTGGAGGGTGTGCAGCGACTTGTGTTCCGCGCCGAGGGCGGCACGAAGACGGCTACGCTCGACCCGTTCATAGACGAGTACTACCTTGTTCGTGGCCCGCTGCTGGAGCGGCTGCCGGAGAGCGTGGGCGGGTATGTGTTTGTGCTCGGTGCCTGCCTGCGGGAGGCGCCAGAAGACATGGACGGCGTGCGCTTCCCCAGCTACTACACGCTGACGCGTGTGGCTACAGAGGCTGCTGTGGGCGTGTGCGTGCCGGCTGCGATGACGCACTACTCCGCGTCCAAGCCGCAACGCGTGTCGCGCAGCGTGACCCGGTACGTTCCGCTGCCGCGCAGTCGGCAGCAGCCTTCACCCGGGCACGACGACAACGAGGAGCCGACCAGTGCGCCGCTGCGACGGCGAGATCGTCTCCCCGACGACGATGCCGACTTCGCCGTGGGTGACGGCGACGCCACCGCCGCGGTCGTGGACGCGGAGGACGCTGCCGGCGACATGCCGGGGAACCGGCGTGGCGACGGCTACGCAGACATGGACGCGCACGTCTCCGAGAAGGCAACGCGTGCGCTGGCGGACATTCGCGCGCTGTCTTCAAACGCCCAGGGCGGGCCTCTGACGGGCCCCGAAGAGGCAGAGGTCTGCCCGCGAAACTGGCTCCTCTTCGCCAGCAAGCCGCCACATATCTTTCAGCTTGCGTGGAACTGCGTGCGGCCGGACACACCCGCTCGCACCACCTGCGCTGGCTGACGCGCATCAAGTGCATGCCGACGACGAGCCTGCAGATGAGCCTGCCGGTGGCGTGCATCGAACTGATCCTGTCGACGGCGCGCGGCGGTTGAAGTGGGCGACGACGGCCAAGGCGTTTGCTGGGGTGGCGGGGGCTCTGCGTGACCTGCCGCTGTACTCGACGCAGCGGCGCGGCATCCGACTGCAGGACGAACTGGAGTGGCGCAGCGCGTTTGCGACGGTGCAGCGCTACATGAAGGAGTCGGTGCCGGACGCACCGCCTTTTGTGGCACTGGCGCAGGTGCGGGCGGTGCTGGCTACCCTGCGGTGTGCGCACCCGCGAGCGGCGCTTTTCCTGGCGATGATGTAGGGCCTGACGGCGCGCGCGGACGACATTGCGACGCTGCGGTGCAAGGACGTGACGGTCTTCCAAAATACGGGGCCGCCTCTGTCCGAGCAACGCAATGTGGGCACGGCTTCGGCGCTGCTGCTGGCGGATGGCACGGCAGACACGGTGCGTGTGTATGGCTGGCGGTGCATATGGGCAAGGGTGCGAAGAAGCGTGGCCTGTACCCCATTCCGTCGGTGCTCACGCGGGAGCTTGCGGGCACGCTGCGGCAGATGCTTGTGCAGCGCCGGCCGGGCGAGTATCTTTTCGCGCCGTACACGGAGGAGCTGCGCACGGTGGTGGCGTCGGCGCTGGCCAAGCAGAAGGCTGGCGCGCAGCTGCCGTCGGTGCGCAAGGGAGCGCTGAGGTGCATGGCGGATGCGGGGGTGCCGATCAACGACTTCATGACGCTTTCGGGCCACGCACTGCAGGCCACGCTGCTGCGATACCTTGGGTGTGATCAGCAGCCTACGGTGGATATGCCGAGACCGCGTGGGCAAACGCCAGCTGTGCGCTGTTCCCGATCCCCTCTAGAGGCGGCGACGTCGCTGTTCCGCTACCGCTCGCAGGAGTCTTCGTGTCATCAGCTGGGCATCAACGTGCGCGAGGTGGCAGGGATGGTGGAGCGTATGGCCGGCTACGTGCGCGTGATGGCCGAGACGCCGGCTGCCGTGCGAGACTAGCCGCTTCGCCTGAAGCACAACACGCCGCTGGGCATGGCGGCGGTGCTCGGGATGCTGACACGCACCGGGCCCGGACGAAGCGCTTCCTGCTACGCGTGCGGTGCTTCCTGGACGCGCGCTTCTTCGACGGGCTGAGCGTGTCGCGCACCGTGAAGCGCTGCGCGCTGGCGGTGGACAAGGTAGCCAAGGCTGTAGAGATGGGCAAGTCCGAGCTCTGCCCGGACAACGAGGTTAGCGGCGTGACGCTGCCGGACGACGTGCACGGGGTGAACGTGTGTTCGCGTTGCCGGAGCTGAAGGGCCGGCGCCGGCTTATCACGGAGCCGCTGCTGAACCGCGTCACTCCGACGCACCACGTGCCGCGCGTGCACTACGACACGCGGCTGGGGCGGCGCCAGCGCTTGTGGCACGCCCGCTACATGCTGCAAATCGACTTTGAAGCTTACCATACGACGCCATCCCGATTGTGGAGGGACGCTGCGTAACAAGTTTGTCTGTCGTGCGAAGCATGACGGGCGTTACTACCGGCTGTGGACGCTGCCGACGGGTGCGCGCTGTAGCGTGTGGCGGTGAGCCAAGCTGTAACGTGGACGATTGTCGACATCGACACCGCGGTGACCGTGTCGACGCTGATCGACAACATCCTCGTCGCCGCGCGCGTGGGCGAGGAGGCGGAGTTTGTGCGCGCCGTGCGTGCGATCGTGTCGCGCATCAAGGCGGCCAACCTCATGACGTTTCCGGTACGCGACGAGCTGGAGGCGATGTCGGACGCTGACCTGCCGCATCTGGCGAGCGGGTCGGCTGTTTTCCTTGGAGAGGAGTGCCTGTGAAAAGGCCGGGAGCGCGTGGTGAGCAACTCGGTGAAGACGGTGGCGAAGCTGCGGCTGGCGCTGCGCAAGACTACGCACACACGATCCGGAGCCTCGCGTCGATGATCTCACTGTTGTGTTTTTTGCGCTGCACACACGACGCAGATGAACCCTGCGCGTGCCTTCAAGCTGCTGCGCGCGTACCGCGGCATCTACCGGCTGACGTTCCGCGGCTACGGCTGGGACGACGCCGTGCCGTACATCGACGCTTCCGTGACGCGGTCGCTACAGGAGATTGGTGGCGAGCTGGTGCGCAACGCATGGTGCGTCATATCGGACGAGCGGCATCCCACTTCCGATGAGGCGGACTACGATGTGGTGTGTGCTTCACGGACGCGTCGCTGGAGGGCTGGGGTGCCGTGGTGAACGTGCGCGGCCGTGCGCCGCAGACGTGGACGTACCGGCAGCGCTGGACCGAGGACCTGGAGCAGCAGGTGTGGACGGTGAGGAGGGTGCCGCGGAGCAGGTGCTGGAGCAGCTTCGTCATCATCAGCGGTCCGGCCACATACTCAACCCCGACGCGGAGGCGGACCGTTTCATGGCGCGCTACTCAGCGCACGCGGAGCCTCGCGCGGCGCAGCTGATGCTGCAGCACCTTGTGCGCCACCACGACCTGCGCGACGGTGCGCGTATGTGGCGCTGGTGACGGACCACCGCGCCATCGTGATTGCGCAGAAGCACCTCAACGGCTTTGGTGGCATTGGTCGCGGGTGCTCTCTGAACAAGCTGTGTTTGAGTACGCGTATGGCCTGTGGTACGGCCGCAAAATCGACGTGGTGTTTTTCTACGTCGAGGGTGCGCGGAGTCCGGCGGACGCCTACTCGCGCCACTTCTGAGGGGAGGAGGACGCGACAGGGTCGCTCGAGGTGCGTCGCATAGGCACGATGGGCGTGCCTTTCCTGCGGGGCACGTGGTGTCTGCTTCTGGAGGAGCGGCGCGTTGAAGAGGGCGGCGACGCGTGATGCGAAGGCCGCACTCTCTTTTTTGCTATGAGCAAGGGATGTGTGAAGGTGGTGACGCCGAGTGGTTGGTGTGCGGAAGTTGGCTATGCGCGTGCTGCGGGGGTGCGTGTGCGTGTGAGTACCCGCCCGTCCCAGTGCCGAGCCACAAGAAACCACCACAAAGCATGATACACGTTACCGGTCGCGACGTGGGACACGCCACTGGCCGCCGTGGCGGTGGGTGTGTTCTGCCGGAACCTCGCTGCTACGCAGCTGGCGGCTGTAGTCACATGAATGTCTGCCGCTTAATGCACCCGAGTGTTGCTGCCGCATGCTGTCTCTGTGTGCGTGCGTGCCGCTTGGCCCCGATTCATCTTGTCCTCACTTCACCTTACTCAGCAGCAACACCCTCTCACACAGGTCGGTGGCATTTCATTTCCGAGGCCGGCGGCCGAGGACATCGAATGGCGCTTTGCTGTTTTACGTTTGTGGGGTCTGTCGGCTTGCTGCGGTGCAAGGGCGTGGCGTGGCGGAAGCCGCGGTGACAACGATAGGTGAATCAATGCCAATATGTGCGCTGGGTGTACCCATCGGCAACATCCGCTGTGCTGCGTGCGTGCGCTGTGTGTGCCGACATGGCTGTCTGTGCCTCGTGCTGTCATCGCTCTCTCTCTTGCTTGTGTTTCTCCCTTCTCTTCTTCTTCCTTCCCTCAAGAATGGGATGCGTATATCTTGTGTAGTGGCTGCTTTCGGTCTCCGCGTGTCCTCTTGCCTGCGTAACGCCAGCTGCGAGGCACAAAAGCGCACACCCGCCCACCCTGATATTCGGAGCAGATGCGTCCCTCCGTAGATTGTTGTTGTGTCTTTCTTCTTTTGGTTTCTTTCATTTTGGTTTTTGTTTGGCGCCTAACCTGCGCGCATCGCTTTTCTTTTGTTCTCTCTTCCTGATTCTTGATTTTTTCTTTTTTGACTCTGTTTTCTGTTTTCGCTCTCACGCGTGTGCGTTCGCCTGTGACGGCTGCTGTGTGTGTGTGTGTGTGTCGTCATCTTGACCGGGTGTCGCCGCGCACTCTAAATGTGATTTCTTTCTTATTTGGCAGTTTGCGCTCTCTTCTGTTTCGTTTCCCGATTTCTTTCTGTAACTTTCTCTTCTTTGTGCTCTTTCTGTTCCTGTTTTTTTCCCTCCTATACCGGCGGTTGTGTATTCATTTCCGCGTTTTTTGTTTTTATTGCTCCTCTCGCTATCTTGATCTCTCTGCTCTTGTTTTTCCTCTGTTCTCCTGTTCCGCTCGTGGCGCGGCTTTACAGCTTGGTGCGCGACCAATACCTTTCCCGCGTGTCCAGTGTAGTGCGGCTCTGTGTTTCTCTTCTCCTGTTAATGTTGGGCGCCTTGCGCCGGCGGTGCGCACGATCCGTCGCTGAGCTGTTGGCTGGCCACCACTGTTTCTCTTCTGCTTTGTTTTCCACCTGCGCGAGGTGTGTCTTGTTTGCTCTTCCATTGCGCCTGTCCTCTGTTGCCTGTCGACCGCAGAGCACGCACTCCACCCAGTACCCGTGTCTTTGTTTACCTTTCTAGTTTTGTCTAAGTGTTTTGTTTTGCGTGCCGCAGCTGTGCCTACTTGTTTTTCTCTCTTTTCTTTTTCTTGTACTGGCTGTGCTTTCTCCGCGTG